>JAAXCT010000021.1:2400000-3000000 GCA_012490785.1 Eragrostis nindensis | reverse complement strand
AAGGACTCGTCAGCTGAAGCGGTGAGAAGCTCGGAGCTGTAGTAGCAAGAAGAGCTGACGGAGTCATGGAGAGGCCCGGTGAAGAAAAGTACTGCTGAGAAGGTCCTGCTCTAGAGTCCGGAGTAACGTCCTCAGGAATGGACTCCATATGACTACCAGTCTGAATATGCTGCTCGGTCTCGGTAGCCGTGTCACCTAAGCCCTGTGAAGAACTCCCCTGCGAGGCTGACTCCCGGGTAGCAACCCGTCTGTCGGAGGCAGGTAAAGGAGTATAAGCTGTGGTCACCTTGGGCAGCTCGTCGTAGTCCTCCTGAGACAACAACTGTAGCCTCCTCAGAATATAGCAGATCAGCGGTGCAAAGGCTAAGTGTCTGGCAGCAATCCCCTCAGCAATAACGTCCTCCATCTGGCACAGTATCAGATCTACCAAGTCAAAGCCTCTGTGCCTCAGCATCAACATCACAACCCACTGTGCTAGGATAGAGAACTGATCCCTGTAGCCACTCCTAGGCACAATGGTCCTGCTAAGAATACTCCTGAGAACTCTGCCCTCATGTGTGAGTCTGGTGTGAGCTCGGCTGAAGTTCTCCGGGTGTGGTGGAGGAAAGGCAATACTCATATCCTCGTCTGAAGGTAAGTGTCCTCCAAGAGGTCTGCGGGGAGGCTCCATCCCTGGGTGAGCAAGAGGAAACACCCTAGTCTCGTGCTGAACAGTCTCTAGGGCCTCTACTAGGTTCTCCCTCGTCACTCTGTGGGGCTGCCCTCTGAGCATGAACCATATAGAAGACCGATCTGGGGCAATCCACAGAGAAGCGTAGAAATCTATCACTATATCATAATCCCAACGCATCAGTGTAGTGATGATCTCCTGGAGGCCCGGGATATAAGACAAGTGCTGAGTGAAGTCTGTCCCGGCACCTCTGCTGGCAGCCTCTATGCTGCAGTGCTGGTGAGTAACAAAGAGCTTACTAGCTCCGTCTGTCCGCAGTCTGCTCCTCAACCCAGCTGCTATCCTCTGCTGTAGTAAGGTCCAGAAGCGACCTCCTGCCTGTGGGTCCCTCCTGGCAGGTACCCAAGTCTCCTCACTGACTCTCCTGAACTTCCTGAGGACAGGGCCTGGCAGCCTGAGTGCGTCCTCAGCAAGCACGTCCCTGAGAGTAGCAGTCCTGTCAAGAGCACAGAATTTCACTGCCATCCGCTGCCTGTCACCCTCGGTGACCTCAGGGGGTCCGTCACCGGAGTGGGAACTCTCCTCTGCCTCTGACTCTGGCTGCTCCTGCGCGGTCCTCGACGTACCAACCTCACGGATGGACGGAGTCCACTGCACTGTGACTCTGGCCCTGGAAGACCTCCTCGGAGTCTCCCCCTGTCCTTCTGCAGGTGGGTCCCTGATCCGGAACCCTGTGTCTCTGCCAGCTGGTAAGTCAACCTCTGCTGCCCTGAGAATCCGGTCCAACTCTGGATCACCAGTCTTCTGCTTCTTCTTCTTGGGCTGCTCGACAAGCTTGGCCTTGCCCCTGTCACGGTCTCCTCTGCCCCTGCCTCTGCCTCTGCCAGAACCTCCTGCCATAACTGCTGACTAGGCTGCAGACAAGATAGGGCGAGTGAGCTTGGCCCACCAACCCGTCCACTGACGGCTGACTGCCAAAGATAGGACTAAGGGCTTGGCCCTCAATCCGTCCACTGTCTCTGCTCTGCTGTCAACTGCCCACTGTCCGCTGACCACTGCCACTGCACGATAGGAATAGACAGGGTATATGAGTATAGAATAACCTACTATAATCTACAAGCAAGAATCGTAGGTAAGCGCATGAATCTATATGAAGTCCTAGCGCAGAGGTGAAGGACACAATGCCGGCAAATATGCAATGGGGAACTGCAGCATTGTCGACTATCGGTGGAGATCGACTAGTGTACATAGATCATATGCAATAGACACAATGTACCACTAACCGAGGAAATGCTAGTGTCGAGCTAGGTGTATGGTATGGAACGGAAATCGACACAAAGCGACCAATCAACCAAAATGTCATAGATAAAAGAAGTGCGGCACTTGAACACTATGACACATGGCAGGCAAATAACCTAAATTGCATTGAAGTTAATCGAATTTTACGACAAATGCAATAAAGGTTCGATTTTTCTAGGGATTTTCATCGATGAAGGAATTGAATGGGTCAAACCCTAGAGATGGAATCCGATCGAGCTACTGTGCGGTTCATGATTATCAGTGGCTCACCGAAACTGAAGAACCGACGACGATCGTCGAAGTGGAGGACTTGGTCTAGGTGAGTCGCCGGGGAGGACTTCCTCACGCGCGAAGATGAGCAACAGCTCGGGGCGCGCGGATGGAGGAGCTCCACTGCAAGGTGCTCGTCGACGGCGAGATGGCGTCCTCGTCTTCGGCGTGCGCAGGCGAGGTGGAGCGGCGGCGGCTCGGCGGTGCGGCGGTGCGGCGCGGCTGCGGGTGCTGGCGCGGTGGAGCGAGGCGGCGGCGCGCGGCTGCGGTGGTGGTGCACGTCGGCGAGCTCGACGGAGGTGGCGACGTACGGCGGCGCACGCGCGGGAAGGCGAGGGCGGGAGCGCGAGTGCGTGCGACGGCGAAACGGCGGCGGTGAAGAAGCACAGTAACACGGCGGATTCCCGTTAGGATAGGTTAATTTCGAACGAACGGTTGAGATCGATCGGATATTGAATCAACGGATCAGATTGAATGCGATCTCGCGATGAAGTTAACCAGACCGTATGGTACGGTCCTAAGGATCGTATTGTACGGTCTCCTTTAACCCTGGCAGTTACTCTATAGAGACCGTATTGTACGGTCTAGAGGACCGCATTGTCCGGTCTCCTTTCTGCCTCAGGTTTCGAAGGATCTCGTGCAAAAGCACACCGTATTGTACGGTCCCTTTGACCGTATTGTACGGTCTAGTCCAGAATTGCTGATTTTCAAGGAATTTCCTTCTAAGTCCAAGTTTCTCACTCAAAAACCAAATAAACACCAAACATGGACTAGAAGGGGAATTCTCAAACACTCCTTTGAAAATAGACCAATATAGGTTGCGCATAGGCTTATAGTAATTTTTCAATCGGCAAATAAGATGCAACCAATAAGAACCAAAAGCAATAAAACCAAAGGAGGGGTATGTATGAGCCATTTGCCTATGATCCGTGCAAGTAGATTTAACCTTGAGGATCATTTAGCAAGACTCAATGGGCATGAAGCACAATTCTTTTCTTTAGTCACACTTCTATGAGATGTGAGATCATATTGCGAATGAAGCACTTCCTCATAGTGTGACAACTCCTTTGTGATTTCCTATATGCAATGCATGAGACAAGCATATCATACAAATGCAAGAGAAAGTAAACATGCCATGTGATATGCAAGCAAAGTTAAGACAACGCATAAAGGAAACCTACTCAAGGTCAAGTTTGAGCCTCTCTCAAGCTTACTCACTATGAGCCAAACCTTGCCTTGAGTCCATCGGTCCACCAACTCAAGCATCCCCCATGCTCATAGCTATCTTGAGAAAGTTAGACCTTGAACTAATTTTTATGTTCTTTTCTTTTTAGTTATTAACATATGCATGAATGCAAACATACTAGTTCACAAAGGAGCACCTAGCTACCATGCAAGCAAATGCAAGAAAAGAAACTACTATGATACAAGTTACCTCCTTGAAGAGTAGATATGTCGATGAAGCACTCGAAGCTTGTGGTGGACGTTCATGAGTTGACGTTGCGGCGCACGGTCCACCACCATCACCCTTCTAGGTCTTGTTCTTGGGAGCCCACTCGCACTTGGTTGGCCTCTCAAGGTCAACTATGCATTTGGGCACCCAAATCTTCCTCATCATCCTCCTCTTGTCGGGTGATCCAAGAGCCTTTGCCTTCACCTTGCCTTTCTTGTCCCTAAAGAGCTTGTAATGTGTATTTCCATGGAACAAGTTAGCGTTAGGCAAAACCTTGGAACTTCTCACCTTGGGACAATTCTTGCTAGTGTGGCCGTCTCGGCAACACTTCTCACAATAGTAGTCGTCCGCCATGAGGGGAACTACCCAAGGTGGAATGTCCTCATCCTTGCCGATGAGGTTGATGGCGGCGGGGTAGGAGCCGAGTCCCTTGTGCCCGGGGTTGTTCACAAGGTTCCGACCAAGTATCTCCTTATGAATGGTCCTTCCCCTTGTGAGCCTCTCGAAGCCGTCCATCACCGAAGCTCTCTCCTCCTTGAGTTGATGATATTCCTTCAAGATTTTCTCATCAAGAGAGATGCTCTCAAGAGAGGGAGTTAGTCCATCACAAGTAATATAAGAAGAATCGGAAATAGATGAACTAGAAGAAGAAGTGTTACACTTTTCGAGGAGGGATTGATGTTCTTCCTCAAGAACCTTGAACTTGCCGTTGAGCCTCATGTGTTCAACCTTGAGTTTGTCGTAGCTTTCATCCAAGGTCATGAGCGAAGTGGAAAGGTGCTTGATCTCATCCTCTAGTAACTTGGACTTCTCCTTGAGCTTCATGTGATCTTCCTCAAGCTTGTCATAGTCCTCATCAAGAGCCTTGTGAGAGATGGATAAGTCCCTAAGTTCACCCTCAAGTTGACGAACTCGGAAGGCGGCCACTTCATGTTCCTTCTCCAACCGAGCAATGGTCTTGTCCTTCTTCATGATCATCTTGCCGGTTAGGAGAATGCTATCCAAGAGTTCCTCATATGTGGGCTTATCCTCTTCACCAAACTCTTCATCGGACTCGCTCTCCTCATCCTCACTACTATCATCATCTTTGGCCATCAAGCAAGTAGGTGGTGGAGGTAAAATCTCGGAGATGTTGGTGAGAGCAATACCGGCCATTTTCTTTCCCTTGGAGGATGAGTCATCACTTTCTTCTTCATCACTATCATCATCCGAAACCCACTCTCCAACATAGAGTCCCTTGCGAGATGATCTTCTCTTGTCTTTGCCTCTAGAGCTTTCCTTCTTAACAAACCTCTTCCTTGCCTTGTACTTGCTTCTAGGGTCTTCTTCTTCATCATCGCTTGACTCTTGAGTCTTCTTCTTGCTCTTCTTGATTGGCTTCGGACATTCCTTGGCAAAATGACCCTTCTCTCCACAATTGTAGCACTCGGCATCTTTCTTGTTGATGAATCTTCTCTTGAAGAAGTTGCTTCTCTTCATGAGGAGTGCTAGATCATTGGGATGAAGTTGCAACAAGTCTTCAACGTCTTCTTCAAGCTCTTCATCACTTGAATCTTGAGTCACCACCTTCTTCATCTTCTTGCTTGACCCCTCGGATGCAAAAGCAAGATTCTTGGAGGGCTTCTCATCAAGCTTCTTGTCGAGGTTGTAGCTCTCGAAGGCGGTGATCTTCCCAAGTAGCTTGTGGGTTGTGAGGGCTTGAATGTCGGTGTTGAAGAGACATGTGATGAGTGCTCCATATTTCTCCCTTGGGAGAATCCTCAAGATCTTCCGCACAAGGTCACCATCATCAATCTTGTCCTTCACACCAAGAGAGTTGATATCCTCTACAAGCACATTCAAGTGAGAGTAAGTGTCATTGATTAGCTCATTTGAAGACATGGCAAAGTCATCATACTTGTTCTTTAGCACATAGTATCTTTCCTCTTTCACGTCCTTGGAACCCTCATGAATTTGTTGAATTTGAGTCCATACTTCATGAGCGGTACCCGCGGACTTGACTCGAGCAAAGACCTCTTTAGTGATAGCTTCAAACAAGGCATTTTTAGCTTTAGCATTTGCCTTTGCGAGATTCACATCAAGAGTACCAATGGGAGTCCTTAGAGAGACACCGGTACTTACCACCTCCCATGCGAGAGGATCGAGAGCCTCGAGGTAAGCTTGCATGTGAGCTTTCCAATAGGCATAGTCGGTCCCATCGAACGGGGGCGGCCCATGATCTCTCGGCATCCTTACTCAAGGCGGTTAAGCCCTATTTGAGCAACGAGGCTCTGATACCACTTGAAAGGATCAAGGGCACCGAGAGGGGGGGGGTGAATCGGTGTGTCAACAATTTCTCCCAAACGTACTTTAGGCGTGAAGCTAGCAAGACTAGATATGGTGATAACAAAAGCAAGCGATGCGCGCACACAATCTAGTCTATGCAACAAGCAACACCCTAGCAAGCAATTCTACCAAGAAGTAAAGCCTAACAAGCAATTCTACCAAGTAGTAAAGAGACAACCTATCATGCAATTCTACTAGCACATAAAGGTAAATGCGGAAGCGTAATTGCTAGTATGTAAAGGAGATAGAGATAGGAATGCTCATGATTTTTCCCGTGGTCTCGGAAGGGTGGCGCCTTCCCCTACTCCACGTTGGGTCACTCCCGCCGGAGTCTCGACCCCGTCCCTCCGCTCGATGGCGATCCCTCCTAGAGCACACTTCACCCTCCGAGTGAAGTCGCGGGCACGTCCCGCCGGGCTCGATCCCGGGTACTCTTCCGGAGGTAAGGCTCCGCACGTGATGCGTGCCAAAGGGCGCTCCACTAGTGATGCTTCTTTCGCACGGGAAGCTCCAAGACCGTGTACAAACTTGTGTTAGCTTCCACAATCTCCTTGGACAGCTCAACACCAACGCCTAACCGGTCTAGGCCTCGCCATAGACCAAGAGTAACAAACCGAAGTGACTCTCTCAAGCTCACACTAGCCTAGAGATCAATTGGATGCAATTGCTACTCTCTCAAGCACTAGGATCACTCCAAATCCTTCTCAAGTGCTTCTCTCTCTTGCTCTTGGCTCCCTCTGAGTTTCCTGCACTCCAACAATGGCCAAGAGACCCCTCAAGGGGCGGGCAACCAACTATTTATAGGCTACCAACCCAAAACTAGCCGTTGCCCAAAAGTGCCCTGCGAAACTAGAGACCGTACAAAGGACCGTACTGTCCGGTCTCCTCCAGACCGTATTGTCCGGTCTCTATTTCCAGGCGCATCTCCATCTTCTTCTTCATCTCCAATGAAGACCGTACTGTCCGGTCCCTAGGACCGTACCGTCCGGTCGATTGTCCGGTCTTCATTTCTTCCACTTCCAGAAACTCCATCTTCTCTGTCTGGAAATCATCTGATGACCGTACTGTCCGGTCTCCTTGACCGTACCATACGGTCCATTGTCCGGTCTTCATTTTCTCAGCATCCCGAGACTTCACTTCTCTGTCTGGATCTTCAATGAAGACCGTACCATACGGTCCCTAGGACCGTACTGTCCGGTCTCTACCGGATAAGCTGAAAACTTGATCCACTCTTGATCCTTGCTTCCAACTTCTTCATCCTTGGTTCCTCTTCTTCTCTTCAGCCACCCTAGCCCTCGAGAGACTCACTATGCATCCATATGATCTCTAACCTAGTGTGCGCTAAGAGAACCAATTCGATCCCTCTTGATAGTCCGGTTTTTCCTATGGACTCAAGCTAACATCTAACCAAGCAACACTCGCTTGGATCTAGCATGTCCTTAGCCTTGATCCACATCTTCTCCGTGACTCCATCAAGTTCTCGATCCGAATTGTCGAGGCAACCAATCACCAAGTCGTCGATAGATAGAGTATGTGAGACGACGCTTCATTGACATGACCATTTGTATATCCTACAAGGAAATGTTAGTCACATCAATATGGTCACCCAATCACCAAAACATTCATACCTTTGGGGTTTCCAAACTCCAATGGTCATGAAGCTTACACAAAGGAACCATCTCTTTGAAACAACAATGAAATAGTAGTTTCCGTCTGAAACGGGCGTCACCTAAAACTTCCTTTGCATTTATCGGTAAAGCTGAACAAGTGAGGCCAGCAGAAACCTGAATATAAGAACCAGACAACACAACCGGTGTTCATACAAACCCGCGGCACTTGAATGATATGAAAGGAATCACATGAACCTTGAATATTCAACAAGAAGAATAGAAATTTTAAAGGCAACAGCCATATGAAATCAAAGAGACCGAATGGAACATATTCAAAGAAAACAACGTAGAAGCGTCTGCCATATTGACATCATAAAGAAGTTCATCGTTGCACTTGCCATAATCAAGTTTGATGATAACTCGACGACGCTCTCTTTGACACTGCAACCGTTCAAACTTGTGGAGTGAACACTACTCTTAGAACCTTACCTAGCCTCACAACAAGTCTACACGGACACATTCTCTGAATATGATTTTGTAAAAAGGCTAAAAACCCAATTTGTCCAATATTCAGGATCCTCCCCCCCCCCCCCCCCCCCCCCCCCCCCAACAACAAAATCGTCTTCCTCGCTGTTTAGTTCATAACTTCCCGATTCCTTAACAAATGTTACAATTAATATCTACAAAAAGTTTCCCACAACTTTTCTAATAGCAAGTTTTGCTAAATAATCAGCCAAAAGTATTTAAATAGAAAGCCGCATAAACTAGAAAAATCATGAAACAGTAGCATTAAAATTACAGTTTCTCTCTAACTGTTTATCGGAATCGAGTGAGACGGGTGCTGTTGGAAAGATAAAAACATCCTCTACAACTTTCATTATTGGCTCATGCCGCTAGCTAATCTTCAGAATAGGAACCTAGTATATATCTAATGGTCCGGATTGATTCCACCATCACAAATCCATTCGAAGTTTAATTCCGGCATATGAGTAATCAAATGGATTCATTTTGGACAAGCTCTACGCATCCGTCCCCGATCGTCCATCCAAGTAACGTTCAAAAAGTCAAATTTAAGTCAACTCCAGAGTCATTTTGATAGCCAAATTATTTTTTTTCTCTCTTAAAACTTGGAATATTATATTCATAGTGGGGAATCCTTTGTTCCAAGAGGCACATAGAAAAAAAAAAATCCTATAAGATCTGGAATCCTCCACAAACCTTATGTTCAAAAAGGGCCTAATTTGCTATGGTTTTCTGACAACAACATTACAGAGAGTTGTTTTCAAAATCAATATCCTGGATTGAATAGTTAACAATAAGATGACATCGTATTTTTGAAAGGGATCATAAAGATCCAATATTCTAATCTTCAACCATAGGAGAAAGTCCGTCAGAACTTTTCACTAGATGCCTTATCCAACATGCCAGTGAACTTACAGTTAGCTTCTTTTAAAGTTGGTTTATAGCCACACTCTGCAAAACTTTCACATTTTTAACCACAGTTTTTCAGCGTGTGACCCCACCTACCATATACTAATTTCTTTGCCTAAGGTATAGTGATGAGCAAAATTTTTCACCACATCTGAGGCATGGTTTGGCATGATATGTGGTAATTTGTGGTAAAGGACAAAACAAGCCTAATGACAAACTAACTATCACCATGTTTAATTTAAGCGAAATAAGCCAAACAGTGTTGGTTAAAAAATACCGTCTTAGGAATCCAGCATGTGCTATTTGCAGTAGCGTGGCAGCCAGTGCATGTGAGCGTACTTACATGCTTTCATCTTTCAGAAGTTTTGGACCACCTTGTCATTTTCAGAAGTGTAACAACTGAAAAATTGGTACATTCACTGTCGTAAACACATTTGGAGTCAGGGGATTAGGTAGATAAATATACAGTCTCAAACATGTGCCCACTTACCAAACAATTGTGGTGGCGAGTAAGAGCTTGTAGATCTGGGTCTGCCAATGCGAACCAGACGAATCATACGGTTGTAAGGGCTTGGAATTATTATAAACGTATAAATTTGGTTGATCCATCAAACGCCTTTGGTGCATGGTTGGCTGGTTGCAGGCATGGCCTCAGCCTATTGCTCTGCTGTATTATCGTACAATGATTGATGCAGCTGGTGAGTTGGTATAGAGGTATTCCTTGCCCTTCCTCTGCTGTATTATCCAGTCTTTAGTCCGTCCAACGTGTCAAGCTTAGCAAAAGAGGCCCAAAACTGATACGCAGCGTCTGGCTATCCTATTAACCTCATGTTGACGAGCAGCGGGACCATGGCATGCATGCCGGGCTGGTTCTGTCGACTGAACTCATCCTGAATCTTCAGTTACTCGTCGCCAGCCGCCCTCCTATCTCCCTTCCACGATCTTGAGTTACTATGCCAGGTATGCAAACTTGCATTTAATTTACCCACACTTTTTACATCGCAGTTATCTAGTTCTTCATTAACGTAACTTAACATAACTTTTATTCGTATATTTCGATCATATATTTTTGAAAGATATAGACGACTATAAGCACAGTTATCTGTTTAATTTCAAAGTGTGCTGCAATAGGGAGGAAAATGGCCAATGTTTTAAGTTCTTGCTGCGCATCCGAATGTTACTGATCAGTAATGATGAGTGCCTGCCTACTGATATTAGCAACATCAATTTTCGTATGTTGACATCACATACTCCATGATCAGTACGTGTCTTTTTTAACTTTACACGACTTTGTATGTTGATAACTTAATTGTGATTCTGCAGGTTGATTGCAGTAGAAATGGCGGTGAGGCCGCTAGAACTCTGGAACCATTGGGCGACCCAGATCCTGGTGCTATTGAGCCTGGGTCTGCAGGTTGTCCTCCTCCTGTTGGCGGGGATCCGAAGGCGTGAAGCTCCAATGGTGCTCCAGTTCATCCTTTGGCTGGCCTACCAGCTGGCCGACTCCACCGCGATCTACACCATCGGCCACCTATCCCTCAGCGCCGCCGCAGACCGGCACCAGCTCGTTGCATTCTGGGCACCCTTCCTCCTGCTGCACCTTGGCGGCCCCGACAACATCACCGCATACGCGCTCCAGGACAACGAGCTGTGGCTGCGCCACCTGCAGACCCTCATCGTGCAGTTCCTTGGAGCCGCATATGTCCTCTACAAACATGTTGCCAGGGACAGCTCCTTCGTCTTCATTGCTGCCATCTTGATGTTCGTTGTTGGTGTTGTCAAGTATGCAGAAAGGACATGGGCACTCAAGTGTGGCAACCTGGACCGCATCCGAAGCTCCCTCAAAAAGGATTTCCCAGAAAAGAAAGAGAGCTCCCTCAAAAAGGAGCCGCTCGCCAAGCATCATCAGTTCCACACTCTGGATCTTGGATTTCACACAGAGGCCGGAGATGAGGTCTATGTGCGTCGTGCGCACTCGCTCTTCCATGTATGTAAGCATGCTATAGTTGATTCTTGGATCGAGAAGGATCCCGAGGACCCAAGTGTTGGGACGCTCAAGGGCCTTAAGCATGAAAAAGACTACAAGGTGTGGACTCTGATGGAGATGGAGCTCTCCCTAATGTACGATCTCCTGTACACCAAAGCAGGGGTAATCCACACTTGGCGAGGCTACTGCATCCGTATCTTCTCACCGCTCGCCATCACCGCCTCATTGCTGTTGTTCCAACTCAGTGGAAAAGGTGGCCTCAGCAAAGTCGACGTTATTGTCACATACACCTTGCTGGTTGGGGCCTTGATCCTTGAGACAGGGTCCCTCTTGAGAGCACTAGGGTCAACCTGGACCTATGCCTTCCTCTGCTCCACACGATGGTACTGGCTCCGGTATGCGGCACTATGCACCGGAAGATGGAACCGGCTGCGACGTTTTGTCAAGAGGATCACAGGAAGAGGTGGAAGAAACATATTAGAAAGGAGGTGGTCTGGCAAAATGGGCCAGTTTAACTTGTTGCACTGCTCCAGCCGTCATTACAGGGCAGACATACCCCTGCTCGGCAGATTTGCAAGGTTTCTAGGATACTGGGAGTGGTGGATTAAGTACCACTACTCGTGGACCATCGACATCACAGATGACTTGAAGGAGAAGCTGTTTGAATACGTCCGTGAAATGAGAGGGAAGAAGAAGAAGGAAGAGATCAGAATCCTGAACGCGCAGGGTGTGATCAGAAAGAACTGGGGTCAGCAGGCTCTGGAGTCGGAGGATAAAGGGTTGTATAAAGATTTGAAAGACGGCAATTTGCTCGGCGTTGAATTCCAGGAGGGCATCATCATCTGGCATATCGCCACTGATGTTTTCCTTGCCGAAAGCAGTGGAAGTAACGCAGGTGACGCAGCAGACCTGGTCAATGCTATCAGGATGCTGTCGAATTACATGTTCTTCCTCCTTGTGGAAAGACCCTACATGCTACCAGGCCTTGCTCAGAGCACACTGTACCGGCGAACCCGTGGAAATTTGGTCAAAATGTGGGACAACAATAATCACAGCCAACCAGGGGAGGATATGTATACTAAGCTGAAGGAACTATTCTGCTTGCGAGATGACCGTAATTTCACTGGATGGAATAGCAGAGATAACCTTGCCGCCATCCTACACGAAAAGGCACCACGTTACACCGATGAAAAACCTCGCCTCAAATATGCTAATGATGTTGCTACAAAACTACTTGAGAGAGAGGAGCAGAAAGGCAGCAACTCCGTGTTGAAACTGCTCCTCAATGTGTGGATGGATTTTCTGGTGTATGGTGCCAATCGATGCAGCAGGGAGTCCCATGCTAAGAAGCTCAGCAATGGCAGCGAGTTGACAACCATCTTGTGGCTTATGACAAATTATCTTCACCAAGGAGATTATGCATTGAAGCCGGATGAGGCTTGAAGCATGTCTGGATATTATGGTTGATGTGTCCGTGGTGTATGGCTGGCGCTAAAAAACTGGTGGGATTAGGTCTGGAAGGAGGGTTTCAGAGTTAGAACCTTCCTCACTGTTTCTTGGTCACGTTTTTGTATCAGTTGTTTAGTGGTTTTGCAGTTCCATTGTTGTAAACCGAGTCTCATATTTGGTCCCCGTATGAGATAAGGAAGATGTAAGGGGACTATTATTCTCTCTCTAATACAAAGAAGCGCAGCTCTCTTGTGTGTTCGAAAAAAATGTGTTGTTGTTAATTTTAAGCACCAATATTCTCCTTCAGAATTGATAGTTCTATTTGTTCATAACTCAACCCCCCCCCCCCCCCCCCCCCCAAAAAAAAAAAAAGAGGATTTAACTAAGATTGTTTTCACAATAAACCTGTAAGGATTTAAGAATTGTTATGCCACTAAGTTTCTCTGTCGCTGTATACACCGGATTAAGTCCCGCCATATAAAATGGAGTGAAAAAAGAATTTGGCATGCCAAACGGACCATGAATTCTTTCAGCATCCACATCAGAGCCACTCACAGAAGCTTCTATTGTTTTTACAATTAAAAGGGAGTTAATTAGAAAGCTTCCAACTTGCATGCATGAATCCTTCTCATGTGGCTGCTGGTGTACCGTCGATTGATTAATTCACACCTTCAAATCACAGACGTATATATATAGCATTGTTGGTTGATCGAAAGCTGATTGTGTGTTTTGGTATCGAGTCGTGTACGAAGTTACCAACCAAACAATAACAAATTGTAATGTGATGTCGACGACTGGTCGATGTAGCTGCTACTTCACCCATATATATTTCTTCCAGTTCAGTTGATCATCCCGTTTCTCTTCAGCTAGTGCTAGTGCTAGCTACCTCCTCCTGACAAACCGCTCGCTGTTTCATCCGAGTCAGCGATGAGCTAAATATGCAATCAATTGGTTCTTTCTACTATCTCAATAAGGTGAGGTATATATTGTTTACTTATGCAGTAGTTCATGAGTTCTTGGGTTAGGACTGAAGAAATCGTAGAACTGCTCCAGGTTGCCCATCTTGATTAAATAATCTTTGCATATCAGCTACATTCATCTCGCGTGTATGGATTTTCACTCGCTTTTTCACTGGTGCGTCACATTTAATTTAATCGTCTTGTCTACCTCACAATTTTAATCACAAGGATGAATTTCATCGATATCTTTCTTCAGTGATCTTCCTTTGTATATTATTATTATTGCTTCTATTTTCTTCAGTGTTGTACTGGCCTTTGCTATGTTCTTGATGTTATTATCACTCCTAATGAAGTCTTAAGTCCATACCAGAGTGGGAACAAAAGACACTATAATGGTAATAGGATAAAACGGTACAAAAAATATAACTCTGCACAGTATTACGTAAGGGCTATGGAACTTCATGGCTGCATCACTTAAACTGAACTTCTGTTTCTCCTGACTAATGAAACCTAGCTGAATATTAATTACCTGATACGGCATAAGCACCAGAGTATTCAGCAGAACAACGCTGACAATGACATTTTGATGCTTCCTTAGTTGTAAATTTGTTTATGGCATTGCCATTATTTAAACAAGTACTTCACAATAAGTTAAACCGGAACCATGAAGCATTGCTCCTTATTACAAATTCTGAACGCAAATGTAATTAACTGTTATGAAATCATGTGGCAAAAGATTGTGGAATAAAACCATAGTACGTTTTAGTCCTGTTTGAAGCAGATTCCTATCTGTAGCAATTATTGGTCCAGATCTTTTTATATACGTATAAATAAAATGATTCTTTTTATGAAATCGGTGAAGCAGGTGGATCCTTCAAGGAAGAGTCGTTAATTTCAGTAGCGGATGCAAGAGCAATGGCTGTGAAGGCGCTGGACCTGTGGAACCGTTGGGGCATCCAGATCCTGCTGCTCCTCAGCCTCAGTTTGCAGGTGCTCCTCCAACCTCTGGCCGGGGTCCGGCGACGTCGATCGTCAAGCTTGCCGAGGGGCCTCCTCTGGCTGGTGTACCAGCTGGCCAACTTCACCGCCATCTACGCCCTCGGGTACCTGTCCCTCAGCACACCCGCACGCGAGCGCCAGCTCCCAGCGTTCTGGGCGCCATTCCTTCTGCTGCACCAAGGCGGTCCGGACAGCATAGGAGCCTATGCGCTCCAGGACAACCAATTCTGGCTGCGCCACCTGCTGCTGCTCATCGTGCAGGTTGTAGCCGCAACACACGTCCTCTACAAGCATCTCCCCAGAGGCGACCAATTCCTCCAGCTGGCCGCCTTCTTCATGTGGGCTGTCGGCATTGTCAAATACGGGGAGAAGGTTGTAGCGCTCAAACGCGGCAACATGGACAGCATCCAAAGCTCTCTCAACAAGGAACCGGTTGCCCAGCATCACCACTTCAATCATCCGGGCCAAGGGTAGTTAGCTGAGAAGCACGCCAACGATGATGACGAAGCGCATTTGCGCCATGCTCATCACTTGTTCCACATAGGCAAGCGTGCGACGGTTGATTCCTGGCTGGATAAAGACCCAGAGCAGACTACCTTGGAGATGCTCAAGGCTCTGAGGAAGAAAGACTACAAGGGCATGTGGACATTCGCGGAGATGGTGATGTCCCTGATGTACGACATCCTGTACACCAAGGCAGGCGTGGTCCACACTTGGCCTGGCTACTTCATCCGTCTCGTCACCTCCTCACGCGCCGTCCCGGCCTCCTTCCTGCTCTTCCATTTCAGTCGCAAAGCTGGCCAAAGCAAAGTTGATGTTGCCATCACTTACACCTTGTTGGCTGGGGCTTTCCTGTTGGAGGCAACGTCTCTGCTGAGTGCACTAGGGTCGACATGGGCGTATGCCTTCTTGAGCACCACAAGATGGAGCTGGCTCCGGTACGCGACCCTATGCACTGGAAGGTGGGATCAGCTTCGTCGGCTTGTCAAGGCGATCAAGGGAAGAGGCGGTGGAGATATATCTGGTAGGAGGTGGTCGAGGAAAATGGGACAGTATAACATGTTGCACCATTCCAGTCGTCGCACGAGGGCCTACAGACCTATCCTTGGCAGATTGTTAACAATGTTGGGATTTGAAGAGTTCTGGAACAGGAAACATTACTCAACGACAGTTGACATCTCAGATGACCTGAAGCAGAGGCTGTTCGAGTACGTACGGAGAATAACCCAGACCGAGTTGAACACACATGGTGTGATCAGGAAGAGCTGGGGTCAAGAGGCGCTTGAAGGGGAGGACAAGGACCTGTATGAACGTATCAAGAAAGAACGAAAGCTCGGCGTTGAGTTCCAAGAGGGCATCATACTCTGGCACATCGGCACCGACATCTTCCTTGCCAAAAGAAACAGAGATGCCGGTGATACAGATCACCTGGTGAAGACTATCAGGACGCTATCCAATTACATGATGTTCCTCCTTGTGGACCGCCAAAACATGCTGCCCGGTCTTCCCCAGACAACGGTGTACCGGCGCACCTGTGAAAATTTATCCGACATGTGCAAGAATCAAGGTCATCCAAGAAGCAGTATAAGTTCAATGCTCAAAGAAATATTTCGCCTGCGCGACGGCCCTATGTTTGCTGATAAGAGGCACATAGATAAACTCGCCAACATTGTGTACAAGGAGAGGCCACAATACAGCCCAAGTGTCCCGCGCCTCTGTTATGCTAATGGAGTGGCTGAAGAACTACTGCACAGAGAGAAGCAGAAAGGCACCAGCTCCGTGCTGAAACTGCTCCTCAATGTGTGGATGGATTTTCTGGTGTACGCGGCTAATCGATGCAGCAGGGAGTCCCATGCCAAGAAGATCGGCAGGGGCGGTGAGTTGACAACCCTCGTGTGGATTATGTTTCACTATCTAAACCAAGAAGCTTATGCAGGACAGAAGGATTGAACATGCACTAGCTATCCAAACCAATTATTGGTGTCTAATTGTTAGAACAAAAGTATGCATGTCCAGCATCTTCCTCGCCATGTAATCAGAGTAGGTTTGTCATTTACTTTAGATAGACTCTAGGTTCTTGGTTTGATGATCTGGTTCTGTGAGTCGCTTTTGTTTCTGCATCTCTTAGTTTGCAGTACACGAAGATTCCAAATATGGATGATCTTCTTAAACAAGTATCCGACCGGTAAAGATTGAACAACCATAAATATCCGTTTTATTCCTGTTCCTGCCATCACTGACGCTGGAGAATAATAATCCATAAGAAGTGTGGGGCACTTTATATACCCATCCAGTTATATTCGCATGGAAATGGAATTTGGCGTGCACCGGACAACCAACCACCTATAGAAGGTTCTCTTTCAGAACAGTAAATAACTAGGAAACCAGAAAGCTCCGATATGTGTGCGTGTAGCGCCAACCAACTCAAATAATATACAACATTGACTGACCGCAACCTCTTGGAAATACATATGTATTAAGGTATAGTACTGGTTGGCGATGGAATGCAGCTTGTGTGACGACATGGCTTCGAGTACCACTGCAACGCCAGCCCAACCAACAATAAGAAAATCTAATGTGATTTTACTGAGTACACAGAAAAGACATGACAGGTTATCAATGTTTACCCAATTGAGGAAGCAGCGCACAGGTTGAAAATTGCTAAAGAAAATGGAGTGCAAGGGTAGTTGATTTTTGAACTTTGAACTCTAGCCTAGAATAAGGCCCTGTTTGGATCCACTTCCTAAACTCTTATCTGACTAATTTTAGTCAATTTGGATCCAAACATAACGACTAAAAGTGACTAAACTTTTAGCCAGCCCACCTCATAAACTTTTAGCTCCTAGTCACCCCAACCCTCCTAAACTTGACTAAACATATAAAAAAGGCAAGAAAAGTCTAAAAACCAAAAACATTAGCCAGGGATCCAAACAGATCACTCCTAAACATAGCTGGCTAAATGTTAGTTGGCTAATTTTAGCTGGCTAGAGGATCCAAACAGAGCCTAAGTGAAGTAGTGCTCGTTAGCACTTAAAAATGGTGCATGAACGCGCATCATTTCATTAAGAAGAAGAGTTGTAAAGTACAACACACACACACACTGCTGCATAACATCAAATTGCATGGGATATGTTTCATACTTCAACACAAATAGAATGAGCAGTCTCAAATTTCCATTCAAGCGAAGAAAAAAAAAGAGCACGATTTGAACTGTCCATTACAAAACAAACCATGAGGCCAATCCAGATTGAATAAGAAAATCATCATAACGACAACTTGAAGGTTAGGATTTACTATGAATATTCAAACAGAACATTGCAATAAACAAAATAAGAGCAGAACCACTTGTTTACCTCCTGAGCAGAAGAAGACATTAGCAAATTTCATGAAAATCCCAACACAGGTATAGTGCTTTGGCCAGACCACATTGCAGGTCATGTCCTGGGAAAATTAAGTTCCTTTGCTCACGACATTCTCATGGGTAGAGTAAAGTTTTCGAGCGGATGGCTTCAAAAAGAAATCCACAATTTGAGACAAAAGCTTTGTGTGCTCACTATTGTAAAAGTGTAGGCAACAGGGTAACAGAAGGAACAAAATGGTATGTGACTACTACAGATGCATACTTTTCCAGGAAATACCATTGATCTTTGATCATGGATTGTTTGATGTCCAAAGGCATCATCAAAATGCATGCCAATGTTAAGCCATCTATTAGGTCTAATAACACACTAGCTTAGTATCTCCAAAAGTTTCATGTAAAAATTTTGTTTGACTGCATGTCAAAGGCTGGGAAAAAAGAACACATTCATAAAGTAGCCAACTTTTTCAGACAATGATAATGATTAAACTTCCTATGGCGTAAGCTTCTACTTTACAGTTTACACTAACAAATTTCATACAAACTTTTTTCAGAAATTCCTCTGCTCTGTTACATGTTCATGCCCTTGCATTTAGGGAACCACTGGAATTCACATTCCACTGCCTGGTGGAGAATTTCCCGTGAACTGTTAGTAACTTCGGCAGACACTAGGGAAAGATCAAAGAATTTAGACTGCATGGGCTAAATAAGCTATATTGCAACTGCGTCTAATGAGGGTGAAAAGCATGCGGTACTATATACCACATGAACCACATCTTTTAGATTCGTTCCACCAATGTGAATATGTTTTTTTAAAGCCCTCACATGCTTCTTTGCACTGGTGCTAGCTGCTAAAAACTTTTGGTAACATATCTTTATCACCCATTGTCATCAATAAAAGTGTTGTTGTGTAATACAGTTACCATTGTTTTGAGGTTTTCTCACTGTCAGCAATAAAGTGCATATGAAGTACTAGTTCCAAAAAATAAGACATTACTAAACGACATGCATTACAATTTACCTGCTAGCTGCTGCCAGG
This sequence comes from Eragrostis nindensis, assembly GCA_012490785.1. NCBI lineage: Eukaryota > Viridiplantae > Streptophyta > Magnoliopsida > Poales > Poaceae > Eragrostis > Eragrostis nindensis. The sequence continues at coordinate 2,981,151 of JAAXCT010000021.1, read as the reverse complement.
TTCGCCATGGATCCAACATGTTCCACAAGCTATGAGGAGATACTCACAACGAAGCTCACATGAAACCAACAACAAGATGTCAAATCTGAACATTCATAAGCCTGCTATATATACATTCCCAGCTGATATTTCCAAAGCAAAACTTCAACTCTTTCTCTATAAGCAATGCATGCACCGAGAACTGTTTTGTAGTAGTTTACTTCACTTGCATTCTATAACGGTATTCTCTAGCCCTGCTTGGCACACCACGGCAACCTAGGACAAGGGAAGCAGAAATTAGTGAGATTCCATGTACATAATGGCTTCCAGCAGGCAGGTTCAGCTCTTGGCATAAAGTAAGGTGGGCACTCAGTTATCGATAGTTTAAATGATCTTGATCAGTTCAGGAAAGTTCTACCGAGTCATGTGTGCACAAGGAACCAGTGGTAAACACTAAACAGTTCAGCTGACATTTCCACCGTGCACAAGGAACCAGTGGTAAGCAGATCAGCTGACATTAACCCCAAGGAATGATGATTTTGTTGAAACTTAAAGGGTTTTTTTTTATCATTAACCAATATGCAAGGACATGAGAACAAAGATATAAATAGTAGTTGGATACAGAAAGGCAGCACAAACTGGAATTTCAACATGGTCCAAGAATTGACAAAATAATAATCAATGTCCACATGCTCGCATAAACATTCTTAGTTAGGAAAAGTAACATGATATGATCAACTCGCTTCGCTCACTACACATGTCTGCTAAATTTTTATTTGGAGAGCGTGGAATGCTCCTTCCCTTGCTCATTTATGGAATATTCCAAAACTATGTACTAACTGACACCGTCTCCATACCACCTCCCTAGATTTCTTCTGCGTCATCGCAAGAGGAGGATGCCCAATTTTCCAAAATAAACATAAAAGCATGGCTAGAGCAGAGTACCTCACTAGCATACACACTGACAGACACCCCAAAAATATTTGTGATTCCACACTCGTCCTCTAGAGTTGCTCGCAATGTGAAACAAATTAATCCCATTCTGTGCATAAAAACAAAAGCAAACAGTTCTGCTCTCTTCTGTTCTGGCGTGTTCAGATTCAAAAGTTGCAATGCTGCCGAACCATTAACATAGTCTCTCCCATAGACTATTCAAGAAACAGTGATGCAATAGCGTGAGTTAAAAATCAATAGATCTGCGGGTTCTCAACACATTGATGATAACAGAGCGGAAGATAATCTTCACAGTCCCGCGGCACATACCTTCTTCAGGCGCCGCTGAGTACGGTGTGACACCGCCGGCCTCCTCCAACGCGGACAACATCGCTTTCAGCCGTTTCGGCCAGGCCTTCTAGCAGCCGGAGTTGGGGGCCCGCACCCGACACAGAAAGATGTTAAGCTCTGGGAGGTTCCGGCGGACGCGAAGTTGGGGAGCGCGCGCGCACGAGGGGAGTGGATTAGGCTCCCATGGCGGTGAGCAGGGATTACAAAACCGCGGTAAACCGGACCGGCTTCGCAAACAGGTCCGGTCCGGTTTACCCGGTAGTCCGGTTTTCGAATTCAAAATTCAAAAAAAATTAAAAATTTGAAACCAAAATATGTAAAAAACACTAGATGAAATTTGTAGCACAATGGTGGAAGAAGAACACAAAAATTCGATCGTTTGAAGGGTCAAAAAAATCAAGCAAGATTTCTGGGTTGAAAAAGGAAGGGAAAAAAAGAAAAAACATTTTTCTTTGAACCAGCAAACTTCTTTGATTTTTTTGACCAAGAAAACGATGAATTTTCGTATTTTTGTTGCACCATTGTGCTTCAAATTGCATCTAGTTTTTATACATATTTTTTGTTTCACTTTTTTCAAATGCTCAATTTTTATGATTTTAAAAATAAAAAACTGGCAAACCGAGAAAAAACGGACCTCATCGGTTTTCCCTTTTTTGCTCTGGTTTTCTGAAAATTTGGTCCAGTTTGCCGACGAAAAGGGCCGGTTTACCCGTCGGTTTGCAAGTTTCATTTTCGAATTTTGGATTTTGAATGTTGTCCGGTTTTCAGACCGGTTTAGGCTGTCAAAACGGGATTGTCATCCTTGGCGGTGAGATCTGCGGCGCCAGGCTACCCGAGCTAGAGAAACTAAGCAAATACCCCGCGCGGTTGCCGCTGGTTGGTCCAAAACATTGAGAGTATAGATGGCCAAACGGGCGGGCCGAAATAGGCAGGCACGAAGCACAGCCATTTTGGCCCGGCCCAGGAAAAACGGGTCGTGCTTGGGCCGACCCCTCAGCCCAGTGGGCAGTACAGCCCTGCACGCATAACAGACGGCCCGAAATAGCCGACCTAATAGCCCATGAACACGCAGCCCATTTAGCAGCCCACTAGCCGACGATCCGATATATAAGAGGCGACCTCCAAACCCTAACTAGTCTCAGCAGCCTCCCGCTCCCCCTCCCCTCGCCGTCTGCCCTCTCCTCACCGCCGGGCACCGCTCCTCCCCTCCCTGCCTCCCATGGTCCCCTTCCCTATCCGTGGGTCGCCGCCCCTCCCCTCCTCTGCTCCCCGCCTCCCTTCCACTCGCTGTCGACCGCCGCTCCTCCCCTCCCCGCCTCCCTTCCTCTCGCTGTCGGCAGCCGCTCCTCTCTGTTGGTATTTCTTACACCACGAATAAATCCGCAAGCGCACGGAATACTATTGTAGCACTTCACCCTGAAGTATTCCAAGGTATCGTATTTGTTTTCCCCAAGGAACGGAGGTATTCTGCAGCAAGGTTAGTTTCACCAAGGACAACAAGAATGATTGTAGTACAGGATTGAGAGGATAAATAACGATCTAGTTGTCTCGTGGGACAGACGTACTCAAGTTCTACTTGTTTACTTCCGGTACTGGTATAGACCTGGTCTGCCAAGTCACGCCAGCCTGTAGCTCTACGACGAACCCGAACGTGGAGGATTACACGGGACGGACAGGACTGTCATCACCTGCCGCCTACCTCTACAAATCGTGGGGCACGCTGCAAACAAAGATAACCTCTAGCCTAGACACCACGTCTATGCTGTCGATTACTACTCTAACTGTTGGTGCTTGATATGACCACCTTTTACTCATCTTTTTACTATCATTTTAGTGCGTTTATTGATCATTTGAGCCATTTGGCACCTAACTTTAATCCCATTTCGAAGTATGTTGTGTTTTGAGTGCTATGATGTAGAATCAGGAGAAAACATGACACAAAGGCTCAATTTCACGAAGCACCAACATGAAGCTTGGATTATTCACTCACTTTAGAGAGGGCACTACATTGCAACACAGTTTTGGAGTTCAAGACGATCCTGAATGAGAAAAGTTTGACTTATAAAGTTGTAGATCTCGTCGAGAGCTTTCCGGAACATATATGGATGACCCTATTTAGACTTCGGAGCTAGGAGATATAGGCCCCACAAGATGTGCTGCGCAGACAAGTCGCTGGTGCCGACCGGCACCGACTTGTGCCGACCGGCACCAGGCCCAAAACGGCCCAAAAAGGCCCAGGAAGGCTGGTTTCGTCCCTATAAAGAGAAGACCCTATTCTACACGCAAGGGAGTTCGGATTTCAACACTTTCGGCTGCGGAATTAGGGTTAGACAACAGAGAGCTTCATCCCGAGCGAAGATCGCGGCGTTCCGGCGAAAAGTCGTCGCGCGCCGATCGGCACGAATCCGTGCCGACCGGCACGACCGACTCCGGCGTCCGATTTGCCCCAAATTGTACCAGGAAATGGGATAGGCCAATCTAAGGTGTTTCCCATGGCGAAACCTACTCATATCATGGGGTGATTCTCTGTTCTTCCCTCGGTTGATGGGGATCTTGCACTTTGCACTATGATGGTTAATTGATTACATTTGTTGCTCTATCTCGGTCTATTGCAATGCTTACTTATTGTTTATCTCAGTATTTTGGATGACAGTATTGCAATGGTGCTTTTGTTAGATGATTGCCTTATTAGCCGCCGTCGTGACAGGATCGCAGCAAACAGCTTTTGTCTACCTTAGTAACAGCCAGTTAAAGCCTTTACTCGGTTAATTTGATCTTTGCATGCAAGTGAACCTAGACCGTGGGAAGTTCGTCTTAATTCTTGTTTAGCCGTAATCTCTCTCTTTCATTAGTTTCTTTTAATTAGTTCTTTAAACAACCTTTCTCTCGACAATTCACCTTTAGTTAGTAACAAACGTTTAGCTAAATAAGCATCCCACTTGTTCCACGGATTGATAAACCTTGGAATATTCTGAGGGAAAAGCTACAACTGACCCGTGCGCTTGCGGTCTTCAAAGGTGCGCGTATCTCGCGCCAACAAGCTTTTCTGGCGCCGTTGCCGGGGAACAAGTCAGTTCGTTTGTTTAGTTTTATTTTTGCTACTAACTCTCTAATCCCTAACCCTTTTTCTAGTGTTTTTGTTTTTGTGTTTTGTTTGTCAACATGAATTTCACAGGCGTTATTGGGACATTGTGGAGCCATATCATGCCCAAGCCTGATCATTGCATTCCGCCACGGTCTGATGTCAAAATTGAAGCGGAAGAATATGAGCTGAACCCACTGCTAATCAAGATGGTAGAAGAGAATCCGTTTTCGGGAGCTAAAGAAGAAAATCCATATCTTCATATCAAGAATCTGGAAGTGATTTGCTCCACCTTCAAGTATAAAGGTATTCATGAAGATTGGAATCGATGGATGCTCTTCCCATACTCGCTCACCGGTAAAGCGAAGACATGGTATTCTCAAGTCAGATTTGAAGTAAAAGGTAATTGGGGAGAGTTGTGTGCACAGTTTTGCATGTGATTTTTTCCCTTCCTAGGATTCATGAGTTAAGAAGAGATATCATCAATTTTGCTCAGTTGGACAATGAAACTTTGGGAAAAGCTTGGGAAAGATTTAATGATTTGCTAACAACTGGCCCAGATTTAGGATTCACACATGCTACTATTATGCAAACATTCTATATGTCCTTGTGTAGAACTTTTGCAGATTATCTTAATTGTGCATCTGGAGGAAGTTTTATAGATCAAGGTGTATTAAAGGCTAAGAACGTGCTGTCAAAAATCATGCAAGCTGAAGCAATGAATGCACCATGGGATGAGGTAGAAGATAATGAAGAAGTGTTGCAAGTTGCCGATCGGCAGAGACCTTGCGCCGACCGGCACGTTGACGGTGCCGATCGGCACGTCAGTGGTGCCGATCGGCACGAGGAATCAGCAGATGCTCTATCACCAGTTGAAGCGGAGCAGCTACCACAATCATCTGAATTGAAATTGCAAACTACTTCACCATTGATGATGCTTGAATCAAAGCCTCTTTCAGAGTTTGAGCCGCTTGATTGGATTCCTATTGGATTTGGACCATCATTCACCTCATCAAGGCCAATGGTTGATCAACAAGAGGTATCTTTTCCAGCAGTTGAGACTAAATTTCCTAGCGATAGAACAATCAAGGAAGACGGGGAAATTGCTATCACTTCCGAGGAATTTGAGATATTGTTTTCTGAAGACAAGGAACATTTTGAACCATCTCATGTCGAAGAAGCCAAGCAAATCATGGAAGCAACAACTAAGGGGTCACCTTTCGATGAACTTGCAAGGATTTTCTCTATTGGTGCAAATCATGAAGAAGGGAAGCATCTACCGAGCCCACACATACCTTGCATGATTGAAGGTCATTCTTTCTCTAGTGCCTTATGCGATATGGGAGCCGAGGTAAGTGTTATGCCACATAAGATCTTTAAAGAGCTTTTTCCTGTTAATTCTATTTTAGCGCCTACGGATATCAAATTGTTTATGGCGGATGGAAAGATGAAGAAACCCATAGGCGTGTTAGAAAACCAAGATGTAGTTATTGTGGGAAACATAATACCAACTGATTTCTATGTCCTTGATACGTATCATGATGATGTTGAAGACATAATTCTAGGACGTCCCTTTCTTAAATCTATACATGATGTTCTTGATGCTGGAAAAGGGAAGATAACCATTGAGTTGGGAGGAAATCGCTTTACATTTGATTTTGTGACAATATTTAATAACCCTGTTGAGCCGCCTCTTGATAACGAAGAGGTGGAGTATGCTTCTTTTGTAAACTCTCTCAGGGATCCTCTCCAACGTGTTCTTGAAGAAAGTCTCACTGATGAACAAGAAGATGAAGCTATTGAAGAGGCGATTGATGCTTTTGAAGTCTCTCCTGAATTGAAGAAAGAACCTATTCGTGAACCAATTGATCCTACAATTGAGAAGCTTGCGCCTGAAGTTGAGTTGAAGCCATTGCCAAAAGGATTGCGATATGAGTATCTCGGTGAGAACAAGACTTACCCAGTAATTGTTAGTGATGAACTTAGCGAAGAGGAGACATCTCGTTTATTGAAGCTATTGAGAAAATACAAGAAGGTCATTGGGTGCACTATTGATGATCTAAAAGGAATTAGCCCAGCTTTTTGCACTCATCGCATACGCATGGAAGATCAATGCAAGCCAGTAGCAGATCATCAAAGGAGATTAAACAATGCAATGAGAGCTGTGGTGAAGAAGGAGGTACTTCCCTTACTTAATGCTGGCATTATCTATCCTGTTTCTGATAGTGAGTGGGTTAGTCCAGTTCATTGTGTTCCAAAGAAAGGAGGGCTTACTGTGGAAAAGAATGAGAACAATGAGCTAATTCCCCAGAGAACAGTCACAGGATGGCGTATGTGTGTTGATTACAGAAAATTGAACAAGGATACGAAGAAAGATCATTTTCCTCTGCCATTCATTGATGAGATGTTGGAAAGGTTAGCAAAGCACAAGTACTTTTGTTTCCTAGATGGATATTCTGGATTCTTTCAAATTCCAATACACCATGAAGATCAGCCCAAGACGACATTCACATGCCCCTATGGTACGTATGCTTACCGAAGAATGCCGTTTGGTTTGTGCAATGCTCCTGCTACTTTTCAACGTTGCATGTTGGCAATTTTCTCTGAATTTATTGAGGATATTATGGAGGTGTTTATGGATGATTTCTCTGTTCATGGGTCAAGTTTTGATACATGCTTAGCAAATTTAGAGAAGGTTTTGCATAGATGTGATGAGGTTGATCTTGTTCTTAATTGGGAGAAGTGTCACTTTATGGTGAAGGAAGGCATTGTTCTTGGACACGTGATTTCTGAGAGAGGTATTGAAGTTGATAAAGCAAAGGTAGAAAGAGTGGAGAAGCTGCCGCCGCCTACTAATGTGAAGTCATTGAGGAGTTTTCTTGGTCATGCTGGGTTCTACAGAAGATTTATCAATGGCTTCTCTACAATCACAAAGCCATTGACATTGTTGCTGCAGAAGGATGCTAAATTTCATTTTGATGAAGATTGCTTACATGCCTTTCGCACTTTGAAGAGAAAACTTTGTTCGGCACCTATCATTCAACCTCCTGATTGGAATCTTCCGTTTGAAATTATGTGTGATGCTAGCGACTATGCAGTTGGAGCTGTTCTTGGGCAACGAAAAGAAGGGAAGGTACATGCTATCTACTATGCTAGTAAAACACTTAATGATGCTCAAGTTAATTATGCAACAACTGAGAAAGAATTACTAGCCATTGTGTTTGCTTTTGAGAAATTCAAGTCCTATATTGTGAATTCTAAAGTAATAGTCTACACTGATCATGCTGCTATCAAGTATTTACTCTCCAAGAAAGATTCTAAGCCACGTCTTATTCGTTGGGTACTAATGTTGCAAGAATTTGATTTAGAGATCAGAGATAGGAAGGGCACTGAAAATCTAGTGGCTGATCATTTGTCAAGGCTAGAAATTGGGAGAGAAAATGAAGATCATATTCCTATTGATGATTCATTGAGAGAGGAACAATTATGTAGAGTATATGGAATTGATGATTGGATGGTTGATATTGTGAGAGCAATCAAGAAGGAACCATTAGATCATCTTGATAAGCATCGACGAAGGAAGATTAAATCTCAGCTGAGGAGCTACTACTGGAATGATCCTTATTTATATAGATATTGCGAAGATGGAGTAGCAAGGCGGTGTGTTCCAAAGGCTGAGCAAGAGGAAATTTTGCAGAAATGTCATTCTTCTCCATATGGTGGACACTATGGACATTATCGCACTAAGGCTAAGGTATGGGCAAGTGGATTTTATTGGCCAAGTATGCATTTATATGCTATAAAGTTTGTTCGAACTTGTCCTGAATGCCAACGATCTGGAAATTCTGTTAATAATCGCAATGCTATGCCTTTGAATTACAATCTGCAAATTGATATATTTGATGTTTGGGGGATTGATTTCATGGGTCCCTTTGTGAATTCTCATGGCTATGAGTATATCTTGGTTGCGGTTGATTATATTTCCAAATGGGTGGAAGCAATACCTTGCAAATATGCTACAGCTGAAGATTCAATTAATTTATTTAGAAATGTGATATTTCCTCGTTTTGGGATGCCAAGAGTAGTCATAAGTGATGGAGGATCACACTTTATTGGAAAGAATTTTGTCAAGGTGTTAGAAAAGGCTGGTATTGAGCATAGAGTTGCGACTGCTTATCATCCTCAAACAAATGGGCAAGCTGAAACATCAAACAAGCAGATCAAGGAAATCCTTAAAAAGACTGTCACTCGAGGAGGAAAGGATTGGTACAACAAGTTGAATGATTCATTATGGGCTTATCGCACAGCACATAAAACTCCAATAGGTATGACTCCATATCAGCTTGTTTATGGAAAAACTTGTCATTTGCCTGTAGAATTAGAACATAAATCATTTTGGGCGATCAAGGAGATGAATCTGAATTTAGATGCTGCTGGAATTAAAAGAAAAATTCAGATTAGTGAATTGGAGGAGATGCGCCTAAATTCATATGACAATGCGCTTATCTACAAAGAGAGAATGAAGAGATGGTATGACAAGCGATTGGAAAAGAAAAAATTCAATGAGGGAGACAAGGTCCTATTATTCAACTCAAGATACAAATTATTTGGCAAAGGTAAATTAAAAAGCAAATGGGATGGACCTTATATTGTTCACAAGGTGCTTGATTCTGGAGCAATAGTCATAATGGATTCCAAAGGAGATACATACACGGTGAATGGACAACGCCTCAAGGTATTCTTTGAACCCGACAAGCCTGAATTGAAGTCTATAGATATCTATACTTTGGCTTGATTATGGCTATGTCGAGCTTGCGACGTTAAATTAAGCTATGTGCTGGTTGAAGACTTTTATGCCAAGTGTATGGCATTATCAGGTAAATAACATTATTCCCCTTCTTTTTCATATAATGAGGACATTACATAATTTGAGTGTGGGGGAGGATGCTTTATTTTCTTGATTTGTATGATATTTGTGCTAGTTGTCTTTGATTTGTGTGGTTTTAGTGTGTTTTTGTCCTGTGCCGATCGGCACGGTGTTGTGCCGACCGGCACATATGTATCCGAGTTGTGATTCTGTTTTTAGTGTTTTGTGAGAACATGGCAAGATTTGTGCTTTATGATTATCATATTGAAGAAGTTGAGTCATTGGTGTCTCTAATTCTTTGCTTGGAAGCATGCTTGTCCTTAGTTCTTCTTAACCCATGGTAGTAGTTATTTATTGAATGCTTGTTTTGAGGAGTTGTTTGCAAGTAAGAGCTACACCATTGATTTTTATTTTATTTTTATTTTGCTCAAACCTCCAGATTGAAAGTGGACAATCCCTTTGACAAAAGCTTAATTTACCTTCCTACCACATAGCCATACAACTAATCTTTGAGCTACACATAAACATTCTAATTGTCTGGTGAATCTCGTCAAGTTGTATCCTTTTGAGATAAGAAGTTTCTCTGAAGCTGGTCATTCCCTTTGTGTAACTATCATTTGTTTGCTAGCCCCATCATATTCAGCATATATCACTGGTACTCCCTCCTGTAAACCCATAATTCTTTTGTTGGTGTTATCTATCCTTGTCCACAACCTATGATATGAGTTTCACTTCATGCCTTTGTACTATCCATATGGTTCTATGCACAAATAACCTGGAGATCTACATCAATGGAAAATCTTGTAAGGAGTAAAACAAAAAAAAGAGAAAGAAAGAAAGAAAGAAAGAAAGAAAGAAAGAAAGAAAGAAGAAAAGAAAAAAAAGAAACTCCTTGGAAGTAGCAAGTTATTGCAGAGATGTCTTGGAATATTATGAATCAAAGATTTGGAGGAGACAGAGCATCCTGGGCGAATTTATAGATTGTGCTGATCGGCACAACCCTGGTGCCGATCGGCACTGACATTTTGAGTGCCATGCAGCGTTCTGTTCTTCACAGGATTTAAGTAAAAAATTCTGAGCAATTCTGTGAGAGATGTACGATGAAGGAAACAATGAATATATTTGTGCATAAGCCTTATTCTACAAGTAAGTGTATTCCTTAGGCTGAAACTCTATCTTTCCAACCATGTGCAATCCGACCATCTTTTGCCATTTGCACATGTCCACCTATCTAAAGTGTATGTTCCTCTCTAGTTTATCGTTATTCTCTAATGACCTTTTGATGAGAGCTTCTGAATTCTCTATTGGATTATTATTTGACTTGATAATACCTGGGCATTAGTTTAGCTATCCTACCAAGATCCACATAAAGCTTTACATTAGATGTAGGTTGGTGAGGACTTGAAACAATTGAGTGATTTGAGAGCAAGTTTTTTGTCAAAGATGGATAGTTTGTAATCCTTGATATATCTGGAGAGTTTATTTCTTTGTTCTTAATCAAAACTTTGGTGTTGTGCTCTAAAAACAAATGTCTTCTTAACGTGGGTTTTCAATATTTGACTTTTACTTGTGGAGGAGACAAAGAAGAGTTTAGGATGAGAAGCAGCTGAGTATTTGAAAGTTTGATGCTATGACTTGATTGATTTGATTTCTTACTCGAGGACGAGCAAGATCTGAGTGTGGGGGTGTTGTTGGTGCTTGATATAACCACCTTTTACTTATCTTTTTACTATCATTTTAGTGCGTTTATTGATCATTTGAGCCATTTGGCACCTAACTTTAACCCCATTTCGAAGTATGTTGTGTTTTGAGTGCTATGACGTAGAATCAGGAGAAAACATCACACAAAGGCTCAATTTCACGAAGCACCAACACGAAGCTTGGATTATTCACTCACTTTAGAGAGGGCACTACATTGCAACACAGTTTTGGAGTTCAAGACGATCCTGAATGAGAAAAGTTGACTTACAAAGTTGTAGATCTCGTCGAGAGCTTTCCGGAACATATATGGATGACCCTATTTAGACTTCGGAGCTAGGAGGTATGGGCCCCACAAGATGTGCTGCGCAGACAAGTCGCTGGTGCCGACCGGCACCAGGCCCAAAACGGCCCAAAAAGGCCTAGGAAGGCTGGTTTCGCCCCTATAAAGAGAAGACCCTATTCTACACGCAAGGGGGTTCGGATTTCAACACTTTCGGCTGCAGAATTAGGGTTAGACAACAGAGAGCTTCATCCCGAGCGAAGATCGCGGCGTTCCGGCGAAAAGTCGTCGCGCGCCGATCGGCACAAATCCGTGCCGACCGGCACGACCGACTCCGGCGTCCGATTTGCCCCAAATTGTACCAGGAAATGGGATAGGCCAATCTAAGGTGTTTCCCATGGCGAAACCTACTCATATCATGGGGTGATTCTCTGTTCTTCTCTCGGTTGATGGGGATCTTGCACTTTGCACTATGATGGTTAATTGATTACATTTGTTGCTCTATCTCGGTCTATTGCAATGCTTACTTATTGTTTATCTCAGTATTTTGGATGACAGTATTGCAATGGTGCTTTTGTTAGATGATTGCCTTATTAGCCGCCGTCGTGACAGGATCGCAGCAAACAGCTTTTGTCTACCTTAGTAACAGCCAGTTAAAGCCTTTACTCAGTTAATTTGATCTTTGCATGCAAGTGAACCTAGACCGTGGGAAGTTCGTCTTAATTCTTGTTTAGCCGTAATCTCTCTCTTTCATTAGTTTCTTTTAATTAGTTCTTTAAACAACTTTTCTCTCGACAATTCACCTTTAGTTAGTAACAAACGTTTAGCTAAATAAGCATCCCACTTGTTCCACAGATTGATAAACCTTGGAATATTCTGAGGGAAAAGCTACAACTGACCCGTGCGCTTGCGGTCTTCAAAGGTGCGCGTATCTCGCGCCAACACTAACCCCGGTCCTAGTACCAATCTGGAAGGCTAGAGCACTCTTTGCAGAGCGATGATCCTGTAAACAAGTATAACAAGAATAACGACTAGTAAATAAAGCTCGCTAGATCAATATTGTAATAACCCAAGATTTTAGCACTGGTTTAGGACTCGTATTTGCTTGATTGATCATTGTTTGGTAGTAGTATTTTGTGAAACTAATATAAACCTTTATGGTAAAAAAAAAAGAACATATGAGCTTTAAGCCAACATCTAATATTTACAAGTAGCGGCAAAACCTGATGACCATTGTGTTGGTCAATTAAATAATTGATAAGTCGATGCACACTAAAAGCAATGTTACTCTCAAATAAGCTTAAAATAAAATTCGAATTTAAATAATGTTTTTAAAAAAAAGACAATATGAAAGATCATATATTCATATAACCAATTCTATATCCTTCAAGTTTTAAAGTTAAAACAATAAATAGGATGACATGTACATGATGTCAGTATATACTAGGACAAATAAAGATTTAACATTAAAATATTAGCTACACACAAAATATCCACCCATGCTTATCCTTTACAATTGCAACAATATCACAGCTTGTAGAAATCTGGGTGGACTTCATCTCTTTCTCAGGAATACAACAGAGCTATGTTCATGCACTCAGCACAGATCGACTTGGGCCAATATCACCTAGTGCTTAGCAACCTAAGTCGCATACGCAGCTGCTTGCTAGGACAGGCGGCAGCCATGCTTCCAGGATTAATCAATAATCATGTCATTAGTGTATGACCAGCAGCATTCAAAGAAAGAGAAATTGGAGTAGCTTTCTTCCTTGCCTTCCACATAGTTCGGACGTTCCTATCTCTTGCACTCTCAAAGAGCTCCAGCTAGGCATATCCTGCTCACCCTTAGCTCTCACAACCTCACTCGAAGCTTTCTCCTTGGAATCCACTAGCTGAAATACACACAACCAAAAGTGTAAGAGCCTGAGATCAAGCAAGAACATCGGAGGCACTCTAGCTAGCAATAGCCTGTTTTAGAACCTAGCCAGCAACAAACAGTAGCCTGTTTCCTACTGCCTAGTTCCACAGAACAACCAACAGTCCAAAGTTGAACTTAAGAGCTTTAAGTTCTTTTTTTAGATAATGGGAAAGAGTTCCCGGCCTTGACCTCATAAGAGGCTATGGCCGCTCATTACACAAATATAAGAGCTTTAAGTTCTTAGCATGCTGATGTGCTAAGGTAAGGACCCTCCCTTATAAGAAATATTTTAGCAGTAGAGCTCCTTTTCTTTAACTCCAAATAATATAGGAGAAGCCAATATGTGAAATTGATATTATGATAGGCAAAACACATCAGTTTAACAAAGAAGCTTTAGGGAACTCTGTTCAGTTTCAGTCATACTGCAGTAATCAGATAGTGATGATAAATTGGTTAAAGAGAATAGAATATCAGAGAGACCAAGTAGATTCTAAGCATGCATATAATCTAGGCAACAATATATAAGTTTAATCGAACTCAGTAAACTAGAAAATGTTCGCTCAAGGTTAATCATACTCGAGGAAATTCACCTAACTGCTGTCAATCAGATGTGAGTTGTATATGGCAAGGAACTTATAAGATAGAAATCTTGTAGCTACTATTAAGGAGACTTCATATATAAACAGACAAGGAGTTGCATAACTAGACCATGAAATGCTAGTTTTGTAGGAGCACAAGCGCACAAACCAAAACAGGGGAAAATTATACCACGGCCAATTTGATAACTTCAGTTTCACTGGTATAAACAAGAATTGAACATTCCTAAACTTAAATTATATAGGTCTGTGCTTGTATTACTAACAGAATCAACCTAATTTACATGTACTAGTAAAAATGCACGTGCGCCACGCACGTGTCCGTCTAAATGACATGATTTGGCAGGACTTTAAAAGACATGACACATCATAAAAAAACACACTTCTGAGACATCGTTGCATTTAAGTACCATAACGTCATTAACAGGACAAGCTCAAAAATATGATAAAATAATAACACTGTTTGAATTTAAAGACACTAATTGACTTTGAGACATAAAAGACATGACATGACGCATAGTTCTTATTCATTGTCGGTAACGATAACGACCATGTTTATTTGAGAGTCTTCATTTTCATGCAACCTCAAAGCACATTCATATCTTTCAGGCGGTCACAGGAAGGGGTGGGTGGTGGAGGGCATCGATCTCACCTTGACCCACACATGGCTGAAGAGAAAACACAACAAAGAAATTTCAGATCTTAACAGGAAGGGGTGGGTAGTGGAGGGCATCGATCTCACCTTGACCACGGCCGAAGGAATGAGATTCGTGCCTCCTTCCGCCCTTGATCCCCCAACGTCCTGCTTGCTAGAACCTCATGGTGGGCGTCGCTCCGAACCGCATTGCTCCTTGGGTCTCCGGCGAACGGTGGCAGTAGCACGGGGCTGTGGCCAGATCATGGACGCCGAGGACGACATTCAGGGCACGAACGAGTTTCACTTCCTTCCACTCGATCGACGACGACGTAGGACCCTTCCTTCCACTCGATCGACGTAGCCTCAGAGAAAGGTAGGAACGCCGCCGCAGGAACCGTCGTCTCGCGCAGACAGAAAGGAACGCCGCCGCGCCCCTGCCACTCTTCGACTTGAAAGAAATTGAATGAATGGAAAGAAACGGAGGAAGAAGGAAACTGAAGGCGTGTAATCCGGGCGGGCTGCTGCAGGTGGGTAGGAGGATGGAAGGAGGATGGAAGGAGAATTCAATTTTAGGGAAAGCAACCGGTTGTCAAGGGAGGTGGGAAATCGCCGGGTAGAAAACAACTCACGGTGAGAAAAGTAATTACGATGTCACGCTATTTGCACTTAGAATGACGCCTGTAACGCTTCAGATGTCCCGTGGCCGCTTTTGTGGGGTCGTTTTTGGCAGGATTGACGGTAGATTAAAAAGAGAGTGCTCTTAATCAACGGTTGATATAGAGTTGGGTAGATTCTAACAGGTCAAACTTATTTTTTTCACAACTGGTTCTTTATTGGTTTAGAATACATTGAATTCCCCACGTCTAATTTGAAGCTTGTAAGCATAATACTCTCTGGCGCTCACATACTTCTTATTTGATTCTGGATCACCACCTGGAATTAGCAGTGGCAACAAAGTTAGTTGTAGGCACTATTAGAACCTGAACATATTTTATGAGATTGTATCACGTGCATAAATATTATTATAGCAACCTTGTCCCCCAGTGCGATCATCTGCTTCGGCTTCGTTGTCTATGTCCATCGCAGATGGGAAATCTTCATGCGGGTCTACCATGTCAACACAAAAGAAACACCAGGAGATTAGACTATTAGTTTAGAAAAATAAAAGATAAGCTATTAGGCTGGTTATATATATGTACTGTAACATGAACGGCGACACACCTTCAACATCATTTTTCTTTTTGCCAGACTTTTTCTTCTTTTTAGTTTCATCATACAATATTTCTTCATTCCAGCCCACCTCGCCGCCAGGAAAAAATAAAGGATACGCTAGGGGATCATAGCACCCATAGTAAGCCTCAATATAAACTGGTCTATCTAATACTCCACAGACCATAACACTCCTCTCAAACATTTTCTTCGGGTCACTACCTTCCAACCATATGGCTGAAACCTGAGAAGCTGTCGGTGCATTGTATCTCCTTTGGTCCACATCAATCTTTGTGTTGAGTTCAATTCTATACTCGTCTAGGTTTGGTTTGGACCCCAAACTCCTGAATGTCCCAACATAAGGATTCCCTTCCAGAATACGTACAATCAGCTTTATTAACCCAAGATCCAGGTGCGGTGATCGCTTTACCCTGTGTGCAAAATCATCTTCATTGTCATAAAAGTACAACTGCATATTTCTAGCAGAATAGTTTCCGTGCGACAACTGATCTAGGCGGTGATATATCTGACCCTGGATCCTAAATGTATAGATCCCGGTTCCTGCTGCAGTAGCATATCGCCGGTCGAGTTTGACACCCATGCTAGTGAATGAAAAATGAGAGTTGAAGTAACGGATATTGTTCCTGAACCACTTTGCATCTCTGTCTGATTGGCTTGTGTATAGTCTTCTCAGCTCCGCAGGCACCTCAGGAATATGAATACAAACCATTCCCTCCCTACAACAGAACGCCGCTCCTTCACCAGGGAACCTCTTGGCGCCACAGTGTTCGCAGTCCGGTGCGTGACCCAGAACATGATGTTTCTTCGGGAGATTGTGATAAACATAGTCATAGGGATCGGGCCTCCCTTCAGCACCTCCATCTTGTGCGTTAACTCTATATGACTTGTATTGCACGTCTAGCAAAGGCAAACACAAAATGACTCAAGTTTAGAAAAGGAAAAGGAGAGGCAATTCAAATTTAACCCGGAGAACTCATATATACCAGGTCTGAAGAAAACCCGGCCCTCGTCATCAGCAAAAGGATCATCGATGTCGTCATCTATAGGCTTATGAGTCTCCAAGTTCTCTTCATCTGGGTCATGTATAAAAATACAAAAAAAGAGGGGGGGGGGGTTCAGGTTCTCCATTGTAAATAAATACAGACATTTACAAAGAAAAGACCATTATTAGTTACCAAATCTCGGGCGTTCTGATGCATCCGGATCCCAAAGCCCAGAATCATGCACATGTCTGTTATCATGAGTATGGTCGCCCGTTGGCAACGAAGACCCAACTGTAAACAAAGAGACATCTTGTATTATATGAATAGTCTGCAGTGGTAATCAAGCTCAAGCACACTAATATACCATTGCTGTTGCAAACAGTTACATACCTCGTGGATGAATTCCAGTTTTTGTTGTATTCCTGAGGCGATATCTACTTTGAAATTCTATATTCCTTTCGAGTTCCGCGACATTTGTTTCATCTCCTCTTTTACGCTTTCGGCTTTGTTGGGTCCTCCTGCGCCACTGGGATCTTTTTAATTCCTCTGGGGTACATGTCGCCGCTGTAACAGTCAATAAATCTATTGAGCTGAATAAACATTTATATAAAACCAATTTTTGATAAAGCAATTTATGTACGATCACCTTCACTTGGTGCTTCAGCTTTTCGCTTCCGGTAGCGCTGGCTATTATCACGCCACCTGGACCTTTGCAATTCGTCAATTTCAACGCCGTCAGCAATGACAGGAATAATTTCAACAGAATTTTGCATTCCAACAGCAGGTTGTGATTCCCAGTCAGTGTTCCTATGCAACCAGCTTTCATCGTCATCATCCA
Source organism: Eragrostis nindensis (assembly GCA_012490785.1). Lineage (NCBI taxonomy): Eukaryota > Viridiplantae > Streptophyta > Magnoliopsida > Poales > Poaceae > Eragrostis > Eragrostis nindensis. The sequence continues at coordinate 2,963,756 of JAAXCT010000021.1, read as the reverse complement.
CACCAACCATTACAGAATCACCCAAAACACGAGCACTGTGGGTGTCGGGCTCGATCGAGGTAATCGGCTTCTGCTTTGAACCTACATTCAACATGATTATCAATTAATTAGTAAGTAATAAAACTACTATTCATCGATGGATTAAAAAAAGATCATATTGAATATACAGGTGGGCGGCGTGGCTCTGCTAGCTCCAAGAATTTCCGAAACACCTGCGATATTACGTAACAGTTAGATATTTGAATAATAACGAACATAATATTACATAACCACAAAAAAACTGCCCATAGCATGGACCAAATTAGGAGCACCTGCAGGGCATATGTTCCTCCAGTAACTCTGATTATTTGTCAAGGCAGGTTCGTCAGTGGAAACAATTCCAAATTTAGGATTTGAGATAGCAGATAGTGGTGTGGGATCTGCTAAAACAAAGCATAGCTTCAAAAATTGCGAAAATCTAACTAATAATACAAGGATTAATTCTGGAATAGATGAGCAATGCACCTGTATGATTTTAAAGCTATACCTTTCATGATTTTAAATGGTGTTTTTGACGTCAGCATCGCCTCGTTTGATATATGCGGCGTGGCTCTGCTAGCTCCAAGAATTTCCGAAAAACCTGCATTATTACGTAACAGTTAGATATTTGAATAGTAACAAAACATAATATTACATAACCACAAAAAAACTGCCCATAGCATGGACCAAATTAGGAGCACCTGTAGGGCATATGTTCCTCAAGTAACTCTGATTATTTGTTAAGGCAGGTTCGACAGTGGAAACCATTCCAAATTTAGGATTTGAGATAGCAGATAGTGGTGTGGGATCTGCTAAAACAAAGCATAGATTAAAAAATTGCGAAAATCTAACTAATAATACAAGGATTAATTCTGGAATTGATGAGCAATGCACATGTATGATTTTAAAGCTATGGTAAAAAATAGTACTAATGCGGCTCCCATGCTACTATATTCATTGACATGGTAAAAAATAGTTTATCAATGTATCAGAAAACAACAATGATCCACTTGTCAAAACCTGACCAAACCAAAATCTCTTAGCATTATACCTGCTCCAGAAAATAGTTTATCATTTATAGTTTTGGTGGGAATCTAATTTGACATAAACGCTGGATCGTTAACTCAAAACTGCTCCAGAATTGTAATCTGGATCCAAATTTTGTTATATACCTTTGAGTTTTTCAAGTTCCTTCATGACCTTTTGCCGCTCACGGAATCGGTTGACTCGTTCTCTACCATTAGCGCTCTTCTGGGAAATTACGGCATCATCTTTTTTTACTGCTAGTAAAACCAAAAAAAAAGGATTACCTTCCAATTATAACGAATGTTTGGAAGACATAAAAACATATATTGATCACAATAAAATTGAGATGCTTCAAAAATATTCATGTGACACGGTACCTGGACTGTTAATTATCGTTGGCGCATGTGTTGCAACACCATTTGTTGGCTTCGGCACGGAATTCTCAACCTCGGCCTTTTTTCGGGCACGATATTGCCGTTTCCTTTCAGCTTCTTTTTTCCGCTTCGTAGCAAGGTCGTCATCACACTGGTCTTCATTTTGACCTGTAACAAAATAATTAAAAAACAAATCAACGATGACATTACTGATCAAAATACGTGAACAACGTTTAACAAAAACCTTAACAGATATATATACAGCTCACCATTAGTAATGTCCCCGAGTGGTGTTGAATGATTTGCGGCAGCACTGGCTTTACGTTTGGCCATAATGTCCGATTCATAAAAGTTTGGAGAATTTAGCAAAATGACAGAAAAAACGTCTAGAAGATGTTTCAAAGCAATGATGAAGGTAGCAGGGACATGACCAAAACGTATTGAAGTTGTAAAAAATTCGTGCTGGTTTGTCTGTCGCAGATAACGCTCAAAATGAAGACATCGGCTAACAATGTCCCTGCTATCCTGTTTTTGTGTTGACATGAACCTTCGGCTTTGGGTCTAAACCAAAATGCAGTCCCCTCCTTCAGTCGCACATTGCAGAAGAGTCACCGCCAAAAATCAAATCTAAACCAATGCAGTCCCCTCCTAGTCCTATTATTCAATTAGTCGAACCCAATCTAGGAACCCTAGAACAAAATCAGTGCCCCAATGTCGGGCCGCTAGGACGCTCTCGAACTCAGACGCGCAGACGACGAGCCGTGTGCAAGCAGAATGTCATCACCATAACGAAAAGTAAGGGTTCACAACATCACCTGCGTGCGCGGCTACTCCGGAGTCCCGACTCTGGAATCACCTTCGTGTGCGTGCGCGGCTACTCCGGAAGACGACGAGCCGTGTGCTCTGCGTCCATGGCCGATTGCAGGATGGAATTTGTTTTCAAAAAAGGAAGCAAAAAAAAGGAAAGCAAAGAAAAGGAAAGCAATAAACAGCGTGAAACAAGGGAGGTGGGCTCACGCTGGATCTTCATTGCAGCAGCTAATCACGGTTGGAATTGGCTTTAAAAAAAGGAAAGCAATAAACAAAAAAGGAAAACAAGGGAGGTGGGTGCACGATGGGTCTTCATATCGCCGGGTGAGAAAAAACATTGGGGTGTCACGCTATTTGCACTTAGAATGACGCTTGTAACGCTCCAGATGTCCCGTAGCTGCTCGTGTGGGGTCGGGTTTGGTAGGATTGACGGTAGATTAAAAGGGAAGTGGTCTTAATCAACGGTTGATATACAGGTAGGGTAGATTCTGGCAGGTCAAAATCATTTTCTTCCCAACTGGTTCTTTAAGGGTTTAGAATCCCAGCAAATCAGTAAACTATCACACATTAAATCAAACCCTAGAACAGAGCACACCATCTAGCACACGAGGGGATGGGAGAGATGGAGAAGAAAGGGTAGTACTTGAGAAATTGAGTAGACTCAGGACTGGCTCCTGCTGTAGTTCTGGAGCACGGTGAGGTCGGCTATCGCCGGCAGCGTGGAGGTGCCCAAACCAAAGGTAGCAGCAGGGAGGACGGGACGAGCTGCAGATTGGAGGAAGGAACCTGGTGTAGAAGGGGATCGATTGAAGGAGCTGCGGCAACAGCTGTAGCCCATAGTTAGCTGAAGAGCATGAGGAGGTGCTGGGGTTCAAGCGATGTGGGTGGTGTTTAGTCTGGTATCGTCTGCGAAAATCCTTATACACGCGCGCCCGCCAGTGTGCCCGCTTGCCGTGGGCCCCACAGGCACCTGGAGCCGCGATTTGACCGCTCGGGCAGCGCGCGAGGAGCAGGTGTGATGGTGCGGGAGCAGGTTCACCCAGACTTGATTTTTCTACTCACGTGTAGCTGATGCACACAGGTGAGGCCCATGGTTCTGTGTGGAGGGAAATGGTGTTGGCTCAGAACACAAGTTTAACGAGAAGTTTGAACAACAGTTTAATCTTAAGTTTGAGAAAATAGTTTTTGACAGAAAAGTTTGCTTGTAAAAAGTTTGAACATAAGTATAAAAAATAGTTTGGATAAAAGTTTGTTTATAAGTGTGCTCAAAAGTTACAGCAAAAGTTGTGCAAATCTCCTAGTTTTTGGCTTTGAATGTCATCTCAGGACTCACGTGAGCCCCACAGCACGTGGTCTGCCTGGAGAGCTTCGCGCATGCTCGCGTTGGGTAAGAAACGGGCGGGCCTCAGTGGACTGACAGCTTTTGTCGGATGCTGTCCGATCCGATGCGCTCAACCCCGTTCGCGCGCACGCGCGCGGAATAGCGACGCCCTATGGTCTGGGTAGCAGAGAAACAAAAGAAGAAGATAAACAGGGGAAGAAAGAGAAGATACCGGTTGGCCTCTTACTTAGTCAGGGTATAGTCATTGGACTGCAAAAAGAAAATAGGGAGTTGTCACACTGCATTCTAATCACAAATCAGTGAACCAAAAGACTAAAGCTAAGTATCTTACAAATAGTAGAGATATGAAAATACCATAATTAGATATTTAAGTTAATATCAAAATCATATAAACTGGACATATCCTAGGATCTATCCAGTAATCATGTATGTAAGAAAAGTTAATTGCTTGATTGCTCATGTGGTGCTTTTATTTATCAAATAAATAGAAGCTATAGTATTCAAGCCGGAGTTTGTTGAAGAATGAGAGCAGAACGTGTTGATCCCAAGCTTTTTCTATTGAGAGTATACGGTTCAGGCAAGTCGAGTTCTTTGATGCACTTAGTATCACTATTTAAATTCTAAATGCTTGCTTGCAATGTATGATAAATACCAAATGCTTGAGATGCATTTCCTAAGATTGATTGGTATTTGGTATTGCTACGTGTGGTATGACTATTTGAGTAGCCCAAGTTTATATGTTCTTTTGGATGATATTATATTCTGGTTGTATGAAGTCCTTGTAAAAGGGCAATCACAACTCATAATAATTATCACATATTTGTATCAACCACAGACATGATAACCGGCAGAACTCAGTATGTGATAGTGTAGCATGCCTCCACTACACAGAACATAATTGAAATGGAGCGCCACGGGTAGCTTGGTAACCTAAGAGTGCAAGGATCGCTACGAACTATCCTGAGGGTTTACGGGTAGCCTATGAATACCCAGAGAGTGTCATGGCTCGCTCTATACTAATCCAGACGGGTTTACGGGTAGCCTAGTCATACCCAGATGGTTAACTGGTAGCCGTCTATACCAGAAGTAATATAAAATCATGGAGGTATGATATATTTATAGCAAAAAGGCTTTTGTACTCTTAGCCTGGTCGCACATCAAAGGAAATGTGTAACAGGGCCCAAACATGATGGTTAAGAGTTTCTGTGGATAAACTGATACAACTACTATGCAGAGACAAAAACTATGAATAATCAATCAAATGACGTTGTTATGAAATACTAGTTTGTTTTGGATACTCTTTCTGAACTAGGAATTGTTCGGAATATGACTTGATCAGAGTTAGGCGGGGATAGTTTATATTTGGTAATTGGTGGGATTCATGCATTAACTTGTAACTCTACGCTTGCTGAGTACTTTTGTACTCACCCCTATATTATTAATCCTCCTTGTAGTATGGACTTTTGAAGATTTCACGTAACAATAGTGCTAAGTGGAGCCAAGGTATGATGTACCACTTGCCATGCCTCTGTTGTACTACTCTGATATGAGACATTGCAATGTAAACATCAAGTTTACAGAGCAATGGCTCTAAAGACCAGTTATACCCCTAGTGAGTATAACAGGTCGCTGCAAATATCACCATGAATACTAATCTATATATCTTACTATATAGATGCAACCCACTACATGTTATTGATTGCTATAAAGCTTGTACCAGCCACATCACTCGAAAAAATACAACCGTTAGATGTACTTCAGCTTACTACATCTAGCCATCGATATCCTTGAGACCTCACAGCCTCGAACGCCCACTGTAGCAATCTTCTTTAATAGCTATTAACAAACCGAAGCATTTCCTCTCTCCAATTGCATCAGCCCACGCCACTTCTCTTGCCCACCAAACCACGCTAATAATGCACCAATTTATTTTTAGACTGAAACGTCACGTGCCAGCTCTAACATATGCACCACCATCAAACATATTAATCGTCACGTTGGGCCAGCTCTAAAACTCCTATATAAACCACCATCGAATCATACCCGACATTATTCGCAAGCATCACCAGTAGCAACTGCTTGATTGCGCTCTTGCCATTGGCCTTATCTCCAACCGCTGAATCATGCCAGGCATGGTCTGAGGGGTTTTTTTTTATCATTCTAAATTTTAGTAGATTGATTCGTTGTGGGTAAATGCCTTGCTTGCTCAGGCATGATATTTTTCTTCCGGAGCGCCTGCTTTGTAAGGCAGATGTAGAGGTCACTGATTAATACTGCTCTTAAGAACCACGGACGTGCTTTGAATTGAGGGGAACCTTTTCCATGGACATCTTGCTGTAGTTTCATATACTATAGGAGGATAGCAATTGAGATTCCATTTTCTCTACTATCATTTCCATTTTCCATTTTCACGCTAACAATTTTTTTCCATTTCCCAGTTTAGAGGGTTCATCTAAGTCATCCTTTTGTGATGTGCGGCAGCAAACAGGAAATGACTTTTACAGTAATTGCAGCGATATTTGAATGTATATGCTTGATTATTATCTATTCATCTGATTTTAGTTAGTTCCGAAATATTTTTTACATTAATTCAAGAGTTTTCATATTACACGTCTTTCATGTATTCATTTAATCATGTCATTTTCTAAATGCCTTTTTTTTATCCTTAACATTGTAAGAAATTTTCAAAAGACAGAGACGTGTAATTTTAAGTTACTTTCATAGTACTGGGATTATTCAAACCATGTCATTTACCATCTTAACCACACTATTTTTTTTTCTAAAACTTACATTTTTCATGCATAGTACAAACAAATTTTGAACTTGAAAATATTTGGCTCATCTTCAACTGTCTTCTCAAAGAACTTAAGTCCCCGCAGCAACACACGGGGTAGTCACATAGTCTTATGAATAAGAATGACGAACGAACTATGAACGAACGACGAACGAAGAACGAACGACGAACGAACGATGAACTATTAATAAGATAAATATCCGCCAAGGTACAATAGTAGGAAAATAACTAAGACAAAGCTATCCCTCTCTTCTCCCTTGCCCTCTCCCCTATTCTACTACTGTACAAGAGGCTCTAGGCCTGAGATGTGAGAGTGATGCTCTCCTCTTGAGATTCTTGTGATGTGTTTTGGAGGAGGGAGTCGTTGGTGGCGACCATGATGGGCGCGAGCGCGAAGAAGGCCTGCGCGAGGCGGAGGCCGAGGTCGGCGGGCGTCCTCGGTGGATCCTTCATCGCCAGCGCCTGCCTGGCCGCCTGCGCCGAATAGGCTTCTCGAGCTTTTTGGTGCCTGGTGGGCCGGCATGGGCTTTTCGTGCCTGATGGGCTGACCCCCCCTCCCCCCTCCCCCATGTAATTATCGGCCCGCGCTGCCTATTTAATTTTGGGCCGTGCCGTGCTGGGCCGGGCCGCCCATTTGGCCATCTATAATTGAGAGCAACAATATGGAAAGAAACGGTTGAAAGGAAATCCTATACAATATAGAGTATAGCTTATGGAGCTACAACAACTTCTTAATAGCCGGTACATAATATGGTTGTGACAAAGTACGGCAAACGTGTCGGGTCTTCACTCTTCACTACAACAAATGTGTAGGGTCTTCACTAAGCTGCTGCCAATCTCCAACAATTTATGCATCTGAAAAAACATCAATCATGAATGAAGATTAAAATTAAAAAAATACTTGTAGGTACAAAATGGACCAGGCAGAAGAAGACAGTAAAAAAAATAGTGAGCAATAATTATTTAGATTTAGAATGCAAAAAATCTATATTTTCACGTAGTTATGAAGATTTTATTTTGGTTGGCTGTCTTGGATCTCTAATGTATTTTGTATATCGTGTAAGTGTAGTAATTCCACGACCAAACTTTGAAATATGCAATGGTCTCCATTTAGGATACTTATCAGAGGGAGATTCAATGAAATTAAATGTGAATTGTTGCTCAGTTTTTCAGTAAGAGCTGTATATGGTTTGATCAGAATCCCACGACCGCACGATTCGCTACAGCACTATAGTCTGACTCTGACCAATAAAGAACCAGTTGTGAGAAATACAGTTTTGACCTGCCAGACCGTACCCACCTGTAAATCCACCATTGATCTAAAAGGTAACCCTTAATATCTACCATCGGATCCTGCCATACTGGGCCCGGCTCCGCAGAAGGGTGGACATTGGTGGTGGACAAATGTCCAAATTAGTTCATTTTGCGATGACGATCCCAATAATTTTTACACCGTGACCAAAGCTACCACCCGCGGTTCCGCCCGCCCGCTAATCGCGTTCGCTTTCCTTCTCGTTCTTCCTCTTTCCCTTTCTGAATCTCTCGCAAATCCACCGTCGCCAGAATGCCCATGCCCCCGGGCGGAGATGGAGACGGAGCACCAGCCCGCCGAAACTCTCGGAGGGGAGCCCTGCCGTCGGGAGGAGGTGGCACATTGTCCAAGGGGGATGCGATGCCCCAGCTAGCGCCGGAGCCGAAGGAGGTCGAGCTCCCGCCGCCGTTCTGTGCACCGGAGTGCTCGGCAGTCGGCTATCGTGTTGGAGGGGAGCGCGCCTATGGTGAGTCTGACTGAACCGCACCTTCGTCGTTTTGACTGAAGATCACCCTCTTCACATTCTTGCTGCCTCTCGCCGCCGCCGTCTTCGCAGCTCCCGATGGATCAGGCCGCCCGCCCCCGTCAGAATCGTCGCCAGGATCTGCCCGGTGGTAAGGCTCCTTCCAGGTCGCCGCCCTCGTCGTCTCCGATGCCAACTCCTCCGCCGTCGTCTCCCTCCTCCCTCTCCACGAGGAGACCATGCTATATCAATTCATCACCTGAACTTCTGCAACTGGTTTTCTGGTTGATTGCAGAGCCCCGCCCCCCACGTCTTCTTGTTCAAATCAAGGTGAGAAATCCGCCCGAGAAAGACTGAAATTCTAACCACGCAAGATCCTTTTGAGATATAACCCTGTTGCAATCTCTACAGGTTCAGCTGTTCCATCAAACTCCTGCGGTCAATACCAATGCAGTCTAGCGTGGGATCGCTGGTTCTTTCTGAAATTGCGCCCCAAGGTACCCTGCTTTGATTCTTTTTTTTTTCCAACATGAATCTTCTATCACATGTCCTGATCCCATGGACTACTCAGTTCATGCCTGTATCTTGCAATTTATTCATGCTTGTGGTGGAGGCAGGGTTCGCTCTGGTTTCTGGACATGTGAGACATAGAAAGAAAAACGAAATCATGTGCAGACGTTAAGTATGATGTGCAGTGCTTGTTTGTTTTCCCTCGGAACTTTCTACTATTTGGAATGCTTCCATATGAATGGTTACATCAGACAGTAGATAGTGCTGAGATCTTACATGCTACCTCCTCGACATATGATTTCTATGATTACATCAGTTTTTCTTATGATCCAATTTATGTAAGGGATTTTTTGTGATTCAGTATTTCCAGAGAAGTTTTTTCTACAATCGATTCCTGATATATTTTATTACTGATTCAATTAGTTAAAAAAAATGGATATCACGTGAACATGGATATATGGCGGTTTAGCAACCTGCAACATATCTTTCATTATAATGGGAACATGGATATGTTGTTAATAATGCTTTCCCTGAAGTATTCAAATCTTATCGACTATCATCTGTTCCATTCTACAGATGATATTATGGGAGTCGATTGCTGTATGTTATTTCAAAAGTGAGTCTCTTCTATCCTGGTTGATTGCAGACCCTACCAATAAGCGGAATTTGGCATGTCCTTTTTCAGATTCTCGTATCAACCCACCATGCTTCTTTTTCCTTGCCACAAACTTCTGGACAGCATATCTATAATGGAGACGACAGTCATCATAATACCAGCAATTTTGTCCATTGTTTTTCATGACTTTATACATGCTATTGCAGCTGCAATGTTTTATATATTATCTTCTCATACCACTACTTCTCTGTCATGTTCTGAAATTATATTAGCTACAATTAAACAGTGAGGAAGTACAGATCGAGTATGTTGCCGTTCTTTTTTTTTGACAGCATTTCTCTTCTCAGTGGTATATTGAGCTTGCCAACAAGCTAAGAAATTTCATATCCATGATGATTTCAGATCATATCCTACATTTTTTTACTTTTTGTTTTGATATGTGGATTGTTATTATACCCTGTTCTGCTGTTTATTTACTTTCATGTCCAGCGATAAATAAAAAGTTTGGTAATGTTCCATTGACTGTAGGTGCTCAGTTTATACTCTTCCTCACAAACAGTGCTACTGCACATTTTGTTTCCCATTAAGTTTTGTTGTTATTAAGCATCATGATGATTTTTTTTCTTTTTGGGATGGGAGATTACTTTGCACCATTCTAAATTTGTTTATGATGCTTGGTGGACTTCGATCAACTCTATGTGATTTGACTGTTTGCAGGAAAATAGAATGGAATTGATGTAGACTATATCCCATAGAAGGATAAGAGTTCCTTCACCTACAAGACGAAGACAATGCTATGATGGTTGGTGACTTATGCCTTACACGATGCTATGATGGCTGATAATCAATTTTTTGCACAATGCAGGAAGCTAACCAATAAATTAGCTAACTTGAGGTTTTTTAAACTCATTTTGCTAACTGAAGGTCAGAATTTGTCCAGAATGCTTAGTGTGGATTCAGAGTTGAAATCCCGATGATTATTGTGCTGGTATATGGAGACCGTGATTTCAAGAATTTTTGTGATGGCAGTGGAGAACAATGAAATAAAGGTGCAGATTTAGGAATCTGCTTTTGTTTACACGAAGAAAATAGAAGGTAAGTAATCCGTGTTAATCTACATGTTTTTTCATGTCATTCATGGCTGCTTGCATTCTCCAAAACTTTTCTTGCTGTGATTGCTAGCAAGTATAGAAATAACAATAGCACATAAGAGGGTAGATGTACAAGTCCTTCACTTGTTAGGGGGAGGGATTCACAACTCCTACTACCGCTCTGCAGGGGGCTAACCTGAGGAGCTTAGAGTGTTTTGTCATCTGATCCTTCGAGCTGAGACGATTGAGAAATGAACTTGGAGTCGCACATGAATTGAGTTGCTGTAGGAGTTCATAAATATAACATGACTATTGGAAGAGTGGCGAGGATTTCTTTTTTAGTTTAATGAAGCATGCAACGAAGCATATGCATTTTTTGTGATTTGTTTTACCAATTTCAGATCCAAAGAAAATAGTTCTACTGGTGTGTAACTGTAATATATTGGGTTTTTATCTTTTCTTATGCAGAAGCATTATTCTTTAGGGATATATGAAGGAAAATAAATTATAGCCACTTGATAACAACCATTTGTAAATATATTATTAATGTTTTGATTGTGAAACAATAAATGGGTTCTGTAGCTGTGAAGAGAAATATAGCTTGTTCTAAGCTTTTTACTGCTATATCCAGCAATTTACCTAATCGTGAGTATTGTTTCTTTGTTATGTTCGGAATTTCAGAATGGAAGCCACATTTAATACTTATTGCTAAATATGTATGGTTTAGGCTGCATACATATTTCTCATTTAACTCTTTGTTTCTTTGTTATTCTTTAGGGATATAATCACATAACGTAGCGTACGTGCATTGGTATTAGACCACCATATGCCAAATCTTACACAATGGATGAGGCGAACGGACAGTTGCATTCTTGATACCAAAGTGTACTTCAGGAAACACATCCGTTACTTTAGAAAGTTGTGCATTATAAATGTGGTGTTAATTATTCTGTAAAAATGACATGAGTCTGGTTGATCAATGGCACAAGTGAGTTATGCCCGGTACTTCCTACTGATCCTTCATTAATCTTTCCAAATTAATTAAATTTTAATTGTAAAAGAACATATAGTCAAGTTGCTCATAATTCTCATAGTTATGTCAAGTGGGGCAATTTTTAAACACGTGCGTGGCGCACGTGCATTTTTACTAGTAAAACAGTAAGAAGTGGGGCTCGTCGGTAGGAACCGAGAAATCAGTATGATGCGTGAGACGGTGCAACAGAGCTGCATGTCACCGGTGGCGCGACGACCACCCGCAAGAGACAACAACTGTATTCCAACGAAGGACACGGTTTTTCCAACGAATCGATGCCGGTGCCAGATCTTTTCCACCGCTGTCTCTTTCTGTCTACTTCGCTCTTGAAATGGATTATGCGAAGTATCAAGGAGACAGTTGCTCTCGTTTTGATACTTCTCAAAATCTTGCCAACGATACTTCTCAAAATTTTCAAAGCGACAATGGCTTCGTCATGCATCAAAAGAAAGAGCTAACTAGTTACCGTTGGCTTCCTCACATTCCACAGTCAAAGAGAATGAGAGCATCTTACCTAGTTAGTCACTATCGTTTCGGTCATCCGAGACGTCTATGATCAAAAGCACAGCATGTCCAAAGAAGATGTTTTTATATCGACTCCTAGGTGATGTAAAAAATGTGTTCGTGTTGAGTGTTGACTTTTTTTAAAGGAAAGAGATTTTTCTATTTAATTACTTAGATTTGGGTTACAATCCTAGTCAATTAAGAGCTCCGAAAAACCTACAAACGTCACACCGCGGAGTGTTAAAATAGAGATAAAACTGTTAAAACATGTTGCAATGACAAACAAATGAAAAAAGTGGGATTATAATGGTAAAAAAGTATCGAAGTGCAGACAATGTTGTGGTAAAGAAAACATTAGTCACCGTAGGCAATTGTAAAATCACAAAAAATCCCCGCCTGGCGGAGGGCCGTTGATGCCCGCGGTTTGCCCCGTGACGCGGCGTTCGTCCATGCTCACCGTGCCCGCCGCTTGCCCGCGCCCGCGCTTGCTCGCTCGCTCGCGACGCCGACCTCGCCGACGCATGTCGCGCCTGCCGCCTCATGAAGCTGCGCCTGCACGTGTCGGTGACAAGGCAATCCGACCACGGGCCTTGGGAAGACAAGCTCGAAAGTCTACAGCGAGCCCCTCCCACACGGGCGTGCTCCTTGCCTGCTTAAGCTGGATGCTCGGTCTTCTACAGGCTCATTCATACATCGCATAATTGAGGATCAATTGATTCACACTACTGGTAATAGGAGAGTCTAAGAAACAACATCAACTAAACAAATACGAGTAACACGCGTAAGGTCTCCAATTGCCGGCCAAATCCGGCCCCTCCCCTCCTCCTCCGGCTTGCCGCCGGCGTTGGTCTGGGTGAGGGACCCGTCTTTGTACAGTATAAGTATCTTTCTTTTCGTTTTTTAGCTGAAGATGTTCTGTTTTGGCTCGCCGTTTATCGCTCTCGTGGGCGATTTGTCTTCTCCGGCGAAGGCCTCCGGTTTCCAGTGTTCCCATGTGGACGTAGGCGTCATGCTTTTTGTCTTTCCCGTCGGATTCCTCCCTGACGGGGTGTATTTCTCCCTCTTGCTTTCTCTTCCTTGCTCTGGAGCTGGTTTTGCAGAAGAGTGGTGTTAGCTGGTGTCTTGTTGATGCTGAGCTTGATGATGCATGTCATGGACTCTCGGGTCGGGTTGATCGGTTCATGCTGATCCCCAGATTCATCCTGAGAGCTCCTAAAAGATCAAGCCCGGTGAAGCTCAATAAAAATCTACGGTTTGGTCTTCTTCAACCTCTCTTGCTCGTGTTTGATTTGAGGCGCCTGTCGAGTGGACCGTCAATAAGGCAATCGATCTACACGCTGAGGCCCTTCTGCCATCTCCGCTGCGGTGATTCACACCTCGCGGTCCCAGCGTTGATGGCGGCGTCATCGTCTGGTGGTTCGGTGTCCAAGCTCCGGCTGGCCTACTGCTTCTGTCGGTGGCTCATGGTGTGTGGCAGAGTCTTCCCCGCATCTGCTGTAGAAGTCTCAGGAAAGACCTAGATGTATTCTTTAATTACCTTTAGACTGACTCCAAAAGATGTCCTATATACTCAAAATGGGTTGATAATGGGAGAAATGGGTAACAAAATGCTCTCCAACAGCACACCCAGACATCTCGCCCATTTTCGGCGCGGCGGGAGCGGTGACCTACAGATGGGGTGCCGTCGCCCCGCGACCGACCGCGCGCGGCTCGTCTTCCTCCTCCCTCCCTCTCCTCCTGCTCGACGGCGCGGCGCGTCCCCTTCCTCTCCGCACGCCCGGGCGGCGCATCCCCTCATCCGCGCGCATCCCCTCATCCGCGCGCATCCCCTCCTCCTCCTCCAGCGCGGCGATGTTGGGGAAGCCGAGGAGCACGTCGTCGCCGGTCCCGTCGTGGTGGTGCGGGGAGGAGATTCGGAGCAGCCAAGCGAAGCTCACCCGCCGACTCGGCCCCGCCTCCCCCGCCGACGACCTCCGCCGCGTCGGGCTGCGCGAGGAAGAAGGTGTGGCATCTCGCGCCGCCGTCCACACCTCGCCCGCGCGCCGTCGCCTCGGCTGAGCCTCACGCCGCCGTCCGCCTCGCCCGCGGCGCGCGGTAGGAGAGGGGCGCGGCCTGCGCGGCGGCGCGGCTGCCTGCACGGGGCGGAGCGGCGCGCGCGGGGTGGAGCGGCGGCCGGAGTATTTGGGATTTGGGGGTCGTTGTTGGAGATGCACGTTTTTGAGGCTCTTCTATTCAGGCTCACTTAGACCTATTCGGTCATTTGGGGTCTTCGATTTGGGTGGTATTGTTGGAGTCAGTCTTATGTCCTCTTTTGTTGCTTGAAGGCCTTATCTGAAATAGTTTATCTTGTAAGGGCCTTCGGGCATATGTACTGGTGATCCAGAGCAATGAAGATTCTAGCCCTTGCGGGCGTATTTCCTTCAAAAAAACATCAACTAAACGAGGATTCCTTTTTGTAAATACCAAAGCCATCAGTTATCAGGTTTTTAATTCAATTAGAAACACTGGAAAGGACCATTGTACCCCTGCCTTGGGTACATCCCCCCCTGCGCGGCCGCGCCCTCATCTCCTGCCGGAGCGCCGCCGCCGCCGCCTCCTGCCGGCGCTCCCCCGCCGCGGCCCGCTGGTGCGCAGCCGCCGCCTCCTGCTGGCGCGGCCGCGGCTCCACCCCCTGCTGGCGCGCCCCCGCCGCCTCCTGCTGGCGCGCCCTCTCCTTCTTCCATGCCTCCCGCTCCCGTCGCCTGGGCCGCGCAGGGGAACCGCGGCCAGTGCCTCCCGCCTCCTGTCCCGCGCGCGCAGGGAAGCCGCGGCTCGCGCCTCCCGTCTCCCGCCTCCATGGAGCGAGGCGGCGCGCAGGCAGGCGAGGAGGCGAGGTTCCGGCGCGAGCAAGGTGGCGACGCGTGCGCACTGCGACTGAGGAAGCCAGCGGCTGCTCGGCTTGGCAGGTGGCGAGCCCCCTCCTTCTTCGTCAAGCTCGCCGGGCATGCCGAGTGGCGAGCCCCCTCCTCCGTCGAGCTCGCCGGGCATGGCGTATGGGATGAGGGAGGAAGGGCAAGAGCAAGAGCGTCATTTCACTAGGCGTTTTCGGGTTAAAAAAGGAAAATCGCTTTAGAGGAGGCTAATGTTGTAGTCTGATGAAAAAGAGCCTCACCGATGGTGTTGATTGGAAGCCAGCTTGGTGGTGGTGTTTTCTAGACTCCATCCCTTACGATTGGTGCCAGATGAAATATCCCAATAATTGATTGCCTTAATCTATCTATCTTCATGATTTTGCTATTCCAACAAGTCAAAGTTATTACTCTCTTATCTTTAAGGGTTTCCCGTCACCTCTCAGTTGCGCCTTTTCCTTTTCCTTGTTCGTATAATGGCGAGCGACTATGAGGGTTATAGTGTTCTACATTTTTCGTTCGGGTTGCTGCATATATGTCTTCCCCTTCTTTTCAAGATATATGTTTGTGTTAAGATGAGCAAATATGGGTGTCATCTGGCACTCCACAATGTCCTTTCTGGTTGCTGCTGGCACAGTTTTATTCTTCATAAACCTTCAGCTATACCATTAGCCATCAAGTTGCCATAAAAAGGTATGCCTCCTTTCAGCATTTTCCGCATTTTTCTTACAAAAAAAGGGTAATTTGCAGACAAGTTCTGCTGAATTTAGTAGTAAAAAAAAAGTGGCACTACCCGGATTGGCACTCTCTGTAGATCATTGAGTGCGTTTCAGTCTATTGGTGACTGTGTGCTTGGCATCTGTTAACAAGCAGGGACGACACTTGGATACTTTAAGTAGGGCGGCCATACAGGGCCTGTGGCCCGTATGATTATTCAATATGCCTATTATCCGTGTATATGCATGGTATAATGGATAAAAATAGTTAGCACCAGCCCAATCTTATGTAGTATTGTTTGGCCTGTACAAATATAGCATCGCTTCATTCCGTGCAGAAAAGGAAAATGAAAATACATGTCCAGCTCTGCTTGTTCCTTCCTGGGGGGCACCCATATGTCGCCTTTGAATTCATTGAGGTTGTCAGAGTGACATCTTATTTGGCCATCAGATTTTACATTAATATTGCTTCCAATTTTCGATCTCATTGTGTTTCACTTAATTGATGTTTTTTTTGTTGTTACTTTTGATATCAAAATATAAGATGATTTGGTCACTTGAAATACTATTGCTAATTCTTCTGAGAAACACTTTAAAGGTATATGCAGATATGAATATATTTGTTTCATACTTTGTATTCCCTAGATACTTGCGCCTGTCAACTTTTCTTTGTGTGAAGGGGGTGGGGTGGTGGGCGAAGGTGGCAGGGATGATGTAAACTGACGTGACATTGTGGGGCTGATTTGGTGCCGCAAGCTGTATGAGGAGGTGAGCTATTTGACTGGCTGAGTTTTCTTATTACCTTAGTTGCTTGATAACTTCAAATTGGTCCATTGAATTTTCATGGCCCTTTAGTTTTGTTACTTTCATAACTCAGAGCACTTTTACACTGCTTGAGGTTGCTGACTTTGTTACAATATCAATATTAATCTCCAAGGAGTTAGTAATGGAACATTAATTTTTAGTCTTTTATTGGTATCCCTTTATTTCAATTTAGAGCTATCCATTTTATAATCCAAACATTTCAAAAGGGTCCTGAACTCCTGATTGATCTCTGTTTAGGGATGCATATACATATGAGCTGTGCATTCACCGATTGTCCGATTCATTGCACCTTACAGCGCTCCTATTTAACAATGGCTCCATTTTCTTTTACACTGCTTTATTTCCATTTATTTCGTTTACACCGGCTCCTTTATTGCTCCAGAAGGACAAATCCACGCGCACCATTTGACTCCACAGCGCAGAGTAAGTCCCGCAAATGCTGCCTCAAATCCTCCCATTCCCCAACCACTCCGTCCCCGCTGTTCTTTGATCTGATCCTATCAAGAAAGCGGTGGTCTCCTATCGGATCCGATCTGGTAAGGATTACCTTAGAGATCCATGTTGCCCTAGTTTTTTTTTTCATGAGCACCCAATCAGCTCTGCCTACATGGTCCTGTCTAGATCTTGGATAGTTCATTGCTAGCAATTTTGGTTCATGCTATTGACTTAATCTATGATGAAGATCCTCTAATAGATGCCTGCGCACTCTTGTGCATGCAGATTGTGGTGGGATTTTGTGAGCCCACAGGAACCGAGTTGTTCTTCAACAAGGATGCCTTGCCTGCCTTTATGTGATGCTGCTGCAACGTATGGCTCTAACCTATCTTTTTCTCTATTTTTATGTCATGGATTTCTTTTGCTGTTGGCATCTATGTGACCCTGTTTCTTGCGAACTGATAATGCCTGGGATTTTGTGCTGCATCAGTTTGCTAACTAATTTTATATTGTTTCAGTTTCCTTTTGGTATAAACCTGCTACATGTCTATATTGTAGATGTCTTGATTGATTTTTTTTTTGTCCTGGAATACAGTTTTTCACGCAATGTGATGCTTGTACTTTATACGCAGAAATATAGGATGTGTTTTTGGTTCTGATTCACCTGCAGAACAGACATGTCAGCAATCGAAAGATGAGTTATCTCAAAGGTCTGCTTGTGTTGTTGTTTCTAGATTATCTGCAGACGAGATATGCCCTAAGACATCAAGAGATGAGTTGCCATCAGAACAGGGTTTGAAATTGTATTGCGGACCTGTTTATCTGTACTGCATTATTCAGGAACGAGCCAAACAAAATGTAAAGTTCATCCTTAAACTTTAACCCTATCTTTTGACATGACTCTCATTAGAATGTCACTCAGTGGTAACCATAAGTCTGTAAGTGCTTTTCTGTACCCATGATAAATCTAATATTGCAGCCCACTTTTCTTCGAAGAGGCCTTCGTTACAAGATACATGCGAAGCAACGGAAGAGGTAACATGCATTAGCAGTTCAAAATTCAGTATTGTTTCGCATTCTGATAAAAATTTTCTGAGTTGTTTAGGATCCGGTGAGGGACTCTTGTTCGAATTCAGAGTTGTATTATTATTGTCCTTTTACGACACATGTTGTTTGATAACTTCAGCATTATTATTTTCTTTTTAGGACACATGTTGTTGGATAACTTAGATTTCTAAATTACATAAGTTAGAGTTGAAGTCTGGTTACAGAATTTGCACTAGAACTTTGTGAAGTGAATCAGTTGCAACAATGCTACTTTGTTAAATTCTGAAGTTTGCTTCGAAGATGAAGCTGATAAGAAGTACGATGATAAAACCCTATGTCTTTGTGTTGTGCCATCCTTAGTGGCACAGTTGTTTGACTAATTCTTTCTTTTGTGAAGATTTGACATCATAGATGCTGTATATGTAGTGTTCTTTACAATGGTTCTACATCAATATGTATAGTAAGGGCCTTTTGATCGAATTCTTGTTCCAAGGGTTAGAATACAGCTGTTTTTGTTTTACATGGATTCTGTATTCTTGAATCTGTTAGTTGATTGAACTGGACTTTGGAACCATTTATTGTGGGAAAAGTTAACTACTTTTTGTTGTTCTGTATACCCTAGCGGACTAGCCCAGCAGATACGGCAATTAATTGCCTCAAAATTTCCACGAAACTACAACCTTATTTTTCTGATTCAAGATTAAAACTAGAGACTGTAACATGAATCCATTTTCAAGCAGAGAATCTGGAACAATATTCTGTATGTCTGGTGGCTCTGGCAACCCCATTAACATGAGCAAGAAGACAATATATTAGTTGTGCTTTTTGAATCTCAATATCAAAGATGAATTTGAAATTGAATGTTTGCAAATTTAACTTCATTTACTGCTTGCATGACCGTTTTGTGGATCTTTGAACATGTGAACATGTTGTAACGTTGTATTTTCACTTATGGGATGCCAGAACCCTGGTCACCGTATTTCGCGATTACCTGACATCAACGTGTTAGAAGCTAGTGCTAAGCTGCAGCTTATTTGTACCAGAAACTGCAGCTTGTTTTTACCAAAAGCTTGATGGTAGCTTGGCCAAAGAAGGTCTACTATTCAATTCTAGAGTATTATTTTTTTAAAAAAAATTCTAACACACTTGTAACCTTTTTGCAAATACCTGCTGACCTTCACTCGTGCTCATGGATACAGGATTCAAATAACACTATCACTTTCTGGAAATAAAAATACTGAATTGCAGGCACAAAATATATTTCCCCTTTATGCTCTGTTTGCAAGATCTATCAGTGATGTTTTGGTTGAAGGGGTAAGTCCAGCCGTTCTTCAACTCATGCAACTGAAATTTTATTCAATCGAATGGTTTCTTCTCATCTATTGAATTATATTGCAGCATTCTCCACTATATCAGTTCAACCAGGCTTGTTTGCTAACTTCTTTCAATGAATCTGGAGGAGCAACCACACTGAAGCCACATTCATCATTCCTGACCTGACGACTTTAGCTACCTCCAGAGCATGCAATCATGATATTATCCTTGTTAGCTGTGGTATGTTATACAGCCAATGTGATTATTCTTCTGCCATAATTGTTTGTTTTTCATCAAATTTAATATTTTCTTTCATTATCAAAGGACACTTTGCACAAACTCTGAATGGAATCAACTGCTCAGAGGATTATGCAGAGAACTCTTCTCTTCAAAGTAAGTTTAGAGGTTTCATTGTTGCAAACAATGAATAGTAACTATGGTATAATACTTATATGTTCTGGATGGTTTAATTATATTTAAAAATTGTCCAATCCTTCATTGGAACGGACACCAAATGCCACATTTTCTCCTATTTAATCTTATAACACCAAAGGTCCGTCCCTTTAGTTCTCTTATGCATTAAGTTATGTGTCCGGCACACTCTAGAAACCACCAGGTTCTACTTGCTGTAAACATCAAACATGAACAAGATAACTGGAAAGCAAGATGCTTTTCTGTGCTAGGAATGCTAGGAAAGCAAGAGGTGTCCCTTAATGCCTGACTTTATGGTTACTGTTATTAAAGTGATAAAGGGAATGGAATATCCTAAGATACTGAATAAGTATTTTTCTTTTCTGTAATTGTCATGTCAATAGACCATATTGATGTCATAAAAGTTATAATCATATTTCCTCTTGTTGATGGGTCCTTTCATTTTATCCTCCCCACATAGAAAATATTGTGTCATTTGTCTTTTACAAATAAGCACAGGAAAGGATATTGTATCTTGGTAACAAACAGTAGGTTGTAAACTTATTCAATGAATTATTTTGTGTCATGTATTTTATCAGAGCTCGAAGGGAAATGTTTTTGGGGAAAGATACCTGTTAGTTTTCTTCGTTCATCTTTGGATAATTGCGCGGGTTTAATCTTAGGACATACTATTGAGTTTCCTTCAACAATCATTATGAGCCCGAGCTTTATAGAGGTATGCTATAAATTAAGTCCTGAAAGTCTGTATTCCCTATTTGCATTTCAAAGTGTTGACATCTTGAACTGTTTTTTGATCCGTTCTCGACACCTCTCCCCGGATTAATTTTCTATGTGTTGAAATTGCCATGATTTTAATTATCATTTTTTATTTGCATCAGATTAATAGTGTAATGGAAGGTTCTCAAAATTAACAGCGTATCTTAGAATCTGCAGTTTAGTTAGAGTTCCTTTGAATTCTTAGTGCATTTTGTAGGAACTGAGCCTAGCTTTCATCTATATCTTACTCCCTCCGTGCCAAAATAGTTGTCGCTTTTGACTTTTAGACATCATCTTTGACTGTCCGTCTTATTTGATTTTTTTTTTTGCAAATTTTAAAACAAATATGTCATGATTAAAGCATCTTTAATGATAAAACAAGTTATACAAAATAAACAATATTAATAAAACGGACAGTCAAACATGATGTCTAATAGTCAAAAGCGACAACAATTTTGGGACAGAGGGAGTACTTTGATTTGCTAGGCTTTGTTGTTGTTGATTGGACAGGTGGGTGTAGACCCATATAGGTTTCTGTCCTCATCAGCTCGAAATCAGGCGTTTATTTTCATATTACAAAATTACCTTGTTCCTAGCGCATAGGTTGTTTCAGTGTTGACTGCAATATTCTCCAACTTTTCCTTTATTTATCGATCAGAATCCATAGGTAACATTATGCTGATTCCATTTATCTTTGTTGTCATTTGATAATTTGTTATGCAAGAAGCCGAATATTCCGGAGCAGGACAGCTTGGTATTTTGTTCTCGAAAGTTTAATGATATGGTAAGGCTCCTCATATTTCTCTGTTTATTGTTTAATCAATTTTTTGGCTTTTTATGTGGTTGCTGATGGGAGTATGGAGAGATATCGTTCTCTTTTTTTGCTGAGAATTATGACCTATTCACTATAGTATTGAGATTGTTGAGCTCTGTTGTTACAGGATTCATATCAGTTACGAGTAAGCATACACGCAGAAGAGGCTGGTGCGAGAGATATATTTAATTCTCCATATAGTTTCTACTTATACAACACTGTTCCACCTTCTTCTTCGCTGGATTCCGTAAGGTAGTAGTAACTCAGTATGTGTATCCTGTTTTTTTAATGAGCGTTATCTTTATTTCTGTCAGACTCTATACATGTTACGTGTCCTAATAGGAATGGCTTGTTCATAATGCTTATGCGATCTGTCCCTTAAATCTGATATTTGCTCGTTGGAATATTTGGAGACAGGATTGCAAATCATTACATTTTTCTTAGGTAGTCTTACTGGAAAGTGCATGCTCTGACTAAGTTGAGTATATTGCAACATCTTGCCCTCATGTAAGAGCTTAAGCTATGCTTTTTGAAACTGTGCAGCAGGGGAGGGTCCTGCTATGATATTATTTATTTATATGTATATTAAAAGAAGTACAAGTGTGAAACAGATCTTAGCTAGTGGTTAGGACTCTTAGAAGCAGGGTCTTGGGTTTGATTGCCCGTGGAAACGAATTTTCAGGCTAAGGTAAAAAAGGCCACTCACTGGTTCTCCTAGGTCATGCACATTTTTTTTTCTCGAATACGCATGAGAGCTGCGTATCATTGCATTAATTTAAGAGAGAGAAAAACGGCCCCTTACAAAACACTACCACCTCACTCCGAGCCGAGCCGTGAGGGGTTGTAAACATACAATTGGTTTGTATCTAATAAACACACAAGTGGGTGAGACCTGACCAACACTCAGAACTAGGCTAATCCTAGACCGCTAACATGACCCAAAGTGAGAGCACGCATTCCTCGGGTGCCTGCAAGACACCATAGGTGATGCTCCTCGTCGAAGACCTGAAGGAGTGCTGCAATGCTTGGTCGTGCTCGTGCATTGTCAAAAACACAGGAGTTCCTGTGCTTCCAAAGCCAAGCTGCTAAGATGATGTATGCCCTTCCGCTTCTCCTTCGGTACGCGCTTGATGATCTTGCGCCACCACTCCGCAAACGACTTTTCTCCTCTCCTCGGTGTGGATTCTTGCAGGCCCAGTGGTGATGGGATTTTGAACCAGAATTCCCGAGCGAAAACACACGTGGTGAGCAGGTAGTGGACAGTTTCATCATCTTGATCGCAAAGCGGACATTTGTTCGGGTGAGGCAGACCGCGCTTAGCTAGTCGATCGGCCGTCCAGCACCTGTTCCGAATTGCCAACCAAAGGAAGACTTTGCACTTAGGTGGTGCCCATGATTTCCACACCTGCGCCATGGCTCAAACGTAGTCGACCCATTGAAGAACGCCCTATAAGCAGATTTAGAGGAGAAACTGCCCGAACCATCCAAATATGCCGATCCTCTTCTTGTGACAAGATAACCTCATGGATAATGTCCCATAGCTGGAAATATTCAAAAAGGCCAATCAGCGAAAGGCCTGTCTGAATGTCTCTCGGCCATTCATGACCTTGGAATGCTTGAGCCACCGTCCGTTGTTGTATTTTGATTGGAACTGCAGGTATTACTGATGGAGCAAGGTCTCCTAGAGAGCAGCCCATCAGCCATTTATCACTCCAAAATAAAGTAGAATTGCCATCTCCCACGTGAGACTCCATAGCAGTCCTGAACATGCACATTTGATGGACTGACCTGTGGGATGATCCTCGTGTAGGGGATACGGGACTCAAAGCACAGGTAAAATATATGACCCACAGGGGGCAGGCCTTCATGTTGCAGGGGGGCAGCTTTCGTGACTTTTCTCGATCGGAGCTCTTCTTTAAAAGAAAACCATGGGGGCGCTCTTTCCGCCCTCCAGCTGAGTGTTTTTTAAAGTAGTATAAGCAGATATGTACACGCCAAAGAAAAGGAAACAAAGACAAAGTAAAAACTAAGAAGGCTAAGATAGAGAAGCCTGTTCTCCGATTTGTGATTGATCTTTTGTATAGCCTGCTGTACTCTGTTTTCTTAACATAATACAAAACAATGGTTTTGTTTTCATTAGAACCTGGTCTTCCTATTTGGGATTGAGCTCTGATATAGCATTATGGGTTCCCGCTTGAGCTGATCTAGACCAAATAGCCTGACATGATGTAGCCAAGGGACAGGAGTTTGCCAGTCCTAGTTATTATAACTTGCTTTAAATACATTTTTTTTTGACGTGGAATTGCTTTAAATACATTCATTATTCAAATATATATGTTGGCATGCTGTTGTACCAACACTCACTGTGAGAAATTCCTTTCCTACAGGTTAAGAGTAGGAAATGTCCTCTTTAACTACATGTACAACAATATTTACAAGACAGAAGGTACAATGCACAAGCTAACAGTGTTATTACCCACATTTTGATTGGTTGATAGTAACTTCTCAATTTTTTTGCATCCTGTACGATCCAAAGTGCCACACATCGTTTTCATTTACTGGATTTGCTAAATCCAATTAAAGAGATAATATTAATACTTTTCAGTACTGAAGTAACTAAAGTAGTAAAAAAACCTTCATTACTAATTTTCTATTCCTGAAGCAGCCAAAAAAAAAAATGTGTAGATGGGATCATAGGGCGCAAGGAAGCAGTCCTGGTAGAGAGAATCAGAGGGAGAGTAGACATGAGGGCGTATCTGAGGATAGTTTCTGATTACTCTTGCTTATCAGTCAAAGTGGTACTCGGGTGGGTTCTTTTTAGAAGCTAAATACAATGACTTGGTCAATCAAAGAGTGCAAGGATGAGTGCTGGAATTTGATAGGTATGGGTTAATTGTTTTTCATTGGAGAAGCAATAGATTCCTTTTAGGAGCAGCACTGGAAAATTGATTGGGAAATACCTTAAAGCCGCTTATGTTCAATGTTCTTGAGTTGAAATATCTACAGGATAAGTGACACTGTTGAGGCAAATGATTCTAAATATGATTTTAAGAGTTTAAAGTGACATTTTATCTTCTGAGTTACGCCTGGATTGTCATCTATTCGAATTTTCTTTGAAGGATTTCATGCCAATATATGGAGTTAAGGCACTCTGCAGTTGCACTTTGTACATCTATTTTGCATCACATGCTGAGATTTGTTGTTCAAGATAGTTTTTATGGGTTCTTAAACCTTTGCCTTTTAGTTTATGACATTTAAATATTTATCATTGATTCCTTCTTCCAGTTACTGAAGATTTTACCTGTTCCATTTGCTTGATGAAGTGTGGAAATTTCAAGGTAAAGTTTGGAGTAAAGTTCATTTGTGTTGATTCATAACCATTTCTAGAAAAGGTTGGCCCTAAGGATTACATGTCCTACATTGGATTATTGTTTTTAATGATAAAAGAATTCGACTTTTCTTATTTGATGAATCTCCATTTATGTCTTTTATTTTGTTATGACAAATTTAACATGTTCTTATCTTTGTGAATACTATCACCTCAACTTTATGGTAAAAAAAACAAGGTAGGGGCCAATTTGGAGTCATATGTGTAACATGGTAATTTTGTTGACTAGGGTCTGGAATCTCACTTACTCTCATCACATGACCTATTCAACTTTGAGTTCAAGGTTCGTAAATCTCTGTAATTAATCGTCTACAAAGATACTCATAATATGATACTGATCATTTTTTCTTGTTAGTACAGCTATCTGAGAAGAAACAAGTGGTTAATGTTAGTTTGAAGCATCATATCCGGACAAATGAGGTAAATTGAAGATAAAGAACAAAAAAATATGTTGTCATCTAGTTATTGAGAAATAAATGGAACTGCTATATATAAATTTATTTTTAGTATGATATATACATACCTACATTCACCACCAGTAGTGCTTGTTTTCTTTAGCATGCCTAGTTTAGAAGATCTAGAAGGTTTTACATTTGTGACGGAAGATCCATGCATACTGAGCTTAATTTTAGATTCTAAAAGTTCTCTTTGAAATGTCTGAGAAAAAAAACCTAACGCTTCCTTTCATCTGCAGTTCTTTTCTGAACCAGTTGATCCAAGACATGGAACATTTTCCTACTTGTATGCTCATTCTTCCTTACATTTTACTATTTTCAATTCATCATATTTCCTAACTATGTTTCTTCAGCTCAAAGTATAAGAAGCGTAGAAGATTAGTGGCAGGAACTGAGATGATTGTTTCATCAAAAACAATTGAACTGAGATCAAAACCAGCTGGCTTTGAAGATGGCCATGTGCATAAGGATAATGGTACAATCTAATCTTTGTTTCTTAGTGGAAAAGGAGTACCATTAATAGTTCCATTTCCATATTTGTTATGGATATAGCTAGGGAGTCCTCGTGTATTCTTATGTAGTCTTCATGTATTCTTATGTATTTCGCCCTTTGCCGCAACGATGAATCTGCCATCATGTCTTCATGTTTCTTTTATACATACTATGTCTCTTTATTCTCATGTTAAGTCGGTTGGACCTCAGAATCTGCCATATGTCTTGTTGTAATTGTATATGTTCATACTAACAGACTGAAATGCCACCTGTACTTTCAGTTGAATTTATTTTCCTCCTATCTTTTTCAACTTCAGTTTCATAGTTCACTACATTCTGTTTTGTGTGTGTGTGTGTGGGGGGGGGGGGGGGGGGGGGGGGGGGGTCTATAACTTAAATGAGAACATTTATTTCATACTAGATCTTGACATATATACAAGAAGAGATTCTCCACTTGGGCCGAGGTAGCTACACTGCACAATCTTGAAACCATAGCAAAATTTGCATCAAAGCCTTACTCAAGACTTGATGCAGACCATTGCACGCAGGCGAGCTTTTGAAATGTACTAAATACTCTCTGAAAAAGGTTATTCATATTTTTTTTTTCTCGAAAAGTTATTCATATATTTTGTATGATCATTCTGTTGGCATGTTGAGAAAACTAGTTATTTGTACGCTGGTGGACGGTGGTTTTCACCGTTAGGTTAATGTCTCTTTAAGGACATGGCCTTCCTTGGCTGGATGGCATGGTCTGAAGAGGATTAGGTAGAATTTAAACTGTGATGATGAATATATCTTTCAAGAGTGAGGAGTATTTTTTTTATTCTTTGCTTTTTTTGATCTTGAGATATCGCTATCGGTTATCCCTTTTACAGTGACAACTTTGCTTCCAAGAAACATTACCTAAAACTAATGGAAGTTGTCTTGCATTATCAATTAATAAGTAGCATGTGGCTGGTATAATATTAGATTAACACAGTACATAATTGTTCCTGGAGTTTTCAGGGATATCCAACTGATGGCTTTCACTTTTCGGGTATTTCATGACGTTGCCTAAACTTTTCAGGGATTTATCTACCAGATGTGTCACTTGCTCTTGCCGATTCATTACATGGTGGTATTCTTTCACCACCAAAAGTACTACAGTTTGGAAAGACTAGGAAGCTATCTGTTGATCAGTTTGACCCCAGAAAGTAGGTCTCCTGATTTTGTTCTTGATACCACACTATTAGGTTAATGTCTCTTTAAGGACTCATTATGAGTCATGCAACTAACTCTTTGCTTGTTTGTGATATCTGATAGTCGGGAACTCCTGCAAAAACGTCAGATCTTCCATTCTCACCAAGGACAGGTGCTTGAAAATTGTGTACCAATTTAATCTATCTTTGTCTGTGCATGTATGCTATTTGTGGAAAAACTAGGTTTTATGTTTTGTTGACTATATTCTACCTAGTTGCATGCCTGACTGCATGTACCGAGATTGACACCTGTACATTTATGTTCTGAAGATATTACATAATGAAACTTGTTCTAGACTCTGTCGTATGAATGCCTGATTCTGCTTCATCCCTAGACAATACATGTGGGAAGTAATAGCTAAAATCCTTTATATTTATTGTTTTATTGCTTCTTTTAATAGATGTGTAAAATGTTGAGACCAGTCCAGCAGGTGTCGGTAGGATGTGATAACCTGTCCTCTTTATATCGATACCCTTAATCTGGAGACGTGTTTGCAAATGAAATGTAGAAACTGACCTCAAAAAGTTTGGATATTGTCATTTTGTGAGATTTTGTTTGGTGACTTAACAAACCATAGGTGCTACGTGGCTTGCAAAAGAAATAGGGCTTGAACCTAGGGGATTGATCTGCCAAAAATGGCATCCATTTCGACTCAGCTCTCTCAGGAAATTCCTTGTGTGGATTCACCCTCCAAAATGCCCACTATCCAGAGGGCGAAAGAAGTCGACTCAAATTTTGGTTTCCAAATCTATACTTTCTTGTCTACAAATATTTTATGACAAATTCTCTTGAGCTATTAAAGAGCATTTGATTTGTTTATTCCACTCATCATGGAGGTTATTAATCATGTAGGGATCCTGCATAATTTACGCAAATCTAGCATAACCATGTCATTATAATTATTGTAGAAAATGTCATTTGAAGAAGTTCTCTCAGACCATGATAGTGAAGACGAAATTGACGATGATGTTGTGGATTTGGAAGAAAGAGCGGTAAGATGCGATTATTTTTTTACTATGCTCTTGCACTAGCATATAATGTGTGCAGACTGCTACATTCATCCCTGTCGAACACAATCTGTATTTGCTGCCTAGCAATGCATAATTTAATTTTAACTTGCTAACAAAATGCAGGCGCTTGATACTTATTCTGACATTGCGGAAGATGAGAAGCGTATTATGCTTATGTGGAATTCATTTGTTCGGAGACAAAGGTCATGTCTGTCCCCAATATTGCCTTAGTATTTGTCATTTCTCCTGTTAGCGGGTTTAGCATTTTTGCTTTGTATAAAGCAACTTAGGATGGTAAAACAGTGGAGAATTAGCCACTTCCCTAGGAAGCATAGATCGAGTTTGGAATTTGGAAGAGCAGATTTTCTTCTACGTTTAATGACCTCCTTGTCTTGCGCGGCTACTGCTAGCGCGGAAACAATTGTGTGGGAGTTTCTGGTGGAAAACAACCATCAGTAGTAACATATAAGCAGCTGTATAACCCTGCCATTTGGTAGCACCGTTGCTGCGACAAAGGTCTGGTTTATCACCAATATTTCCTTCGTATATTTATCAAATCGCTAAATATGAGTGATTTGACCTTTTGTTACTATTTGTAAATTTCTTGTTTGTGGAAATATGAAGCTTGGTGAACCAACATAGATGTGTCGCTTCAGAAAAAAACCAATAGATGTGTTTAAAGCTTGTTTTAGCCTTTTATCTTGGTACAAAGGAACTATTCCCAGGGATGCGAAAGTAGCCAAAAACTAGCCAGTTTCTTAGGATGCATATATAGAATTTGGATATATCGATTTTTTTACAGGTACACATTGATTCTTAGCAGCTTTGATCTGCCCAAAAAACTGTTCACAGTTTTATTTTATTTTTCTTCTTTTTTACAAAATATGGTCTATTTCTAGTTGTGTTTGGTGGTTAGGGTACATGCTTGTTCTAGAACTGATGAATTTACTGGAAACATCAGATAGCTGTCTTGGGTTCTGTTTGAAAATTTCCTTTTAGGATGAATAGGCCTTTCTTTTTGCATCACTCACTAAACAAATCATGGTAATTACAATCAACAAGCATAAGTTTATTGAATTATATATATTTTCGACTTAACTTATATGTTGTACTCTGCTATGAAGTCCCAAAGTTACTACTTTGTGGAGTCCTTAAGTATTAGCAATATAACTTTGTATCCTTCGTTCAGTTTGTTCTGCATGCTTAGCTTGTTATGAATGCACATGCTATCATCCTTATTGAAATTTCTCCTGAATGCCACTAGATTATTACTAGCTCATATTCTTGCTGTATATTGTTTTTATTTAAAGGGGATTGGTAAATTGCAGAGTGCTAGCTGATGATCATATACCCTGGGTCTGCGAAGCATTCTCCAAGCTTCATGGACAACTTTTTGTACAAAACCCTTCCCTACAATGGTGAGTCGCTTAAAGTTTGGATTATTCTCGCTCCTCGAAACATATTTGGTGGTCTGCAACTGGCATGCATTTTCAATCTTTCACATAAGGCTACGTGATTCATTGTGAAATATCTTGCTGGATAAACAGGTGCTGGCGCCTCCTTATGATCAAACTTTGGAATCACAATCTGCTAGATGCACGCACAATGAATAACTGCAACATGATTGTCGATGGCTTAAAGAGCAAAGGCGTCCCAAATTAAAATGCTTGCCATTGAAGACGTTGTTCAGCATTCTGCTGTGAACAAG
This sequence comes from Eragrostis nindensis, assembly GCA_012490785.1. Classification (NCBI taxonomy): domain Eukaryota; kingdom Viridiplantae; phylum Streptophyta; class Magnoliopsida; order Poales; family Poaceae; genus Eragrostis; species Eragrostis nindensis. The sequence goes on along the minus strand of JAAXCT010000021.1, from coordinate 2,934,344 downwards.
GCAAAGCAAGATCCTTCAAATAGCGTTGTCATTATTTTATTTTGGAATTCCTTGCAACCCTATTCCCAACTTTTTTGAACAGTACACTTTTTAGTCTGAAACAGCAAATATTCTGGATCATTTTCTGTTCCAATAAGAAATATTCCGGCTGACATGAATTCTTGGTCATTCGATGACATCGGAAGTTCATTTCCTGCATTTCAATCAACGTGGAATGACATGTATGGTCTTTGAAGGGACACGGGTCTGATCTAGCACAGTAAAGCAGATTTTGGATGAGGATTGCTTTGGGAAAATTTATGATTTGCTTTGAAACTATATAAATCTTAAACATTTTGACTCATATTTCTAGCATCAAGTCATAAGTGGTACTGTGGTAGTGCGGAGTTTCCATTTATCCATGTGCCTGAGCGACGGAAGCTAGAAACGAGCAGGGTTCACGCCATGATTATCTGCTTTGCACATGCGAAATCGTCCACTCTCAAGGCAATCCATTAGCTCCGTGACACGTTCGTAGCTGTTATCAATCTCTAATCCGAGACTCCAATGATGGAGAAGAACATGCCGTTGGATTGGTTGCCAACAACTATTAACTGATCTTAGTGCACAACACATTACACAGATCAAAATGTGACTAACTTATCGTCGCTTGATCTGATAATTGAAAGTTGTTGTCCATCGTTTTTTCTCCCCCTGTGTTATCTACCATTCAGTGCACAAGTCAATGAAATGTACTTATGCTGATTGTTTTATATGACGCTAGCTGTGTCTGTTTCCTATCTGCTTGATCAGATCCAGAACTAGGTGAGTTGATGGGGTCAGTGTTTAGAATCAGCTCATGATCTTACTCTGTCAAGTCACATTACAGACAAGTACTCTGAATTCCCGCATGCTAGCCGGCACGCTGTTAAACTGAGTTATTGTAGAGCATATATTACTGTTGCCTGAAGCTACACCATATGTTTCTGTCCAATGCTCATGCAAAAATGTCACGGGTTCAGATCGAATGAAACCATGCAAGCACTGTTAGAACCAAATGAATTGACAGGAAAAAAAAAAACTTTGAAATTGGTACGAAACCCATTTTTTGCTTTATTTCCTTTTGATTTAAGACTTTGATTTCACTTTTATTGTTTTGCACACCGGTGTCAGTTGTTAAAGTCTCAGAATGGTTCGGTGTTGTGCAATCAGGCCACCTAAGCTGCAGCTTGGCTGTGATAAAAACTAATGTTGTAATTGAGGGTCAATATTTTTAAATTCTTTTTTTTTAAAAAAAAAGAGAATCATAGTCGGAATGATTTATAGCTAATGGGATACACGAATTTTCTCTTATCTGTCTCGAAAAGGGGCATATATATCAATTCCGTAGTTACCCCTTGAGCATGACAGTCGCGGTGGTGTGATGTGCATCTTGCCTACTACTACAAGATCGTGATGACGGAACTGGGAGTGCGGGGCAAGCAAGAGAAGAGAGTCTGAACTTTAGAAATAATTTTTATTGAGATCAGAATGCATATAACTTTTCCACCGCAAAAAAAGAAAAAAGAAAAAAAAGAATGCATATAACTTAGAACGCAGATTAGATTATTGTGAATTTTTTTTTGCCGGTAGGTTATTGCGAAGTTAAAAGCCATCGAATCCTAGTTGCGCAATTAGGCTGCTGTTGGCTATGATTCAATCTTCTACGCTGAACTCTGCTCGTGTACATTCTACAGCATACAAGTTGCGTAGAAGCGAATGCTACTTCAACGAAATGTATGCGCCAATAGGCCGTGACATGGTGCAAGTCATGTCTACTCTCACATTAGCCATTTATAAATAACATAATAAAATCAATTTATCATTGAGATTCTCTCATTACTTGAGTCTCTTTATTGTGGCATAAATAAAGATTACAAAAAACAACACATCATGCCGGAATTCCATTTCTGGACATGGAGAGGGAGATGTTAGATGGAGATTAGGGGAGTGAAGCAGTTGCTTACACCATCTCCACTACCAGGCTACTAGTACACACACCAACACACCACGGCACCACATACTAAAGTATTGTTGCAGCTTCAAAGACAGGCAACAGCCGTAGCTGCCTCTTCCTTTGAAAAATAGGAGTGGGACGCAAGCAAGCCAACCAACCTCTGACCTGAACAAACTATTTTAGTGCCAACGGTTTACACGGTATCAAATGATTAAAGATCGCTTGTTTCCTCTCATTGACATGTTTGGATCCGGATTATCGCATAATTAAAGGGATGGATGGAGTTGAGGAAGAGGTTGTACTGAATACTTGACCTCCAGTAAAAGGAAGCGGCTAAGTAGGTGTGAGGTGTCTTGCGCCACAAAAGATGTGAGACAATCAGATCTCATAGGGCTAACCTGCAAAGGATAGTATAAAAAATGAATCGATGTCTCAATTTATATGTTTTAGGTAATCTGAGCCAAGTTAGAGTGACTGAGAAAATATAATGTGGGAAATCGAAAAAGGAGAGAAAGTTCTTGATTTGCGAGAGATAAGTGTAGCTCTCTTTTTGGAGCTCAAAATCACTTCCATTTCACTTCATCAAGCCTCAACTCCCCCTTTATTAGTTTGTCAACTCAAACATCCCCTCCACATCTTTATGTACAAACAATGCACTGATAACCTAACCATTCAGACTAAGCTAGCCGAACAGTTTATCGACACACTAGCCTAATCTCTTGACAGTTAATTATTCATAATGGCTTCTACCAGTTGGCACTAGCTTTGAGTGAATAAATCAACCTATGAATTTCACTTGGTCGCCCAGATTAGAAAAAAAGGAACTGATTCTTTTCGTTAAAAGACGTAAGAGTTTAAATGTAGTATTCTGACTTCTAAGTCTATACAATCAGCAGCGTTCCCGTTGCGGTTGAATTCACGGTGAATTGGTTGCTCGGGCCAATCGATACTACAAATGATAAAACTATAAAAGCGTAAGAATTCTGCGATAATTGGACATCGGTATGCTCGAACTACTCGATCGATTTGTCTAGATATCCTGTTGCATTGTTTGCTTGTTTGGAGAATGGCGTCTCCTTGTGGAGTCAATAAAGACAAAAGGATTGGATGGCAGAAATATCCAGCACATTCCTCCTGTTCATCGTAATTTTCGTCTGCCAGTGACACATTGGCCTCGAGTTGTTGGCTGACATGACATGCATCTCCACATTGCGGCAACTAATGGAAAGCCATCGGTGACTGGAACACTGACGTAAACACCGTCAAAAAAAGGAGGCGGCGGCGGTCAATGCGTGCATAGATGTTTTCTCCTCGATCGGATGCAACAGGGTCAATTTGAGCTTTGGAATTTTTTGATGAACTACAACTTGCATGTGGTCGGCAATTTACAGGGGACATGTAACTGAAATGTGGTGGCACTTGAGTATGTTACGCAGAGGACACCATGCCATTAGGAAGTAATGTGCAGGTACACCTGATTAAACACTCACTTTCGATAGCCCAACGTCCTAACACTTTTAGTTAGCCACTCACTCACTAATTAGGTGCCGATCCTGTTGCATGCATATCCATCAAGGACAGTAAACAGAGCACAAGCTGTGCTGTTACTGATGCAGTCATCATTAATGCAGATGCAAACCTGAATTGTCATATAATTAATTAATACTATTCATTGTGAGTTCACTTGGAAAAAAAAAAATCATCTGGTGATATCTAGTTCAATTCCTCAAGGCATGGTCGAAACAACAAAAATCTATTTCCTCCAAACTTGAACGTGGGCGATCGATCGAAGACCCGTGAAGTTGAACGTGGGCGTGGTTCGTGCGGCGGAAAATCGAGAAGCAAACCTTTTTTCTTGCTGGGGCTGGGTCGTGAGTGAGCGTCCACTTCCCTTGATCACAACCAATCCAGTGATGTTGGCCACTAGTTTATTGCCACATTGCCAGTATGTCAACCTCCTAACTTTCTCCACCTCCCCTTCCCTTCCCTTGTTGACAATCCACTTTATTATCTCTCTCTGTCTATGTTGCCATTACCTTCACATCATCATTCACTACAACAAGGCAAGCAGCAGAGCACCACCACCACTTCACAGCACAGCATCCCTTCTTCCCTTGTCCCCAAGCATCACCAACCTTGCAGTTCCCACGCTCGCACTCCACCTTGTTTCTTCTCCGATCCGGGCCGATCGATGGGCGGCGTCCACCAGCAAGAAGACGAGGCCGGCACGCCGCCGGCGCTGGTGCCGGCGGTCGTCGTCAAGGGGAAGCGCAGCAAGCGCCAGCGCGTGCACGCGCCGCCGGTGGTCCTGACGGCGCCGGCCGAGTGGTCCTCGTCGGCCGCGTCGGCGGCCGGGGAGGAAGACTCCGGGTCGTCGTCGCGGTCCGCGGACGACGCCGCGTCGACCGGGTGCGTGACGGAGGAGGAGGAGGACATGGCGCTCTGCCTCATGCTCCTCTCTCGCGGCGAGCCGGCCAAGGCCAAGGCCAAGGACGGCGAGGTGGTCAAGGAGGCCAGGTTCAGGAGCCGGCGCCCGGCCGCCGACGGCGCCGCCGCCGGCGAGTTCGTCTACGAGTGCAAGACGTGCAACAAGTGCTTCCCGTCCTTCCAGGCGCTCGGCGGCCACCGCACCAGCCACAAGAAGCCACGCCTGCTTCCACCGTCCGAGGCTGCTGCAACCGTGGAGACGGCCACGACTCCTCCGTCGCCGCCGCCTCCTCCGGCGCAGGAGTCGACCGCCGATGCAACAGCGTTCGCGATCCCAGTCCCGGTGGTGCCGAAGCAAGAACCGGGCGCCGCCGCAGCCGTCGCCGTCATCGCCGCCGCCGCCGCCACCAGCAGCAGCTCGAAGCATCCGAGGGTGCACGAGTGCTCCATATGCGGCGCCGAGTTCGCGTCGGGGCAGGCGCTCGGAGGCCACATGCGGCGGCACCGGCCGCTCGTGCCGGCGGCGGCGGCGCCCGCGCGGGACGACGCGCCGAGGAAGGAGAAGAGCCTCCTCGAGCTCGACCTCAACATGCCCGCGCCGTGCGACGAGGCGGCTGACACATCGCCGCGGTTCGCCTTCGCGGAGCGGCAGCTGCTCTTCCCGGCGGCCGCCGCGTCGGCCTTGGTTGACTGCCATTACTAGTAAACTCCGACTAGCTCCTCGATCTGCTTCCCTCTCTCACTTGATGATACATACACAATTACATACTTCCCCTTGTTGTCTAAATGTTTTTTTTTCTTTTTTGGGCTATTTTTATTATTCCATTATTTGTTCAGATGACTGGAAATTGGAATGGGCGATGTGAATTATTGGTACAAAAATATGTTTTTGATTTCACCCTTTGTGATTAATACTATTAATTCATTCATTGATTCAGATTTCATGAGTACCCCATGGTTGTTTCGCTCTTATTACAGTTGATTGGTTTATCTGAATTACCATAATAAGATGTATTTATTCTTTTCTGAATTACCAAAGCTGTATGGCAAATATTCATAATATCGATTTGATCAAGATATATATGATCAGCATTGCCAGTATGTGATCAGTGTGAGCTGATGATGAGTGCAATGGAGTGTGTAAAGTGGCAAGCAGGTAAGCGAGAGAGAAGGAAAGAGCTGGAAAAGGTGGGCACACTAGCTAGGCATTGTGCTCACGTAAAGGGAGTGATCTCTCTCTCTCTCTCTCTCTCTCTCTCTCTCTCTCTCTCTCTCTCTCTCTCTATCTAGGTATGTGCTGCTCTGTGACGATCCTTCTCTTTCTCTCTCTCTTGGTCTACATCACCACCATCTTAATCAACATCTATCTTCTTGGGAGTTAGCTTGGGCATGGTTTGGTCATTGCTCTACCACCAAGAAAAGGCTCCCATCCTTCCCTTGCTTCCACTAGCTAGCTTGCAAGTTGGAACTTGGAAGCACACCCAACCCCAACTCTTCAATGCCACGTTCGGTGACCTGCATAACGATTCTTCACGGATTCTCTCACACTACCTCATGCTATTGACTTATTAGCTCAACTAATGTGTGTGCTTGATCCAAGAGCATACTCTATCTTGATCAACACTGATGATAAGATTTTGTGCGATTTCTGTGTCCAAACGGTGTGTGTTCTCGGACAAAACTATGAAAATTTGGAATTCTCGTGAGCTCATTTATACTAGTGTTTAGTAGTATCAAGGTGCTTAATTACCGGAATGAGTGCTAGTGAAGAAAGACGAGCAGGTAGCTAGTTGTTAGTTCTCTAAAAGCTAGTGATTGATCAGATGAGCGATTAGGGAGGAACTGGTGCCGGTGCAGAGAATCCGGGAGGGTGTGGCAGCTCGTGCGGTGGGGCAGCGGACAGCGTGGCAACACGCTAACTAACCGGGCCAGCCAGCGCCCTGTCGCTGGCTTCCCCTGACCTCAACTGACTCGACTCTATCGGAGAGTATTGGACCTCCACTCACTCCCTTGCCTTCCAAATTTCAACTTCAGCTTACCAACATTTTCCTTTCCCATTTATGATTCCGGCCATCAGTACGATCATTAGTCATTAGAAAATTTGTACAGCTTTGTTGTGTACAGTCTTTAAAAAAATCACTTTTTTTTGTGGAACGAAAAAAAAAAATCACTTTGTTCGTGACCCTGTGTAAGAGACTAAAATGCCATTCATTGTAAAATGACCGTTTAAATTTGAAAAGCAAACATGCTAAATATGTATCGAGCTTTTGATTGGTGAACTAGCAATGGGTTCGGTCAACATCACTTCACCTTCCCAACCACACATGCGTCCTCAATGGTACCAGCCGCTTATGCCGATGCTCCAGCGACACAGGAAACTAATATATAAAACACATGTGAGCTCAACTCGTCGGTGTGAGATCTTCACGATTTTCAGTACGCCTTCATTTTCCTTTACCAACAAATCTCCATGTGATACTTCAATTCTGGATGACATGGTTGACAAATCGTCATTCATCAGCATACTGTACTTCCATTTTGGAATAAATTAAATCAGCTTTGAGATCTTTCGCTAACAACCATATGAAAACATCATAAATTATTTGTTTTTTGCTTAGTTGCACTCCCCATTTGTAACATAACATTTTTTTTTTGTTCTGGAATTGAACTAGTTCGTATCCAAATATCTAAAAAAAAAAGAGGAAGACCTCAAAATATATATCAATAATTACTTCATCTCTAGGAACTAAATATATATCAGGTCATCACTAAACAAGAATAGCATATGGAGCTTATCAATATCCTATTTTTCTTGATCAGTAGGAGCTTCGTCACTTCCCTAGGTCTAAGGAATATACAGATGCATGCTCCACACACTTCACCTCCCGTACTAGCACTACGCTCTGCAATGAAGTTTTTCTGTTGATTTTTTTTTCAGAATTTGGAGATCTTAGTCATTTTTGTTAACCAAAATTTATAATCCTTCCAACGAGATGGACTCTATCTGTACTATCACATCATGTGAAGCCTTAGCTAGCTTTGGTCTAGCATTTGACCTCAGGCCATATGCGATCATCTCTTTTTCTTATATATTATCAGACACCCTTGTGATTCGACCTTATATGTTTCTGTACAACCCTCTGTTCGATCTTATCTCTTCATCTCTTATTCTTTTCTAATCTCTATAGAAAAGCAATTCATGTTGCTTTCTTGCACATCCTGATCAAAGAGTTCCGTGCAACTTTCAGTAAGATATATATAGGTACTTATGTGTTGATGACTGATGACATAGAAACAAGACTTTTAATACGATAAATGGTAGGCGCTGGCTCATGGAAATTTTCGGTGTTGCACATACGTTCCAATTAGGCCTTTATTGGGAGACTCCGATCACTCTCAGTGATCAGTGTTGTGCGATGACCGGTGAGAACATTGTGAAATGCAAGAGGAGTATGATGGTGTGTGTTGAACTAAGAGCGGTCGTCGTTTCGCTCAAGTTGAGTAGTAGCTAGAGTAGCCACCAACTAATTCAAAAGGAAGAGGAAGAAGATGTGTGTGTGGCTTAAGTGAGAGCAGCGGCAGCAGAAGGAGCGGTAGTGGAGTGGAGTGCTTCACACTCTCAGCAAAGTGGACTTCACTTCCAGTGGCATTAAAGCAGCGGCCACACTGCCCCGGTAGTTAGAGGTCGTTAGAACCTGCTGTCCTGTGGGGTCCTCAGCTAACCGCTTGCAAGCAGCATCCATGCTGGGCCAAAATGCTATGTACACACGCTCTGGTTTGACGTATAAGCTATCACTCTTAACATGTTTCAGCTGTACCTGAAAGTTAATGAACCTGTACTTGGATTAGATCCAGAGTATGTTGTTGTCTCAAGGAGATTTTAGGTTAATGTCAACAGTGCATCTTCTGTTACGAAGTTAATTCATAGTATATCTCATTTCTTCCCTTTTACTGTTGAGATGTGTCATAAAAACAAAAAGATTAACACAAGTAATTTATTGAAGAACAAGAATAATTTGTTTCATTTTTCCTAGCATATCTTGTATCTTACATCCTTGGTAGTTCCAAAAAAAATTCTGCGGCATTTAGAGAAAGGCAAAACAGTTATGCTTAGATTTGGATTACTACCTACTTTTCCAATATTTTAGAAGAGAAAATGTTATTTAACCGAGGCACACATGAACCATTGCCAAATTGTAATAACTTTTGGGCCTATATATGCAGCTATTGCTGGAGGATTCCCATTCTTCTGAAACAATAACATACTTGGTAGTTCTAGAAAGTATGATCATGACCCTTGTTAGTAAACATTATTTCTGAGGACTGGAAAATTAAAACTTTGAACAGTATAAAGAGCGTAAAAAAAATTGCTTCCACCTGTATTGCTACATACTATTACAAATATCGTGGAAGAAAATTGTTATTTCAATAATGAATCATGTTGGAGTAATTAAGGCATACAGGGAGAATAGCGAAAATGGTAATGACTGTTGTAGCTTCAGTTTTCTCGAGTAGTGATATGTTGTTCTTTATCAATTTCATAGGATATATACCGATAAAGATTTTGCAGAGGCGAAGCATCTAATTAAAGTACTTCAAGCAAACGTCACAAACGAACAACTGACTATTCTCCAGTCTGATCAGCAAAGTGTGTGCAGAGGCATGAGTGTACCTAGTAATTTCCTGGGGTTTCCTCAGTCCGTTTTCCTTGGAACACTATTGATTGGAAAATGGATGGCCCGCTGGCAAGTGGGCTGTGGTCACATGTGGCAATTTTTTTCACAGGCTGCAGGTGGGTCACTAGAGATCTTCCTTGGTTGTTAGTGCCGTGCAGTGGCGGTCCAGCCTCCAGTGATTTTTTATGCGAGGCTCTGCATTGGTAGATCGAGTGCAAGAGTGTGGTAGAGTATATGCCGAAATATATTGGACATATCTTTCCTACGTACAGGTTACTTAGAAAATATCGAACTTGTGTTTGCACATTATTTGATTGGATCTAAGAAACCTTTCTTTAAAACTGTAGCATAGAAGTTAACTCAAGTCTTTGTAACTAGACAGCAGAAATCATAGAGAGAGAGAGAGAGAGAAAAACACAATGAAAATCAGAAGAAACCAACATGGGCTTTGCGTCACCTGTCGAGAAGGGTCCAAGCGCTTTCCATAGGCCGGCCTCATGGCGCGGGGCAATCCAGTCCGGCCCACGCATCCAAAGTAACTGAATAACGACGTGAGATGGCGTTTTGCTTTTTTTTATCTTTCTTTCTTTTTAAATACGCGGGCGGCGGCCATGCCTGGTGCGTTGTTCTCAGAGCCAGCGTGCCGTCCTGAGGCTGTAAACCCCCATATCCGCTAGCTGCCTCCTCCTCTTTCCGCGAGCTTTCTCATGCACAGGTCAGGTCGTCGTCGCCTTGAGCTCTGGGGGCACCACCTTGAAGAATTAAGCTGGCGTCGTGCATGCTCCTCCTCCTGTCGCAAAGGCCGGTGGTCCAGGTCCAGGATACTTCTATGTACGTACGGCAGGCGGAGAGAAGGACCTTAATTAATTACAACGCGTCAGTTGGCGGCCGGGGGATCAAGCTGTTGTCACGCGAATTCTGAGACGGGGAAGAAATTAAAGCCCGTCTGAAACGCAATTCAGTGCACGCTGAGCAGACTGAACAAGCTTCAGTTGCTTTAATTTCCAACAGCACCCACTCCTTTCTCAGCAGTGACGCACACGTTCCGGGACGATCCGGGGGGACTCCCGTTGCCTACGCGGGAAGCAGCGGTACGTGCCCAAGCATGGCTGCATATTGAACGTACATGAGGCCACCGTGAAAGTTCACAAAGCGCAACAGATTGTCGGAGAGGGGGATGAGTAGGATTCCTCGACTTTGGCGCTGCCGGAGGACGGGAACATCACCCACCGAGGGTAGGAGGCCACCACCGGCGATTTGTAGAGTGGCACGAGACTATAATAAATATGAATAAATTTGCTATTATGATGTCATATCCACTATCAAGTGAGCATATATATAAACCAGAAAAGAAAAAGAAGATACTACGGGAATCCACCTCTTTGCCGTGTGCTGGATGCACACGGCAAAGGGCAAGAAACACCCGGCAAAAGGTTTGCCGGGTGTTGCTCACGGCAAAAGGCACTCGGTACATTTTTATCGGCAAACATCACTTTGCCGTGTCCTTTGGTTCGAGCACACGGCAAAGGAGATTTCGTGAAATAAAAAAAAAATCTTGACGGGACCCGCCGCCGCCACGTCACCGCCGCCGCCACCTCTCGCCGCTCGCCGGAGTAGGAACCGGCGGCCGGCGACCGCGACGGCGTTGTAGCTGGCGCCCGTGGAGAGGCGGGTGCGGAGGACCACCGCGAGGAGAGGCCCGGCGCGGCGCGGAGGGGAGGCGGGCGCAGATGAGGTCGGGCGCGGAGGAGGAGGCCCGGCGCCTGGATCTGGCCGGTGGCGCCGTGGATCTGGAGGTCGACGAGGGCGAGGACCGAGCCCAGCGCGGAGGAGGAGCCGCGCGCCGCTTCCTCGGAAGATCCGTCCGGAGCCGCCCCCTCCCAGATCCGCCGCCGGGACAGGGTCGCACCACCACCGGGAGCCCGCGCCGCCACCGGGACCCCGCGCCGCCACCGGGACCTGCGCCCCGCCGGGACACGCGCCGCCGGGACCCACGCCTCGGGGCTGAGGTCGACGAGCGCACGAAGGGGATGGTGAAGCAGCTGCAGCTCGTCGACCACGCGCCGCAGCTCGTCGCCGAGGACCTGTTCCTCGACGAGGAAGGGCGGCTCAAGGTCACGGACTTCGGCCTCGCCGGCCTCCCTAAGCAGCTTCACCACGAGAGAGAGAAGAGAACGGGAGAGGATAAGAGGCTGGGAGAGAGAGAGGTGTTGGAAGAGATAAGGCTGGGCGAGAGGTAAAAAAAATAAGGCCGGGAGATAAGGCTGCGGGCTTCACAGGGAAGGGATCGGGTGAGTCCTGCAGGGACGCGTGCTTGGAGAGAAGAATGCGGAGGAGAAAATTGCGCCTCGCGCCGCGCGTGTGGGGACCACCCGTTTGCCGTGTTTTCATGGTGTTTGCCGTGTGCATGTGCTGTGGCACACGGCAAAATTTTCGTTTGCCGAGTGTAAAGTGAAAAACACTCGGCAAATACCTCTTTGTCGAGTGTTTTTTTTTAGACACTTGGCAAAGATTTTATTTGCCGAGTGTCCGAACAAATATACTCGACAAAGAATTAAACACTCAGCAAATATACTACTGTACTACATTAATTCTTATACATTTATTAATTAATTAAGGGATAAACACTCGTTGGAAAAAAAGGGGATAAAACCAACCCGGAAGGAATTAAGAGTCCGCGAATGCTCAGCACGACGCGCGCGATCAGGGGGCCCGGCTCTACATACCGGAAGCCCTAAGAGTGATTTACTCGAAACAAGGAGCATGGCAGGATCGCGCAGCCGCCGGCAGCTGAAGAGACAGCGCGCGCGCACCGCCGCCGGCTGCGATCTCCGGCCGGCGAAGCGAACTCCCGACGTCGTCCGCGTAAACTTCGTGAGGCGCCTCCCACAGGATCTCTCCTGGCCAAAATCTATGGCCACCTCGCCTTCCTCGACCGCCTCGCCTTTGCCGGGGTCTGCAAGGCGGCGGGCCACCCGATGAATCTGGACACGACGACGCCAACGCCGTGGATCGTCTTCCCCGGCGAGACCAAGGAGAAGGCCACGTTCTTCTTCCTCCCCGACACCCGCGCCGTCGCCGCGCGCACGGCGGACTCGGGACGCGCGGCCACGTCGTGCTGGGCTCCTCGTTCGGGTGGCTCGCCACGGCCGACGAGCACGGCGGCCTGCGGATCGTGAACCCGGTCACCGGCGAGAGTGCACGGCTGCCGGACATCGCGACCATCCCTTTCCTCGACTACTCAATGTCATACAGCAAGAAGGGGGGCCACTACTGCCTCAACATGGAGCTCTTCCAGCGAACCCGCTACGGAGGCTTACCCGTGCCGGTCCACGAGCACTACGGGTCGTCGATGATGGTGCCCCGGACGTCGACGCTCACCGGCGGCCAGATGCGTCATTGGTTCTACCACAAGGTCATCCTCTCGGCCTCCCCGCGCCCCGACAGCTACGCTGCGATGCTCATCCTTCACAAGAACTTCGGTGTCCCGGCCTTCGCGACGTCGGAGCACCCAATGTGGAAGGTGGCACCTTCCGTTGACGGCATCGAAGACGCGATCCACCATGACGGCCGGTTCTACTCCATCTCCCGCTCCGGCGCCGTCGAGGCCTGGGAGCAGCGCGACGGCGCCACTGGCGAGTTCACCAGCAAGTTGGTCGCCGTTGTTGCACGGATTGTTAATAATATGGTCGTCAACAAGAAGGACTTCAACCTGGTCCGCAAGTACCTTGCGGTCATGCCGGACGGGCGGCTGGTGGTGCTGCTAACGTACACGTGGGAGAAGATGATGACGTACAACGAGCCAAGGAAGTGGTCGTGCGTGTTCAAGGTGCTGGTGCTCGTCGACGCGGCGCGTGGACGGTGGAAGGAGATGCGGGACATCGGCGACGCCGCGCTGTTCGTGGGCATGAGCAGCTCGCTCTGCGTGTCCACGGCAGCGGCGCAACCGGGAATCAAGGCCGGCTGCGTCTACTTCGCCGATGACCAGCTCGAGCAGGCCGCGGAGCCCCGGGAGCGGGAGGCGAACAAGTACGGTCCTCGCTCACCCGACGACGAGAATAAAATCCCGGAGCAAGCCGGCGTGTACAGCCTCAAGGAGGGCACGGTGGAGCTGGTCCATGGACTTGCGCGGCAGCCGTGGTCGTCGCCGCCGCTGTGGTTCACGGCCACCGTTTGATCCATCTGACTGTGTACAAATATACTGCTTTTATAGTTTTGGTTTATCCTTTCGAGATGTTCATGCAGCTTACCGGTTAACAATCTCAGTACCCCTGCATTATTACTAGGATGGGTAACAAATCATACTCATGTCTTGCATGGTCGAATAAACTATCACTAGCGTAGATTATATTTTTTTCGGTTACACACAACTCAGACATTCACAACGCACGCACACTCACCTCTATGAACGCATATACGCAAACCTTACCTCTATGAGCATTCTCGAAGACTGAGCCGGCAAATCCTCGAGATTGACAGGCGCCTCGCTGTCGACGGCCACGTCACCTCCCGCTGAAAGCACAACGCCAACCACTAGGCTAGAAGCCCTTTTGCAACTAGCGTAGATTACGTGGATGCACTACTACATAATGCTTTCGTCATTGACAGTTCGGTACGCACATCACTGCTTGATCAAACTCCCCACACAATGAAAGAATATAGTTTCTAACACTTCATCGCAGCCCACCCGTCGTGGGCAGTCTTGACCTTTTCTTCAGGAATGGCAGTTAGAAGTTGATCAAACCCAACAGTATGTTCCACGCAGATTTTGATTCCATGGCCAATAACATGCAGGAACACTGCAATATTTTCTTCACACGTTTTTGGATCCATTTGTAGACTGTAGGAAAATCTCGTACATTTTCTTGGACAGATGTAAAGTAAAACACGAAACATCTAAGGAATACGTAAATAATGAACTCGCCGGACCGAAGTAGGAGGAGCTGAGCCGTCACTGGCGTGTCATAGTCAACAGTAAAACTGCAATCAACATCTCATAAGGATAAACCAAAACTATAGAAATATAAGGCCCTGTTTGAATCCTCTAGCCGGCTAAAATTAGCCAACTAAACATTAACCAGCTAATTTTTTAGCCAACTAAATTTAGGAGGCATTTGTTTGGATTCTTGACTAATGTTTCTGGTTTTTAGACTTTTCTTGCCTTTTTAATGTGTTTCTTGCCTTTTTTATGTGTTTAGTCGATTTTAGTAGCTTTAAGGTGACTAAGGGCTAAAAGTTTAGAAGGGGATGTGCTAAAAGTTTAGGAGATTTTAGGAGGTTATGTTTGGATCTCAACTGATTAAAATTAGCTAACTAAAAGTTTAGGAGGTGGATCCAAACAGGGCCTAAGTGATCAAGTGTCTTCATGCTAAATATTGCAATCAACTAATCAATTCGATCAAGCGGTGGGCGTGAACCAGACCGGTGGCGACGACCACGGCTGGCGCACGAGTCCCTGGACCAGCTCTACCGTGCCGTCCTTGAGGCTGTACACGCCGGCTTGCTCCGGGATGTTATTCTCGTCGTCCGGTGAGTGATGATCGAACCTGTACGTGTACCTCTCCCGGCGCTCCGCGGCCTGCTCGAGCTGGTCATCGGCGAAGTAGACGCAGCCGGACTTGATGATCCCGGCCTGGTGCGCCGCCGCCGTGGACACGCAGAGCGAGCTGTTGATGCCGACAAACAGCGCGGCGTCGCCGATGTCACGCGTCTCCTCCCACCGCTCACGCGCCGCGTCGAGCACATGCACTTTGAACACGCACGACCACTTCCTTGGCTCGTGGTACGACATCCGCTTCCCCCACGTGTACTTGAGCACCACCACCAGCCGCCCGTCTGGCATGGCCGCGACGTACTTCCGCACCAGGTTCAAGTTCTCCTTCTTGTCGTTGACCACAGCATTATCAATCTGTGCAGCGGCGACCAGCTTGCTTGTGATCTCGCCCGTGGCGCTGTCGTGTTCCCAGGCCTCGACTGCTCCGGAGCGGGAGATGGAGTAGAACCGGCCGTCGTGGTGGATCGCGTCCTCGACGCCGTCGCGGGACGGTGCCACCTTCCACATTGGGTGCTCCGATGTCGCGAAGGCCGGGACGCCGAAATCCTGGTGAAGGATGAGCATGGCGGCGTAGCCATCGGGCCGCGGCGAGGCCGATAGGATGACCTTGCGGTAGAACCACTGCCGCATCTGGCCGCCGGCGAGCATCCACGTCTTTGGCAACATCGACCCCCAGTGCCCGTCGACCGGCGCGGGTAGGCCGCCGTAGCGGGCTCGAAGGAAGGGCTCCATGTCGAGGCAGAAGTGGCCCCCCTTCTTGCTGTATGTGATCGAGTAGTCGAGAAAGGGGATCGTCGTGATGTCCGGCAGCCGTGCGTGCTGGCCGGTGACCGGGTTCACGATCTGCAGGCCGCCGAGCTCGTCGGCCGTGGCGAGCCACCCGAACGAGGAGCCCAGCACGACGTGGCCGCGCGTCCCGAGGGCCGACGTGCGCGCGGCGGCGGCGCGGCCGTCGGCGAGGGAGAAGAACGTCGCCTTCTCCTCGGTCTGCCGGGGAAGACGATCCATGGCGGCGTGCGGGTCGTGTCCTCCAGATTCATCTGGTGTTCCGCCGCCTTGCAGGCCACGGCGAAGGCGACGCGGTCGAGGAAGGTGAGGTGGCCATGGATCTTGGCCAGCAGATCCTGTGGGAGTCGCTTGAACAAGTTCACGCGGACGACGGCTGCCGTGCGCGAGCGCTGTCTCTTGAGCTTTCTGCGGCTGCACGATCCTGCCATGGTCCTTGTTCGTAGCAATCTCACTTTTAGGGCACGTATTCCGGTATGGAGAGTCCCCTACCTGATCGCGTCGTGCTGGGCATTCACGGACTCTTCCTTCCGGGTTTGGTTTATCCCTTAACTAGCCCTACCATAAGAATGGAGTAGTATCTTCTTCTCTTTAGTTGATGTTTATATATTATTCTGACTTGATAGTGGATATATAGGACATCATCATAATAACAACTTTATTCATCTTTATTATACTCGATCTCCCATACCTCTACAAACACACTAGTTTAAATTGATGGAGTAGGCAGTAATGAAATTACCTTAAGAGATGTCTTGATTAGTGACAAAAACATTATTTTGATGATTATATAAATAGTAGTAAATTTGTGGGAAATTTGACTGTGGAGCACTGCTTAATGTTGATTTTGCCTCCTGGACATTGCATCTCTTCATTTGGTCGCGTGGACGCTAATGAAATGTGGCTTTTGTCTCCAGGACGCTATAGCAGTAAAAGTGACAATTTCAAATTTTTTATCTCAATAAACAAAATATATTGAAGCTTGAAATCGCGTGGACGCTAATGAAATGTGGCTTTTGTCTCCAGGACACTATAGCAGTAAAAGTGACAATTTCAAATTTTTTATCTCAATAAACAAAAGATATTGCAGCTTGAAATTTAGCACAAAGTTACATGGTTGCATTTTCTATCCATGTGATTTTTTCTTGATTTTTTACCGATTGTACGCATAGTTTGATTTTAAAAATAAATATTTTATTACCTAAAAAGTTATGCAAACAATCAACAATAATAAAATATATATATATATATATATAGGTACCTTATATAACTCCCAGGGAGTGAAATAATATTTCACACCCCAGCCAACCAACCAGCCACATCACACCCAAACCCAATCGAACCCCACCCTGCTCAACCGGAGCAAACGATAAAAAAAACCAGAGAAAAAACCAAACCCACGTATACTATTTGGAAAGCATTTGCAGTTAATGCTATTTAAATTGCCTAATTGCTCCTCTAATCATGGCTTCACTCTGGTCGTTAAATATCCAGGAATTTCCCATTCTCCATTTTTGCTCCTGCCGCTCCTCTTCCCATCTTGGCGATGGTGTTATGGAGCTGACCTGGTTCGTTCCCGTCTTCGTCCCTTTCGACGGCTGCTGTGGGTTCTTGGAGCCCGCTGCCCTGGCAAGGTAGGCAATTTTTTTTTTCATTTGCGATGTGGAAATTTCCTTACCGGGAGGCGGGACAAGCTTGAACTCTATCTGACGATGTATTTGTACTTGATCAGACCGCTTTGAGGGATTTTGTGCTTACGATAGATGGATGTACAGATGAGACAAAAGAGCCCAATCAGGCCTCAAGTCATCGTCTTTAGACGAGAGATTTTCTCCTCATACTGGCGACCTCGGCTTTGAGGTGCAGCTGCTTCGTCCCGGACGGCAGCGGCGGTTTCTTCGTTCCCGACGGCAGCGGCGGTTGCTAATTCGCCACATCTTTCTAATCATGGCATCATTTTCTTTTCGATTTACTACCTTACGATGGACAGAGGGATTAATTTGCATGGTTAACCGGGCCAGAGAACCCCGGCTGCTTATCATTGCTAGCACAAATCAGAGGCATGTGATTCATCTGCAGATGTACTGATATATCGCACCTCTTTTACTTTCCCGATCTAATGCTCCTTTCTTTTTGGTTGCAGACCCTAAAACATTCTGTTCTTCCGTGAGGATATAGAAGACGGATTTCGGCACCACGCTGGAAGAGCTTCACTGCCTAGGGATTGTGGATGACATGGGAGCCTAATCAGTGAGGCCTCGAGTCATCGTCCTGGCAGCTTACGCGGCCACGAATCAAATTGAAAGGAATGGAGGAGTGCAAGCTTCATGATCTGCACGAGTAAGATCGATGCTTATCTTCCTTGTTCTGATAAACTGTTTCGGCACCATCTTTTACTTCGTCTGAGACTGGAACAAATAGATCATAAAACATTATGAGCTGAGTCGTAAAATCTGTTGATCTGCAGGTAGATGATGCTGAGGGGGCCCAAGAAGTCCAAACTGATTGTCCAGTATACTCGAATTAGATGCTACACCTAGATAAAATCTCTTATGCACTGTATTTTCCGTTCAAATAGACTAGTTTCATGGCACATATATGCTCGAGTGCCTAGATAGTATATATGTCTTCTCGGCAAACAAGCAATGTCTTAACAGAAAAAACATTTTTGATATAGTTTACAACAAGTATTTACTTGTTCTTGCGATCTCACTGTGTAACATTTTATGATCTGAGCAGTGAAGCATATTTATACTCTGATGCCGCTGTGGGAGTAAATACATGTCTAAACCAATGGAACGTTGATTGGAAAGTGTGGGAGATCTCGGACGAACTAGAAGAGAGAAAACTTGAATGATATGAGGAGATGCTGGATAAGAGGGTTGAATGCTCTAAAATCTCCATGAAAAATACTAGTGTACCCCAGTAGTTTGTTTTCTTGATAATAAAGCTTTTTCTTAGAAAACTTAATTCATGTACAATTTACGTGTGTTATATTTATCTTTTGTGAAATCACTGGGTAACATTTTATGACCACACATGATAGGGGACTAATTTTGAACGGAATGAATTCTAGCTATAATGCTTCAAAATATTTGCCATCTGAATTATTATCATATTGTCCGGGCAAACATGTATTTAACTCGGTGACCACGATCTTATGTGTCTTGGTTAACCACAAAGTCTCGTGAAGATTTTGCGATCATATTTTGGTTGTTTTTGCGATTCCATTGGTTTAACTCATCAGTCACCATCTTTGGATATTTTGATTAACACTATATTTATGCTGAATAATTTATCATGGGCACACATGTATTTAGCTCGGCGACAACAATCCTATGTCTTGTTAACCACAAAGTCTCGCAAAGTGTTTGTGATCACACTTCAGTTGTTTTCACTCTTCCATCAGTAGGGATTTATGATCCTAATACGGATTGGTTTAATTCTTCAGTCACGATATTGCGATATTTTCAAAAAATTCGCCGTCAGAGCAAGAACCATATTGGCTGGGCACACATGTATTTAGCTCGGTGACCATTATATAATGTCTTGCTTAACTACAAAGAGTCGTGAAGATTTTACAGTCACGCTTTGGTGTTTTTGCGACTCCATTGGTAAGCATTTACGATCATAACTTAGACGGATTGGTTTAACACTTCAATCACCATCTTTCGATATTTTGATTAACCTATTATTTATGCTGAATAATTTATCATATTGGGCACACATATATTTAGCTCGATGACAACGATCTGATGTCTTGGTTAGCTACAAAGTCTCACGAAGATTTTGATCGCAACTAAAGAAAGTCAGATTTGAACAGAATCTCGTATGACTATAAACATGTTCCAATATATATGATAAAAAATGCTGATGGTACTTTTGTAATGTTCTTTCTCAAAGCATTTTTTAGTGACATCAGAGGTACAATGATAGTTAATCTCTTTAACTATTCCACACTTCCTCGTTTGAACATTTTATGATTACACAATGTATATTTTTATACAATGGTTAAGTTTTTATGATCACAATGATGCAAATAATAATTTTCTAGATTCTTCGCAAAACATACATACACGCTCACAAATTGATTCTATGAAAGCCTAGGAGGACATGGACGAAGTATCTTGATGTTACCCACATGCTACTCTTGTTGATGGGCACAACTCCTACCATTAAAAGAATGATCCAATTGCAAAAGTGGGCATCCATGATGATTTCAAGACCCAAAACCAAATGGCCTAGTTCCACCATAAGGAACATAACCAAGTGAGCTACGCATAATTCACATTTATGAATAAGATTTTTGTCACACCTTATTATTTGTTTTCGTTATCTCCCTAGTTTTCACTTTATGATCACAACTGAATGAAGTACTGTTCAAAAATCCTTGATACAAAAATATTATCAAAAGAATTGAAAAGAATCTTGAAGATCTATCATCCACTCCTATCATTCTCGCACCAACATATGGAGTATTAATCTATATCTTAGTATTCATCTATTTTTATAATTGCAGCACCCCACATTTACCAACTTTATTATTGATTTATATTTATCTAAACACTTGTTCAACCAAGTGTTTGTGGTCACATGTTTATAATTTTCCGATCTACGAGGTAACAATATATGATCAAAACCAGTGATAAAATCGAACTCGACGTGTTACAACTATAAAGTGACTGCAACCATTTTTTTCTTTTCAAAGTTTCTCACCTGGATGTTCAACATATGATGATTGGACGACAATAATTGATCTTCTGGGTTCCATCTAAAACATGTGGATTTATTTGGATCCTAAGTTCTACAACAAATCATTTTTTAATATCAATCAAGGGCTAGTCTCGCTCCCATGTTATTGAAATGCTGATATATCCTAGTCACCTTGACCGTAAAAACCTATCTACACAAACCGTAACTATTTTACAATTGCCGATGATTTTTATTATCAAAGGCTGTGACCATAAAACTAATAATAATTTATAGTCACATGAAAGGTTTTTATGACCAAATTGTGAAGGAGACAAGAAAAACCTCAGATGACTGAAAACTACCTATTCTCTTCAATCAAAGAGTTGCATGGCATCTCTTGGACTTCTTAGCAGGACATTTTATTACGATTTTGTGATCACACCGTATGTTTTTGTGGCCGGAAGAATGGCATGCTCAACCTGCGCTGCAAAAAGAAGTAAGCTAATGGTGTCATCTAGCGAGAATAGGTAGAGAAATCCCTTGAAGTTTTTATGACTCGAACTAGCGGGTTGTTATTACCAAAAGTATGTGATCATAAAAATATGTTTACTTTTGTAATAGTTTCGGATTGAAAAATTAGCTGGTTATCTTAAATGAATTTTGTGGTTTTGGATTGATGGATCATTTTTTTTTTTACTTTTTGCAATTAGGTTCACTCGTTTTACGTCCACAAATGTACCTCTTGCTTCAAGGTTCTAAAATTCACCTCATCAAAAACCTTTGGAGTAAAATGTACCTCTTGTGTTTTTAAACTTTCTAGGCCGTAAAATTCACTCCGGCTACTTTTGTATCTTTTATGATCTGATGTGCCGACAATTTAGAGTACCCACTTCCTTTTTCTTTAATGCAACTGTAAAATATTTACCTTAATGCACTGGTCGCCATCACAAAAAATTGAAGTTCCAAAACTATTTTTGACCTGACGTTCCATAAATATTTTAGCATGCCATAGTAACAACGATCCTACCTGATCTATTTGCGGCTGGGCATTCTAAATATTTTAATGCCTTCCAAATTTGAATCAATCCGTGCCTCAATCTGCTCCAACAAGAGACAGCCTAGCAGCATTAAAAAATGGAATAAAAGCAACGGTGGAGACCAAACCGGGAGCAAGAGAGAAAACCGCTGGTTTTTTCTGGGCGCGCCAGGGAAGGGCGGCTCCAATTTGCATGCTGGGCTGCCGGCTCTCGATTACATGCCGTGGTGCAGCAGGCTGGTCGGGGTGTGATATAATATTTCACACCCTGGGAGTGAATTAGTGCTGCCCTATATATATATATGTATATATATATATATTATATATATATATATATATATATATATATATATTATATATATAAGAAAAACTACATGTACAGAGAATAAAGTAATGTATGCTTGTGCCAACTTTCAAGTTGCAATATATTTTATGCATTGAGATAAAAAATTTGAAAATAGTCACTTTCTCTGCTATGGTGTCTTGCATACAAAAGCCGTGTTTTTTCAGTGTCCACGAGACAAAAAAAAAGAGAAGCGATGTCTAGAAGACAAAACCAACATAAGCAGTGTTCCACAAACAAATTTTCTAAATTTATAACTCTTCCTTTGTGGGAATTATCATAAGGTTTAGTTGCGAGTTGTATAGTGATAACTTTTTGTGACCAATAATTTTTTTTAGGATGAAATTTAGGGTCCAACAAGTCATACTTTCACCCCACAAGTGCAGTTTTTATGGTTCATTGATTTGTCTGAAATCAGTGATGGAGATTGCTCATATTTAATCTCTATTACATAATAAGTCTCAAAGAAGTCGTCAGTATAATTTTCAGTCGGATTTTTCAGTTTCAGACCCCTTTCCGTTTGAATTCGTGTCGAATTCATGTCAATTCAAATGTCCGAGTTCTTATTTGTTGGGTCTTATATAGAGCGAATCGCTTATATTAACATAGCAACGCATGCTCTGCTGGTAAAGCTTTATGCTTGTTCCCAGCAGACCTGGGTTCAACTCTTGGTTAAGCATGGTGTTTGTCTTTTTTCTTTCTTTCTCGACGACTTACACCGCGAGATACAGGCAGGGTAACAGCACAGTGATTGCGTCAAGCTCGGCGGTGGGTCTGCTCCAAAGCTGGCAAGTAGCAAAAACAGCCAGGTAATCAAAAGCTCTAACATCGATGTCAAAATAAATAGAAAATTGTTGCCACTAGCATTTGATTCATGGGCCTTGAAATTGATGCATCCAAATAAGAAAGACTTAAATTGTGATTTCTCTCTGCAGGTGAAACAGGGAGCAAATAGTATTTGATTGACATGTGCGGTGTGAAGAAAATGAAGAAGTCTTCGCAAAAAAAAAAGGGAAGAAAATGAAGAAGGGCAGGATTCTCTTCTCTATATATATCAAAACGGAGTCGTCGTCCGTATCTGTACATGATGAACTGAATCGTCCCGTTGAGATCCAGCTAGGATGCTGGCGCCACCGAATTGGATCACAACTACTCGATGCAGTCTAGCATGCAAACTTGAATCAGACAAGTGCTTGGAATGCATTTGGTAAGCCAAATTCATCGCGGCCATTCGGAGGCCGCAGCTACCAGCCTGAGCTCCGTTTCTGACCTCAAAAATGGGTTCCTCTCAGTATGTGGATCATTTTGCCCACCTCCCCATCCCCGATTCGTCGCTCAAGCACTCCCTTTCTCTACCTTCTCTAGGTTCTCGCGTGAGTGGAGGAAGAAAATGAACAGAACGCGTATGCTCTAGGCCTAATGGGCTAAACAAATTTTTCTTCTTCTTTTTTATTATTTATTACGTATGGTTTTCTTTCCAGAATGTTGCTCAATTACCTGAATAAGAGACCATTCAAATATTCAAATGAGCAATAGTAATTACTGCTCCAAATTAAGAAGACATGTTTTTATCCATGAAATATTCAAACAATAATATATTTCAACCTCCAAATTAAAACATAGGGATGTGTTTAGCCATAAGTTCATTCTCCTAATATTCTCGGCCCGTAGCAATGCACGGCAATTTGCTAGTATATATATGTTGAAAGAAAACATATCTTCAGTTAAGAGGAAGCTGGACATCCATAGAACATTCTACACATTCTACACACACACACACACACACACACACACACACACACACACACACACACACACACCACACACACACACACACACACACACACACACACACACTCACACACTCACACGGAACAAAAGAGAGAAGGGAGGAAGAAGGAGAGGTGAATTTGTCCCAGATTTGATGGTTTCAAAACTACCTACGTCAAGGTGTTGATTGGAGGCTTAAAACGTGATTGGAGTGGCTCCAAACTTGGTGAGCTCATCCTAACTCAGAGTTCAACGGAGCATCAAATTTGTGAGGTGTTTTGTGAGTTTGGGTTTTTGTAGGTCAGAACACAACAATTGTGGTAGATGAATTATTTGGGTAGTTAAACGGGCCGGAACTACTTGCGTACAAATTTCATGCGCTATATATTGACATGTAGTTTGAGAGTTACATACTATTTGATGAGTGTGTTGTTGCTACTGTTGTAAGCCTCAAGAGTTGATAATAGTGGAAGTTGGAGTAGACCGGTTGGTCTGTGGTTTTTACTCCTCACATCGAGAAGGTTTTTCACGTATATCGCTGTCAATTGTGCATGTTATTGTTTCTGCTGCAGAGCTATTGAAAATCATTTACCTCATTCTTCAGCATAAGATGAGGGTTAACTGATGCTAATTAATGCCGGTTTTTTATTTGGTCGGGTATGGTGTACCCAAAACAAACAACAAAAAGTTACGGCCAAATCAAACAACATCGATCATTTTGTTTTTCATATTTGCTTGTGTTCAATCGACTGAAAACAAGATGTTTCAATCAATGCCTATAACATCCCATCCAACATCTGATAGTTTGTTTCATTTTATGTTTTGTGGAATTATGTATCAACTAGAGAAAAAATTATCTCAATGTATTGACTATAGAAAAAGATTGTAAGTTGATAGTTTGTCTGATCTAGATCTAAGGACTGTGAACGTTGATTCAAAGCAACTCCAATTTTCAATCGTCTGAAAATTAGAACTCTGTTTCTCAGGAGTAAACATACAGTAACAACAAAGATTGATCAAAGGGATGGCGTGAACCACACCGGTGGCGACGACCAAGACTGGCTCCCAAGTCCCTCGACAACCTCCACGGTGCCGTTCTTGAGGTTATAAACGCCGACGTGCTGTGGTCCGTGATCCTTGTCGGTGTCACGAGGGCCGTACCTGCTCGCCTCTCTTTCCCGGCGCTCCGCGGCCTGGTGGAGCTCGTCGTCGGTGAAGTAGACGCAGCCGGGCTTGATCCCCGGGTGTGCCACGGCGGACACGCAGAACGAGCTGTTCATGCCCACGAACAGAGCGGCGTCGCCAATGTCCATCGTCCCCTTCCACCGCCCGCGTGCCGCGTCGAGCACCTGAACCATGAACACGCACGACCACTGCTTCTTGTCGTAGTAACCGGTGGCAGCTACCTCCCTCGTGTACTTGAGCACCACGGCCAGCCGCCCGTCCGGCATGGCGGCGATGTACTTGCGGACCAGGTCGAAGTTCTCCTTGTTGACGACCATATTATTAACAATCCGTGCAGCAACCGCGACCACCTTGCTTGTGTACTCGCCCGTGGCGCCGTCGCGTTCCCAGGCCTCGACGGCGCCGGAGTAGGAGACGGAGTAGAACCGGCCGTCGTGGTGGATGGCGTCCTCGACGCCGTCGCGGGAGGGCGCCACCTTCCACGCCTGGTCCGCCGCCGTCACAAAGGCCGGGACGCCGTAATCCTTGTCCAGGACAAGCATGGCGGCGTAGCTGTCGGGGCGCGGGGAGGCGGCGAGCACGACCTTGCCGAAGAACCACTGGCGCATCTGGTCGCCCGTCAGGGTCCTCGACCTTGGCCGGATCTCCTCGGGCGGGGGCTGGCCGGCGTACCGGGCCTGCAGATACGGCGCCGTGTCCATGTGGTAGTGGCCTGTTATGCTGCTCTTGCGCGAGTACCGGACGAACGGCATCGTGCTCATGTCCGGCAGCTCCGCACGATCGCCGGTGAACGGGTCGAGGATCTGCAGGCCGCCGAGCTCGTCGGCCGTGGCGAGCCACCCGAACGACGAGCCCACCACGACGTGGCCGCGCGTCCCGAGGACCGACGTGCGCGCGGAGGCGGCGCGGCCGTCGGCGAGGGGGAAGAACGTGGCCTTCTCCTCTGTTTTCTCCTCTGTCCTGCCGGGGAAGACGATCCACGGCGTGGCCGCGTCCAGATTCATCGGGTGGCCCGCCGTTTTGCAGACCACGGCGAAGGCGACGCGGTCAAGAGAGCCAAGGCGGTAATGGATTTTGGCCAGAAGGTCCTGCGAGAGGAGATCGACGAAGTTTACGCGGACGTCGTCGGTAGGGTGCTTCGCCGGCGGAAGCTGGTCACGTGCTTGCTGTTTCTTCAGCTGCCGGCGGCGGCGCGATCCAGCCATGGTTTGATTGTTCCTTTTTTTTTTCCTTCTAATTTTCGAGTAGTGTAAAACTAGGGTAAGGCTTGCGGCACGTATATATGATGGGATCCCGTCCGTAGTCGGTTCCACACCTTCCGGATCGGGTTGTTTTTGTCCCTTGTTGGAACCGTATCGAATCAATCTGTTCTTCACAACACTGTGTAAACGAAGTTATAGTATGCCTGGATTGAATACGAGTATACTACAAACGTAAAATTTTAGGTATTTGAAGCATATTCTTTTTAACCCATGATTAGGCTAGCTAATATTTGTAAATAATATGATATAAAAATGGTACCATCGTCTTCATAATTCGAGGACTGGTGTCCAACTGCAGTAGATCAATGGATGTCGTGAATTTAGGCACCCAAACTTCTGATTTTGCTAAACAGTCTGATGAGCTAGTCGCACGTGAATAGTACACGTAGGGGCGGGACTATACTTCCTTGGGAGTTATGAAACACTTTACATGTTTTATACGTGAACCCATGGACTTTATTAATCGACGTTACTGGGCAATTCGTCCATTACAATGTAAGCAATGTTTGCTGGTAATATAATGCACATTATGCACTATATACCAGTTACTAGCAGAACATCAACCTAATTAAAGTTCTCATCCTAATTTAGCAAGTTCTCGTGCACATTTGATTTCGCAAAAAACAAAATTTCATGTGTACTGAGAATTGTATTTGTAGTTGCAATAACTCGCACCACACATCCATACGAAATAAAATTTAGAGCCATCAGGTGCTTGGTTTCTCTAATCGCTACTGCACTGCAGGATTCATCATGCCCTTGGTAAAATTCATCGTGCCCTTCCCGCTGAAATGCCAGGACTAGTAAAGCATCAGACTCAATGATAAAGATCACCATACCAACATCCATTGCCAACTATATAGATAGTCTCTACAACAGCCTGATAGTCCGAAGGAAAAAAAACATATGCAATTTGTTTGCCTTTCCATCTTTAGGCACGCAGCAAAACGAAAACTGCAAAAAGAAGGTGGTTTCTCGCAGAGATGATTTTTCATTTACTATCCAGAAGAGGGAACTAAAATCAGTAATGGACATCATGCATAGGGATCGAACAACGAAGATCTTAAGCTCGGGAATAATTTTAGCACGAGCAAATAAAAGTGCATGGTTAGTAATTAAACTTGTCCTACCATATCACGTCTCGAATACCTATAGGTCACATAATATGGGGACCTAAATGACACAGCCGAACCAGTTTAAGGACCGGGCATGTACTTTAGTTTTTGAACACTGTCTTGCGTTGTCTGTCAGTTGGGGAGCCAAAGCCACAACAACGCTGAACCGGGCATGCTAACAGTACAAAGCATTGTTGGTAAACGACTGTTGAAGAATGTGGTGGCCATAGCCAAAGGATGATTAGCTGACTAAGTAAAGATACTGGCAAGGCAATTTTAATTTGTGTCCATGCCATCCAGTCCGCAGCTTGGAGATTCATTGCAAACCAAGAGAAAGAGCTTGCAATGTGCCACAACAAACGTAGGAAGGCGAACTCAATTCGTCATGAACCGAGAACCGATTGAGTTTCGATTTGTTTTAACTTATTTGTTCAAAAAATGAAACAATGCAAATCATCAAATAGGCCAAAAGAATTTTGTTTATCCGGAGAAGGGGCATGCAATTGACTGGCCGGACTGCGTGTTCTTCCATCCAAGAAAGGGGGATTATCAAAATACCGATGGCGTGAACCATGCCGGCAGCGGCCAGAGCGGGTATTCTTCCGGGTTTACAATGACCTTATCCACCCTGTCTTTGCTGAAGCTGTAGACGCCGACCCACCGCAGGTCGTCGTCGGGCTCGCCGTAGGACATGTGCGTCTCCTGGCGCAGCAAGGCCTTGCCGACCTCATCGTCGGTGAAGTAGACGCAGCCGGCCGTGATCTCCGGGTGCTCCCTGGTGGACACGCAGATGGAGCTGTTGACGCCGACGAACAGCGCCACGTCGCGAAGAATGTCCGGCTCGTCGTCCCAAACCTGGCGCGCCTCGTCGAGCACCTGCACCTTGAACACGCAAGTCCACTCGCACCTGCTGTAGCCTACCTCGTCCTCCTTGGACTCCTTGAACACGACCATAAACCGCCCGTCCGGCGCCACGGCAAGGTACTTGCGGCGCTTGTCGTCGCTGGCGACGTTCAGCCTCGGCGCGACCACCTTGCTCGTGAAGCCGCTGCCGTTGTCACGGTCCCACGCCTCGACGACGCCGGTGGTGGAAAGAGAGTAGAACAGGCCGTCGTGGTGGATGGCGTCCTCGATCGCGTCAGGGGACGGCGCGAAGCTCCAATTGCGGTCCTCCGACGTGGCGAAGGCCGGGGCACCGATCTTGGGATCCGTGACAAGCATGGCGTCGAAGCTCTCGGAGCGCGGGGACGCCGAGAGCACGACCTTGCGGTAGAATGACTTGCGCAGCTGTTCAGCGGTCAGCGAGAAGGACCTCGACGGCGTCGGGCCCCACGTAGCGTCGTCGTACGGCGGCGGGCCGCCGAACCGGAGCCACGCGAAGGCCTCGCCGTCGAGCTCGTACCACATCCCGGCCCTGACGCTGAACAAGGGGTTCGTGGCGACGGACGGCAGCGCAGCCTGCGCACCGGTGACGGGGTTGGCGAGCCGCAGCGCGCCGCGCGCGTCCGCCGTGACGAGCCACCCGTGCGAGGACCCCACCACGGCGCGGCCGCCGCGCATCGCCGGGTCGCAGGTGGGCACGGCGGCGGTCTTGTTGTGGTCGGCGATGGAGACGAGGGTGGCCGTGTCGTCGGAGGCAAAGGAGGGGAGGACGAGCCACGGCGTGTGCGTCCTCATCACGCGGTCCGTGCCGCGGCGGACGACCAGCGCGAACGCGATCCGGTCCAGGAAGGTCAGGCGGCTGTGGATGTCCGCGAGGATGTCCGGCGGGAGGCGGTCCACGATGTTGACCCCTCTCGCGGCGGTCTTCTTCTCAGCTGGCCGCCTCCGACGAGGCGGCGGCTGGCGGCGGTGGCGCGGGCCTGCCATGATTGATTGATTGATTACTTGTGTTTAGGGGCACGTACGCGTGGGTTTACATAAGGCGGCACAGGAGTCCGACTCAAATAAATTAGTTGCGGGTTTCGTTACCGACTAGATCTGAATGGTGTCAAAAAAAATATATATATATGGATCTGAATCTGACGGCCAAGTTTCGCATTGCAATGCCGGCGCTGCTCACACATGCACTCCGTGATGTCCTCCATGCATGGTCGACTGAGTGCAGCAGCTAGATCTTGTTCCCCGGCTCACTTCAGTTGCTACACAAGAACTCGCCCAACTCGAAAATCTCCTTGTTGACTTCACTCTCAATGACTCTGCTGATGTTCGTGTGTGCCCTTTGGGAAGACAAAACTCATCATCTCCTTTCAGAGGGCGGAGTGTGTGAATACTACAAGTTCATTCGAGAAAATCGTGCTCCACCAAGGATGCATATATAGACAAGACTCGGATCTGTGCGAGTTACTATGTGGTACACAGGTGGAAAGCTCTGCCAATCTTCATTGTAGCCTGTTGTTGGTTCTTTGCTACCGTCTTCTGGCTTTGACTTGGCATCAACTTGGCTGAAGAAGACATACCCGCTTTGTGGCATGTCAAACCTCCGCCGTTTGTACCGACGACGCATATCAATGTCTTCGTCCTCTGCTAATGTCGGTGCATATAGAAACACCAACATGATGTAGTCTTTGGATCCCTACCTCCTGCTATAGTCGTCTCTACTTAGCGCAATGTTGCGAAGATGCTGAACTTTGGTCGTGCCGATTGCTACGCACGGATATATAGACAATTAGCGAGTGGTCTTCTCCCTTCCTCGTGCGGCTGTAATCTGAAGCGAAATGTAACACCATGCTCATGTATACGCCTTTTTTTTATCAAAGGATGAAAATTAAAGGTGGGGATCCTCTCCTCCGATTATCCCAGAAACAAAAAAATTAGTATATCAATCATTCGGTCTTGGAAAAAATCAAATGTATAAATGGATCTTTTTCTCTCTGACCGAAATTTTTGTTGTAGAAGTTGGAAGTTTTGGTTATATCATTCACCTTTTGTACATTTTTTATTGATGGTTCCACGCATACACATCAACTTGCAAGCAGATGTATCTTATAGACATGTATATATATGCCTAAAATAGGCGCTTCTTCACGGCAAGAATTGTGTACATTGTACAAACTGAATGACAAAACGTGTCATTGGCCTTCAAGAAAACTGTCGTTCAACTAGCTGAAGCAATACAGGTACTGTTGGGAGCCACGACGATACCAGTCACCAGCATTGCTAGATGCATGGTCATATATATGCTTGGGCTGGAAACAACTAATACTTTTGTGGTACTCTTTTGAGTTAAATGCCAAAAGATTCCATGCATGCCGCTAATACAAAATTTTGCTTCTATGGAGAAGTCTGAACTGCGTGTTCTTGGATGATCTGGATGTGTAAACCATGTATGGTCAAAAGACCGAAGGCGTGAACCAGGCCGGCAGCGGCCATCGTGGGAGGTCTTCTTGCTTTGTGATGATCTTATCCACCCTGCGTTTCCTGAAGCTGTAGACGCCGACGCGCCTTAGCTCGTCGTCGGCATCGCGGTAGGAGCTGTAACTCTCCCGGCGCAGCGACGCCTTGCCGATCTCGTCCTCGGTGAAGTAGACGCAGCCGGGCCTGATACCTGGCCCGGTGGCGGGCACGCAGACGGAGCTGTTGACGCCGACGAAGATGGCCATATCACCAATGTCCTCCTCCTCCTCCCAAAGCTGGCCCGTCTCGTCGAGCGCCTGCGCCTTGAACACGCACGTCAACTTGGGGCTGCTCCACCTGTCGACCTTGACCTCCATGGACTCCTTGAAGACCACCATGAACCGCCCGTCCGGCCTCACGGCAAGGTACTTGCGGCGCTTGTCATCGCTGGGGACGTCCAGCCTCGGCGCGACCGCCTTGCTTGTGAAGCCGCCGCCGCCCGTGTCGCCGCCACGATCCCACGCCTCGATGAGACCGGAGTAGGTAAGAGAGTAGAAGCGGCCGTCGTGGTGGATGGCGTCCTCGACGCCGTCGTGGGACGGCGCGAATCTCCAGCTGGGGTCGTCCGACGTGGCGAAGGCCGGGACACCAAAGATCGGAGCGGTGACGATCATAGCGGCGTAGCTCCCGGAGAGCGGGGACGCGGAGAGGACGACCTTGCGGTAGAAGTAGTGGCGCACTGCTCGGCTGTCAACGTCACGGACCTCGGCGGCGTCGGGCCCCACGTGCTGTCATCGTACGGCGGCGGGCCGGCGAACCGGAGGCGCGCGAAGGCCTCGCCGTCGAGGACGTACCAGATCCCCGTCCCGAGGAACTGGGGGATCGTGGCGAGGGACGGCAGGTCGGCCTGCGCGCCGGTGACGGGGTTGGCGAGCCGCAGCGCGCCCCTGGCGTCCGCCTTGACGAGCCAACAGTGGGAGGAGCCCACCACGACGTGGTCGCGCATCGTCGGGTCGCAGGCGGGCACGGCGGCGGTCTTGTTTTGGTCGGCGATGGAGACGATGGTGGCCCTCTCGTCGGACGCGGCGGAGGAGGGGAGGACGAGCCACGGCATGTCCGACTTCGAAAGCACTTGGCCCGCGTCGCGAACGCGATCCGGTCGAGGAAGGTCAGGTGGCGGTGGACCTCGGCGAGGAGGTCAGGCGGGAGGCTCTGGATGAAGTTGAGGACAGAGGTAGTCTTGTCCTGCCGCCTCGGTCACCGGCTGGCGGTGGCGGCGCGACCCTGCCATGCATGATGACGATTTGTAGGGGCGAGGCACGGCGGTGTTACATAGGAGGCCTGTTAGGAACCGACTCGGCAACGGTGGGCCCATATGCGTGCAGCGAATCTGTTATCTTTTTTTTTCCCCGGTTGGAATCTGTTATCAATTTCGTTACCGACCCCACTTTTGTGCCCTTTGGCATGGGTTAATTACTTAATTTGGCCCGAGCAGAGCGGGAAAATATTTTGTCATTATAATCGGGATAGGTATAGCCCGTGTCACCGCCATCGCACCCTGTTGACCCGACCAGAAGGCCTGCCGCCACCGCCATGCCGAGCCCCCCTCCACGAAGATGCCAGACTAACAGCTGCCACGCCAATCTCCCACACGCAGAGGCAGCCCGATGCAAAAATTTCTACTCTCCGTATTTTTCAAAACAATGGAACAACTGGTCTCTGAAATCAGTTTGGCTGCTAGGTCATGTACCTTGAGATCGCCAGCTAAGTTAGCTAGTGTACAAATATTCTATGAATGTAGAAATTCAAATTAATTTGTGGCAAATATTGATTTCTGCTCCATGCATTTGATATTCTTAGTGCACAAGTTACAATTCAGCTCTTCAATACCTGTCACAATTACTCCAAAGTAATTGTGATGGTGATACTAGACTGAGAAATTTGTGGATTTTTCAAAGTTTCTTATCACCCCTTAATAGAGATGACGTTGCTTGGGTAGCTTGTGGGGGATGTAATATGCTTAAATATCAACGAAATAATCTCTTTTTGCAAAAAAAAAAAGTTGCTCCAAAGCAGAGCCTGCCCTTAACAATCGGGAAGGTGACTATGATAAACTCGTATATATAGTGTGAAAAACATATTGCATTCCCGCCCTTCATGAGGACAGTGATGGCGAGGCATGGCAAGCGCCACATGGTTGATTTGGTCGTGCTGCTGTGCCTAGTGATGGCATATTATGATACTGCTATGTTCTACCCTTAGTTACCGAAGCGGCGAAGCGTTATCTATAGTTCACCATACCTCAACTTTTATTTGTCCTCCGATCCTTATTTGTCCTCCGATCCGCCGCTGCCCTTCAGTGTTACAGCTTCATAAAACAATCAGTAATCAGGACTTCTGGGGGCAAACTCAATGACAACTTGTAATTGGCCTTCAAAGAAAACTGTCACATATATATGCTTGGCCACGGAGGATGATGAGCTGACTCAAGATTTTGGCATGGCGATGTTCAATTGTGCCCATGTCGTGTTTGAGCATCCTGTATGCAAGTTTAGATTTCACTGAAAACATAAGAAAGAACTTGCAACGTGCAACAAACATACAAAGGTGAACTCAATTCATCATGAACCACTTTTAGCTTTGATTTAATTATAACTCATTTCATCAAATTGTATGACAGGAAAAGGACCAGATAATCAAACAATGGAAACAATTAATACTTTTGTGGTATTGTTTTGAGTTAAAATGCCAAAAGATTCCATGCATGCCGGTAACAATACAAAATTTTGCTTCCATGGAGAAGGGACTGATAGTCTGAACTGCGTGTTCTTGGATGAGCTAGATTTGTAAACCACGGATCGTCAAAAGGCGGAAGGCGTGAACCAGGCCGGCAGCGGCCAGCGCGGGAGGTCTTCTGGCTTTGTGATGATCTTATCCACCCTGCGTTTCCTGAAGCTGTAGACGCCGACGCGCCTTAGCTCGTCGTCGGCATCGCGGTAGGAGTTGTAAGTCTCCTGGCGCAGCGACGCCTTGCCGATCTCGTCCTCGGTGAAGTAGACGCAGCCTGGCCTGATACCTGGCCCGGTGGTGGACACGCACACGGAGCTGTTGATGCCGACGAAGACGGCCATATCGCCGATGTCCTGCTCCTCCTCCCAAAGCTGGCGCGTCTCGTCGAGCACCTGAGCCTTGAACTCGCACGTCCACTTGGGGCTGCTCCAATTGTTGACCTTGACATCCATGGACTCCTTGAGCAGCACCATGAACCGGCCGTCCGGCCTCACGGTCAGGTACTTGCGGCGGCGCTTGTCGTCGCCGGCCACGTCGAGCCTCGGCGCGACCACCACCTTGCTCGTGAAGCCGCCGCCGCTGTCGCGGTCCCACGCCTCGACGAGACCCGAGTAGGTAAGGGAGTAGAACCGGCCGGCGTGGTGGATCGCGTCCTCGACGCCGTCGCGCGACGGCGCGAATCTCCAGTTGGGGTCCTCCGTCGTAGCGAAGGCCGGGGCACCGAAGAAGGGTGCGGTGACGATCATGGCGGCGTAGCTTCCGGAGAGCGGGGACGCGGAGAGGACGACCTTGCGGTAGAAGCACTGCCTCAACTGTTCGGCGGTCAGCGTGACGGACCGCGGCGGCGTCGGGCCCCACGTAGTGTTGTCGTGCGGCGGCGGGCCGGCGAACCGGATCCGCGCGAAGGCATCGCCATCGAGCTCGAACCAGATCCCCGACCTGACGTTGAACAAGGGGATCGTGGAGACGGACGGCAGCGCGGCCTGCGCGCCGGTGACGGGGTTGGCGAGGCGCAGCGCGCCCTTGGTGTCCGCCGTGACGAGCCACCCGTGCGAGGACCCCACCACGACGTGGCCGCGCATCGCGGGGTCGCAGGCGGGCACGGAGGTGGGTCGCCTCTTGTCGGCGATGGAGACGATGGTGGCCTTCTCGTCGTCGGACGCGGCGGTGGAGGGGAGGACGAGCCACGGCTGCGCGTCCGGCGCCAGCACGTGGCCCGCGGCGCGGCGGACGACCAGCGCGAACGCGATCCGATCGAGGAAGGTGAGGTGGCGGTGGATCTCGGCGAGGAGGTCCGGCGGGAGGCGCTCGATGAAGTTGATGGCGCTGATCTTGTCCTGCCGCCTCCGTCGCAGCGGCGGCTTGCGGCCTTGGCGGCGCGAGCCTGCCATGATGACCACGACGATTGCTGGGAGATTGCCACGTACATATATGGTGGAGCCGGCCTGTTACGATCGAGCCAACTCGGCAACGGTGGGTCCATACGGGCGGTGCGCGAATCTGTTACCGACTAGACTGCGCCGTTTGGCCCGGGCAACGTGGAGGAAATGATTTTGTCATTAAATCGGGATTGGTATAGCCTGGGAAAAGCAAAGGGGCCTTGTGATGATAAAGAATGTTTCGTGGCAACCCAGGCTCACGAGAAGAGAGGCTTTTTGGCATCTAGCCTTAGATCCATGAAAGTTATGATCAAATACAGCAGCCACTAACATAAATTGGCACAAAACAAATTACAAGTGCACATAGGCATGACTCAAACAAAAGGAAAGATCTTCGTAGTGCACCTATTATTGTCGTGCGATACGACTCTTCAAGTAAAGTCGACTTCGCAAGCTTTGTTATTGAGCTTAAGCAATTGCTAACCCAGAATGAACAACATATGTTGATTAAAGCACAACAACCCAAACTGCTTGCACTTGTATCGATAGCTGCTGGAGACATCACTGTGTGTGACTTCAAGGATGACAACCAACCATCGAAAAATCCACGTAACATGGAAGAGTCTCTAAAATAACACCTTCACAAAGGTCATGATATTGAAGTTGTCGTTGTCCTTCATCTCGAATGAGACAAGGTTTTCATTCGGAGAGGATGTCAATTTGTTGAGACTTGAGAGCCAAGATAGACGCCTTCGAGAAGGATTGTAGCACCCAAAAATGTCACATTCGTCAACACTGACATGTGGCCAGGCAAAGCTTTCACCCATTCCTCAAGAATCAGATCATACACCGATACCATAGGGCGCAAGCCAGGTGACATGAAGCCGCCACAAAGCGCCAGCCACCATAGCATCGAGGGTGAGCATGAACTCCCCCTCCACTGCGATGGAGTCCTTTGCCTGCACGGACAATATATATGCTTCAGCGACAGATCGCATCACGAACAACTTGGGGGATCTGTGGGTAGGGCGTTGGGAAGAGAGTTAGTGGAATGGCACATCGACGCCGCCACATGCCGTCGCCGTGGCCACACCCTGTTGCCCCAGTCAGGAGGCACCGCCGCCATGCCGACCCCCCCTCCACGAGGATGCCTGACTAGGGCTGGATAACGAGCCAGCTCAGCTCATTAAGGCTCAGCTTGTTAAAGCTCATTCTGGTAACGAGCTGGCTCGGCTCGGCTCATTATGATAACGAGCTAAAATAAAAGCTCGGCTCGGTTCATTTAGAAAGATCAAGCTGGCTCGTTAGGCTCATGAGTCAAGTATGTTAAAACTTTTATAACAAAAATTTAGGTGATTTTAAGCAGTTTTTAAATATTAGCATGTGCCAACAACACAAAAATCATAATATAACACAATATTACAGAAAACAAATATCAATCTAAGTCAACAAAGATGAAAAGTAAATAAAAATAATAAGATGGTCCAACATTTAACATGATTTTTATCTATGCTGAACTTGGTTTATTTTTTGAATGGTAAATTGAGCTTCACCTAACATAAAACTACCATCTTATTAGGGAATTAAAGTTGACATTTCTATATAATCGAGCCTATCGAGCTAATCGAACTGTTCGCGAGTAGCTCACGAGCTGGCTCGTTAACAAACGAGCTATATATGATAGAGGCTCGCTTGGTTCATTAAGAATACCGAGCTGAGCCGAGCCGAGCCAAAACTAAGATCAAGCCGAGCTGGCTCGCGAGTCTCGAGCTTTTTTTCCAGCCCTATGCCTGACTAACAGCTGGCACGCAAGTCTCCCATGCGCAGAGGCAGCCGGATGCGGAAGTTTCTACGTACGTACTTTGCATTTTTGAAACAATTAATGGAACAAGTGTGTGTGAAATCAGTTGGCTGCTAGGTCATGTACCTTGAGATCGTCAGCTAAGTTAGCTAGTGTCACTACAGAATTTCTCATTATTCCCGACAGTATTGTACAAAGTGGCCGAAAATATGCAATTTAGTAATTGATTTTTTTTTGAGTGGCTGACAGTTTTGTTGTACAAACTTCTATATCTTCAAACAGTTTTAACAAATTTCCTCACAAAGTCATTCCCTACAGCTTTCACATCCACTTAATAAATACAATGAAAATTGTAACCCACTTGTAAAATAATTGTCTGATATTGTTAGAAATCTTATAGTGTATACAAAAATTCTTTGAATGTAGAAATGCAAATTTATGGTAAATATTGATTTCCTCTCCATGCATTTGATATTCTTATCAATGGAGTTGGAAAAGTTATTGTTGGAGTCACGTAGATAAAATTTATATAAGATACACAAAAGAAAAACATCTGTGGATATAGATTATTATTTTTTATGACATGGCCGACTGTTGTGTAAGTATTCATGTGAAAAACTATTGTTTGTGTATGTCGAGGTTTTGGGGCCTCGATAGTTATTTTATGGGTGTACGAGAATCAAGAACACGATGGTAACACAGGAGACGAGGGTTTATACAGGTTCAGGCCGCCAAAGGCGTAATACCCTACGTCCTGTGCTGGTGTGATGTATTGCGAGAGAGTTTTCTGTAGGTCTCCTGCCCGCCTTATATAGTCGGGGGTGTAGGGTTACATAGATCTAAACCTAGTCGGTTACATAGTAAACAGCCTTGCAGTACAAGTTGATTGATGTTTATCTCCTGGCCGAGTGGGCCGACTGACTTTAGGTCCGTCGGGCCACCCGGGCCTTCTTGGGCCAAACTGATTCCCCATTACTGGATCACTCGGCCTTGTTGTATCTTGAGTATACCCAGGTCTCATATCATCGACAGTAGCCCCCGAGTTCTTTTTGATTGATCTTGAAGACTTCTGACTGGTTCCAACTCCATGTACGATGATTCTCAGCATAGCTGGTCAATAAAAAAGAACTCCA
Organism: Eragrostis nindensis; assembly: GCA_012490785.1. Lineage (NCBI taxonomy): Eukaryota > Viridiplantae > Streptophyta > Magnoliopsida > Poales > Poaceae > Eragrostis > Eragrostis nindensis. The sequence goes on along the minus strand of JAAXCT010000021.1, from coordinate 2,897,084 downwards.
AAGAGTAATAGTTACCGAAATAACCCGATGAAGAAACTGAATCCTGGGAATACCAAGATCAGCAAGGCCTCGAATTAGGCATGAAGATGAAGGAACACCCAATGCCGACTGACGTCGGGAACAAAGGCTGGGCTCATAAAGCGTGTCCTACCTGTCAGTAGCATTCAACTCGAAGTTGACAAAGACTTTAAAAAGTATGCTTACCAGCAGGGTTTTTTTAAAACACACCTGTAAGGTGCAGCCCCCGAGCTTCTGGGTAATCCAAAGGATTAGGCAGAAGGTCTAAAAAGAGCCTGGCATATAGATAAAATCTATTACCGTAAAGGGGAACTCCATGGGAGTTATGGGAACTCCCCACAACTGGTGCACTACAGCTGTTAAAAGCCAGAAGTGAGTTGCGAGTCTCGAACCAAGCTTTCACTCGGCCGGAATCTAAGCCCATCCAGCAACTTGTGCCCAGGATGATGGCAGCTCGTAGGTTTTGGCGACCGTCTCGCTCTTCACTGCAGTTCATAAAATCGACTCAAAGAGCGAGTTCAATTCTGGGAAAAACCTCCCGTAGGCCTTCAACATCCGAGTGAAGATCTTGTGCATCTGCAGCCCGAAGAACATAGCCACTGACCGGCCGAGTGGAGAAATGCGACGTGGGCTCACGCAAGTGAGCCCACGTGGGCTAGCTGTTGGTATTTCTTACACCAAACAGAAAACACCACCTTAGGCTGGTTAGGCCTAGAGTGAATATTCCCGGTTCGGCGCCAGAAATACCTGGGGTTAAGTTACTTGCTTAGGATACATAATAATCCACAACTAGCAACGAGTGCCAGATATGTATTATTAGTATTTAATCATAAAAGATAATCCGCAAGCGCACGGATAACCCGTTGTAGCATTTCACCCGAGAGTATTCCAGGGTATCGTTATTTATATTTTCTCAAAGGAAGACGTGGTTGACGAGTGTGTACTTATACTCATGGTGTTACAAATGATAGATCATAACCAATATCCAAATACAGGGGTAAGGCAATGTATGGATAGAGGATAGTGCGACACACACAGCAGGCATTTCCACTCTCTGATAAAAGGTGAGAGGCGGCTCTAGGCTAGACTAAGGTTAAGTAAGAAGAACTGCTACTCCTAATGTACATCGTCAAGTAGCGTGCGTAGCATCTACCTATAGCCTAAGCTGCACACAAGCCAAGACTAAGCTGTTCTACTGCCAAGCCATCATCGGGAGATCCAGCGATCAGAGTCTGCCCCAATCTCCGGACATTTCATATATACTCCTACGCCATACCCGAACGTGGAGGATTACAAGGGACGGACAGGGCTGTCACCACCTGCCGCCTACCTCTACAAACCGTGGGGCACGAACACGCATCCAAGGGTGGAAAGGAAGCCCTAGCACCATGCTAGCGTAACTAACCACAACTCTAGATCCCTCGAGGCACCTCGCAAGGCGATAAACCTAGAGCACTCTTGCAAGACAATGGACCCGATGACTAAGCAAAAGGAACAACTAGGTCTAGCAAGCGATTACTTAGACAAAGGATCAAAGCTAGCACTACGTTAAGCATAAGCGTTCGTCGCTCAAGAACGAGCGACGAACGATGAACGATGAAGAACGATCATCGTTAACCGATGATCGAGTATGAACGAACGACGAACGAACGATGAACGATCATGAACGAACATCGATGAACGATGAACGAACGATGAACGAACGAAGAACGTTCATCCAAGATCAAGGATGAACGATGAACTAGCATAAGCACATAACTACTACAAGAACGATGATATTCCATTGATAAAGAAATAAGTCTTACAAAGAGAGTAAAAGGATACAAGGGAATATACCCCAAACTCTCCAAGGGACTTGGGAGCCAAAAGGGCAGCCCAACTACTCAGCCTAAGCCTAACTAGAGAGCCCCTAGCTCTGGATGTGTGGAGGAGGGAATGAGCCTCTTGTGTTGTGTTTCTTCCAAGGGGAGGGGGTACCCCTTTATTTATAGCCCTCAAAGGCGGTGGAATTGAGGCGGTTCCGTAGGTCGGTGGCATTGATTGCAGGTGGAACCGACCTCCTGAAGTCGGTTGCAAACCGCCTTAGAAAGATGGACCCAGGGGGCCTCCGTGTCAGGTCGGCCGACCTAGGGTTGGGGGTCGGCCGACCTAGCCCTGGCCCCCCCTGGGCTGGGCTTTGGCAGGTTGGCTCCCCTCGGCCTTTTAGCCTCTTTTCCAGGTGCGTGGCCTCAGTTGATATTCTGGGTGATTCTGGGCCTTTAATCCTTGAATTATATTCCCGCGGCGAGCGTCGTTTGATGGACGTGTTGGAATCGTCGCCTTGGGCCTTGTTTACACCTGGAAATCCCTGTTTTCCACCTGCACATCCAAATCTAGAGGTACACGTGGAAATAGGTTATTTGATAACAAAATGCAAGTAACAAGTGTTAGTTCTTCCTTATTTATAGAGCTAATTGACGGTCAAAAACTGGGTCTAAGGACCGTCAACAACTCCCCCAAGCTGTCCTCCTTGCTCGTCCCGAGCAAGAAGTAGGACTTAGGATGTTGATCAGGAGTTGCTACAATGTTTCATATCTCATAGGTACCATGCACACAACAAAATACTCTCCTTTGAGTTGAAAAAGTTGGCATGGCAACTCACCCTTTACCTTACTCCTTATGGGGCGTATGGCTTTTTCCTTGTCTTGGGCGGTTGAGAGATAGAACGGTTATAACAGAGCACCATTCACTTGTCCATTGTTTGACTTTTATTTTCCGGAGGTTTTCAAAAGTTTTGAAATAAAAGCAAAGTTCCTCAAATGATGCTCTCGAATCGCTCAATAAGTGTATATTCCTCACCAAGGCATTATTGTGTTGCCTCTTTGTCATCCTACTTCTAAGGCTTGTATGTGGAGCTCAAGGTAGGGATGTTATGAGGCATACTTGCATCACACATATTGCTGAACCAAAAGAGTGGATCCATGGGGAATGCAAGTCATACAACCTTGATCAAGATGTGCATGTGTGTATATGGTGGTGGTGAGGTGGAAGAACTATACTCCTTTTTATTTGTTTCCTCTCTCTCTTTTTGAATTTTTGAGGAGAACATGGCTATCCTTCTTTCTTTCTTTTTCTCAACATTTTTCTTTCTTTCCCCATTTTTTCATCATGCTCTACTTTTGTATGAGCAGGGGATTATTCTTTTTCTTTCTTTTGCATAGCCATGTCTCCGATGATAAATTTTGAGAGAGAGGTAACAATGAACTTTTTTTTTTTTGGAGTATTTATTTTGGTGGAAAGTGTGGTGGTATTGCTTAACTTCCAGTGTAGAAGTTTAGCATGCGAGGTGGAGTGTACGTGATCTTGATCAATGAGAGTATGACAAGCTTCTCACTAGGGTCACACAATTTTGATAAAGCTCAATGCAATGACAAGCAGCATATGTGTAAGGGTTTGCAATGTAAGAACAACATATGACTTTGGTAGGAATTTTGATCATTGAGGAACTTTATCATTTTTTTGTGTTTTGTAAAATAAAACTCCGGAAGTCAAGTCATACTTTGAACAAGATCATAGCAGCCCTATTTGTACCATATCATATCTCACAACAACTTAGACTTAGATCAAGCACCATGCAGCCCACAAGTTTCAAGTTCTAGGTAAGCATAAGCCAAAAGTCTCAAAACTTGGGAGAGCACTAAGTTGTGACTAGGTACAAACAAGAGATAAAACAGAGCAACTATTCATCATCTCAACATAAGGAAGGCTAAACACTCATACTCGCATATGAAGAGAAACTACGAAAAACTAGAAACCACACTAAAGACTATTTTTGTTCTTTTTAGTTTTGTCATTTTTATTTTATTTTCAGTTTTATCATTTTTTTGGTATTTTTCATGAGAGGTGCAAGAACAAGCAAACAAAAGAAACGAAAAGATACAAGTTGCGATACATGATACCTTAGCGGGGGGTATGGCATCCCCCCCAAGCTTGTTCTTGCTCATGGATGATGTCGAGGATCGAACCCGGTGTGGCGAAAGTAAGCCAACATATCGGCTTGGCCCTGCTGCGTCATGTTGGTGAGGTTGGTGAGCTGGGCATTTGTGTTTTCTTGCCACTGATGGGTCTGCAGGACGTGTTGGTTGAGAGTGTACTCAACGTCCTCTCCTCGAGTCTCAATGCGTCCCATTTGCTCGGTGAGCGCATTCATTTGCTGCTCGAGATATGGATCACGAGCTGCAGACGAACGTCGCCCACCAGCCCGTGGTGAGTAGGACGTCGAATCGGAGGAGATTTCCTCCCATTGCGCGCGGGGGTGGTGCGTCCATTGGGCTTGGCCCGCACCCTGCTGCGACGAGCCGCCGACCTCAAATGGTGGTGGAGTGGTGTACCCACCGGGACCATACCCGGCGTGACCGTAGCTTGGCCCATATGCATAGGCCATGGGCTGCGGTGCGGGTATCCCGGTGTCGGCGGTCGGCTCCGGCCTGCGCGTCCTCCTGCGAGAAGAAGTACTCCTGCGTGCAGCCTCCTCTTTTTCTAGAGGTGTGGTTAGATTTTTACAGCCATACAAACGAAGTTCCCGGTTAGGTAACGGGAATTCATTTGTATAACCGACATAGTAAAATATGAGAGAATTATTTGGACCATGCTTAAGTGTATGACCTTGAATAAGATAATCCTCGGTGATAAGAGAGCGGGGTGTATCAAGATAAGCAATATTAGCATCATGCAAAACACCAACACCCGCAGCAATACGTGTAATCAGCGAGGTGCACTCAATCGGTCCAGTCATTCTAAAATTTTCTAACCACTGAGAAATCATGGACATGACAGGAGCAATCTTTATTTTCTCAACCATAGCATAAAGAATTTTCAGATCATCCTCGCGCACAATCCTAATATCACTTCTAGGAAACAAGGTAATGCCAAGCCACATGTGCAACAAGCGCAAGGTAGGATGATGAATGTGATTAGTTCGGGGTTTCTCACAAGTAGGAGATGCAGAAATTCTTTGCCAAAAAGCTAACTTTGAGTAACCCGGGATCGAACTATCAACATCAAGGGTGCAGCGAGAATTAAAGCCGAGGCATTGACTAAGGATTTTCCATGTCAAATGATATTCCTCCCGGAAAAACCGAAAGGTAATACCGTCATCTACCACGCGTAGGGTGCATAAAAACTGTAGTGTAAGTAAGCGGGAACCCTGCTCATCTACACTTGCAAACTTATCCCACCCTATTGCTTTAAATACTCGAGAAAATTCAGCATCCATACCAATCTTTTGCAGCAGTTCCGTATCAAATGCTCGCGTAGGAGCAAATGTACGGAGTCGGAGAGCTTCGTAGGCGCCCATCTCTTCGTCGCCCACCAAGTCGAGGTCGGTGTCGACGAGAAGACGATGCTCGGTGTTGGCTTGTTCCTCCGTTGCGGCTTCATGTTGAGGGCTTGACACTTGGTCGGTGGTGGTGCGGGCGCGAGTGCGAGGTCGAGATGAACCCGAGCCCGTGCTCCCGGACCGGAGCAGCGAGGCGAAGGCCTTGCCAGCGCGCTTCATGCTGCAGCGAGGTCGAGCAAGAACGCAAGAACGAAAACTCCGAACGGGTTATGAGGGTGAAAACCAATCGATGAAGCCGTCGGTGTTCTTGCAAGCGAGAAGACGCAACTCGGAAAACCAAACCAAATCAAAACTGAAAAGCAAACCAAAGGAGAAATGTTTTTGCAGAATTTTGAGGCAAGAACTCAATGAGCACAAAGGAAAACTTGAGAGTAATGGAGTGAAGAGTGTTGAAGAGTGGAAATGAGAGTGTGAGAGGGAGAGAGCAATGGCCGGCCACCCCCATCTTATACACGGCCATAGTAGCCGTTTTTGAACGTTAGGAGGTGCATGTGACCGTTGGAGCAAAGGTAGGAGGGAGCCGTTGCTCCCATGGGTCGGCCGACCTGATCGGTGGGGTCGGCCGACCCCCTCTGGGGCCCACCTGCTTCCCTCTTCGGCCCATAGCCCCCAACAGCCATATTGGTGATGACCATGGTTGCTATGTCCAGAAACTCCTCAAAATTATTTGCTCAAAAAGATTTCCAAATAAAAAGTTGCCTCGAATTCAAAATTTTTCGAAAAAAAATCAAAAATCGACATGTTGATGAAAAATTTCAACATGCAAAAATATTTTTGGCTTTTCTATGATGATACAAGGGTGGTCCAAAAATTTCATCCAAGGATGAGTCTTTTTGAACGCAAAAGTGTTTTTGAAAATTTTGATTTTTAAATGCATGGCGAGGGAAAAATTCAAATATGCTGGCGGAAAAATCCAAATAAATTTTTTGGAGGAAATAAATATGCAAAGTGGTTTGGAAAGAAATCCAAATGCAAATGTGGTGGAAAAATTCAAAAAGAAAAGAATCAAACCGAATGATAATGCCGGTTTTCCTGGCGGCCAGGGCCGTGTCATTTAAAGTCCGACGGGCTAAGACTTCTCCAACGGGTTTAGCTTGGTGGCGCGGACCCAGTCCTTGGAGATGAGGACGTAGAGGGCTGCGCCTTGACTTGCCACACTTGTTTCATCTTTGGTGGTGTAGGTGGCTTCTCGGACTTTGGGACGGGTTTCTTGGCCCATAATCCCGGCCTCGTGGTCGCAGGTTTCTTTGGTTGAAACTGCGATGGATTTTCAATCTTTGCCAAGCTCTTCCATAGAGCAATGAGGCTGTCCGTTTTCCTGGCTGTCACTTCAACTTCTTGAATGTTGGAGGTGTTTGGCCCATACTTGACCTTGATCATCGAGCATTGTTCTTTCCGAGGTTGGAACTCGAACTTCTCCTCCTTCCCATTGATGTAGAGGCGGATTTCTCCAACTCCAACATCAATTTGGGCCTTTGTGGTGCTAAGGAAGGGACGTCCCAAGATGAGGGGCGTTTCCTTGTCAATATCCATGTCAAGCACCACAAAGTTCACCGGACGGTGTGGCCTCTTATGAATACCGGCACATCCTCCGCAATCCCCATTGGAAAGCGAAAGGATGAGTCGGCCAATTGTAGCCGCATTGCTGTTGGTGTGAGGAATCTGTACTTTAATTGCTCGAAGATTGCCTTGGGCATAATGCTCACGCTGGCCCCAAGGTCACACAGTGCATAGTCGAAGTGGAATCTCTTGATTGCACAAGAGATTACTGGAAAGCCTGGATCAGATTTTATTGTAGAAGGCTCTCCTCTTATTTGCCTGTTCTCCCCTGCATGGTTAGTCCTACGAGAGAACATTTCTTCTCTCGTGGTGATAACATTAACTTTTTCAATGGGAGATTCTGGTTGCCCAGGAATCTGCCCTGATTTAGCAGAAGGAACAAGAGCAGCAAGCTGAGCTAACTGGGTTTCTATCATTTTATTAAAGCTCAACTGATTTTTGAAAGCGGAAGAAAGACCTTCTATTTTTGAATTTAAACTTTCTAAACTTTGATCATTGGCAGCAAGCTTTTTGTTGATTGATTCGTTGATTTTAGCTTGGCCATAAACCAAATCTTTCAAAGACGGCTGATTATTATTAAAACTAGAGAAATTATTACCTCCTTGATAAGATTGGCGGTTTTGGTTAAAACCTTGACCTCCACTTGGACGATACCCATTGTTGTTGTTCATGTAGAATGCTTCTTCATGGGTATGGTTGGGGCAATCCTTCCCCATATGACCAGTGTTGCCACATTCCTCACACGTGATGCGTGAGTCAAGTGAACGAACACTACCATGCGTGTTGAAGTCGTCCAAGCGCTTCATGACGAGGTCGAGCTTGGCGGACAATAAGTCCACCTCCTTGATAGGGTGTACGCCTTTAGAGCGTGGTTGGAGACGTTCATCGCTCCACCCTTGATTGGAGACCACCTTCTCAATAAGTTCTTTAGCTTGAGCAACGGTCATTGAGAAGAAGGCTCCTCCAGCAGCGGCATCCATATGTCCACGGGTTGTTGGTGTCAACCCGTTGTAGAAATGTTGAAGAATGAGCCATTCTTCCATCCCGTGGTGTGGGCAGGCGGATATGTAATCTTGGAGCCTATCCCACGCCTCGGCGATGGTTTCATTGTTGGCTTGCTGGAAGCTTGATATTCTTCCACGAAGGGCATTAGTTTTACCCAACGGGAAAAACTTTGCGAGGAACGCGGTAGAACAGCGGTCCCAAGTGTCAATGCTAGCACGATTGGCATAGAACCATTGTTTCGCCTTCCCAAGGAGGGAGAGGGGAAACAAACGAAGTCGAATGGCATCTTGGTTGACTCCGGCGGTTGCCGATGTGTTGCATATCTCAAGGAATTGCTGGAGATGAGTGTTGGCGTCCTCCGTGGCCTTTCCACAAAAGGGAATGGCCTGCACCATAGTGATTAGGCTTGATTTGACTGCAAACCCTGCGTCACCGGCGTTGACATTGGGCCCAACGGGAACATTGGCAACGGAGGGAGCAGAGTAGTCACGGAGGGTCCTTTGATCAGCCATGTCAATAAGTGATGATGGTGCGGATGATGTGGGTTCGTCTGTCGGGAGTGTTGCTTGTGAGGGAGAGTCGACGCGGGGTCGGACTTTCCTTACAAGCGACTCTGGATTATCAACGAAGTTTTCCGGCAAGTTGAATCCACGCATACACTATCCTGTTTTCACATCAAAGAGAGAAACAGATCAAGGTTAGCCTGTAATGGAAATGGTTAAATCACATCAAGTGTAATCATGAGTAATCATTGTATACACTTGTCAACAATTGTCTTCCCCGGCAACGGCGCCAGAAATGCTTGTTGGTATTTCTTACACCAAACAGAAAACACCACCTTAGGCTGGTTAGGCCTAGAGTGAATATTCCCGGTTCGGCGCCAGAAATACCTGGGGTTAAGTTACTTGCTTAGGATACATAATAATCCACAACTAGCAACGAGTGCCAGATATGTATTATTAGTATTTAATCATAAAAGATAATCCGCAAGCGCACGGATAACCCGTTGTAGCATTTCACCCGAGAGTATTCCAGGGTATCGTTATTTATATTTTCCCAAAGGAAGACGTGGTTGACGAGTGTGTACTTATACTCATGGTGTTACAAATGATAGATCATAACCAATATCCAAATACAGGGGTAAGGCAATGTATGGATAGAGGATAGTGCGACACACACAGCAGGCATTTCCACTCTCTGATAAAAGGTGAGAGGCGGCTCTAGGCTAGACTAAGGTTAAGTAAGAAGAACTGCTACTCCTAATGTACATCGTCAAGTAGCGTGCGTAGCATCTACCTATAGCCTAAGCTGCACACAAGCCAAGACTAAGCTGTTCTACTGCCAAGCCATCATCGGGAGATCCAGCGATCAGAGTCTGCCCCAATCTCCGGACATTTCATATATACTCCTACGCCATACCCGAACGTGGAGGATTACAAGGGACGGACAGGGCTGTCACCACCTGCCGCCTACCTCTACAAACCGTGGGGCACGAACACGCATCCAAGGGTGGAAAGGAAGCCCTAGCACCATGCTAGCGTAACTAACCACAACTCTAGATCCCTCGAGGCACCTCGCAAGGCGATAAACCTAGAGCACTCTTGCAAGACAATGGACCCGATGACTAAGCAAAAGGAACAACTAGGTCTAGCAAGCGATTACTTAGACAAAGGATCAAAGCTAGCACTACGTTAAGCATAAGCGTTCGTCGCTCAAGAACGAGCGACGAACGATGAACGATGAAGAACGATCATCGTTAACCGATGATCGAGTATGAACGAACGACGAACGAACGATGAACGATCATGAACGAACATCGATGAACGATGAACGAACGATGAACGAACGAAGAACGTTCATCCAAGATCAAGGATGAACGATGAACTAGCATAAGCACATAACTACTACAAGAACGATGATATTCCATTGATAAAGAAATAAGTCTTACAAAGAGAGTAAAAGGATACAAGGGAATATACCCCAAACTCTCCAAGGGACTTGGGAGCCAAAAGGGCAGCCCAACTACTCAGCCTAAGCCTAACTAGAGAGCCCCTAGCTCTGGATGTGTGGAGGAGGGAATGAGCCTCTTGTGTTGTGTTTCTTCCAAGGGGAGGGGGTACCCCTTTATTTATAGCCCTCAAAGGCGGTGGAATTGAGGCGGTTCCGTAGGTCGGTGGCATTGATTGCAGGTGGAACCGACCTCCTGAAGTCGGTTGCAAACCGCCTTAGAAAGATGGACCCAGGGGGCCTCCCTGTCAGGTCGGCCGACCTAGGGTTGGGGGTCGGCCGACCTAGCCCTGGCCCCCCCTGGGCTGGGCTTTGGCAGGTTGGCTCCCCTCGGCCTTTTAGCCTCTTTTCCAGGTGCGTGGCCTCAGTTGATATTCTGGGTGATTCTGGGCCTTTAATCCTTGAATTATATTCCCGCGGCGAGCGTCGTTTGATGGACGTGTTGGAATCGTCGCCTTGGGCCTTGTTTACACCTGGAAATCCCTGTTTTCCACCTGCACATCCAAATCTAGAGGTACACGTGGAAATAGGTTATTTGATAACAAAATGCAAGTAACAAGTGTTAGTTCTTCCTTATTTATAGAGCTAATTGACGGTCAAAAACTGGGTCTAAGGACCGTCAACACTAGCCCCTGAGTCTATGAAGAAGTCGCAGAGTTGTTCATAGACTCTAATAGAAACTAAAGACATATCCGCATGAAGATATCCGCTGAAGTTGAATCCAAAAAGTCGTGACCACTGTCTGACCGAGTGAAATGAAGATCTTGCGAAGTAAAACTTGCTCGCCTGACTGAATGAAGCGCGACGTGGGCTCACGCAAGTGAGCCCACGTGGGCTAGCCCCCGAGGCTATGAAGAAGTCGTAGAGTTGTTCATAGACTTCAAGAGTAGCTGAAGAAAAGAACTCTGAAATTCCGACTGCCGACTGCCCGAGTGATGAAGCATAGGGTGCACGTCTAGTGCATCCTATGGATGTAGCCCCCGAGTCTATGAAGAAGACGTAGAATTGTTCATAGACTCTAAAGAAGTTAAAAAGAAGATGTACCAAACGCAGAATATGCCGAGTGAACTGAATGCCATCAGAATGCTGCCAAAAGTTACTATGCCGGTCACATGTGTGCTGTCCAAACTGATTCATAGGAACACAGTAAAACCAATAATGCCCGAGAAACTGCTGGAATCGTCCTCTTCTGCCTTTCCACCGCAGCATCCTTATCAAAAACAGTCACAGCGCTGCTATAAATAAGCTGCTACCGCAGCCCCCAAATATCCATCGAAGTTAACTGAAGATGAAGAAGACCAACAACTCGAAAAAGAAAGGTGCCTCCAGTTCCAACCAACAGCCCCCAGCTGAACCACAACCACCAAATGTAGCCATGCCAAACCTTGAAAACTTAGCCATCGTTGAAGCTCCTCCAATAGTACCTCCACTAAATGTAGTTCTGCCACCTCCAGGTCCATACGATCCATCTCTGCCGGAGTACATTGACGTCTCATCTGGAGATGAAGCCACTGGAAATACTCGCCGTCGCTATCTGCCTAATGGTTTGCCTCCATGGCAGCCCATCAACCGTCCAGTCGCAAGTCGTCCCCGAAGCCGCACTCGTCAAGATCCACCAAGAAGGGAGTAAAAGAAGAAGATCTTGAAGAGAACCACCAAGTACCTTGTATCAACAATGTGTAATGTCTTGCATGCTATAATCATGTATCCACTTGGCATGTACCATCATATGAAGAATAAAAATCACTTGTGTATGTATGGTTTGCCATCTTGAAGTAACTAGAAGAATAGCCGAGTGATTACGGCCTCAAATAACAGCCAGCCGACTGAATTTGGTAGGTGCTGAAGAGAAAATGCCGAAACAAACGCGCTATAACGGGCAGAAAATCTGGACCGTCCAAATTAGGTCAACAGATCTAAACCGTTCGCAAAATTTTCCCGCTCCTTTAAGTCACTGTGTCGTCATCTTCCCCAACACACTTGCGACAGTTCGCCTTCCTTATCCCGCTTGTCTGCCAAGAGCCAAACCAACAAGCTCCCAATCGCCAATCCGGGGAACCATCAACAAGATCGCGCCGCCGGTGAAGAAATCGAAGCCGCAGTTGAAGATTCGAAGCCGCCGCGGAAGATTCGAAGTCGCCGTTGAAGATTCGAAGTCGCCGTTGAAGAATCGAAGCCATGGCCGGAAAGAAGAGAGCCGCCTCTCGGAAGCAGAAGGCAAACCCGCCGCCACCAGCCGATGAGGACAACCGCTGGCCGGAGTCCATCATGACGGAGGAGAAGTGCCAAGAACTGACCAGCGCGGGGTTACTACCGGATCGCGAAGTGATTGGATGGCGTCCTGCCGCCGGTGAGCAATTTCCCACTCTGTCCCCTGATGAGGTCGTCATTTTTGATGAATTCGTGCGCCGTGGGTTAGGGTTGCCAACCCATGCTTTCTTCCGGAGTATCCTGCATTTCTATGGTGTGGAGTTGCACAACTTGAACCCTAACTCGATCCTGCACATCGCCGTCTTTATCACCCTCTGTGAGGTCTTCCTGGGTATTCGTCCACATTTCAATCTGTTCCGGCACTTGTTCATTTTGAAGATGAAATCAAATGTCAGCCCGGCTATTGTTGGAGGTCGTGGATTCCAATTAAGGAACAAGAAGAGCTACTTTGATATGCCGTTCCCATCCACACTCAAGGGGTGGCACTCAGGTTGGTTTTATGTGAAGAACCACTCGCCGAGTCTGCCAGCCTTCAAAAGTGTAGCTCCTGTGCAGCGAGATACTTGGAGAAAACCTTTAACAGCTGATGAGAAATCTGAAGTGACCGATCTGCTTGCGATGATCGATGATTTGAAGGATAATGAGGAACATGATCCACTCACTGGTCCAAGCATTGCTGTTATGTTCTGTGGCAGAAAGTTCCAGCCTCTAAAGGACAGAGCTGAGCCAGCTTGGAGGTGGCGCGGCAAAGAGGATCCGAGCAATGAGAATATCCCTGGAAACACAGCCACCATCATTGAAAACCGAGTGAGGGATTTCTTCGCTGTTGGAGCTGAAGTGGAGGTACCACCCATAGTTGGCTATCATATCAAGAATCTCCCTCCACCTGTAAGTATCCTTATCTGTGGTCAATACCAATGTAACTCATTCTGCCTATGTTGTAATGTATCCATATATACGATTTCGTGCAGGCTTTGGAACTTGAATTTCGCTCGGATGGACCTAGCGAGCCCATGCATGTCAAAGCTGTTCCCAAGAAGAAAAGGGCAAAAGACATCATGGACATCGACTCAAGTGAAGAGGAAAACATCTCCACGGATGCTGCCATTGATGCAGCTATACCGAGCGACGATGAAGAAGAGGGTCGAGAGACCCCTCAGCAAGATGCTGGAGAAGACCGAGTGGAGGAGTCCCTGCCTGCGCCACCTCCACTGAAGAAGATGAAGAGAGAAGTGCGACGGCCGACCACTCGGGGAGCTTCATCCTCGAACCCGAGTGGTGGAGTGATTGTATATGAATCGCGCAGGGCAACTCTGGCCTAGCCCTAGCGCATCTCCGTCGCCACAAAGCAGAAGAACGCCGCCTAAGACGCGAGAAGGCCAAGCCCCCGAGGGGACCTCTGGTGAGCAAGATGACCAAAGGAGTGCCCCTGCTCCCAGGGAAGAATCTTATGAAGACCGAATCAACATCACCCTCTCCACACTGTAAGTGAATCGCACAGGTGTGATATCGAGTGATAATTGTGAAGATGAATCTCATTGATGACTTGTTTAACTGCAGAGCCCCCAGTACTGAAGTGCCGACTGGCGAGTCAGAGCAAGATGCTCCTCCAGGTCCCCGAAGAAATGAAGTTCCCATCCAAGACACTGCAGAGCAAATACAGTCGAGAGAGGAAATTATCATTGAAGACTTGGGCCCAGACGGGAAGGATGCCAGCAGCCAAGCTGAAGAAATGCCTATCGAAGGGGAAGACCCGCAGAGGAGTGCTGAGTTGCCCGACTTGACTAATGCTGGAGGAAGTAACCAAGAAGCGCGTGGTGACGAAGCCGAAGAAGTACACCGTGAAGTTGGCGCTGACCATGGAGAGAAGAGTGCTGCTGAAGGGGAGATCCGTGTTGAAGGTGAGACAAACACACAAGGTGACATGCAACCGGAGACTTCCACGATATCTCCTTCGACTGCTGGAGCTGCCGAGACAATTGTTCCAGAAACAACCACAGCCGAAGTGGAGAAAACTGCAACTCTTGCAGTGCCGAGTGAACAGACTGTTTCCCGAGTGGAAGAAGAGCAGACCGTTGAAGAATCTGAGCTCTGCCGACTGCTGAAACAAGTTGATGACCATCTGCTGAATGGAGCACAGGCAGAATTCAACAATGCGACGAGCTTCCATCATCATCACACTGCCCTCCATACTGTGTTCAACGTAAGTGGAGTACAGCCTGTTGTCTTTATCTTGGAAGGTGTTTGTTCTGTTGTGAAGAACTCTGACGCTTGTTGTTGTAGGTGACGGAGGAGAACTTGAAGGTGAAGGACCAAATGATCCGTGACATGAAGACGCAGCTGGAGAAGCAAGCAGCCATAGAGAAGCAAATGAAGACTCTGCTGGCCGAGGCCAAGGCAAAAGACGAGCTCATCCAGCAACTGCAACAGGAGAAGAACTTGGCGATGAAGACGACCGGTGGGTATATTGTGGAACTCTACCAAGCCTCGACTTATATCAGTCGGTTTTGTTGATGATCTGATGAACTTGCAGTTCCTTCAACTTCAGAAGATTTGGAGCGTGCGAAATCCAGAGCGGAAGCACTGAACGAGCAGGTCGGCAAGCTGAACCAAGCTTATAAAGCTAAAAAGGCTGAACTTGTCGAAATGCAGAATCAGGTCACTCAGGCTCAAACTCAAATAGAGTCCCAGAAGGAGAAAGAGAAGACCTACTTTGAGGAGCTGAACAAAGCCATCGATGCTGAGAAGATTGCTGTCCAAACCTTGAGAAACAAGCAAGCCGAGTGGAAGGCGTCTTCAGAGGAGCTCAAGATTTGAAGAAGAAGTATAAAGGGTCGAAGCGGCAACTGAAAGAAAGCCAAAATCTTGTAGATACTCTGGAGAAACAGCTCGCGGCGAAGGAGGAGGAGCTCTCACAGATGACCGTTCAGCGAACATTGCTCATGACGAACCACAAAGGTAAGTTGTGTATATCTCGACGTCCTTGCACTGGATGATATGTAACATGCTTCTTGTCTTGTAGATGAGCTGAACAAACTCAAGGACGAGTATGCGGAGCTTGAGCTAAGCGGGCAGGAGATCGTGCAGTACGTCTACCCGACCGCCGAGCGTAGAGGAGATCGTCCTTTGGCCGAGTTGCTGGAGAAGGTGCCGTCGGAGATGAAATGGCACTGCCAGTTCATCGCTCGCATGTGTGCTGGCGTGGTGCTGGGCAAGGTGAAGTCCCACTATCCTCGGATCGACGAGGAGGGTCTGAAGACGGGCTTCGCCGGCGATCGCCCGACTGCTCGGCGAATCATCGAGGAGACGAAGGCCACAGCGATCGCGATGATCTCTGAAGTGTCGGTGGATCCTTGAACTCGGTGTGTATGCCGAGTCTGCAAAAACCTTTGTGAAAACAACAGGGTGTATATATAACGTTGGAACAGGTTGTTTTTATGTAGTCAGTAATTATATTGTAATGCCTCGTATGTGTAGTTCAATATTGCCCTTCTGAAAGCATTAAGTATAAATGAACTCCGCGGACGGCGAACTCGGTTGTGACTCAGCCGGACTCGTTAACCTAGGGTGTTAGCGACAGATGGCGTTAACCCGTCAGTGTTGGAGCGTGAGCATGAGCCTGATGTGAGTTGACGTGACAGGGAAATATTCACCAACTTGCTAGCTTAAAGAGAGACTCAAAATACAACATACGAGACAAGAGCGAATTAACGCCAATACGACGAAAGAGGGGTGATTATTATTGAGCAAATGACGAGTACAGAATAACTCAAGCAAAAAAGCGACGTAGCTGATTGATGTTCCAAGAACTCTGCAACGGGGTACCGTCTTCGGTAGTCTGCCGATAAGCACCCGGCCGAGTGACTTCAGCTACGATATAAGGCCCCTCCCATATGGGGGACAACTTATGGCGACCTTCAGTAGTCAATATCTTCTTGAGGACGAGGTCACCAACTCGGAACGAACGTTCATGAACGTGTTTCTGGTGATATCGCCTCATTGCTTGCTGATACTTGGCCGACTTGAAGAAAGTGTTGGCGGTTCTTATGCGATAAAATTAAATTCATTAATTCCGCAAGCGCACGGATCACCATTGTAGCATTTCACCTTGGAGTATTCCAGGGTTATCGTATTTATATTTCCGCAGGGAAGTAGAGCAAAAGGTAGCTGAATAATAGCTATGCATTGGATAATTTGGAGAAAGAAATAATGTATCAACTATACTTGAGACGGGGGTAAGATAGGCATGATAGATATGGGTGGCACACACATCCTCAAATCCAAGGTAATAAAATAAATCGTAGTATACATTTGGGAGAGCAACGAGATAGAGTTAAGGCTACCTGTATGTTTATCTATTATTTACTTTTCTAGCAGTCAAGTCTACAAAGGTTATTTACTCTAGCTAAGCTCATACACATACAAGTCATGTCGTTTCGGGGCACACACGTGCTAGGTTAACCGATGAAGCTAGTTCAAACCTAGAGATCCGTATGCTATAATTAAGACCCTGCTGAGTCCAACCCGGACGTGGTGGATTACAGAGACCGGTGCAGCTGTCACATACACTCGCGGCTACCATCCTCCGTGGGGTTGGGTGCCAAACGTGCATAGGCCAAGATCTAAGCGCCACGCTTACAACCCGCCTAGAGGAGCTACTCTTGATCAACGGAGCAGTCCTATCTAAGAATGAACAAGCACAGATTTCACACGACGTCATCTCCGACGACGGCACTCTCTCGTACTCGCTATTCCAACAATCACGAATCCCACAACAAGACTTCTACGAGCACTTACTTAACGAATAAATAAACTAAATAGAAAAGAACTACTAAATAAATAAATAAAGATAAAACTAAATATAATTATATTGAATAAAATAATATCTCAAGAGTAAGGATACAAAGAACTATACCGAACTCCGAGAATACTCCGGAAGCCCGAGAGAGCTCTCACTCTACTCTACTCTACTCTAACTCCCAAAGCTACTACTCAACTAAACTAATGAACACTTGGATGAAGTGTGATGGTGCGCATTGATTCGGAGGCCGAGGGGTCCCTTTTATAGCTTGTGAAGGCGGTGGAAGCACCCTGGCCGACTTTGGAGAGACGGCGCCGACAAAGTCGGCCGGCCGGCCTAGGGGGGTGGTCGGCCGGCCGTCCCTTCGGTCGGTTCGCCACCGTCTTTTGCCTGAACGCTCCAGATCATCTCCTGATGGCGGTCCGAAGGTCGGCTACTTCGTGGGGTCGGCAGAATTGGATTGAGGGCCAAGTAAAGGCCCAAATAGCCCACCTTCTAGAATGTCGGTGGAATTCTGCCGAGCTGGGCTTGAATTGTGCGTTGAAGATTATTTTCCAGCCCACTGGAGGAAGCCTGGGGCCTGTGGCCACCAGGTGGGGCCGGCCGGCCTAGGGTGGGGCCGGCCGGCCAGGGATTTTCCCTGGCTGGGCCCACTTTTCTCCATTATTCACTCCTGCATCCAAATATTCACCAAAACCTATGGAGTAGCATTATTCCTATCTACTATGCACAAAATCTTGGTGTTATGTATTTATTTACCGGTAGGGTGGCGGTCAAAACATGGTTTAACGACCGCCAACAACCTCCCCAAGCTTAAACTTTGCTCGTCCCGAGCAAACTCAACTCAGGGTACCGGCGGATCAGGAGTTACAAAGAAGCGCCCCATGGGTAATAAAGATGCAACAACATACTCCCTAAACAGTGGTAAGTTTACGAGAGCACAAAATATTCATGAGTGTTGCAAAAATCGTGGGGCTTATATGTCACACCTTGTCATGCAGCATTGAAGACTAGAACGGCATTTTCGGACAAGTACACAATTCTAGCAGGTATGCATCCAGAGTTTTTATGTGCTGCAAGGTAAGGTGCAAAAATTCTCCTTCGTTTTGGTAGGCACTTCTCTTACCTACCAATGTGAGTTCTATTCCTACAAGCTTCACTCATCCTACCTTCTACCAAATGAGGCTTTGTATGTGGAGCTTGGTAAGGAATGCACAATTGTCATGCATATATTGTAAAGCTAAAGAATGAGTCTCAATCAACATAGCAACTCCATTTATTTTGATCATAGGAAATGATGTGATGGAGGGGGAGAAAATGAACTCACACTTATAGAAAGGGGTTTTGAAAAACATTGGTCCTTTATTTTGCTCAAGATTTTTATGATAAGAACCATATAGCCTTTGACTTTTGTCATGCAACCATGGAGTTTTTTTTTTTTTGACTACTCCATGGTGCAAGGGGCTATAAATTGAATGGTTCAATGAAACATTTTGAAATATTCTTGAGCATTTTGCATGGACCAAAAGTTTTGCAAATTCTCAAAAATGTTTGGTTGATTTATCCAAACATTCCCCTTTTTATTTGGTGGAGAAAAATTTTCAAAAACACACGCGAAGGAATTATGACCAAAGTTAGGAGTGCTTAGTTTCAAGAGTACATCAAACCTTAACAAAACTCAATGCATAAACAAATGGCTATGAGTGGGGCTGTTTCGAATATTATGATATGGCTCTGGTAGGTGAATAAATCCTCACACTAAGAGAAGTGTGCCAAAACAGAAGGGTTTTAGGTACTTGCAGCAATTCAAGAAAAACATCTCTGGATGAAACCATACTAAAAAAAATTGCAACAAGTCCTAATCATGCCATATCACAATCCACAATGCTCAGACTTGGTGTAACAAATGCAACCCACGGAAAATAAGCAAGACTTATGATGTGATCATGCTCAAGTAAAAATAACACATATGTCAGGAGTAGAGGTTGCATCTATGCGACACATGGGAAGCTAATTTGTAACTCGATCATCTTAAGCATAACACCAAGATTCTAGCATTTATTCGAAACAAGGAGTTTATTTATTTATTAAGAAAAGTTAGGACTACTTACCTGGGGGTCCTCCCCAAGCTTGAGTCTTTGCAAGACTCGAGCTTGTATTGAACTCCTTCTTACCTGGGGGGCCCTCCCCAAGCTTGAGTCTTTGTAAGACTTAAGCTTGATTCAGGCTCTTCCTCCTCCTTCTTTATCTGCAAAAAAAAGAGTGAGGATGATACAAGTGGCTAGCCCCTAATGGGCATCACCGGGAATCCTATTATTTTTGTTGTTTTTAAAATTTTTTTTATTTTGTTTTTATGATTTATGAAAAGAAAAACAAGTGCTAGGCCTAGCTAGGATAACGATTGGGATGGCCTCCCCAATCGGAGGGCTCTCATTTTTACGTCTTTGAGCTAGACGTTCTCCATGTCTTTTCAACTCGTTTGGACCTCGCTCGCCTGTCGAATCTTGCGAGGTAGAGGTTCCTTCTTTCTTCCGCCACACCTTGGTTGTCTTCTTTGTGTTGGTGGCGGCGACCTTTTCTTCAATAGGCGCCTTTGTTGTACTCTCATCGGTCGATACCGTAGCTGCCTTCTTCTTTCTTGAGCGCCTCGCTCTCCTCTTCTTGGGCGATTGTGACTCGCCTACTCCTTCTTGCGGAGGAGTAAGAGGGGTTTGAGGTGTAATTGGCGGCTGAGGCATCCTCCTTGGAGTCCTCCAATATTTTGCTAGCCTTCTTGCATTCTCTCTTTCCAGATAGTCTCTCATATATGCAATGAGCTTGTCTGGCTGTGGCATGGGTGGAGTAATCTCAATCTTCTCCACTCTCCTTGGGCCTTTTCCATATATGACCCGTACTTGCTTGCATTGCTCAACCTTAGGCTTGAAGTTGAACGTTTCTTGCCTGCCGTTGAAGTCCAAGTGGATCTCTCCTGCCCCCACGTCAATGTTGGCGTTGGTGGTGCTCAAGAACGGCCTCCCAAGGATGAGAGGAGCCTTGTCATCCACCTCCATATCCAGCACAACAAAGTCAACGGGGACGAAAAGATTTCTGATCTGCACGGGAACTTCTTCGACAATCCCCAAGGGCAGGCGCAGTGACCCGTCTGCAAGCTGGAGCTTCATGGTCGTTGGGGATAATGGATGGTTTAACCCATCGTACATCGCCTTCGGCATGATGCTCACGCTCGCCCCTAAGTCACATAGTGCCCGAGCGAAACAACGGTCGTTGACCAAACACGGAATGGTTGGCCATCCGGGATCTTTTCTGATCACATCCTTGGGGAGTGCGGCATCCAAGTCGCTCTCTTCACACCTGATGGTTATTGCATTCACACTCTCCTTGGGATTAACTTCCGGTTGCCCAGGAAGTTTACCCGCACGAGGAGACTGCACAACTGAAGCTATTTGCGCAATTTGCGTTTCTAGCATCTTGTTAAGGCTTAGCTGATTCTGCAGAGCAGTGCTGAACGACTCTAGCTTGGCATCTATGCTCTCTAAAGCCTTGTCGGTAGTAAGAAATTTCTTACTAATACTGTCATTGATTTTGACCTGGCCGAGAACTAGATCCTTGATAGAGGGCTCATAACGGGAAAGATTACCATTGTTACCTCCCTGATTCTTGTTGAAGGAGAGGTCGGGCCTGGAGTTCCAGCCGTAGTTGTTCTGGGAGCGGTACCCATTGCCATTGTTGAGGAAATTGCATTCCTCTCTCGCATTTGGGCAGTTGATGCCCATATGCCCAACGCTGCCGCATTCCTCACATGTCATGCGGGAATCCGCAACTTGCAGGTCCTGTGGAGACTCCACCTTGCGGAGTAGCTGATCGAGCTTGATGGCGAGCATGTCCATCATCTCCACTTGGTGTACTCCACGGGTCTTGGTGCTCGCCGCTTGGCGTTCACCATGAGTCTGGTTGGCCGCCACCTTCTCAATCAACTTCTTAGCGTTCTTCACGCTAAGGGAGAAGAAGGAGCCGCCTGCTGCGGCGTCGAGGTGCTCTCGAGCGGACGGCCTCAAACCGTGGTAGAAACTCTGTATGAGGAGCCATTCTTCCATGCCATGGTGTGGGCATGAGAGAACGTACTCCTGCATCCTGTCCCAGGCCTCCGCGGTCGACTCATCTGCGAGCTGTTGGAAGCCCGATATCTTGTTCCGCAGGGCAGTCGTCTTGCCCGGCGGGAAGAACTTGGCGAGGAAGGTATTGGAGCATGCCGTCCACGTGTCGAGGGACTCTTGGTTCGCGTAGAACCACTGGAGAGCCTTCCCCAACAGAGAGAATGGGAAAAGCTGTAGTCGGATGGCGTCCTGAGGTGCATCCTTTATGACGAAGGTGTTGCACGTCATCAGGAACCTTTGGAGGTGAGCATTTGCATCCTTCGACGGCTTCCCATAGAAAGGACTGGCCAAGATCATGTTGATCAAGGCTGGCTTGAGCTCGTAGTCCTTGTTGGTGATGCGCGGGTTGGGGCCCACGCGGATGTTCTCCGTAGTTGGCGCGGAGAAGTCATTGATCGTCTTCTCGATCGGATCACCCATGTTGTTGTTCGTTGATGAAGGTGGAGGGTGATCGACAATCGTCGGAAGGGATCCTTCAAGAGCCAGAACTTTCGATCGAGCGTGGGTGGGAGGAGGGGTAAGCCTGGCCCTCACCCTTCTCAAGAACTGTTCGGGATCTGAGTGGAAGTTTTCTGGTAGGTCGAAACCAGTCATGCACAGTCCTGTTTCAAATGTTCACAACAAAGAAAGACAGGACAAGGGTAAGCCCGCAAAAGTAAGTGATAATTATTCTTCTCACAAACTTCAATGCATTTATTCAGTTCCTAGCTGCTACTTCCCCGGCAACGGCGCCAGAAATGCTTGTTGGCGGTTCTTATGCGATAAAATTAAATTCATTAATTCCGCAAGCGCACGGATCACCATTGTAGCATTTCACCTTAGAGTATTCCAGGGTTATCGTATTTATATATCCGCAGGGAAGTAGAGCAAAAGGTA
Organism: Eragrostis nindensis; assembly: GCA_012490785.1. Taxonomy (NCBI): domain Eukaryota; kingdom Viridiplantae; phylum Streptophyta; class Magnoliopsida; order Poales; family Poaceae; genus Eragrostis; species Eragrostis nindensis. The sequence goes on along the minus strand of JAAXCT010000021.1, from coordinate 2,875,075 downwards.
GCTGAATAATAGCTATGCATTGGATAATTTGGAGAAAGAAATAATGTATCAACTATACTTGAGACGGGGGTAAGATAGGCATGATAGATATGGGTGGCACACACATCCTCAAATCCAAGGTAATAAAATAAATCGTAGTATACATTTGGGAGAGCAACGAGATAGAGTTAAGGCTACCTGTATGTTTATCTATTATTTACTTTTCTAGCAGTCAAGTCTACAAAGGTTATTTACTCTAGCTAAGCTCATACACATACAAGTCATGTCGTTTCGGGGCACACACGTGCTAGGTTAACCGATGAAGCTAGTTCAAACCTAGAGATCCGTATGCTATAATTAAGACCCTGCTGAGTCCAACCCGGACGTGGTGGATTACAGAGACCGGTGCAGCTGTCACATACACTCGCGGCTACCATCCTCCGTGGGGTTGGGTGCCAAACGTGCATAGGCCAAGATCTAAGCGCCACGCTTACAACCCGCCTAGAGGAGCTACTCTTGATCAACGGAGCAGTCCTATCTAAGAATGAACAAGCACAGATTTCACACGACGTCATCTCCGACGACGGCACTCTCTCGTACTCGCTATTCCAACAATCACGAATCCCACAACAAGACTTCTACGAGCACTTACTTAACGAATAAATAAACTAAATAGAAAAGAACTACTAAAATAAATAAATAAAGATAAAACTAAATATAATTATATTGAATAAAATAATATCTCAAGAGTAAGGATACAAAGAACTATACCGAACTCCGAGAATACTCCGGAAGCCCGAGAGAGCTCTCACTCTACTCTACTCTACTCTAACTCCCAAAGCTACTACTCAACTAAACTAATGAACACTTGGATGAAGTGTGATGGTGCACATTGATTCGGAGGCCGAGGGGTCCCTTTTATAGCTTGTGAAGGCGGTGGAAGCACCCTGGCCGACTTTGGAGAGGCGGCGCCGACAAAGTCGGCCGGCCGGCCTAGGGGGGTGGCCGGCCGGCCGTCCCTTCGGTCGGTTCGCCACCGTCTTTTGCCTGAACGCTCCAGATCATCTCCTGATGGCGGTCCGAAGGTCGGCTACTTCGTGGGGTCGGCAGAATTGGATTGAGGGCCAAGTAAAGGCCCAAATAGCCCATCTTCTAGAATGTCGGTGGAATTCTGCCGAGCTGGGCTTGAATTGTGCGTTGAAGATTATTTTTCAGCCCACTGGAGGAAGCCTGGGGCCTGGGGCCGGCTGGCCAGGGATTTTCCCTGGCTGGGCCCACTTTTCTCTATTATTCACTCCTGCATCCAAATATTCACCAAAACCTATGGAGTAGCATTATTCCTATCTACTATGCACAAAATCTTGGTGTTATGTATTTATTTACCGGTAGGGTGGCGGTCAAAACATGGTTTAACGACCGCCAACAGAAAGCGCGATCCCGCTCCTCCTCCAGCATGTCAATCGCTAATGACTGCTGGTCTTCTGCTCTGGCTTCATCGAAGAACTCGATCCTGGGGGCACCGTGGTCCAACTCGGTCGGCAGAACCGCCTCTGCACCGTAGACCATGAAGAAAGGTGTTTGGCCGGTTGCCGAACTTGGTGTGGTGCGTAGTGCCCACAGCACTGACGGTAACTCTTCAATCCACCTGGATGCATACTTCTTCAGCCGGTCAAAGGCGCGTGGTCTGATACCTTGAAGAATCATGCCATTGGCCCGCTCGACCTGCCCATTGGACTCGGGGTGGGAGCGTGAGGCGTAGCATGCCTTGATTCCGACGTCGTCGCAGAACTCTTGGAACTCGGTAGCTTTAAAATTGGGCCCATTATCCGTTATGATGCGGTTAGGGACACCAAACCTGAAGATGACGCTGCGCACGAACTCGATTGCTTTGCTTGCCATCTGATCCTTGATCGGAGTAGCTTCAATCCACTTTGTAAACTTGTCAACCATGACCAACAGATGAGTGTAACCTCCCTTGGCCTTCTGGAAAGGGCCAACCATGTCGAGCCCCCAGACTGCAAATGGCCATGACAGGGGTATGGTCTACAGTTCTTGAGCTGGTACATGAGCTTGCCGAGCGAAGAACTGGCATCCTTCGCAGGTCCTGACAATGTGCTTTGCGTCCCGACTGGCAGTAGGCCAGAAGAAACCTTGCTGATATGCCTTGGCCACTAGGGTTCTGGCCGCTGCGTGATTGCCGCAGACTCCCGAGTGAATGTCCTGCAGTAACTCCTTGCCCTTGGAGATGGGGACACACTTCATATGTATATCTTTGGCGCTCTTGCGGTACAGTGTGTCCTTCACGACGAAATAATGCTTGCTCTTCCTGAGGATTTGCTCAGCTTGTGCCGTGTCGGTCGGCAGTCTTCCATGAACCAACCACTTGGTAAACGGTGCCATCCAGTCGTCTTGCTCTAATGGAGTCGCCAAATCGATGTTCATAACCTCAAGCTGTTCCTCAGGACTACCTGTGTCGGTCGGCGGGCGAGTGGCTAACTCAGCTTTCTCCTTCGTGACCGAAGGGTGGTGTACTAGTTGAAGAAAAACCTCTGGAGAAACTGGGTCTCGACTTGAGCCCTTATTGGCTAAGAAGTCGGCTTTGTGGTTGAACTCTCGACGGATGTAAACAACTTCCAGGCTGTCAAAGATGGATTCCATCTTGCGAATTTCTTGAAGATAGGCCCTCATTGTATCGTCGAGGCAATCCCACTCCTTGTTAACCTGCTTGACAACTAGCATGGAGTCACCTTTGGCAGTTAGCTGACGAACGCCAATGGACTCGGCGATCTTTAACCCATGAAGCAGCGCTTCGTACTCTGCCGCGTTGTTTGAAGCCTTGAAGTGGAGCTGAAGAACATAGGAGAGCTCATCACCTTGGGGGGAAATAAGGAGGATGCCGGCCCCTGCACCTGTGAGCTGCAGGGAGCCGTCGAAGAACAACGTCCAGGACTCGGACGTCTCGGGCTTAGCCGGTATTTGAGTCTCCATGTACTCGGCGACGAAGTCGGCAAGAGCTTTGCCTTTAATAGCCGTCTGAGGCTTGAAGGATAAATCGTAAGTGCTCAACTCGATGGCCCACTTTGAAATCTTGCCTGTAGACTGTCTGTTGTAGAGCACTTCTCCAATCCCATAAGACGTAACCATGGTGATTGGGTGAGACTGGAAGTAGTGGATCCACTTGCGTGATGCCATGAGTAGAGCGTAGATGATCTTCTGGATGTGAAAGTATTTGACCTTGGATGCCGATAAAACTTCGCTGACGAAGTAGACAGGGCGTTGTACCTTCTGGACATGGCCTTCTTCCTCTCGTTCCACCACCAGCGCCGCACTAACCACATGAGTGGTGACGCCAACATACAGCAACAAAGGCTCATTGTCTCCTGGCGGAACCAGGGTCGGTGATGTACTTAAGTACATCTTGAGATCTTCAAAGGCTTGCTTGGCTTCATCGTTCCAGACGAACTTGTCGTGTTTCTTTAGGAGCTTGAACAAGGGGAGGCCGCGCTCGCCGAGTCGCGAGATGAAGCGGCTGAGTGCCGCCATGCACCCGGAGAGTTTCTGGACATCCTTGATATTCTGAGGAGTCGGCATCCTCAGAATCGTCTCCACCTTCTCGGGATTTGCTTCAATACCCCCGTGAGTGAGTATATATCCGAGCAGTTTACCCGAAGGCACGCCGAATACGCACTTCTCAGGATTCAACTTCATGTCATTTACGTAGAGCGTCAAAGACGTCCTTCAGGTCGGCAATAAGATCATCGCCTTCCCGAGTCTTGACAACAACATCATCGATGTAGGCCTCGACTTTGCGTCGGCGGAGCTGATCCTGGAGGCAGCCTTGTATACACCGCTGGTACGTTGCCGCTGCATTCTTGAGGCCGAAAGGCATAGTTAGATAGCAATAAGCCCCGAAGGGAGTAATAAACGAAGTCTTAATGCAATCATCCACGTTAAGTGGGATCTGGTGATAGCCGGAGTAACAATCAAGGAAACTTAATAACTTGCAACCAGCGGTGGAGTCTACAACTTGATCAATGCGAGGGAGCCCGAATGGGTCCTTGGGACAGAACCTATTTAGATCTGTATAATCTACGCACATACGCCACTCTCCAGATTTCTTTTTTACAAGAACTGGGTTAGCCAACCACTCTGGGTGGAAGACTTCTTTGATAAAGCCGGCTGCTAGCAACTTGGCTAGATCAGTCCTGATGGCCTCCTTTTTGTCAAGGGTGAAGCGGCGAAGGCGTTGACGAATCGGCTTGGCGTTGGGGTCGACGTGAAGAGAGTGCTCAACCAACCTCCTTGGGACACCCGGCATGTCAGACGGTTTCCAAGCGAAGATGTCGCGATTGCCCTTGAGGAAGTTAGTGAGCGCGAGTTCCTATTTAGGGTCCAGTGCTGCCCCAATGGCCGCTGTCTTGGTAGAGTCCTCGTCGTTGACGCCAACCTTCTTGGTTTCCGGTCCTGCCTGTATGGCCGACTTGGCCGACTTCTTGGAAGGGACAGAACCCGGGTCTTCAAGGGACTCGGCTGCTGCTTTGATCTGGGCAGCCCCCAGCTTGGACGCGGCCAGCTCGAGGCACTCGGACTCCAGTGCAAGGCACTGCTTGATGTCTCCACGGAGAGATATGACTCTGTTGGGTGCTGGCATCTTGAGGACCAGGTACGTGTAGTGGGGCACCGCCATGAACTTCGCCATAGCAGGTCGGCCGATGATGGCATGGTAGGCCGACTCAAAGTTAGCCACCTGGAAGGTAATAAACTCCTTACGGTAGTTCTCAGGCTCGCCAAACACAACCGGCAGAGTGATCTGGCCGAGTGGCAGAGATGATTGGCCCGGTATGATGCCATGGAACGGCGCGTAGCTTGTCTGGATCTCTGAACGTGGGATGCCCATGTCGTCCAGAGTCTTGATGAAGAGGATGTCGAGGGCGCTGCCTCCATCGACCATCACCTTGGAGAGCCGAGTGGTGCCGACGATCGGCGATAGTATCAAAGGATACCTCCCAGGTTGGGGTATGTGATCGGGGTGATCTTTTCGGTCGAAGGTAATGCTTACTTCAGACTATTTGAGATACCGTGGTGTCTCAACCACAGTATTGACGTCCCGGAAAGTTAACTTCTGCTTCCTCCTTGATTCATATGCTGCAGGGCCGCCGAAGATGCTCAGTACTTTGAGTGGGTCGCGGTACGAACCCTGGCCGTCTCTGTCCTCGTCCCTCTTGGGATTTTGTTGCTCCTCCGGCTTCTTCCCCTGGCTGTACTCAATGAGAGCCTTGCACCGGTAGCAATCTCGCAACTTGTGTGGGCGCGAGACCTTGGGGTGAAAATGGCAGGGTTGATCTAGGAGGCCTTCAAAATCATCAGTCCTCGGGGGACGTCGTTGCCGGTTCCTATCCACAGCTGCCACCAGATTGTCTCCCTTCCGCTTGCGTTCACGAGGTCGAGACGGCTCGTGAGGTCGGGATGACTCGGGATCGTCGTGCTTCCTCTGGCGGCGCTCTTCTCGGCGGTGGAAGCCCTCTCTGGCGTTCTCGGACCAGTAGTCTTCACCTCCGGCGAAGGTGTTGGCGATCATCAGCATGTGTCCTGCAGTCTTTGGGCGCTTGCGGCCCAGCTTCTCGACGAGCTCCCTCCTGGAGCAGCCTTCTTTGAATGCCTTGACGACATCGTGGTCGGAGATGTTGGGGATCTCGTTCTTCTTGCGGGTGAAGCGCTGAATGTAGTCTCGCAGGTTTTCCCCTTCTCGCTGTTTCACCCGGTATAGATCGTACTCGGTCGGCAAGCGGTCAGCCGTGGGTTTGAAGTGGGCGATCATCTCTTCACAGAGGTCGTCCCACGAGTGGAAGCTATTTGCCGGCAGGTTGGTGAGCCACCTCCTGATCGGCGGAGCGAGGACCACCGGGAGATAGTTGGCAAGAACACTGTCGTCACCTCCGGCTGCGTAGATCTGAGTGGCGTACATGCCTAACCACTCTTCAGGGTCGGTGGTGCCGTTGTACTTCTCAATGGAAGTGGCACTCGGCTTGAAGCCTGACGGCTAGGAGCAGTTAAGACGTAGGTCGCCAGCGAGGCAGCGCAATCCCCGAGCCTGGTTGTTGCGCCTCGGATGGGGTTCCGGTTCCTTGTAGTCGTCGGAGTAGTAGGTCGGCGAGCGGTCGTCGCGACAGCGCCGCCTGTCTTGATCATCATGGCGGGGTCGGCGATCACGGTCATCACGACCGCGGTTGTCGTCACGACCGCCGCGGCGATGACGGTCGTCTTGACGGTGCTGATCTCGGTCACCTCTGGGGCGCCGGTGGTCTCGGTCGTCTCTATGACGCCGTCGTTCCGCCCACGAGGAGCTTCTGGAGCTTCGACTTCGGCATCGCGACGTTCGTTCTGGCGCCTGTGGTTGCGTTCCACTTCTCGGTCGCCGGCAGTTACATGACGGGGGTCCCCTCGGGGAAAAGTTAGGCGTTGCAGTACGGGGCGCCTGGCGGGTGACTGCTGTCGATCCCTGTTGCGGTGGTCTTCGGGTCGGCCAAGACGATCTAACGCACTGCGGCGCGCCTCTGGACGTCGTTCATGAGCTCGGTGCCGTCGCTCTTCTTCCGGGGTCTGGGACCGGTCCTCTAAAAGAGAATAGGTTTTGTCAACGCTGCCGGATGATGCGACTCGTCCTCCCGAGTCCTCCCTGGCTAGGGCGGCGTTGGTCACGGCGACGGCCTGCTGGGCCGCGGCAGCCGTCATCGCCTTGGCCTTTTCTACCATCGGGGTGATCGTGGCGGGATCGGGGTTTACGGCCATTTGCCGAGCGACCTGATCCAGGAGCGTAGTGGCGCCGACTACGTTGTCCTGAGGGGTAGTGAAGACTTGATGCCCGTTGTACTCTTGCATGAGGTCGTCATGGACTTGCCGACCGCGCAACCTGATGTTACGCTGCGCAGAGTCTTCGGCGGCCGGGGGTTCTTCTTCCTCGCCGTTGGCGCCGTTGGCGCCGACGGCCGCTGCGGCTGCCGCGGCAGCTGCGTCAGTGATCTGCGCCATGAAGCACTCAAACTGTGGTGTACCGCTCAAAGATGTGCTCTCCCAAGGAAGCGTGCGTAGCACGGATTCATCGGGGTAGTCTCCGAACGAGTCGGTCTCGAAAGATCCGATCTGTTCGGGTAACGGATCTGCTAAGGATCCGAAGATCTCAGGACTCAGATCTTGACAGATCATGGCCTGGTTGTTGAGCCCGAACGGAGACCGAACGGGACCTCGAGCAAGGCTCGGTGTAGCAGATCCGATCTTGACTGCCTCCATGCAGGCGCGTAACTCGGCAAGCAAGTAGTCCGCGTAGTTCCTTGCAGGGAGGATGCCGTGGCTTGATCTGGAGCCCAGACTAGCTGGATCTGGGTCTTGCCGAGTCGACGGATGTGGCCGCCGAGTGATCTCCGGTACCGCCGAGTTGACGGGATGGAGCTCGCCACGGCGGTCGGTGATGAAGTGCAGGCTCCCGAAAGCAATCCGGTCGCCGGCGATGAAGTTGTTGACGGGGTTAACAGCCATCGAGCTCGACATGGTGGACTCTCGTACTTCCCCTACCTGGCGCGCCACTGTCGAGGTTTTGGGGCCTCGATAGTTATTTTATGGGTGTACGAGAATCAAGAACACGATGGTAACACAGGAGACAAGGGTTTATACAGGTTCAGGCCGCCAAAGGCGTAATACCCTACGTCCTGTGCTGGTGTGATGTATTGCGAGAGAGTTTTCTGTAGGTCTCCTGCCCGCCTTATATAGTCGGGGGTGCAGGGTTACATAGATCTAAACCTAGTCGGTTACATAGTAAACAGCCTTGCAGTACAAGTTGAATGATGTTTATCTCCTGGCCGAGTGGGCCGACTGACTTTAGGTCCGTCGGGCCACCCAGGCCTTCTTGGGCCAAACTGATTCCCCATTACTGGATCACTCGGCCTTGTTGTATCTTGAGTATACCCGGGTCTCATATCATCGACAGTGTAAGTTACAATTCAGCTGTTCAATGCCCGTCACAATTGCTCCAAAGCAGAGACCTTTCTTAATCTCCAATTATGTGCTGTTATATTGATCACTAAAGATTTCGAGTAAGATTAACCATGTGGGGTTTTTTTCGCGATGATTAACCATGGAGATTTAGTTAAATTAGGTAGCAGAAGTTCACTAAATTTGGTAGCAAAATTTCACTAGGTATACAACATTATGCATTAAGAAGAAGTCGCTTGATGAAATTTATATTGGTAAACTCATCAATAATTTTGCATCTATCCACAATAAAAAATTTCATCTATAAATATCAAAAGAAAAATTTTAAAGCAATGTATGTTTCCGGGCCACCAAAAACATAGAACAGGGCCCATATTTATATACATACATACTCTATACTTTATTGATGTTTATATTTTCGCCTCGGGCCACCAAAAACACAGGACAGGCCCTTCTCACGCCGACGTGTTTTTGGCCCATACCTGATGGCCACCACACCCACCAGGCACGCCAATCCCATACGTAGCCCGTCTTACAAAATCTTTTTGATTGAACGCTTTGAGATTCATACGAACGGACATCAAATGGCCCACGCACGCTGCTGGTTGAGAGGGAAAGCATAGATGGGCGACACGTGGCACATTCTGATTGGGTGGGAGGTGGGAGAAAAAGAAACGATTTACAAACTTTAAACGCATTTTTCTCTTAATCCATAAGTCCGTTTTCAAATCCGTTTGAACCTACGTGTTTGTTACAATTAATTCTACCAAATGAGATCTAATTTGAATATTTTTTGAATTTTTAAATTTTTAATTTTCGTCAACATTTTGGCTGTACTGTGTCAACATTTATTTGCACTGCGTCAACATTTTAGATGTGCTATGTCAACATTTTTAGCGAAATTATTGACTCAGTTGTTTGAAAATGTTGACATAGGCTTACGAAAATGTTGAAACTGGCGTTTGAAAATGTTGACAGTTACTTGATAGGCTAAGTTGCCTTAAGTGGGACGAATTTGATGGGCTATTGGGCTGACCTACAAGTTGAATACTGTAGGACGCCCTATGTATAGGAGGTCCCCACCAGGCACCGCCACACATTCGTTCACCTCCTCCCAAAAGAACTGCTGGCTGATATCATGAGACGAGTCTAGAAAGATGCAATCTAGCCCAATTAGGTGATAAAGTTCTAAAGCTCTGAGAACATATGCAGAACAATATATGTAAACTGGCGCAATTCACAAATCCTATTCATGACACGCCTCTTTAACGAACTATGAAACCCAAGCAGTTAATAAAGTTCTAATGCTTTGCGTACCATAAAGTAATTGACAGAAATGACACAAATTAATTACCCAACCTGGTGGCCCAAAAAAACAAACACCCTACTGGGATGGAAGGAGAGAAGGACTGAACGAGAAAAGGAAATACCTCTTTGTTTACCTTGGAATGAATTGCTCAACTACTTAGGTAACGATACGAAACGTTCATCTACGATCTTTCTTAAGAATAAGAAAAGATAGGACTGTACGGCAGTTCTAGTTAGTAGATTCGCAAAACAGAAGAAGCAGTTCACTCTGACTTGCGCACTACAAAAAGGCAGCCAACGACTTCGGACGCAATCCGTCTTTCGAGCCTCTGTTTAGCTTCAAAAGATAAGGCGCTAGTACAACGAACGCTGCTTTGGTGCGTCCCACCCCAACTAACTAGTGCTTGACTTTCCCCCGCGCCCTATCCAATGAATAAGGAGAAGGCCAGCCTATCAATGACCGAGCCAGTCCGATCTCCTTTATACAGTCGCAGAAAAGAAATCAAGGACGGATGATTGAACTTGCTGCTACATCCTAACATGCGGTCCACAAGTTTGAGGTAGAAGTCTTCCTGCAATGCAGATGCATCCAATACGTATTGCTGCCCCGGGAGGTCTTGGGGTCTTTTCCCCGAACATAATTTACCATGTGCATTACATTTCACAAAAACCAGTCCACCGAACACTGATGCAGCTCGCTGAGCGCCACACAACAGTGCGTTCAACCTTTGGCTCGGCAGGCGTGCCTCCAGATGCAGGACACCGCACTCGCAAAGGGGAAAACACAGTGATGTGGTTCTAAGCGAGCTGCATGAGCGTTCCATGGAGTAGTTTTGGTTGAATGTAATGGAGATGTTGTGGGGAAAGCCCCTGAGGCCTCCAAGGGCAGCAATGCATCTGGTTGCACGCATTCAACTCTTACAGAGCATATAAGCTATCCCGACATGATCGTTATGAAAAGAAGGACTAGCAGTACGGCTAAAACCGAATGCATCTTGTGGCTATATATAGCACGATGAAATTTGACAACCAGAGTACTTTGTTTCCCATATATGGTAACTAAACTGTACATGGATATGCACTTCAGTCACCATTCATATTTATATGGGAAGATTTTTGGCCTGATCGATATTCACTAACAGAAAGCATTGACGTGGCTCTGAGTAGATGACTAGGTGTCAACCAAATCCATGGTGAGACAATGACAAAGCAATAGGTACTAGGGACAAGATGTTCGTTAGTCCACCGTGCCGTGACTCGTCTTTATTTGCTTTCTTGCTTACATATATATAATTCTACTTTTGAATATAAATGTCATCTTTTACTTTCTTGGTACAAGACACCAAATGAGTCACCAAAATGCCAATCACCAACAAACTTCTAGCCATTCTACTCTTAGTTATGTGGCAAGAATGGGATAAGAAACCTGCTTGGTAATCAATACCTTTCCTTATAGCTTAATTTTAAGGAAACACTTTTCTATGTGTCTAAAAATTGGTAAATGAAATTCACGGATCAAATTGTTTAATGACATGGAACAAATCATTTTCATGCTCGGAACAAAAAATAAGTTGTATTAATTAACGAATACAAGAGGTTTTCATATTGTGGTATATAGGGATGACAATTTCCCCCGCGAGTGCGGACGCGGGTGTAGTTTATCATCCACAGGTGTCGCCCCCGACCCGCAAAGTGTTAGGGCGAGCGCTGGTAGTAGTTTGTCACCCATGGTGGGTTCTCAGCTACCATTGGAGCAGTAGTACTATGTGGGATGGCTTTGATTCAATCTCTATAGACCATTGTAATAACTAATAAGGAAGCAATTAAAACAAGTGGCTCATGAGTTAGCTAGAATAACTATGAATCAAAAACAATCATGTACTACCTACTATCCTTGTGTTTTGCAGAGTCAGGTCCGCATACTACTCCAAGTAGTTTCCCCCCATATCGAGACTCGGTCCATAAAAACAACCATGCATGGCACGTACGCTGGATCGGGCGGCCGTACGCTGCCGCCGCCGCCAGTGTGGCAGATCAGATGAAGAGCCGGCCGGCGAAAGCCGCCGCCCTCCGGCGCAACATGCCGTCGCCGACGTCGATGCAAGGTAGTAGCGACCTCCCGCCGGATCTGCTGTCGGAGATCCACTGCCGCCTGGACTTTGGGAACCGTCTCAATTTCTCCCTGGGCCTCGGCAGCGTCGCCTCGCGCCGCATCCTCAACGCGGAGGGCCCGTGCCTCGTCCTCCCGAGCGAAGACACCGACGAGACGGCGACGCTCTTCTCGCTCGCCGGCCGCCAGGTCGCCGTCGCGCGCGCCCCGGCGCCCGCGATGCGCGGCCACGTCGTGGTCGGCTCCTCGGGCGGCTGGCTCGTCACCGCCGACCTCCGGGGAGGCCTGCGCATGGCCAACCCGGTCACCGGCGCGCAGGCGGCGCTGCCGGACATCACGACGGGTACCATCCCCTTCGTCGATCGGTTCGACTTCGTCATCGACATGAACGCCTTATCCAAGATCCGGTTCGGACGGGGAGTTCTGGGGAGGGACGTTCACGCACGCCGGCTGGCAGATGCGCAAGTGGTTCTACCGCAAGGTCGTGCTCTCGGCGCCGCCACGCCCCGGCGGCGACTACGCCGCCATGGTCATCCTGGACCAACGGTTCGGCGCCCCGGGCTTCGCCACGTCCCGGGACCCGGCGTGGCTGCTGGCGCCGTCGCGAGACGGCGTCGAGGACGCGATCCACCGCGACGGCCGCTTCTACTCCATTACCTACACCGGCGTCGTCGAGGCGTGGGACCCCCATCAGCGGACCGGGCAGTACCGGAGACGGGCGCTCGGGCCGAGGCTGCCCGGCGAGGGCGTCCACCTGCTCCGCAAGTACGTCGCGGCGGCGCCCGACGGTCGCCTCATGGCTGTGCTCAAGGAACTGAAGAAGGTTGACGGATACAACAGTTGGGAAGACAGGCGGGAGCCCGTGTTCAAGGTGCTGGTGCTTGACGAGGCTCGCGGGCAGTGGGCGGAGGAGCGGGACATCGGCGACACGGCGCTGTTCGTCGGCGTCAACAACACCATGTGCGTGTCCACGACCAAGTGCGCAGGGATCACGGCTGGATGCGTCTACTACACCGACGACGAGCTCGGACAGGCCTCCCTGCGCCTGGAGAAGGGTGACCACGGCTCGTTATCCTCCCGTTCGTCCATTGACGGTGACATCGGTGACCACTATAACCTGAGGGACCTCGGCGTGTACAGCCTCCAGGACGGCACGGTGAAGAGGGTCGGGGGGCTCCCAAAGCACAAGTGCTGGCCGCCACCGGCATGGTTTACGCCTTCCGTGTAATAAAGCTGAAAGCGGAAGGATTCCGCGGCCGTACAGCATCTTGGACTATGTGGAATCTTTTCAGCGCGACACGCGTTTTGTGGCCGTCGTTTCCTTCTCTCGCACGTTCGCGTCGTCGTTTTTCCTGATGTCCGGCCGGCCCCCACTCCCACATGCACTCTCTCTTCTAGGCCACTTTCCTGCTCCAGTTTTTTTTAATAAGTCTCTTTCCTACTTCAGCTTACTTGCATATCACGTTGCAGGTGGGGCGGGTATTGTCGAGCCCGCGAGCCACAAAGTTGGCAACAAAGCAAGTACGGCGGCTTTGCGGGAACCCGCCAGCCGCATCCTCGCAGAGCAACATCGCTCGCGGGCCTTGCGGGTTGAACCCTCCAAGCTGGTCACGTCCCGCATACGTGAGCACAGCTAGAATAGAGAAACGATTGGAATCATGCATGCGTGAGCGCAGCCAAAGTAGATGTCTCTTCCGTTCTATACTTTCTATACAAAGAGAGCACATAAAACACTCGAACCAACCTAGAAGATTCAAATATCTATCATACAAAAAAATCAGATACTGATGTAATCTTCTTCACTAGCCTTAGATTAACCAATGCAGTACAAAAATGATCTAACCAGCACGTATAAATCAATACAGCTTAAGTGAGCACATAAATGAACTAGCCAACACTATTGTAATCTTCCACCATGTCTTCTTTCTGTTGTTCTTGAGCACGATCAGCCCATCTGCACAAATGAGCATTACAGAATTTCAGATAAGTAAGAGACAACAATCATATATATGCGGAATTGGAAGATATAATCTGAAAGTCAGGCATGTAGCAGGGTAAAATAACAAGGTATCAGATAGCTAATATCTAGTGAAGAATCATAAGTAATTTCAGAGCAGCTGTATTATGGACAGGGCATGTATTACAGATGCAACTACTGATTCAAAGGTGCTCCAGGTAGGAAAACACTTACCAGGCTGTATTAGAGATGCTTCCATCAGGTATTTTCTTCCGGCGTGTCATCAGTGTTGCCAATATCTACAATATTGACATCAGATCGGCCTGAAACACATCAGCAACACACATTCATGAGGGGCAAGATTATGTTTACAGGGACACAAATTTAGCACACAACAGCTACATACCTTGCGCTCTCAGCCAATCCTGAAGACAGATTAATGCCTCCACTGTTTTGCTAGTTAGCCTGCTCCTATACTCACTGATTGTTCTCTCACCAGTAGAGAATGCAGACTCAGATGCCACAGATGATGCAGGTGCTGCAAGCACATCTCGTGCCATACGAGAAAGTATAGGGTATTTCGTGGCATGCATCATCCACCACTTCAGAATATCAAAATCCTTTTGTCGAGGAAATAACTCATCTTGCAGGTACTGGTCTAGCTCACTCTTCACCTTGTTCTTCCTTTGTGTAAGAAGAAGCTGTTCAAAGTCTGCCCAAGGGTTATCTTCATCGATAACTAGCTGATTATCTGTTCCTGATTGAGTGTTCTCGTTGTTTGAGCTAGGCATTGTAGATGAGTATGCCAGAAATAGGTCCTTTATTGTCTTCTTCACTTTTGTGAGATATCCAACAGATTTGTCACCCCAACCAGCACGCACATGAAAAGAGACAAACTTCAACTTGAATCTAGGATCAAAGATAATTGGGATACAGATTTGCAAGAAGCCCAAATCCCAATACTTTTGAAACTTAGCTTTCATTTCAACTGCCATAGCTGCAATGGATGTATCCTGATTTGAAGCCTCGTATTCTATTTTTTCCTTGATCTTCCAAAGCTCATGAAAATAAAGATTTGTTGTTGGGTACAATGAACTAGAAACTATGTTCGTAGCTTCATAGAATGGTTTGAATATCTTGCATAATTTTTCTGCCATTTCCCAATCTGAATCAAAGGGCCGATGAATAAAGTTTGGATCTTGTAAGTACAATTCATCAAAGGCACCCTATACTCCCTTGCGGAAAGAAGCATTAAGTAGGTTGAATTCCAGCGGGAAGGAATGTCAAGAGAAGGCCTCTTGTTGCAGGATATACCCACTTGCACAACAATTATGTCTTCAAATCTCTCCTTGCGACCTTGTGAGCTTCCTATGTACTTCACGCTGTCTCGAATTCTAGTGATAGCATTACCGATTACCTTGAACCCATCTTGAACAATTAGGTTGAAGACATGGGCAGCACATCGCATATGCAGCAGCTCACCATTGCAAGAAATCAAACCCCTCCCCAGAAAATTTGCTTTCAAGTGATCAACCATCTTATCATTGTTGGTTGCGTTATCTAGTGTTATACTAAATAGCTTGTGTTCTAGATTCCAATCTCTTAAGCTCTTCAGCATTGCATTGAACATTGTCAAACCATCATGGGGTGAAGCCACGAGAGCAAAACTTATGGGCCAAACCAGTCCAATTCATTGTCAAAACCCACCAACACAGCAGCCCAACAACCAATCCAACAGGCCCATATCTTATCTCAATAGCCTTGAATCACCCGATGGGCCAAGCCATACAATAACAAAACCGAAACACAACCAAGATCAGGCATAGTGGTCATCTCGGAAAGGATCAAAATCCAAAATTCAGGGTGCCACGAGGCAACAAAATACCTGGGCACCATATAGACTTTCCGTTTTACAAAGAGAGGGTGTACAAAAATATTATGGAGAAGCCGGTCACTATTTGTCAATTTTTCAAAACATGCCAAGTCTGACTAAAACTATCGTGTGCTTGAAAAATGAAAAGAGATGCATCTGCAGATTTAACTATCTGAACTAATTTTAGTGATTACATGTGAGTAATTTTACTCTAATTTCTTAATTTTCCCTTCCTAAATTTTGATCTAATACTATAGTGTATAATTATCTCAACAGGCAATACCATAGTGTAGCCTTTAGTGGCGGACAATAAAGGCTTGTAATGGCAAGGATGCCATCCGCCATTATTGCGCTTACGCCACTAGAAGTGGCCGACAGCGGCGGCGGGCAAACTGGCAAAGCACCAGTGGCATGCCATTGACATGAGCGTGCACTCCAATGCTGTTTCTTGCACAATCTAGCGTCCAGCTGACTGCCCCTCTTGACCTGCGCAAGTACGGTGATGTACACAAGTTACAAGTATTGATTACTCATTGCCTCTCGTTTGGACGGTGGGTGCAGAAATGGTCATTGTCGACAATGCAGAAATGATACCTATGAGCCACTTAGTTTTCTTGTGTCAAATAGCAGCATCTTGTACTTTATATGTCTTTTCTTATCTTGTAATTTATATGTTATATGGACCAAGTCCTGCACAGCAATCGATGACTGATCTGCATCGTTGAACTAGTCAACTAACTTACAAAATTCTGCACTTGCCACCTATTGCCATGTTCCGGTGGCAACAGCAACACGGATACCAATGGTAGCCTGACATTGCAGTTCAATAGCGTGTGTTTAGCATGAGAACATATTCAGCTAATTACGTACGTGCTAGAACATATCCACCTATTGCCACCTAGATGCCGTGGAGCGTACGTACGTGCTTGTCACAGCTGCCAGCAGTAGGGCACGGCAGCAGGTACCAGCGATCTTCGTGTTCGGTGACGGTGCGCTGGACGTCGGCAACAACAACTACTTGGAATCTAGGATGTGGAGGGACCCTATTCGAGCCAATCACTGTTACTACGGCATAGACTTCCTCAACTCCAAGGCAACGCGGAGGTTCAGCAACGGATACAACATCGCTGACTTTATTGGTAACCTCTGACTGTAAATTCACTCATTGACCAAATGTGTGTACATAATGTAACTTAGTTAATGATAAAGGAACTAATCCTCGGTACACCACACACAAGATCCTTCTGAACTTCTTGTTTAATTTGTGCATATGCAGCAAAGGCCGTGGGATTCGAAATGAGCCCGCCGGCTTACCTATCACTGACCAACCTGATCAAGGATTTCACAGGAGTCAACTATGCTTCCGAAGGAGCTGGAATTCAGAACATCACTGTGAGTTCATCATGCATGCTTCATGGCCATTTGGACGTATATGCGCTCGTGATGTTACAATTACTACAATTAGAAATTAGCTTCTACACATCATTGCCTCAATAGAGGTAGCAAGATGCCCTCGTATGTACATTTGGTTTTTTCGTAGAAAAGGTTCTTTATTGCTAATTACTTACAAATCGTGCAGAACGAATATGGAGTGACTATATTCATCTGTTGGAGCAAGTGGACTACTTTGCAAACACGACTGCACAGTTGATGTCAGAACTTGGCGAGCATGAGCTGCGCAAGCTGCTATCCAAATCTCTCTTCCTCTTTAGCATTGGAACCATAGACCTCATCGGCATCTTCACATTCGTGAGTTATGGGAAAGAGTCCGAACAAGATGGCCATGCTGATGTTCAGAACCTTATCGCCACATACGAAGTCGCCATCACAACGATGTACAATATGGGGGCGAGGAAGTTTGGGATCATCAACATCCCACCCATTGGGTGCACACCGGGAGGGATGCAGATCCTCCACCCTCGCCTGGAGGGTGTGACGAGAGCTTCAACAAGTTCGCAACCGAATTCAACAACGGACTCGAGCCCCTCATGGCCCGCCTTGCTTCCAAGTTTGATGGTCTCCGCTACTCCATCGCCGACTTCTATGGCTTCTCAAATGCTACCTTTATGAACCCATCAGCTGCTGGTACGTATATATTAAAGCACTGTCTTTACATTGCGCACGAGAGACATGTGAGAGCCCTATATATGGCAAACAATGACTGAGAGCCATTTCCAAATGGGTTGGTTCTCTGGTCAAAATGGAAATGAAGTTCGTCCATGTTTTTATATGACGCATGCCTGACTGCTACTCTAATGCTTTGTTGTGAATTTGCTTTATTTGCAGGGTTGTGAACACTGATCTAGCATGCTGCAATAGACCCTGTGATGCCCTATACGAACGATACGTCGGACCGCCATGTCAAAACCGCACACAATACTGGATGTGGGATGATTTTCACACGACGGAGCAAGCTGCCAAGATTGCTGCCACTGCATTTTATGATGGCCTAGCCCAGTTCACCACTCCAGTCAACTTCAAGAAGTTGGTTCAGTGAAGTGACTTCCATTTCGGTTTAATCTCACAAGTCACAACGCCCAGTAATAAGTTGACCCAAACCTTGGGTGCTATGCCGTTACACTTCCCATATATTTCATGCTTTGGATAGTCAACCAGCATGTGTAACAGGTGAACCATGAAGAAGAATAAATGAGCTATTTAAGTATTAATGCATCTCTTACCTCGGGTTCAATATATCTGGGGCATTTGTACTGCAAAAAATATAGCTAATACATTAGTAATTAACCTACAAGATCCTTAAGGCATGTTCTCATATTATCCTCGAATACATAAAGTTAATTCTCTTCATACATACTCCCTCCTGTTTTTAATTGTTGACGCAGTTGACTTTTTAAATTAGATTTGACCAGTCATCTTATTCAAAATATTGTTTCAAATATACAAAATTATAAGCCAGATTTCAACCTTCTCTAGAAATAAATCAAATTGTAACAAAATATTTGATAAGTTTTCAAAATTTTTGAATAAGACGAATGGTCAAACATAATTAAAAAAAATCAAGTGCGTCAACAATTTAAATCTGGAGGGAGTATAATGATTTATTAATTCTATATTAGTTTTTTGTGTGGATAAAAAATCCCTATTACGTGTTTTAACAAAAGCTGTACTAAAAACAGGCAAAATAGCAAAAACCCACCTGCGAGCAAGGAGGGTTTCATTTATCCACATTAAGGATGTTTTTATTTTGGGGAGGCAGCACGAAGGGGTACACCGGGGGGTGGGGGGGGGGCGGGTTCAACTGTGTGTGTGTGTGTGTTTTTTTTTTTTTTTTGTAAAACACAATACAGATGTAGACATTTAGAAACACGCAGAGTCATCACCTCTATAAACACACGCATGTAACCCTTACCTCTATGAGCATCTCCGACATATATGGCGTGACTTCGTTGGGAGTAGTGACATTGATAAAAAATGAAATCAGTAAAATTTGCAAGAGTAGGAAGTAAAAAAAATGACTTTTGCATACGCCACTTGAAATATGTGTTGTGAAAACAACTTGAATACATATTGAATCTTGATTTTGTTTTGCTTCGTATGAATTTATCCTGTAATCTATCTTTAGTTTATGACTGTATTTGCTATGAGCTTATCCTGTAATCTATCTTTAGTTTATGACCGTATTTGCACCTAAATAACAAGTTCTGTGATCCGATTGAGAATTTTTCAAGTTTTGTGACTAAAATGCACCCACCACACCAGTTATTGTATCATTGGTGCAATTTACTCTACTTTTTATGTATAAATGATTTGAAACTGCGAGAAAAATAGACGATTTCACGACGATTTGCTGTCAACACTTCATTCCATGACTATTGCTAATTTCCAGAAAACTCATTCGAGATAAATACACCCCACACATGGATCCAGATTTCCTTGCTCAACTTTCACAAGAAAAAAAATAAGAATGAAAACAAGGAAGAAAAGGAGAAAGAAAAACTTCGAAGAGGCTTACGTGTGTTCCAGACGTACGTAGATGCCGTGACTTCTTATCAAAACACGAAATCGTGACTCAAAAAGGCATGTAACAAATCCAAACCACAAACATGAAATAAGTAGGGTCACGCTCTTTTTCTTATGCTAAACAAACACACGTAGTACTTGTTTTCGAGGGATAAATCCGTGACCTCTTGCAGTAACAATGTGTCATGCTAATAAAGCGGCAAAGTGCAACAAACAAACGCAGGAACCTGAACGAAGAAAAAGGGATAGGTGGCCCAAACGTGTGGAATAAGACTGTAGAGAAGATGAAAACGAGAGAGAAAACAGAAAGGGAGAACCAAAAGCACCGAGAAAAAGCATTAACGGTCGGCATTAGCCGAACAGACACTCTTCCGCCGCTTCTTCGCCATCCTCCTCGTCCTCCTCTTATATATGACATCGAATTATATTAATTAATTAATTACAATAAAGCATTACGAAGCCTCTCTGCCTTCCCCTCTCCCTTGCAAATCCAAACGCGAATGCAAATGCTGCTCCACGCCAATCCGGCCTTCGCCGTTGCGAACCCACCGCGCTTCGCCGCCGCCACCTCCTCGCCGAGGAGATCGGGGAGAGCGCAAGCCTCGCCGGCGGCGTCGCGTTCCTGGCGCGTCGCTGTTCCCTGGACAAGGGGCGTGCTCGCCGTCTCGCCGAGGCCGCGAATGGCGACGGGGGAGCAGGTCTCTGCCAACGCTACGGACGACGTCGCCGGCGCCTCCGAGGTGCGGTTGCTCCTCCTCCTCGTCGTCAATTCCGCCCCCCCCCCCCCCCCCCCCCCCCCCCCCCCCCCCCCCCCCCCACATTCCTGAGTTGCCAATGTCGCCTGAACCCCTCGGTTGCTGCCAAATTACATTATTGCCTTCCCTGATTTGGAAGTCGGGCCCGCACTTCAGTCACACAGTCACACGGTGTAGGCAAATGTAGGGACCGCTGGGATCATCCTCACGGCAATTCGCTTCAGGTGCTCCGCAAGCAGGCCCCCGTGCCTTGTTGGGCCCACCTGGCTGTAAAATATAGTACTTACTCCAATTAGTAAGAAAACAGTGACGTGTTAGAAGTGATTTTCTGAACTCTGAAATTGTTAGATTGGGGCGTATGGTACGTGCATATTTGCCTCAGATTGTAGTACTTCTGCAGAAAAAGAAAAAATCTAGTTTGCAATGTTATTATAGAAATATATTTCAACACCAGTTATTGGTGATGTCGCATCTGCAGGGTTTCTTGTCAAACTCGAGGGCTTACTGGGTGACCAGGTCTTTGATAGCCTGGGATGTCAGCGATCAAGAGACCTCCCTCTGTTTGTATGCAAGCAGAAGTGCGTCGATGAGCATGTCCGGTGGGGTTGTAGAAGGTAGCTGCAGCTCGATGGGTGCCTTTCATAACACTGATTGTAATTGTGCCAGCCTATTTCACGTTTCAAATTCTTGGGGATTTGGCAGGTTATGATTTCAAAGTTGAGCTACAACCAGAACATGCCGGGCTTCCAAACAGTGTACGATTATCCCTGACCTCTTGCAGTTATCTTCTGTGCTTCAGTGCCTATTCTGTTTGCTCATCTCTGTACTAAAAGGTGTTCTAATGTTGTAGTGTCATTTCACATGCTTCAGGTGTCCCAAAAGTTTCCTTTTATCAGCTGCTATAGAGCCTTCAGTTTTCCTAGCACTGCTGATGTTGCAAGCCTTGTGAAATGCCAACTTGCTGTTGCTTCCTTTGACGGTAATATTTTAGACTAGGCCGCCTTTTCTTAAAGCCTTTGCGGAAAGGTTCATGAGAAGTGAATATCTACTTTTACAAGCAGCTCATGGGAAAATGCAAGATGTTACCGAATTGCAGCTACCTGGTGTATTGGATGACATGTTTGCATACACTGGGCCACTTGGTGCAGTTTTCAGTGAGGAAGCTGTCAGCCTGTACCTTTGGGCTCCTACAGCACAGGTCTGAATTCTGAAAACCGTCTAACCTCTGAAGTGTTCTCATTAGTCCCACATTTTCTTCCACTTATATGAAAAATGTCTTCAATACTGCTGCAGGATGTGAGTATATGCTTCTATGATGGTCCAGTGGGTCCTTTAATGGAGACTGTCCAACTCAATGAGTCAAATGGTGTTTGGAGTGCTACTGGACCAAGAGACTGGGAGAACCGGTACTATCTGTATGAAGTCACTGTGTATCATCCGGCTACGTCACATGTTGAGAAAAGTTCAGCTGTTGATCCTTATGCTAGAGGGTACGTGCATTTTGATTAGTTCACAAATTTACTGCTAATTAGAGATGGTGGAAGACATTGATGTTTTTTTCCCCTTTTTGCTCAGACTCTCTGCAAATGCAGCACGGTCTTGGTTGGTTGATATTAATAGTGAAACGTTGAAGCCAGCTTCCTGGGATGAATTGGCAGATGAAAAGCCAAAGCTTGATTCCTTCTCTGACATAAGCATATATGAATTGCATATTCGTGATTTCAGGTCAATTTTGATAAGTCGCTATGAATGATTTTTACCTATATTCCGCTAATAAAACTTGGATGTGCTTCTTATCAATTTTTAATTACAGTGCCTACGATAGCACGGTGGATGAAAATTCTCGAGGAGGATTTCGTGCATTTACATGTCAGGTTATCCCAAGTTGATTGACTAGACAATTGATACATTCAGCACCTTATTTACCAACAAGCATATTAATTGCATTCAGAAACTTGTGATACAGGATTCTGCAGGAATACATCACCTAAGGAAGTTGTCTGATGCCGGTTTGACTCATGTGCATTTGTTGCCAAGCTTTCAGTTTGGTGGTGTTGATGATGTCAAGACCAATTGGAAATGTGTTGGTAAAGACTTTTTCTTTCTGTATATTACCAAAAAAAAATGAAGTAACTTAAGGTGGTACTACCACTGTTGTAACATGCTTTGCTTTTGTTTATTTTTAATCTGCAATTTTGAATCTGATTTAGAATACTTGCAAAATGTAAACATCAGATAGTGCACATCATTTTAGATCATCAGAGTTGTACACGTTTTCAGTATAGTGTAGTATCAGCATCTTCTGTTTTCTTGTTTGCTAGATAGTTTTCAGTAGTTTCGATCTGTGAAGGGCTTATTGTTTAATGGATTAGACTGAACTTCGCCACCTTTGTTAACATTATTTTAGCTAATTATTTCTGTTATTCATTTGAGTAACGTCATTCACTCTCTCAGACGAGGTTGAACTGTCGAAACTGCCTCCCGGTTCAGATATGCAACAAGCTGCAGTAGTTGCTATTCAGGAAGAGGACCCATATAATTGGGGGTATTCATTTGGCGCATCTTTTCTTTCCCGTTCAAAAGATTCTACATAATAGTGTATTGCAGTTTTATTTTGGAAATGGAGTTTATACTGCTATGGCCGTTAAACATTCTTACACATGGTAGTGTGCAAATGAAGGTATAACCCTGTTCTTTGGGGGGTTCCGAAAGGAAGCTATGCAACTAACCCCGATGGTCCAAGTCGTATTATTGAATATCGACAGATGGTCCAGGTGTGATTTCTTTTCTTTAGTCCTGATTTCTCGTATGTAAACATGCTGTAACTTGCACAACTCGCTTGTTTATTTATGCAAAAATTAGTTATAATGTGGCCGCTCTATGGAGGATAACAGTTGTTTTCTGATGAAATTTTGCATTGCAGGCTCTGAATCGCTTAGGGCTTCGTGTGGTCATGGATGTTGTATACAATCATCTGTACTCAAGTGGTCCATTTGGCATCACTTCAGTGCTTGACAAGGTTAACAACCTTTAATAATCCTTCTTTTATAACTATTCTGATTAACAAACCTCCATTAATTTTATTCAATATTTTTGCAACATATCTTTTGTCATTTGTGGAGTCGAGGACTTAATGATACTGTTTCATTACAGCTGGTCAACCAAAGACCGTTTTGAGCTTATTTAAAAATTATGATTATTCAATAATATAGGAAATTTGAAATTACATCGTATAACTAGCTATTTAAGAACTTATTTTTTGCATACCTTATAATTTAGTTATTAGGAATCTATTTTTCCATAGTGCATATTAAAGAAAATGTTATTACGTAAAGGATGGAGGTTCTAGGAGCATTGAAAATTGCATAATTATAGTTTTGCCCAAGAAGAGTATGCAAGATTTAGTTCATTGAGGCAACTAGTATATGTTTCCCTTTTGCCTCATTTTTTATTTTCAGGTACTCTTAAATTCTAGTTGTTTAGTACTTCTACTGTAGTTGACACCTTGCATCACATTTGCGTCGGCATGTAATTTCTTCATATATATTTACCACTTTAAGAGGATTGTTAGCATTCAATGTACCAATTATTTTATTTGCCTGTACCTTAGCTTACAAGTGTGAACCCTATTCATACATTCAACTGTATGTTATGGATCCTGGTTCTTTCATTTCCTATTTTCCTCTGCACAGCTAGTAGAGCAAGTACCCCTAATTTATCCCCTAATGTCCATCCATCAGTTCACCAAATTAATGTGTCTAATAATCAACATCGCCTCACATAATTGAAGTTGCATGTGCACATTTGTAGTTTAAATTAAACTGACCTGCCACTTTCATGAAACCCTGTAAGCTTATGGGCATTTTTCAGCGTTATTATGCCATTTTATTAGTTTTACCGGCTTACCCCAAATGAATTAATAACAATTGAAATTGGATGGTTCATTATGTATCAGTGGCAAGAAATATGTGCTCCATTTTCTAAATCTGGAAATTGCTAATCGGGATGCTTCTTCTTATTTATTAGCCCAGAAATATATCTGCGATTGATAGCCCTAACATTATATTAACTTTTGGTTAAACTCAAAGACATTCTACCTTTATTGACAGAAAAATATTCTCGGGCTAAAGCTTTTGACCTTCCTAATTTATCCTAGTCAATATTATTATTTATTGATATTTACATATTTACAGGTTGTTCCTGGGTACTACCTTCGAAGGGACACTAATGGCCAGATTGAGAATAGTGCTGCTGTGAATAATACAGCTAGTGAATATTTCATGGTTGATAGATTAATTGTGGATGACCTTCTGAATTGGGCAGTTAATTACAAAGTGAGTTATCATGGTTAACATTATTAGCATTCTATCATTATGATACCTTTTTTAAAGACTCAATTTTCTGAAAGATACCATTCTTGGTGCCATTTTAAACACAGGGATATTGCATACGTTCATGAAAGTACCTTCTTTCGTTTTCTTTCTGGCTGAACAATATCATGATGTTGGATACATGCCCCTGAATACTGCAACTTATTATTGTGCTTTTTGTGATTAAAGAATTGTTGCCTTTGGTTGATTGGTTCATATTTTATCTCATCGTACATTTTTCTAAACATAATTATTATTTTTCATCTTTATGATTGTATAATTGTTCCATTAGGTTGACGGTTTCAGATTTGATCTTATGGGACATATCATGAAACATACCATGGTAAGAAAACTCGATTTCGTCCTGAACAGAGTAACATTGTGGTTGGCTTGTTTAGGATCACTCTTTTTGTTTGACTCATGTCGCCTCGTACAACTGTTGTGTCATGTCATATTTTTTTCATAAAAAAAAATCATATGCCATATTTTTACTGGTTAGAGTAGTTTATTTATTATTTTCATAATTTTACCGTAGTTATACAGCTGCAACAATCTCCTTCCAATCTCTGATTTCATACACTTACATCCCTGGGGAGCTTGTCTAATGGAACCTCATCAGTATTCTTTTATAGCACCAGGTCTCATAATTGAAACAAACTAGAGAGCAAGTCTGAAATCAGGAAGCTCTGGATTTGGTTTCTGACGTTGAGACATTGCAATGGCTTATGGGGTTCCTGTACTATTACTATTAGTCAATTTGGATGATGTGTTCTGATTAGAGTTGGAAAAAAGGGCCTTAGTGTTAAGTAAACCAAAAGTTATTTCTTTTTTGTGACATGTGACCATATGCTTGCACAAAATGATTGTAGGAGATAGGCTTTCCTTTCTTTTCTTTTCTTTTTTTTGGGTAGTTAAAGTGTATCATACTGTATGCTTGAGTTCCATCTTGGTTAATCTATACAGATGAGAGCAAAATCTGCTCTTCAAAGCCTTACAACGGATGAACATGGAGTTGATGGCTCAAAGATATACTTGTAAGGGCTGAGATTGCTCATTTCAGGGCAACCAATTTTTATGGCGCCGGCATGCATTGTCTATGTATTTGACTGATAGTGACATCGACAATGCATCAGGTATGGTGAAGGATGGGACTTTGGTGAAGTTGCACAAAATAAACGTGGAATAAATGGATCCCAGCTTAATATGAGTGGCACAGGGATTGGCAGGCAAGTCTTTACTTGAACCAAGTCACCTTGTGAATTGACCACCTTTTAGCAAATATCTGCAACATTTCTTCAAGCTATAATTTTTTCATCCGTAAGCTTTAGATTTTTTACTACTCAGAAGGAAACTGAAAGGAAATTTGATGTTTATATTGTCTTGCTTGAATCTCCAACATATAATAAACAACAACATAGTGCAAAAAAAAAAAAAAAATCAGTGACTAGGTAGTGTTTGAAGTTACCTACCATTTTTTGTGTACAATGTAACAATATCCAATACGACTATATTTTCAGTTTCAATGATAGAATCCGTGATGCTATTAATGGGGGCAATCCATTTGGAAATCCACTGCAGCAAGGCTTTTCTACTGGTCTATTCTTAGAGGTAATTTTGATGCTCTCTGTCTGCTATCTTTCCTGGAAGTCACTGTTATTGTGTGACATTTAAGTAACAATCTACGTGCTTCTTATTTTTTGGAACCATTGCAGTTAATGCATGGTTTTCTTAAATGCACTATTTGGATCAGTACATGTTCTGACATCCATTACTTCACCTGAGGAACAAATTCACAACCTCACACCTGGATCCATCTGGCATGGATTATAAATGGTATTTCTCAATTTATTAGTCTGACTCCAGAGTGCAAGTCTCATAGTTAAGGTTGTTTTCTGAATCTTGAAAAACCTCCATTTCCCACTACACATTATACCATACCCACCTGCTTATGGCTCGATGTTCTATCACTAGCCCTTCGTACCTGTAGAGTCATCTACTCTTGTGTCAACCATGGATTATGCAACTTTTACTAGTTATCAACATTGTTCGTTGAGAGTGTGGATGTGCGTTTAGACCACTCAAGTTTGAGTCCACTTCGACGCGATTTGTGTGCCTACTTGTTCCTAAGTTAAAGCTGCCTTGTTTCTTCAAAGTTTGAGTTTTTAATGCTTTGTGTTAGTCTTTGTCAGTTCTGTCACAGGTATGGATGATACTTTTATAGATTGACTCAAGTGGAGCTGTGATACAATTTACTTGATCATTGAAATCTTTTTGGATTTTCTCCCAGATATTAATTCTGCTAATGATTTGGTTTGTCATTTTGTGTAGCCAAATGGATATTATCAGGGTAACGAAACAGATACCAGGCTAGCACTTGCCACATATGCTGATCACATACAGGTTATCTATCATATTCATTTCCTTCAAAAACGTTTTTGCATTCTGGTGATCCTCAATTTGCTATTGTCCTCAAAAACTGTTGATTTGTTTTGCCTTGTTGCAAAGAATATATGAGTTTCAATTGTAGGTTGACGCACATGAGAAAATTAGAGAATCAATGTTTTCCATATTTGCAGAATAGTTTAAATCGTGACTATCTGTTGGGCATTGCACATTATTCAGGTGGGCATGTCCAATATATGTGTTATAAAAGCAATTTTGAACCTAGCAAACATAGGGATACAGTTTACAGAAATATTGTGTTGACCATGAGTTCCTCATTGCAATAGTCATGTAGAAACGTTAAACATTATGGATTGGGGAAAAGGAGAAAGATGAATGGAATCAATTACTTACTATTTTTGACAATAACACACAACCAGGTCAGCTGTAATTAGGGTGGATTGATCATCTACTTGTGCTTGAATTGGCCAATTTTGACCAGTAGCTGATCAGTTACGTTTTCCTGCTGAGTTAGCTATTATTCTACGTTATAAGGGAAATTCACCATATAATTTAAGAAAGGAAATATTTCAGCCAAAATAAGCAGTTTAAATTGTCAGTGTATGAGTTGCCGTGGACTGTGGTAAACTTATTGTGGACTTTCTTCTATGTGCTTTGGGTGTTATAGCTAATAAGTTTATGCAAGTTTGCCATGCAAAAATTATTCTGAAAAAAAAAAAGAATGAGCATCTCATTGTATTGATTCCGCTCTTCCAGATTGGGCTAGCCGGTAATCTGAGAGACTATGTACTAATATCTCATTCTGGGGAAGCTAAGAAGGGATCAGAAATTTGCACTTTTGATGGATCACCAGTTGGCTATACTTCGTCGCCAATTGAAACAGTATTTTTTTAACTTTGCAAAAGAAGTATAAATTCTTGGAAGTAGCATATACTGAAATGTACTACTGTTTCTACACATTTCAGATCAACTATGCTTCTGCTCATGACAATGAGACCTTATTTGACATTATCAGTTTAAAGGTATGGTTGGCTTCCTGTCACAAAATAGCTTGATGCTCTTTCATCAATTCTTATAGTTTGTTAATAAATCTTTTCTTTTATCCTTTCTTTTACAAGAAAAAAATTAGCTGACAAAAAAAAATTTACTACCTCTGTATGAAAATATGTGAACTAACCACCTTGCCCTAACTACATATATAATCAAACAGAGGTAGTAGTAGAATGTTGTCTTTTTCCTTCTTTGCTAGAAGTTCTGTTAAAATTTGTTGCTTACGTTAATTCTTTATATTGATTTTCTAAATTCATGCGAATTATAATATTCGCAAAATGAAAAATGAATGTCTCTGTGTATGCGAATTGTAACTTTCACTTTGTATGACTGTCTCTGTTTCTCCAAAACATGTAACAATTTTATGTCCTCTAATGTTATTCATCATTTTCCTTTTGCAGACCCCGATGAGTCTCTCAGCTGACGAGAGGCGTAGGATAAACAGTATAACCTCAAGCATGATTGCATTATCCCAGGTCCTTGACAGAACAATTTATTTATGTTAAGAATTTTCTATCTCTGTAATACTGGCATAATATTAACTTTTACATTTGTTGTTGCATTTCACTTTCTTTTAGCTTCTCTTCCTCTCTTATGTCTCCCTTAGTTAGTTCCAATGGTATTCATATCTAGGCTACCCCAATTTGCTTGGGATTACAAGGCTTTGTTCTTGTTTGTTGATATTGACATGTTATCAGGTTATGTTTGCTAACCATAACCATATACTGATTCGGGAACTGAGTTGGCTCACTTGGTTGTGGGGTGGAGGTGCCTATTTGTTCTTGATGAAAAACCACCTGGTTCCTCTTAGGTTGGATTTCAATGTTTTAATTCCTGGATAAGTAAACATTCCACTGCCCATATATTCCTCTTATGTTTAACGTGATATTTATTTCTCAGCTTTATCCACCTTTACTATTCCACCGCCCTTATGGTCCGTGGATAAAGTAAAACTGTTATTTTATTATGTGATTAAGTACTATAATAATGTATATTACCAAGTGAATCACCGTACTATTATTGTGAAGTTTCACGCATCAGGCATGAATTAGCATTTCTAACTGGGTACTCAGCTTTCTACCTTCATGCCTCCTTTCAGGGCATACCATTTTTCCATGCTGGTGATGAGATACTAAGATCTAAGTCACTTGATAGAGATTCATATAACTCTGGTGATTGGTTTAACAAGTAATATGCTGCACATTTTGAGTTTGATTTATCCCAGTTAACTGAAATATTTGGTTTATTTAAAGAAAGGGGAAATAATTCAAAATTCTTTGTGCAATTATAGTTACAAACATAATTTCTCAGAATTCTTTGCGCAACTACTAAGATCTAAGTCACTTGATAGAGATTCATATAACTCTGGTAATTGGTTTAACAAGTAATATGCTGCACATTTTGAGCTTGATTTATCCCAGTTAACTGAAATATTTGGTTTACTTAAAGAAAGGGGAAATAATTTAAAATTCTTTGTGCAATTGTAATTACAACCATAACTACTCAGAACAAAAATGAACCACTCCCCTGCATATACATGCATGTAAATATCCTCTTTTCTTTCTTTTTTGAAGGATTGATTTTACATATGAAACAAACAATTGGGGTGTCGGCCTTCCTCCAAGAGAAAAGAATGAAGAGAATTGGCCATTGTAAGTTTCCGAATCCTTCTTGGGTCTTCAAAGATCAAATAGAGAACCATTACACTTTTAATTATTACCACTTGGTTCAGTGGTATACTTTATAATGCCTTTGTCGATACATTTCCAATGTTTACATTATCTCCATAACATGCATTTGATTGCTCGCATTGGATTATTTTGTCTTAGGATGAAACCAAGATTGGAAAATCCATCTTTCAGACCTTCAAAAGATCACATTCTTGCTTCCTTAGACACTTTTGTTGACATCTTAAAGATAAGATATTCATCTCCACTCTTTCGTCTAAGAACTGCAAGCGACATTGAGGTACACACATTCTTTTCTCCAAGACTTTGATTTGAATTTCACCTTCTCTCTCTGTACTAACTGCTCTTGAAATTTTTACATTTGTATCAAGTAAAATTTATCATATTTAGGCACCGTGGGAGCTATATGATTGGCAGTGGAACACAAATGCCTGATATATTACTCCTGATGAACTATTTAGGTTCAGCACCACACTAAATATATGTACAGAAAAAAAACTAGCAGCAAGAAATTAGGAGAAGAAAGCTCATATGTTTTCTTTAGTGATCACTTATGGTTTCAAACTGATTGTATTCCAATATTTGTTTCAGAAAAGGGTTCACTTTCACAATACAGGGCCATCTTTGGTCCCAGGAGTTATTGCCATGAGCATTGAAGATGCACAAAATGATGGACATGAGATGGCTCAGTTAGATAAGAAGTAAGTTTGTTGGTGTAATTAGATTGCCGTATTGTAGAAATTTGTATCGGCTGAAAAATTGCAAATTAGCTTCAGTTTTTTTTTTTCTCTGTGCTTCATTTTCTGGTACAAAATCTGTTTATGCTCCCCATAGTAGTTATGCCACAGTACTTAAAACTTGTTGCATGTTGCAGTTTTTCTTATGTCGTTACAGTCTTCAATGTATGTCCAAATGACATATCGATAGAAATCCCTGATCTGGCGTCAATGAGGCTTGAATTGCATCCTGTGCAGGTAACTTACTGTTCTCAGAACTTTTAGTTGCACTGATTACACTCTCCTTATCAATATGCAGTTGCACAGCATTGTTCTATTAGCATTTTACTTGGGGAATGAATCTTGGAAAGTTGAACATTGAATAAGTTCCCTTGCCAGACTTAAATTGCAGATGCGTTATTTTGATTTCATTATCATGCGTTCGCAAGCCAAACATCTGAGCACGGTTTATTCTACAAATTCTAAGAAGTGCAAAGATATGAAGTCGACAAATAACCTTGATGACTATTTTTTATTTATTTTTAGGTGAATTCTTCGGATGCTTTAGTCAGGCAGTCCGGATATGAGGCTGCCACAGGTCGATTCAAAGTGGCTAGAAGAACAACAGTGGTGTTCGTTGAACCCAGGGTCTGTTAGCAGCTTTCCGTGAAGGATTGCATGTGGCATCGAAGTGTATATAACTAAAGAAACGGAGGGGAGAATAAAAGGCTGCCTTAGCTCGGTTTATATAAAAAATAAAGTGCATGCCCAAGTCGAGAGTAAGCTAGGTTTTTTCATGTAAATGGTGCTGGTCATCAGAATAAAGGAATGCGTTGTATTGTATATAGTTTGCAAAGCAAATAAATGATGTTGAACTGAAGCATCCAAGAAGCCAAAGGTACAAAAGAAAATGAATGGGTTGGTTGAACAACCTCTTCTTTTCTTGAATATATCTATTGAATCAAGTAAATTAAATTCTTGCATGCTTTTGTGTATGTTGCCATCTGTATGGCGTCATCTTATTGCTCCTACTTATATGTATCACAAGCACCACAGGATTCTGTGTGTTGCGAGTATTTTGTCGGAAACAGGGTGTTTCCAACAAAACTCTTACAAGATTCCTGCGTTCCAAATGAAACATAAATAATGACCTCACTACTTAAATGTTGTTAAAGACCTATTAGGGGAAAGAACCACCAATGCAAGAATCATATATAATCCAATCTCATCTGCTTGTCATCACGGCATCATCAAGTCGCAGGGCAGAAGGTGATGTCGTAGCTGGCGGCGCCGGTGCAGGTGAATGTGCTGCTGGCGTCGTCGTAGGCGTAGCTGTAGGCGGACGGGCAGGCGCTCTTGAACACCTGCGAGTAGTTGGTGGGCCCGCACGTCGCCGGCGTGCCGTACTGTCCGGTGCAGCAGTAGCGCGGGCTGCCGTACGCGTTGCACGCGCTCCGGCACGCCACCACGCCGCCGCCGGACACGACGCGGAGGTCCGCCGGGCACATGGCGTTCACGTCGCCGGCGCACGCCGCGGGGCGGCAGTCCCCCCCGCCGCCGGACGGCGCGATGCGCACGGGCACGTTGAAGCCGTCGACGAGGCTCACGTCGTAGAAGTCCTGCCCGCCGCTCCCCGGCGCGGCGAGCGTGATCTCGGCGAGGGACACCGGCGGCGCCGGCCCGCGGCCGTCGCAGGCGACGTCGCCGGAGCCGCAGTCGGCCGTGGCGCAGGAGAAGCGGCCGGTGGCGGGGTCCACGGCGCAGCCCGTCCGCGCCCAGAACGTGCCGGACCAGCTCCCCGACGACGGCGCGGCGAGCTGGAACGTGCCGGACGGCGGGAGGTAGAAGCCGGAGCGCGCGAGCGGCGGCGAGCTGGCGCCGTGGAGCGACCCCACCCACACCGGGTGCTGGCACGCGTTGGTGAAGATGAACGACGACGCGCCCTCCGCGCCAGGAGCTGCAGGTAGCCAAAGATTGGATAATTAGGCAACGAACGTTTATTCACGAATGCGTATTCATGCACCGTGCAGTAAGAAACACATGCAAGGGTAAACACATGAAAAAAAAAATACCAAGTTGATTGTAAACTCAAATCCTAATCGAGTTTCATGCACGGACACAAACTAATTATTAGGAAATCATGTTGTCGGCGACAATGTTGAATCAATGTGAAAATTAACATGGAAGAACACATGAACAAATTAAGAACAAATAAAGGAGAACTTCACCTCTGAATAGAAGCTGGAGAATCACGAGAACGGCAGCTCCGACGAAAGCGGCGACAGGGCGCCGGAGAAGTAGGCGAGCTACCGCCATGGCAGAAAGCAAGAAAGCACAAGAAGCCTAGATGTATCTCACGAGCGAGTTACAAGTCTCAAAGCACAGGCAACACCTCCTACATATATGCGTGGATATTTATATGCACATATTATAGCAAGTAAATAAAATGTAAAACAAGAAAGTACCTGACCCTAGGTAGTTGTAGTTTGGCGGATAGGCGGATAGAAGATGCGTGGACGAGAGAAAAAAAGGCAACAGATCGGAGGAAAAAGGGGACTTTCCTTTTCGGCGAATTTATTTCGGTCCCTCACGCTTTGCATGGACTATCTAGCTAGCTGCAGACTGCTGGCTGTTGCAACAGAAAAAAGGCAATCGAGATGTACTAGTTGGCATCACGTACGTACGCATCGTCAATTCCACCGATATCGTCAGTATTAATTGTTAGGTCGGCCTCTTTTCGATTTGGTGTAGGTTGGGTGATCTCTCGAAATGAGGAAAACTGACGATTGACACCTGCATCTGGTCTCTGCATGAGTCAATGACAGGTGAGCTGATAAAGGAGATAATAAGCAGGACGCAAGACTGAAAAGATGGGGCACTCTTGAAACTCTTTGATGATTGTTTGCAGAGGACCTGTTTGGGGAAAAAAATCTTTTTGATTCGTGTACCCGTGAGTCACAATCTCAGCACCTGATTTCTGCTCCATTTTTTTATCTGTTCTTTTTTTGTTCTGGCATAAGGAATCTTGATTTTTCTTTGTCTGGTTAAAACTGGGGTTGTTCTTTGTTTGGAACTTCCGTATACCGGATTCGGCCGAGCTGATTTTACTTTGGTTTTATTTCCTAAAATGCTAGTATTTAGGTTTTTTTTAGCATCAAATGCTAATATTTAGTAACAGACATGTGGAGTTGCATGCAAACTCTGTTTTGATGAGGTTTCTTCCGATCCTAGAACCGGAATTGGCCCATGAATTGGCAAATCCTGGTTAAGTTTCTATAAAACTGAGTTACGCCATGTTTTGAACATGGGAACTCCAAGGATTATTCACTGAGCATGTGCGCGTTATTCCAACAGGGCTAGATCGTCACAATTTCAGAGTTCGAGTTGGTTCTCCAAATCCCAAAGTAATCAGCCCGTCCAATTGGAAGCGTGAAAGGTGCTTGCTGCGGTGGATAAAAAGCTAGTAACATTAACGACCAGCGCTGGGTTTTCTAGCATTTGATGGTGACACATGAAAGGTCCTCATGTACCCTCTGCCCCAGCTTCTCATTTGTTGCAATTTTAAAGACTAATAAAAGTACAATGCGGCACCGACACATTATTGATATGGATCACGTTGTACAATCATTTTTTTCCTCAAATCACACGCTCATACATGAACGAACACTCATTCTTATGAACAGCATACGCACACTCCACCTCTATACATGTATAGACATTACCGGCTGATCTTGAGGTTCACAAAGTGACAGCGGGCACCTCTCTATCAACATGAATGCTTACCAAGAACAATTAGCCGTAAATTCCTCAGCTTGCAAACTTGTAAGGTAAAACCTATAGGGTTACAAGCTACTAGCCAATAAATCAAAATCATGATACAATTAAGAAATACTCTTTAATCAAAGAGTTTGTGAAATGTACACCTTTCTTTGTTGGATTATTACTGTTTCAGGCGAAGCGCGTGATTTGCTTATTCGGGCAAGTCAATACTTCTAATTAAGAAAACATATTCGGGATGAAAGGTCTTAGACTTTATCTTCACACATTGCTATCCTTCTTCTATCGTTTGGGTAAGCACATAAAGTTCCCAGTCTCTTTGTTTATTTTTAAGATAAAAGCACCACACCGGAGACAAGGGAAGGAGTGACAAGCAATTGCTGAATTGGCATGTCTCCCCTAATTTGAGTTGGTATCTCCGTATCTGTATCTCGCAGAGAAACACAAACCTCATTTTTTATAAAACTAACATTCCCAGTCGTTGAAATTATGAGTGTTGCTAGAGTTGCGTTTGATCCAGGTACTAGCATCATATACTTTCATGTCGTCCAACTGGATGAGGCGAACAATCTCTCTAACCCTCAGATGTAAACAGAAAACCTCCCATCATGAAATTTTGTTACAGGAGTATATGATGCTAGTACATAAAGTTCCCAGTCTCTTTGTTTATTTTTAAGATAAAGCACCAAACCGGAAACAAGGGAAGGAGTGACAAGCAATTGCTGAATTGGCACGTCTACCCTAATATTAGATCACGAACCCTGATTGAGTTGGTATCTGTATCTCGCAGAGAAACACAAACCTGAATTTTTTATTATAAAACTAACATTCCCTGTCGTTGAAATTATAGGTGCTGCTAGAGTTGCGTTTGATCCAGGTACTAGCATCATATGCTTTCATGCATGTCGCCCAACTGGATTAGGCGAACAATCTCTCTAACCCTCAGATGTAAACAGAAAACCTCCCATCATGAAATTTTGTTATGTTTTCTACAATATCCCGCTGAGCTAGCTCATCACTCCCAATTGAAAGACCTACTGCAACATATTGAAAGGCATACAACAACATATCGAAACAGCTATCACAACAAATCGAAAGGCATACCACAAGAATCCAAACCGCAAGTGTAACAAATCCGACATGCATGTGCAGCAACTTACTCTTCCTCCTTCAAAAGCACATTTAGTACACGTACGTGCAACATTTGAATTTAACAAGTTCAACAGAAACGTCCAGAATTGATTATTATTTACATTTGACAGTGTAATATTGAAAGACTTGTCCACAGCAAAGAATGGAGAAGGGTTGTAACAACTCCCATAACAATTGGGAAAAAAAATCGGGAACTAAAGCTTAACCGTGTCAAACAATGATAGAAGAGAACAGAGAAGTATTGTGGGAGTACCCAATTGGGCAATCCTTACTGCCTCAGTCCATGCTCTCTCAAGGGAGCATCCGATCCACTCGAACTCCTAGTGCACTAAATGCAAGATTTCCCCAAAATGCAGCACAATGCGCCCATTTGGGTTTCAATTTTTTTTTTGAAAGGAAAGGTTTCAATTTTCAAAGAATGGTCACATAATTTGTTTTGATAAGAAACTTATTGAAAGAGAGCTGCAAATCAACACATGGCATGTTCAAAGATTGCACTAATCGGATGGAAATGTCCTCGAATTAATACGTCTGCACCCAACTTTTGCATTGAAGACTATCAAGTATCAATAACAAATTACTATAAGCTCAATGAGTCAATTAGACGAAGGAGTACTACCATTCATTAAGCAAGGAAAAGTATATTACTCGTAGAGAGATGATTGTTGGTATTTGTGGTTGCAAGTAGTGAAACTTTCTTTTGGAGAAGACCTGTGTGTTGTGCGTTCATCATGTTTGCCAGTTTGTGATTTTTGCACTCTCTTCTTCTGCATGCATGCACCTGCACTGCATGTTCTGGAAACAATAGACCTTACACACGATTTACTTGATCTACATGGCGGGTGTAAACCACACCGGCAGCGGCCAGCGCGGGTGCCGGGGGAGTGCCTGGACCCTCTCCACGGTGCCATCCTTTAAGCTGTACACGCCGAGGTCCTGCAGCATGTGGTCGCCGTCTTTGGAGGAACGACAGGCCCCGTTCCTCTCCTGCTCCGGTTCGTTGCGGGAAGATTCGTCGTCGGCGTAGTAGACGCAGCCGGGCCTGATCCCCGGGTACTCCTTGGTCGACACGCAGAGCGTTGTGTTCACGCCGACGAACAGCGCCGTTTTCCCCGATGTCCTTCGTCTCCTCCCACTGCCCGCGCGCCTCGTCGAGCATGTGCACCTTGAACACGCACGCCTTCTGGATCTGGTTGCTGTGGCGATCGACCAGGATCCACTTCCGGTCCTTGATCACGGCCATTAGCCGCCCGTCCGGCGCGACCACGAGGTATTTGCGGCGGCGGCGGTCGGCGTCCTCGTCGCCGGCCGGCAGCCTCGGTCCGACCGTCCTGCTCAGGAAATCGCCGGTGTTATTACCGCGAGGCTCCCACGCCTCGACGACGTCGGAGGAGGAGATGGAGTAGAACCGGCCGTCGTGGTGGATCGCGTCCTCGACGCCGTCGTCGTCGCGACACGGTGCGGTCGGTGCCAGCCTCCACATGGCTGATCTCTTGGCCGTCGCGAAGGCCGGCGAGCCGGACCGCCGGCCGGTGAAGATGAGCATGGCGGCGTAGCTGCTCCGGCGCGGGGATTCCGAGAGGACGACCTTGCGGATCTCGTCGATCTTGCTGCCGAACCGCCAGTGGTACGACTGCCGAAGAGCGGGGATGGTGGCGATGTCCGGCAGCCTCGCCCGAGCGCCGGTGACCGGGTTGGCCATGCGCAGCTTCCGTCCCTGCGCGTGGGCCGTGACGAGCCACCCGCCCGAGAAGCCCACCACGACATGGCCGCCGCCGCCGCCGCCGCGCGTTGCGGGATCTGCTAGTACTGAACGGACGGTGGCGGTCTGGCCGCTGCCGTCGGCAAGAGAGAAGAGCGTCGCCGTCTCCTTGCTTCCGCTGCCGGGGAGGAGGAGGCACGGCGCCTCCGCCGTCATGAGATGGCGCCGCGAGTGCGCGCTGCAGGCTGCGGCGAAGGCGAGGCGGTCGAGGAAGCCGTTGAGGCGGCCGTGGATCTCGACCAATAGCTCCGGCGGGAGGCGGTCGATCGAGGAGGCTGCGGCTGAGGGACAACGTCCGCACCGGGAAGTCGGGCGGCCGTGCGTGTCGCTGTCTCTGCAATTGGCGGCGGCGGCGCGAGCCTGCCATGCTTGTCTCGTGATCGCCTGCCTCGACTATGGCACGGTTATTAATGGAGATATGCATACGAGTATATCTGGCCAACGAAAGATAAATTGAACGCTGAAATACCGCCATACGTACGGCCGGGGCCCGGACGTACGACCAGCACGCAGCAATCAGGATTAGCGCGATGATCACAAAATACGCAAAATACGAGCAATATGTGCGCATTTCGTGCGACATTTGCATTAGAACACAGGAATCATCTCTAAACATTCTTTCTACTTACGTATGAACTACTTCAACAGTACATCAGTTGGCCTACCACCAAAAATATACTCCCTCCGTTTTTATTTATATGACGCAGTTGATTTTTTTGTTAAATTTTGACCAACAATATATAATTATGTAATTAGTTACTTAACGTGAAATTGATATCATTAGATCTATCATCAAAAGCACTTTAAGATTAACCTATATATTTAGTTGTTTGCATAAATATTTGTAGATAAGATGAATGATCAAAGTAACGAAAAAGTCAACAATGTCATATAAATAAAAACGGAGGGAGTACATCACGCAGGAGGCACTTCACTATGAAATGATTAAACGAGGAAGAAGCAACTGAAAAAGGAAGTCGGTTACATACAGCTGCAAGCATTAGTGTCTTGTGTGGACACCAGAGCCCATATGCAAGTGCTGAAGTAGCTACAGGTGACATTCCTGCTCAATATCTGTGCTGTTAGATTGGCTCACGAACCGCGGAGTCTTAAACTGGCTCACAGCTCCACCAAGACCCGGAGCTCGAGGGGCCAATGGTCTTGATCTTTCTTGACCCGACATACCCTGCTTCCACAAAGGCGAGGTCCATGCTGTTTGCGCAGCTGCTCAGGACGTCGTTACTGGCCTCGGATCTCAGCTCCCAGAAGATCACATATAGTGCCCCGGGTCACTTGATCTGTCCACAAGGCTTGTGAAGTCCACAACCTCGAGCTTCTCCATGGCCAAAAGTTTTTCCGCCTCTTCGACAGCTAGTTGCAGATCTTTCTCTGTGTTCTTGTCGATGTCAATGCTCAGGACCAGACTTCTGCGACAAATGAATTTGAGCTCTGGCGTCGAGTTGTGGAAGCCTGCTATCTTCGACGTCCTTGTGACGCGGTTTAAGATGTTGCGATGTCTCGGATCACTATAGCATGGGATGTTCGAATAAAGCTGCACCAAAGGAGATGTTCTTTTTTTTTTAGTTTTCTTTTATCAGTACAGCATTATGCTTGACTGATGATGACCGATATTCTCGGTGATTGTATTGAGCTGTAACTCTCGTTTGAGAGCCAAAGCTGGGTTTAATATAATCATCCTATTATCTAAAAAAATCTTCACAATGTCTCCCAGTCTGTATCAGTATAGACCTAAAAGCCAAAAAGGATTGCAAGAATATATGACGGAACTACAAGTTTACAACACTATCAAGTAGGCAGCACAAGCAAATTCATCATGCTCGGATCCACTGTGATGGAACTATCAACTAATGAGAACACTTAAAAGTCACCATAAATAAATGACTAAGAAGTTAAGTTGAGTTCATGACATCTGCAAAGGAGTCAGGAAACTTCAGCTAATATATTGATGTCATTGTAGCCTGTAGGATGCCTTTGATACTCTGCTCATCATAGATTATGTTCAGACAGTAGGCACATGCATATATGCAGTTCAAATCTGCTGTTCGAACATCACCTACTGATGATCGGAGAGTATATACACAACGTTGAAGAAAAATGGTACTCATCGCTGGAAAATAATTAAGATATGGAGGCATATGACCAGGCAATGTATAAGCAAATAAATACCACTGAGGGAGCCATAAAAAGAAATACTATCGATGAATGATAATAAGTGTGGGGCTGCACGGCAATTACTAGAGAAAGAGTGTACCTGAAAAGTTTGTCATTACTATTTCGTATATATCCTCAACCTCAACTTCAGTTAAGTCAACAGGATCTGACTCGATATTTTTTTTTGATAAGAGGGCCCTTGCCCTCGGATTCGAGTAGCGAATCCGTTCTCAACCCCCGGGACTCTCACACACACGCACACACACCACACGCACACACGCACACGTGAGCACGCAAGGTTCGACCCGGGGTTTCGAACCTGCGTGGGCTGCCCGGCACTGGCCGGTTGCTGGCCACCCGCTCCCCCAGCGGGTCTGACTTGATATAATAATGAATAGATGAACTGCTCCGTTTCCTCCCCTTCTAGTTTATGGAGAGGAACGAACTCAAAATAAGCAATATGTGGTCGAACAGCATATGTCACGTCCTCAGGCGGCATGGTTGGGTTTATGTTAGAACCAACCCATCCTTCAGATAATCAGATGCACCATAGTCATCACTCACGTTCAAAAAAAAAAAAAAAGAAGTCATCAGTCAGTGGCAAGTGTCCAGCATAACGTCTCAGTTTCTTTAGGTATGGCTCCATGGACCCTGTCATTATGCCATAAATGTACTTCGCATTGGGCCGCGGTGCTGGGATTACCCCATACCAACTGCTCAAATTCAGGCACTTATATCTTGGTGTATTTGGACAATTCGTAATGATTGGATTTTCAATGGGAAAGATCCAACAGTACATGCCTGCAAGGAGAAGTTGAAGAGAGAATTCACCTCGGTTATCCATCGAACGAAGCTTAGATATTTACCTCTAATTAAAGAATGGCTAGAAACCTTAGCATAGCGTTCTTTTGTCCTTTTGGTTTGTTTTTGGTATTTGGTGAGCTTGTATTATCTTTTGAACTCTTTACTTTTTATTTAATATAATCAGTAGGGGGTCTCCCCTCCTGTTTCATCAAAAAAAAAATTTCGGGCACTTATCATAGCCTGAGCTAGCAAGCACAGGGTTTGGCCCCAAGATTTTAGAAACAGCTTACGGATTGATGTCGTGGTGACTCGCTTTGAGAGAACACCATATCTTATATCAGCACATAGATCTTCCCAGACTTACGTTACGCAAGTCGCTTTGTGTATGGCCAAGGCTTGGGGGCTCACATCCCTGACCGCCCTTGAGCAGGACCTGTGCAACATGTCGCTAGGTCATTTTTTCATTTGTCAAAGGCGCGAATGTAAACGATAAGTAGTTTGTAAGTGTGGGTGTGTTGTAATGGGGTTCTTTACGTATCAACACCACGCCCATACGTTTTTACTAGCAACAACATATCACCCGCACTTCCTGATATAGATTAAACTCATAATATGTACAAGCAAACTCCCACAAAAGGTACACAGTACAGTTTTGCAGAGTCACTGGCTCCCTTAAACAATTTCATTGGCGCGATATACATCCTATTGAAGTTCATTCTTTTTTTATTTATCGCTCTACAAGTGGAATTTGAAGCTCAAATTTTGCATGATGATATCCCACAATACCCTATGTTAAAATAATTTTTAATTATTTTTCTGATGTCATTTGAATGCATATATTGTTAATTGCTATTAAGTAATGCAAACAATATAAAAAATGTCATAATTATTTTAACATGGGTTGCCGTGTGAATTGTCCTCATACAAAATTTGAGCTTCAAATTTCATTTGTAGGGATGAAAAACAAAATAGACAAACTTCAATAAAGTGTATGTTGTACCGAATGAAATTGTATGGGGAAGTAAAGTGAACCGTTATTTTGTTTAGAGGTGAAACAGACAAAACAAATTGTTCAGAGGAGTAAAATAGATTTATTTTATTTTAAACCAAACCACTTATCTAAACATTCTTATATGAGTAGCACCTAAAAAGAAAGTGGCTAGAGTAGTGCATTATTCTTTTTTTTTAAAATAAATGATAAAATGGCACCAGCGACCCATAGGATTAGTTTATTATTATAAACCTCTCACAAAAGTCTAGAACGAACAGTTTGTAACCTTTTTTAACTAAAACTTTGGCCAACACCTGAATTGTGTCCAAGGTTTGGCATGGCAGTTTGTAGCATGGTACATTTTTTTTAAAAAAATAGAGATCGAAGATTTATTTAATGTTTCAAAATATTACATAAGAAGTTAAATAAAAATGATTTCTAAGCGAACTTATCAATTTTTATTTCTGAACTCGATAAGTTTTTTAGACATTTTTTCTATTATAGAAAAATGGTCCGCAAGCCAACTTATCAACTTCAGAGAGAAATGGCCCCAACAGCTTCATCTGATATTAACAAAAGCACGCCGCCTCCAACAGCAGTGTTTGATTTTGGTGTTCTAAGTTTAGGGTTTAGTTCTTCTCATACCAAATTATTCGATGATGGGGTATTTATGCTCCCTTCTCCTCTTTGAGGAGGTTGGGCATTGTTGGTTTCTCTATGGCGGTTCCGGACCTTCCGGTGAAGAAAGCAACATTGTTGGCGATGGCGGCATCCTTCTCGGCAATGCAACATGGAGACGCGTGTGTTCTGATGGCAACAATGAGGCGAAGACGATGTTGCCGCCATGGAATAAAGTTGTTTGGCCCCTTCCTAGTTTGTCCTAAGGTGGTGGATCTTGCACCGTGATATGGGATCTTCCTCTCATCCTACTAATGGAGATGTGATCGATTCTCGTTCATAAAACTAGATCCGTCTTGACAATTTGTTCTAAGGCGGTGGATCTTTCGGCTTCAACAATGCTTGGCGTCTCTCATCGGCGGTTGGAGTGGACATGGCTTCGATTTGGTTCCTCCTCTTCAACGGTGTTAGTTGGGATATTGAAGATGAGTAAAAGACTTAGTTTTTTTTGTGTTTTATTCGTCTTTCAAAGTCTTGATGTAAGATTACGTACTTCATCAATTTTAATACAACCTCCTCTCATTCGAAAAAGCTTTATCCGATATTAATCATAGAGAGAGGGAGGTTATATTTGAGGGCATAACAGAGGGCTGGTGTGGGACAAACCCTTAGCAGATTAGCTCACTGGTGGGAGCGAAACAAAAATATGAGGAGCGAAAAACAAGTGAAAGAAAGATTCTGTATGTGTTTATTAAATATAATCGAT
Source organism: Eragrostis nindensis (assembly GCA_012490785.1). Taxonomy (NCBI): domain Eukaryota; kingdom Viridiplantae; phylum Streptophyta; class Magnoliopsida; order Poales; family Poaceae; genus Eragrostis; species Eragrostis nindensis. Next base: position 2,832,857 of record JAAXCT010000021.1, on the reverse strand, counting down.
TTGGATGAATTTTATCGTCTTTATTTTTAACTAAATGCACTGTCCTAATAAAATCAAAGTTTATCCAAAGGGTGAACGGAGTAATAGACAAGAGATAGAGATGGATGTGTGACTCCTAGTGTTCAAATATTAAGGCCTCCTTTGGAACGGAACGCAGGAATTTCACAGGAAAAACGTAGGAAGGGAAAAATTTTCCTCCAATCCAAACGAGCCATAAGATGATAGATAGAAGGGTTTATTCAACTTTTTTAACAACCGGTTGCAAGCTTTGGTCGTATTACAAAACCTGTTTATCAATATAAAAGCAGCAACAATATAGGCTAGTTGGGTGATTGCGGTGATCATCGGTCCAACACCTTGCTTCCTTGAATGTGCGTTTCAACCAGTTGTTCTCTATACAATGCTGGTGGCACTTGTCAAGGGAACACACTGGCATGGTATTGCAAATCTCTACAAGATGAAGAACGTCCTTTAGATTTTAATTCATGGAAAGTAATTTTGTGCACAGCCAAACAACAATTTCGGAAATCAATCATTTTCTACATGATTCAATTCTAGCCATTTCGATTCTGTGAATCTGATTGAAAAAAAACAATTCATTTCCGGGGATCCAAACGGAAGGTTTTCTCTTCATATCAGGTGAAAGAAATTTATGAGATATTATAATTCCCAAGCCATCCAAAATGCACAGATCATTTGTATCAGCCTGTTTCCCGGGCCCGTTTTACGCACTATCTCATCTCATCTCACATACCTTTTTCTCAAGATTAACCGACCACTCTCTCATAGACATTCATAGGTGTATGGTGTGATAGGGGTAATGTTCGTACGAACTTTTTTATATGTATTGTGTTTGACAATATATTGCATTCGTGAAAAATTTTATTTATTTATTTATTGAAGACATGTTTTTTTTATGAATGTGAATCAACTTCAAAACACGGCATTCCATCGGTAAAAAGAAAAAAAAATAACACTTCCAGACCGTCCCAGATTTCCATTTGGCCGGCCCAGTAAGCCCATGCACGAAGTCCACACAAGCCGACGCCGACACCACCACACAGCCCTAACGCCGCCGCCCCCGCCGGTACCGTGCCGATCTCCCCGCCGCCTGCCCTTCTTCCTGCTTAGGCGCCGGTCTCCTTCGGGCAAATCCCCTCGCCAGCTCACCGCGACGTCGTTGGCGCCGGTAAGTGGCTGGCCGCAGCACCTTTCTCTCCTCCCCCGCTTGGTTGGTGATTAGGAGTGGCGGGTTAGGGTGTAGGGAGGAACTCCATTTTTCTTGGTTCTGCGATCTGAATTGTAGGATTTCTGATATGATTTTGTGCGATTCAACAGGTCGAATTTCCCTCTGCAACAACTACTCAGGCTACCCCCAGTGACATGTTTCGTTTTGCTGTATTCAAAGAATACCATATAAGCAACAAGTCACTTATTTGATGAATGAAATATTTCATACAATGCATTGTTTCATTTTTGTTGTTTTCAAAAAGTACATGAGCAGAGACAACTTGTTGATACATGGTTTCATCGAGATGAAATGCTCTCATCTCTACCATCATCAATTCTTTGCCACATCATCAATAATTCATGACACCCTATTTACTAAAGATAAAACTTTCATCGGGAGCAGACTTTGAACACTTGTTAATGTGGGACGCTCCTTTGCAATTGGGCTTGACGGTCCCGCAGGTTAGGATTTAGGATTGCCACCACCCCTTGTCCCAATCACAATCTTCCTCAATCCAATCGCCTCATCCAGACTGACGCCCTTCATCATTTATCATCTTGTCTTTAAATACTGTGATCAGTTCCAATATTGGATTGTTGGGGTTCTGAGATACCTGATCTCTAATGGCGAGACCCGCAGCATTAACATCTGAAGCTGATGCAGACCGACAGTTGATTGTGGCACGGATTTGTATGAGACAAGTGAGGTGCTGAATTCCAAAATCAAAATTGCCATAATGACGCTTAGTTTCACATGCTTGCATGCCAAGCCGAAGTGTTCGGAGCTGCGGCATTGCTCCTGCCTCAAACTGCAGCCCCATCCCGCCACTCAAACACCAGTACCAGAACACCTTAAGGCACTGAAAGCCCTCCGTGTTGATGGTCCACCTTCCTCGGGTTCCTTCTTCTGAAATAAGGTCCAGAAGGACTAAGTTGGGCAAGTTCCCAAGGGCATGTACAGCTTCAGCATTTAATATTTTCACTCTGATATTCAAGTGTGTCAGGGTCACAAGGTTAGCCATCTCCTTTGGAACTTCTGACATGCCGCCATGTATTCTCAACTCAAATTTTTTGAGATGGAGCGGACTTGAGTGCCCCCACCAGTTCAGCAGAGTGTCAAGCAGTTGACTGGGGTAACCATCAAGAAGAAGACACTGCAGGTTTGATTTCCCCACCTCCTCAAGGAAATGCTTCACACCCTGTCGATCGGTTTCAGTCGCATCATACATATGACCAAATGTTACCCCTAGTATCCTCAGTCGCCTCAACTTATTAACAAGCCTTGCTGCATCGTCAGGATGAGAACAACTATGACCGAAAAGAACTGTTGAAAGTTCCTCCAACTCTAACATATCCCCTATTGTTGTCGGTATTGTCAAAGCATTAGCAAGCAGAGATACCAACTTCGTATTTCTGAGTTCCGGTAATTTTCTCACTCTGGTTCTTGTTATATCTATGGTAACCAAATGCTCAAGTGCCATAATTTGTTGAGGCAATCCTGGGATACCAGTACCTCCTAGTCCTAAGTATCTCAGCAGCGACAAATGTCCAATGTGTTCCAGTTGTTGGTTGTCCAAGCCCTTAGTATCTTCAAGATCCAGCACGCGTACATGTTTGAAGGCTGAGAGATCAGGTATCCATCTAGCATCCCCACAAAACATGAGTGACCTGACTTTAGATGGATCCACATTTCTTTTTCTTCCAAACAAATCTAGTTCAAACTGGAGGCTTCCTGAGGCTAAATTATAACCGTTGCCGAGATTCAGAAAAAGCCTCCTAACCACATCATGCTTCATTTTTGATGGATCTGCAATATTATATTTAACAAAGTTCTCTTCACTGGATATGGATGCAATGAAATCAGGAACCAAACTTTTCACTTTACAACCGATTGGCACCTCATCATCTTCCTCCACATGGTAAACTGGCTCAATGAGTTTCCTGGCGATGAGCTCTAGAAAGTAGTTTGCTCCCGTTTCCCACAAAGTTTCATTGCTTCTCCCAGGGAGAAAACCTTCAGCTATCCACCTCCTTATAAGTTGATCCTTCCTTATTAAATGGTGCTCAGGGAAAGAACTTAAATACAAAAGGCAAGTCTTCACGTCACCTGGAAGATCTGAATAGCTGATGTAAAATATTTTCCTCATCCATTCTATACTGAGATTATTGGTCCCTAACTGTTTCATGCTTTCCCAGAAGGTGAGCCATTGTTCCATTCTTTGTTTACTGACTAATATACCGGCTACTAAACATATTGCCAATGGTATGCCACCACATGCTTTCACTATTTCCGTAGCGATCTTTTCCAGTGCAATTGGGCACCGCATTTTGGAACCAAATAATATACTCTGAAATAAGCTGAGAGAATTCTCAAAAGAAAGAGGTTTCATGCGATAGATAGAACAGGATAAATGCTTCCCACATGATTCTGCTATACTGCTGATGCGGGTAGTGATGATTATCCTACTTCCAAGATTATTCTCTGGAAAGGCGTGCTTCATATATCCCCATTTCTCAGTCGAACATGCACCATCGATTACGATGATATACCTAATATTCAAATTGGTTATCAATCTAGTGATAGCATGCAGCAATATCAATAGGTTAAATAATATCATATGTTGCTTGAAGAAAATATTCAAGAAATAAAGGGGGAAACATGCCCCAGAATTTTTATATAGTAGCACATGCATTTAGTCATCTTACAGCTCCCAACCCTTTCACGGAACTATAACCAATATTGTTTTCCTTAGAATAAGTAGTTACCAATTGAAAAAATCATAACCATATTATGTACCGAAATATGGACCTAGTACATAGTGCTATTTGCCGTTATATAAACAAGAAACCTATATGTAGCCTAATTATTTGTATAGAAATTAATACAAGGGTTTGAATCAGGCAATATATGTTCTTATAACATGGATGGATTGAGGTGCTATATATTGTTGTTTTATCGTGTAACACTTCGCGTGATAACAGAAAATAAACATTGTGTTTCTTTAAAAGCATAGTCATTATTGACCCAACAAAACCCAACTTAAATCCTTCATCTCTTAAGCCACTAATGTAATTCTATTTATTTTAGACATTACGGATTATAAATTTTCCATGTCGATTTTTGTTTTATTTCCCTCATAGGGTTTGCCTAATATTCAAAAATACCATTATCTATTTGTTTGAGGGGTTTATAAATGTATTTTGTTAATTATATTTGATACATACTTGAGACTTTAGATATATCTATTTTCAAGATATCCGAAAGGAGAGGGAAGATAGTGAGTTTTGTTCACCCAACGAAAAAGTAATCCATTGAATGCCTTAAGATTCTCCGTTCCTCTTCCTATCCATTACTTTATTGTAAGATCTCAAATATTGAAGGAATTTGATGTTCTGAAGTCTGAACCATTTTCTCAGATGAACAAACGGCAAAGACCACAATGCATAGTCCTTGAAACAATTACGTTTTATGACTCATATGTCTAACTTGGTATTGGATTAATTAGTTTTTGGCGATGATGGCAAATCTGGGCCTTTAGATCACTGATGAGGCTTTGCACCAGGCTATATATACGGAAAGAAAAGGGAATAATGCCAGTGCCAGCTTAGCCACGGAATGCCATCGCCCTACCTTCTTTAGAGCATGTGCACTCGTAGATGCTAACATAAGGAGAAGCCAAGGGAGAGATAAATGAGTTAGCACGTAGCACTGGTGCTAAGAGATGCAGCCATGATACTAACGTGACACTAAGGTTAAAGTTTGCACCTGGTGCTAACATCATTTTAGTAATGAAAATTAATATTTTAAATCATCTTAGCATTCATAAATGGGTGTTAAATCAGCTGCAGCTAAGATTGAGGTCATGCTAGTTAACTACTGTTAGCACCCAAATCTAATGTGCATGGTTACAAAAATTAATGATGTTCGCATCAAACTTTAACGTTGATGTCATGTTAGTACTAGGGCTGCATCCCTTAGCACCAGTGCTAACTCATTTCTCTCTCCCTTAGCCTCTCCTTACTCCTTAGCACCTATGGACGCACATGCTCTTAGCCAGCGTGTGATGCTGCTTGCATCGTGGTACTGTTGGTCGAGGCATTGCTGTGTAGCGTCGTTTGCTCCTACTAGCTTCTGAGGCGCTTCTGGCCGTGGAGTTGCCTTTTTTTCTTTTTTTTTTTGGCATGGGAGTTGCCTTGCTGTTGGCTGTGCAGTCAGGAGCAAAGGGAGGGAGAAGGTACGGAAGGGCGCCCAGCTGGTGCTTGCTGGGGCTGCTGTGTCACTCTGCGTCGTGCAAATAGCTGCTGGTGCTGTGCTCTAAACCGTATGGGAAGGCCAAGGAGCACGGAAGTTGGAAAAGAAGGAAGGAGAAGTTCCTTCAAAAAAAAAGAAGGAAGGAAAAAGACGATGAACCGACTCGGTTTTAGTACTCCAGAATATTAAAGGAATTTTAGGGGAATTAAGTCGGCTGATAAAAAAGAGTAAAACAGACTTTTTTTTTCTGCGAATGAGTAATACGGACATTACCACACAAACAGATGGATGGAATCGATTAAACTGGACTTTCTCATATAAAAATACTTTTGCCTGACGCATTTGTTAAATCATTGTGATTGTCGAATGAAAATATAGCCTCCCAATATGTGTATATTGTGAAACAATTGAATTATTGAGTTTATTTTCTTGTTGGACTTCCATATGATCATAGTTTTGTTTGTATCGTTATTGAATTATAATTGTATTTTGAGTGCAATGCACCCAGAGTACATAAACTATTTAGGGATGGTCGTTTAGGTACATAAACTCTTAAGTGACAATCTAGGTTAACAAACTACTTAGGAGTGGTCATTAGGTACATAAACTTTTAAAGTGACTATTTAGGTCTACAAACTAATTATGATGTAGCTGCCTAGGTCCAAAGTTATTCGTGCGTGAAAAATTCCTACATGCCACCATGGACCTGGGCATAATTAATTTGTGAACCTAAATGGTCACTTATTAGTTTATGTACTTAGATGACAATTTTTAAATAGTTTGTGGACTTAGATGGTCACTTTAGAAGTTTATGTACCTAGATAATCATGCCTAAATAGTTTATGTACCCCGGGTGCATTTCACTCTCGTATTTTAATTTATTGTATGCTATAAAGGAAACCAAGAACAATATGAGTTTTGGAGCCAATATGATATATGTGTTGAATTTAAGGGATTGAATAACCATAAAATAGATGTGTTTGTATTTATCCCACTGAATTTCCTAATTTTAGTCCCGCAAAGGTAAGTGAAGAACTGTTCATACGTGATATAAGCAAAGACTATAAATCCTTCTTGAAAAACTGAGTAACAGGTATAATACCTCTTTTCGTGTAAATCTCTTTGAATCTCATCCGTGATATCCTTCTTATTATTCCAATAATAATAGTTTTCTGGATCCCACCGGAGTTGTGTTAGTATATCTTGAAGAACTCTTGTGATGCAAGCCTTCTTGGACATATGAATATACACTCTGCAATCGAACTGCCATTTGATCTCATTATACACCTTTGTGGCAAGCGTTGTCTTGCCTATTCCTGCAGGTCCTAATATGCATAGTATTTGTAGCAGATCTTGCTTGCCATCATTCAGAAACTTTACAAGTTCACCTTGGGCACCATCCATTCCAATGATGCTGCAGCGGTTATCATAAACCTTGTACAACCATGACTGAAATGGCATATAGTTCGGACCAAGACAGTGCATTGTGGTCTTAGTCGCAGTGGTTCCGAGGCATGCCTCCACTTGTGTTTTGAGAGTCTGAATTTGATCAATGAACTTTTGCAGTGTAGCCTTTTTCTCACGATGCCCAATAGCTCCCCTGGCAAAGAAACTGATGTCGTCTTTGTTGACGAATTGATCCATAAGATCATCAATAAAATCGTCAAGTGCATATGTCATCTCCCGTATTCGCTTCACACAGTTCTTCATAGGCACGTTCAGCTCAGCCATGTCTGGCAGCTGCTGGAGAAGAGCATTCATGGCTTGGAGCCCCTCTCTTAGGATCCACTCCTGCTCATCAGTGCCTGTGAGCTTTGTGTATCTCTCCCCCATCAGAGTCGCGAGCTTCACAAGAAGGGAATTCATTGCTCCGGTGGAAGTGCTCTCCATAGCATTGTCAATTACTCCAACATTCGTGCCCCCGACATTTTTATGTCCTGAAATTATTATTTTCAGTGGTCTGATGCATGAAAGAATCTTGCTACATATACAAGGTTTACTAACTCCATTTCATATTACTTGTCATTCTAACAAATCTCAGAGAAAACAAGATGGTGTGACAAATGATATGTTACACCCTTACTAATGAGATGTGAGAGAGATAAAGTTATGATGAGACATGTGGCTGTATTGCAGAGTAGTGAGGGTCATTTTACCTCTAATAAAGTGCATTGAAATAGAGAATGACAATTATTGAGAGAACAAGTTGAATAATAGAACGATAAGTATTGTGAAACAGAGGGAGTAACAAATAATATACATAAGTACATATTAAATCAAGAAAAAAAATAAAATACACAAAACAAATTGTAAAAAATGAACATAAAGTGAATTAATTAATTTTTGCAATGCACACGTCCCATGAAGTTGCCCTTGAATCCATGCGAGATATTTATGATATTACCTAATTATTAATTTAATCATGATCGAAGCTATTTTCATTGCACGCCTCCATCAAGAGAGACACAATATTAGTACGACACACATAAGGTTTATCCAAAACAGGGGAACCTTCATGTCTATCGGCTAAGATAACTCCACATCTATCTTGAGGGTCTATTGAAGAGTTATAGTGTAGATGTCACCTGTTAGAACTCCTTGATTTTTTGTGTAAGAGAGATTGTGGCAATCCATTATGGACATGTCAAACTAGTTGTTGTGAGCTAGGAGAAGTGTGCCCATATCCTACATCACATTCATAGTCCACAACTTCTTATCTAGCTAGTTGAGTTATATATACACACACACACACACACACACACACACACACACACGGAGAGTATATTCTATAGCCGGCTATAGGATAGCTTATTCTATAGCCACTTCAGTTTTACGATAAATTTATCACGAATTTACGATAAATTGCAAATTTACGACATTTGCGTTCGCACTCGTGTTACAAGCAAAAAACCATGGTAAAAGTATAGTAAATCATGTAGCAAAATGTCGTAAATCACTTCAAGCGAATGTCGTAAATTACTATCCAACATGGCCACAGAATAAGTTATTATGTGACTGGCTATAGAATATTAGGTCACTATATCTATCTATCTATCTATCTATCTATCTTTACTATATGGAGCGCTGTGCGCTGAATATCCTATTCAGCGCGCTGCCCCAACCAACCCACGTGATTATGGTCCAGCCAACTGGTCCAGTCAACCCAACCCAGCTTCCGTAGTAGTATATCGAACACCCGCGATCGTATATGCCACCACACAGCTTCGGATTGTATATTGATTTGTCTGCGAGTAGTATATCAAGATGACCACTATATATATATATATGACCAGATCCTCAGTTTCTCTCTCATCATCTCATTTTAAACAGACTATTCTCTCTCCTCACCCTCTCACCTGCCACCGAGACGCATCCAGGTCCAGATCTCGCCGGTCGGCGGCGCCGGCGACCGAGCTCGCCAGACGTCGAGCCCGTTGCCGCGCGTCTTGATGTCGAGCAACTGCTGCTCGTCCCCGTCGGCTGCGGATGCGTCGCTGACTGGAGCTGCGAGAGGGCGTCGTGGCGGCGGCCGGACGCAACAGCTCGCAGGCATCGAGGCGGGGCGCTTCAAGGCGCTGCAGCGCCGACGAGCTCCACACGGCCTTGTACAGGTAACAGCCGACTCCCCAAGACCCATAAAAAAAAATCCTTTTTTCTTCATCCCATGGCCAAGCTTATCCAGATGCACGCAAGAAGAAAAGGCAGGAAGAAGCTAGCATCCTATACATCTTGCACATGCGCATGCACCGCTGGCTCTAATTTTTTCCTTTTTTTTTTCCCGTTCATCGTTGGGTCTGATTTTAATCTTCTTTTTCCCCTTCAGTAGACCTGAGGAGCTGCTTCGTGGGCCGATCGATTTCAGCTGGGGGCACATCGTCGGAGGTCTTGCTGGAGGCAGAGGAAGCATAGAGCGCGAATCTGCTCGTCGCTCCCCGGCTGCTACAAATTCGGGACACTTTCCATGATTTCGGTTAAAAGAAAATATCTACAATTTAAATTCAAAAAAATATATACGATTCAAATTTGTCTGATAATATATCACTCTATTCGCAAGAGTATATTGGACTCTAGAATCTAACGGTCTGAAAATGTCGACATCCTCATCCTGACACACTTCACTGTCTGAAAAAAATCTACAATTCAAAGTTGAAAAAAAATCTACAATTCAAATTTCTCGAATGGTATATCACTGTATTCGCAAGAGTATATTGGACTCTAGTGTCCAATGGCCTGAAAATGTCGACATCCTGACACCTGACACCGAAAGTGACACATCTGACACCGAAAGTGACATCTGGGTGGCGTTCTTATCTCCCCGATATACTATCTCGAAAGTGTAGATATACGCTTGAAAGTGCAGATGTACTACCCGATGACTTGTGATATACTATTCTGACACAGGGCTGACAGAGTTGGTCAGTGAGCTGGCCAGCGCGCCGAATAAGGGGCAGCGCGTTGCGCGCCACTTAGCGCTGTCGTGTACACACACACACACTAGACTTTCTAACCCTTAGAGTACTAGTACACTACTTAAGGAAGAATTGTTATGGTTAATCTTCATTTCCTAAGGTCAGGGATGCAAGATTACAGTAGAAAGTAAGCATAACATTTTGATGTACGAGAGCAAGTAGTAGAATTGTCAATCTTTGTACAAAGGATGGATGGCTAATGTAGGAGCCACGTAGAGTGACACAAAGGCAGTGTTGGCAGTTGGGTCAAGGAGGGTCAATAATAGTGCTATTTTGGCCACAAACTACTAGTGGGCAAGGTGATGATAGCTATTTTCTGGTGCAATAAGTCCAACTTTGATGCCTTAACTCTTCTCACGGTTTAAAATTAGTCAACTCAACTCATATACCAAGTACAAATGGTCCGCGTATGTCAGCCTCCTCACTGGTGGCACGGGCGGTGCCACGCATGGACAACTCACTGTCGCTCCTAGAGGTAGCGCCGGTGGTGCAGCTCAAAGCTTGCCCACGAGCCACGACTGCGCCTGCGCCTACAGTACTTTACCAGTCTCCTTCTTAAGCGGCATTTTTTGACACCTCGCTGAAGTTTACCAGGCCTTCGATGAGCTCGCCATCATAAAATCGAGTCCCAAGTCATCGTATTCTGAGCTCACATCAAAGGAAGATGATTCAACTGAAGAAATCAATCTATCCTTCCAGGCTAGCTAGGGGCAGTACAACTAACAACCAAAGGAACCAGTGATGGTGACGGGAATACACAAGAGGGATGGAACATCACCGGGAGAAGAAAAAGAACCGGGTTCTTGATCGAGCCAAATTCTTCAGCTCATGGGGACAGGACGAATAGATCCACGGTGGTTGCTGGCTCCATGTACCTGAGCTCCGCAGGATCAGGACCAACATGACGAGATAGGGTATCTCGCCAGCTTATTCCCTTTCACAATCAATGACAAATGGGACCCCAATTCCGATTCAGCGCTAACAATGAACCGGGCACCTATTTTCGTCAAGTTGAAAGAGATAGTGTTTAAAATAGAATACTTATCCACTGATTGGCTTGTGGGTTTAGGATAGAGAGTTAGTGTTTAAAATAGAATACTTATCCACGGTGGAGATTTACTCATTCAAATACCGACCAAATTTTGAAATCTCCCTAGGAAGAAACTGATGGGAATATGTCCCTCAATTCCCATTCCTTACCTTTACTTACCCAACCAAATGCGACAGCACATGCAACCCATGGGTCGTCAAATATCATCCTTGATTAGGTAAAGTCCAAATTGACTGCTAAGTAAAGATAAACAACAACAATGCTACAAGGCTGGCGTCACATCCCATTTCTTTTGCTCGCTTTGTTTGAGTGCAGGACACAGGTTTGAAATAAGAGGGGTTACCTTGTTTGTGCAAAATCGTGGAGAACTCCCATAATGTAGGAACCCTGATGATAACAACCTTTTAGCTATGGAAAATTCGAATTTGTAGAAGAAAACGGGAAATGATGTTCAACATCAAAGATGATGATAAATAAAAGAAATAAACATGCGAATGAATTAGCAAAGAAGTGTGAAAACAACGAAGCCATGCTTTATGTTAAAACCAAAATGCTCACCAGCAATCACTTTGTTTCGTTGTATCTTCCTGCAATTCCGTATCATGAATTCGATATGGCTCTGGATCTTCTTCAACAATTTCATCGAGATTTTCTGGAGCCCGGTATTTGTCCTGTCTTTCTGCAGTTCGGTATTCATCCTTTTGTGTTCCCGTAGTCATATTTTCCTCTTGATTCATTATGAACAAGTCAGGCAAAACAAATTGCATTTATAAGCATAAAACGGGCTTATGATTCAGAAAACAGCATGACTTTAGTTTCAAAACAAAAAAGATGCAATAGCTTGTGCAGATGGATACAGAACAATTTTCACTGCACTATCGCAATATTTTTCTGGTTTTATTTGAAACCAAATACATTCGAAAAAAATAAGTGCCAATTAACTGGGATACCTGGATTTTGCAAATCCAAAGGGCGTTCTGATGCCACAGAAGTCCTGATCGATGCAATATATTTCAGCAACCATAAAAAATGTAAAAATCATACATGCATTCAAGAAAATGATATTACAGATCAAGTGAAGGAATAGTAAACAATTGTAATATATTAACATATTAGAGAATAAATACCATCCATGATCTTGTTTGCTAGTATTCCCTAATCTTGTTCCTTGAGTTCCACATTGTTCTTCTCTGTTTTCATGCACAATCATGTCCTCATCTTTCAAATTAAGCTGGTAGTATTTGTCTTCTGTCCTTGTTTTGTTATCTTCCCCTTAATGCAGGATATGAACAAGTGAGATGAAGAAGTTTCAAAGGAAAAAAGTGGTGAAATGATGAAAGTAAATATAAGTTCATTAGATCAATAATGAGCAAATTAACTAGAAGAATGCACAACAGTGTACGCACATAAAGATAAAATAATTTGGAATATTAGAACTCAAGATGCTACTAGCAGATTAAATGCAGCTTCTCCCGGTTCTTATCCAATGTTAAGGAAAGTTCACAGGGCCAAAGATGAAGACGAATATCACATAGATCAGTAATGACGATGAAGTAGCTATGGCGACAAAATTAGACTTGGTGGTGAAGCCAACTGTAAATTCTTTAAGCAATACCAGAAAAGAATACCCAATCATGGCTCTCCTGCAACCCACTTAAACTTTTCGGGGCACTCGGTTTGTTGTGCGAAAAAATAATCTAGTGCGAAAAATTAGTAACATATTCTCCAACACAACCCTTTGTACATATTCTCCAACTGGTTCAAAATGGAAGAGGGAGCTCTATTTATTGCAGGGTTACAAACCAGCCTCCTATTAGGATAAAATACTGGTAAAAACATAGAAATATGATTTTCTTTGCACAAAAATACAAGTAAAATAAAAAGGATAAAGATTACCAAGAGAAATTCATGAGAAAAATACACAATATTACGTAAGCTTGAATATTAAAAGATTTTGGAGTTTCGACTTTCCTCATATGGTAATTTGGTTTCGTGTCTATGTTTTTTTCTCCCAAACGAGACCTTTTCACATTAATTTGTGTCCCATGTCCATGGACCTCCCTCATTATTTCCTAATACGGAATGTAATGCAAAATACGAGGATGGACGAAGAGGGGTTACCTGGTTTCTGCATATGGGTAGATGATTCTTGTTGCAGCAAGTGGAAGGATAATTCCATTGGCAGATTCCTAATGGCAACAACAATTTTTCACTCGTCAAAATTTAGACTGTAATTAATAATTCGGGTTGGAGCACATGGAAGCCAAGTTCCAGATCCAACAAAAATGAAGAAATAAAGAATATGCATGGAAGAAGCAGCATTTCTTTATCTGTACCTTCTAAAAGTTTGTTCGGTTGGAACTTCTGTCGAACTCTTTTCTTGGGTATGGCGTTTTTTATTTTTTGTCGCTGGAGCCATTTCTTTATCTCCTATAAAATTCCGATCCAGTAATAGTATTTTCACGATAGGACGGTTTGGATGTTCTCTAAAGGCTTCCTCCAACACGGACTGTACATCCTTTCTGCTGGATTCATCGGCAGCGGCACCTCCAATTTTGGCAGAGAACACTTCAAGGCCAGTCAAATGCCTGAAGCCAGCATTCACGGGGCAGTAGTGCTTTATTGCGTTGGCATTAAAACTTAGCTTGAGCATTCGGACATTAAGCATGGCTCCTTCTTCAAATGCTACGCATGGTGCTGCACAAATGAACTTGAAGTGCTTGAGGGCTGCGAACCCATCCTTATTAAATACAATCCTTCCTGCAGGAGCAGTCAAGACATACAGAGAAAGAGCGGAAAGGGCAGGCAGTCCGTTGAGAATGTAAACATCATCATTCGTGAGACTTCGTAGAGCAATCTTTAAAATACTGAGCTTTCTCAGTTCTCCAATCCACTTGGGGAGGCTGGAGATTGTACAGATGCGGGGCCTCAATTCTAACCTCTCAAGAAGGGTAGGAGCTGGTGAGACGCTGCTCAAGCCATCGCAGGAAATGCTTGAAGAAGCTCCAGCCCCTCTATCCAGAATTAGAGATTTGAGGTTGCTGATTTTCCCTAGGATTGTGGCTAGATGTTCCATGTTGCTTATCTCAGTGTTGGACTTTTTTCTGGAACACGTCAGATGAAGATCCTGAAGATTGGTAAGCTTGCCGAGGTCCAGAACATTCTGTCTTGAGCTAGTGCTGAGGTTAAATATCCCTAAACTGCGAAGTGATGTCAAGACGCCAATCCCATGGGGTAGTTTAGTCTCTCTCAGAAGTCGGAAGTGCAATAAATGCTTCAAATGGACAATATCTGATGGAACAGCAGCTAGTCTTGCAACGTCCAGTGTCCTTAAGTGCTGCAACCCTCGAATCTTCGCTGGAAGTTTGACAGCCATATTACATTCAATCTTCAGGTATCGTAGCTGAAGTAATTCTCGGATGACAGTGAGATCCAACCTGGCCTTGCCCTGATCACTCCAGATATTAAGATTCAGCACTCGAATAAGCCTATACTCCACAATGGAAGGGACACATTTGATGAATCCAGAAAACATAAGGGACCGAACTTGGGATACTCTGAAGCTTCCCGGTATTTGTGCACTTTTTGCACCTCCTAACTTAACAGACAATCGGCGAACCTTATCAGCAAGTCCTGGAACTGTTTCAATATAATCTACGACAGTGATGAAGTTCTCCTCCATGCATTCGGATGCAATAAAATCAATTACCATGTGATGAACTGTGCATGATAACACCTCATCGTTGCAACTTGCATCTACAGGTTGGATCATTCCTCTGACGACAAGCTCATCAAAATAGCCCTTGGCAACCTCCTCCATGTCTTTCCCTTCTTCTGCATCGATAAAGCCTTCAGCTACCCATTGCTTCACCAAATCATCCTTCCAGACTACATAGTCCTCTGGATAAAAATAAAGATAGAGCAAGCAAGTTTTCAGATGAACTGGAAGATTATTGTACATAATGTTTAGAACTTCTTTTATCCCTTCAGGAATAGGATTTTTCCTCAAAGCGGAGCATAAAGAATCTTGAATGTACTTTTTTTGTTCTGTTACGAGGTCTGGCCAGTTAGCTAACATGCTAGTTATATATACTATTTCTAAAGGTAAACCATAGCTTTTCCAAATAATTTCATTAGAAAGTTCTTCAAATTCTCGGTCAAGAAAGTTATCCCCAGAGGCAAAAATTCTGCTCAAGAATAATTGTCGTGATTGATCATCATTAAGAGATCCCATCTTGAATATATAATTCGACTGGTAACCACTGCAAGCCAATGCAACGTCCTCAATTTGTGTGGTTGTTATTATTCTGCTGCAAGAGTTACCATCTGGAAAAGCACAGCTGATGATATCCCATACTGTTGTAGCCCATAAATCATCGACTATGATGAGATAGCTGCAGACAAGAAAGAGCAAAGAATTAATATATGATAGAGCAAGCAAAAGAAATCAATAATACACAGCTTACACCAACAATTCCACAGTTACATGCTTGCCGACGAATGAACTATTTTTCTTTTCTATGCGGACGACGCAAGCAACCCTCCCTATCACATCCAAAGGCTCCTTGTTGCATTCATTCCACGAATAATTCTAATGCATGATAGAAAACGAATTGATCTCATATTTAAATATTATTTGACTGGTATGGTAACCACAGCAAGCCAATGCAACGGTACTGTATTTAGGGCATGTTTGTTTGGGCTATTGCTTTTGAGCTTTTGGAAAAGCGGGCTGTTTGAGTAGCTGAAAAGCTGGCTGTTAGAATTTTAATGTTTAGCTTAATATATATTAAGCTTCTCAGCATGCCAAAAGCCAGAAAAACAGCTCTCAGCAAGCTTTTCAGCTTTTAGTTTATTTCATCAGAAGTCAGCTTTTCAGCACTTCAAAAGCCAGGTCAGAAGTTTGCTGGTTGTTTCAACTTTTCAGCTAGCCAGCTTTTCAACTGGAAAAGCCAGCTGAAAAGCTGAAACAAACAGGCCCTTAGACTTCTAATAACGGAATTGTACATTGGTCATCATATTGTGCTCAACCATCATAAACCAGAACTACAATAAGTTGTACAGATCTTCCTTTCCTTTATGTATTTGTAAACAATTCACATGATTTTATCTTTTTTTTATCAGATTCATTGTTTGACAATTAATGGTGGTAACTTGAATTTCACTTACATATTGTAGACAATGCATTATACTAATTTCTATTATGTTGTCATTAGGGTTGTGCAGCCAAAGCTCTCGGCACTTGATGGTAAAAATTTGCATGAAACTTACATTTTGGTAATATCTAATACATCGCATAAAAGATGCTCACATTCTGGCATCCAACCATCAATATGAGAATGTTAATGGAAAGTTTCACTTTCACATCCGAATAAAAACAAATGCATCCAATTTGCAAATCGATTGCAATGACAGCTCGGATTTATTAGACATTTGAAGCATTTTATTTTGTTTTTGTGCATGTATCTAATTTGTTTTCCATAACACTCTAGTAGATAAGCTCATAAGCATATTAACAATATAAATTTCGAAAGTTCCTTCGAACAAGAGAAAATACGTACGACTTGTTTTGTAGATGTTTCCGGATGTTGTCGGTGAGGTCATGCAAATCACATAAGCCTTGGAGAGTCTTTTGTCCCTTAATCTGTGAGAGCAGGCTGTCGAGAAGCCTCCTTGTATCTGGATTTCGAGACACCCGTACAAAAGCTCGGCAATCGAACCCTCCTCCATATTTCTGATATAACCTTGTCGCAAGCGTTGTCTTCCCAACACCTGCAATTCCAAAGATGGGCACTACCTTGAGCTGTTGCTCCGTGTCGAGAGCCAGCAAGCTGACAAGCTCCTTCACGTGCCTGTCAAGAACTGCACATGGAGTTCGTAGCAGAGGGCCGAGGGGCGCTGAAGTAGTCTTGACGATGGCACCATCAGGTTTGAGCATTTCGCGTCTACCTCTCGCACTCTGCAGACGCGAGCTCAGTTCTGATATATCCTTCGCTATCAGGGGATGCCGCCGCCGCTTCTTCTTGGTGCGGATCCAAGGAATCCTCAAGACGCGCCGTGACAGCTTCACCTTAGCCTGAATCCATGGAATCCTCAGGCGGCGGCGCTGCTTCCTCATCCAAGAAATCTTGCGGACGTTGGTGCGGGAGCTGGAGTGCACAACCATGTCCAAAAAGTCATCCATGTCGTAGCAAATCTCTCGGACCTCCTTCATCCAGCACTTATCCGTGAAGGAAAGCTCTGCAACACCGGAAAGATCCAAAACGAAAGCACTTATGGCCACGAGATCCCCCATGAAACCCTGCAGCTCATCCTTACTCAGCCCCCGCGGCAGACTCTGTTCAGTGTGCAACAACGTGCGGAGCCGTCCAAGGACGGGCCCCATGGCGCCCAGCGAACAGCTAACCGGAACCGCTTCCGTCAACAACGCCGGCAGACCCCTTTTGGACTCCATCCCTTGCTCCATCATGTCTCCGGCTGCCTGAGCAGATGGTAGAGGAACACAAACAAGATTATTCGTCTAGTAGACTATAAGAGAAAAGGGAAACACGCATTTACCGGCCAAAATAGATGATGAACCATCATACATCATATCATAACGGGAACTTACCAAAGCAATCACTTGTCAAGAATGACCGGAGTATAATCATGAGGCCGGCCTCTCAGACGTTTGGTAAGGATTGTGGTAGCCAAACAACACGAAACTTTCCTACTCGCTTTAATTTAGTATGCACAGTTTCGTCTCAGCATGGAACACACTGTACAGACAGCTGGGTATTTTATTACCTGCCCCAGCGACCAAACCCTTGACCCGTTTCGCCTCCCGTGAGAGTTGGTTGCGACAAAACTCCACCCTCCTTCCCCGGATCTTTCATTCAAAGTGCCATTGATACAGGAGTTTCAGAAAAATGGAGTAGATGGGTCCATCTCTTATAAATATGTCGCTAATAAGGACACGTCCAATGATGCCGTCTCGGAGGCTATCCCATGCATGATTACATCGTATTAAGATAGTTCATTAGACAATCTGTACAACAAATCGTCTTTTCAATTTGTATCATAGTAATTCCATATTTCTATAATTGGTGTATCAAAAAACAACGGTGTTTTACATTTTTGAGTTTTTTATTGTGGTTTCGTGGTTGGACTTTTAGTCAGCTACAGGCTGGAATATTAAAATATATTCTCTTTTCTAAAAGAAAGGTGTACAAAATGGGAATATTTATAGTTTGCCCGACAAGAACTCCTACAAGATTGAGAATGCTATCTCATAGACCAAAGTTTTAACTTACGAGATGGTTGCTTCACCAAACAACCTTCTCTTTCTCTCACCTCCTTCTCTCTCTTCTACATCAGTAAAAATCCTCTATATAGTATTGCATGAGACAGACCAAGACATAACTGTTGGCAGTTCATATGCATAGAGAATAAGTTTTAGTTAATCCGTAAGCGCAGAGAATACAATTATAGAATTTCATCCAAGAGTATTCCATGCATCGTTTTTATCGTCAAGGAAGTGAAGCTTAGGAACTAATTAACAAAGTTATATCTATTAGTGAAATACCAGCTAAACTTTTTTTGCTAGGAAAATACCAGCTAAACCAGTATGGGGTAACGATTGCTCGGTTATATATGATAGGGGGATACACAGGTGGATTTCACACTACAAAATAAACTAAGAGATAGATATAGTTAGTTGTAGTTGGGAGGACAATGAGTCTTAAGTCTAGGATTCCTATATAAATACTTTTATTATATCTAAGGTTAATTTTCAGGATAGATTGAACGTCACTTGAGTTAGACTTATATGAGCAGTAGACTTATATGAGCAGAGCTATCACTATCTACACATATATTCTATCATTCATCTTATTTTCACATGTGGGGGCACATAATCGAACCAATTTCAGTATCCACACCAATTTGACCAATTTAGCCATAGGGTTTCTGTAGTTCCATCCAAGAACCAGAAATAAAAAGAATGAGACAAATCTAGATACGGGGGATATCGTTGTTGGTCAATAAATCCATAAATGAACCTTCAATTTACCAGTAGATGATAAAGTATTCACCAGAGTTGAATGCATTTCTTATTTTCACTAATTCAATTCCAAAAGTTTTGTGAGTTTTTATCTTTGCACGAGCTCACAAGAGAAAAATTGTCAGAAAAGGAAGAAAAAGACCATCAGCCAACCCCCTAGGGCTGGACAATCTATGGTGAATTACATTCCTCAATTAGAATAAAGCCCACCTTCATCTGAGTGGAGAGTGAGCCCACAAGTTAGTTGGGTGAAATTCAACTCAACAGACCAAAATGGATCAATCCAGAACTCAGTTGAAAACAATGCAACCTCACCTACACCCAATACAAGAAATGTGATGATTATGATTTTTTTTTAGTGAAGAATCGCTTTTTCGTCACTATTTTGTGCATTATTTGAGTTTTTAATAGACTTCATTGTGATTTTGCTTTCATCATAAGTAAATCGATTTAGTGACAAAACATCATAACCGTCTTCAGTTAAGAGGCAAGTAACGTAGGGGATGTGGCAAATTGCTATGTCTATATGCATGTTTTGCATCTTTTCTGAATAAAATGGAAACACAACATAATACTATCAATTTGCTTTATTTCTCGTTGAACCATTGATGAATGATGATTGTTTATTTGACTACATTCAATGGTGCATGATGTATGGATGTCAAACTCATCATGTGGAATGCTTGACACTTGGATCAGTTTTTTCTACGCTGTTATACTACTTGATGAATGTTTATTTCCTAAATTGGTTGTGATCAGCGGTATCATGCATACTTGCTATTCATAAGCATACCTATGCATTATTTCATTTGGAGATTTAAGGCCTATCATCGCCATCGCGTCATGACTAGTATTGGTACATGGAGTTGCATGAGAGGTTGGCATTGTCCAACATAAAACTCTCAACTGGAGTTGCATCATGGCATGCATACATTTTTGTCAATCAGAGGATGCTGAATTATCATGGGGGTTCTTTTATGCCCTTTATTTGGAGAATTGTGGATGGCTGATTCGTATCTTATCAATTATTTGAAAGTATACCATTGATAGACTTATTGCTTTCTGGATGGCCGTTCTATATATATTCATTTGTTGAATGTTCAACCGAGTGCATTGCTGATTTAATTGCAGACACTTCTCAGCTGTCGGTTGTTGTATCCGACTGCAGAGTAGGCTGACGTTCGTTTGAGATATTCTGTAGTAGTGACAGAAAATTTGAGGTGGTGGTCATGCACACACTATAACAATGGCTCAAGGTTTACCAATAGGATTGGTTTTTAATGGAACTCTCGTGGCGGAACAATGTGTGGTGTTTTTATTCATATTGAACATGTTATTCTAACTTGTTGTAGTCTCATGTTGAGGCAAAAACAGGGTACTCTTTTTTTTAATCTAAAAAGAACTAAACATTATTTATATCTCAGTCACCTCTTGTGTCAGAGGAGCCGGAGCACCCCGAGCCGGATCAAACTGGCCCTCAGACAGAAACAAAAAAAAGACAGTTAAAGGGCCAACGCACTGGCCAAAGAGAAATAAACTACTGAGGAGAAAATTAGTGAAGCCTTTGGCAAGCTGGATCCACGCACTAGTCCAACTGCATTTTCTGAACAGAAATATTTTAGTACTACTTTCTTGCGCCAGATCTGCAAACATCGAGGTTCATGTCTGTATTGTCCACATGTGCTCTTGGATCTTTGTCGACTCGAATTGCAGATCTAGGCTATGTGACTCCTCGCTTCTCCAGTGGTACCGTTGCCACCCCAACCCACATTATTGCCAACGCTGGTTTTTGCAAGAGTGGAGCGATCTGTTTGTTCGACCCAGGAAGAAAAGGTTAGATGGATGCAGCCATAGTTGGAGGGCTACTGAGCAGAACCCTGCCGGTACTCTACAAGGCGATAAAAGAAAGAAGCAACAAGCTCAGCGACCTTGAAGCTGATGTTCAATTCATCAATGTTCAGCTCGACTTCATCAAAGCTGCCATCCGAGAAGACCGCAAGCTTCGAAATGATATGAGCGACGTGCGGAAATCCTGGTTGGTGCAGCTGAGGCGCTTGGCGTACCTCATAGAGGACTGCGTCGACCGCTTCCTGCCTCATGGCGCAGAGAAGATAGACCGTGGGAGTCTGGCTCTCGAGATTCAACAATGCAAGCAATTAGCACAAGCAATACGAGAAGGGTTAGAGTGTTACACCGCTAATGCAAATCCGGAGCAAAGGCCACAACAATTTTCTCCATCCTCCAATGCACTAGAGCAGCATGATCCTCCTGCTGACCTCGTCGGGATGGAGGAGCGCCTTGGTGATCTTCTGGAGCTGGTACGGGGATCTGAGAGCCCGTCAGAGAGGAAGCTAAAGGTGATCTCCATTGTAGGCTTTGGTGGCATTGGTAAGACTCTTCTCGCCGACCAAGTTTACAGGCATGCAGACGTGCGCAATCAGTACCATCTCTGCGCTCTTGTTCACGCGGCGGCCAAGAACACGGAAGAGATCCTGCACGAGGTACTCGAGAAATTCCTGGAGCAAGACATCAAGGGCAAGAGTGTGCCAGGGGCGAGAGCCTCTATCCAAGATCCACAACTGCATAACGGCATCGTCCATGCTGCAAGTACCTCCATTCAAGGCCCCCAGCTGCAGAACGGCATTCATGGTGCGAGTTCCTCTAATGTGCTCGCATCGGACAGGAATGACGTACGCACACGTCTTAGATCATACCTACAGTCCAAGAGGTAACTATTTTTCTCAGTTTGCTATGCCTATTAATTTTACCCATGCATCAAAAAAGTTTTGTTTGGGTTTTCGAACACCAATTTAATTCCTCCAAACAGGTTGATTTAAAAAAGAAAAGTGAAAACAGTTTGGCCCAAAAACTGCTGGATTTCGAATGATTTTTCCCCGGCACCTAGGCACCGCCTCCTTTTGTCGCCAGCAACACCTAAAGCGACGGGCTTCAGTCTATAGTGATGAAATCCGCCATCATTTACGATCATCCTACAATCCTATCCTTTGTATAACAATCTGATGCATCATGAGCTGTGAGCCTAGCTAGTCATATATTATGGGTGATTAGAAGTGTTTTCTCAATAAAAAAAGGGTATTTGCTTATTTTGTGAATGTTTCCTGTTGCATTGAATCAATCATGTTAATTAGGATGAAGTTATGTGCTTTGACAAAGGCTCAAGTTCAGTACAACCATGTTCACGATCAGGTGGCAATAATAGTATCTTCGAATTTACATATGCACTTCCCTTACTGAGGGCATAAGGATCGATGGGACTACAGAGGAGAATGAATGTCCACTAATTTTTCTCGTCTCAATTTATCCTTTACAGGTACCTGGTCGTGATCGATGATGTGCGGACAGAGGAACTGGGCAGTGAATTAATATCAGCTTTCCCTGAGGGGGAGGGGGTGGACAGCAGAATTATCTTGACCACGAGCGTACAATCTGTAGGGAAGAGCTGCAGCTCCGGTGATGGACACGTCTACAAGCTGAGGCCGCTCAACAAAGAGGAGTCAAAAGACCTGTTCTTCAATGTGGCTCGTACTGGTCCACAGACATCAGAAATCCCGGTGAAATGTGATGGTGTGCCACTTGCTCTGGTTAGCATAGGCCGATTTTGCAGGAAAGACTTGAGCAGATGTGAAGAAGCTTGGAGGAAGCTATGTAAGCCGGAAGTGGACTACAGGCTTGCAAGGATGCAGCAGGTGCTTGTCGATAACTACGAAAGCCTATGTAATCTTGATCTCCACGGTTGCTTGCTATATCTTTGCATGTTCCCTCCTGGCCATCCTATCAGGAGGGGATCTCTGCTAAGGCGATGGCTAGCTGAAGGGCCGGATGTTGGGTGCAGTACTAACCTCACGGCAGCCAACAACTTTGACACCCTCGTCGACCGGAACGTCGTGTGGCCCACCAGTGAAAACTTGAAAGAATGGAAAGCTCCTAGGATGATGCTCGACTACGTTGCTGGCAAATCGGAGTCGGAGAATTTCATCACTCTATACCGTGGTGATGAGACATGCAGAGCCGCAGCAGGTATCCGCCGACTTGCTCTCCATGACATTGGTGACGCCCATGACGGACGGATCTTGCTGGGGGAGGGTGTATCTCGTCTCCGGACTCTTGCAGTATTCCGTAGCAACCAAGGCGACGCAGCACTCAGTTTTGCAAAGTGCGGGCTTCTCCGGGTGTTAGATCTGGGAGCATGCCATGGCTTGAACAAAAGTCACCTCGAAGAAATATGCGACATGTTGAAGCTGCTCAAATATCTGAGTCTCAGGGCAAGTACTGCCATTACTAAGATCCCAAGGAAGATTGCGAAGCTGCAACGCCTGGAGACACTCGACCTGGGGAAAGAGACGGTGGTCAAGGTGCCAGCCGAGGTACTGTTCCTGCCTAACCTGAAATATCTCCTTGGAAAGTTAAAGCTTCGGAAATGCGACAGCGGTAAGAATAAGAATCTAGACAAGTTTCTGTCAAATGAAAGTAAGCTAGAGATGCTGGCGGGGTTTGTCACTGGCAAGGATGGCCGAGGTTTCCCACGTCTGATGCGCTATATGAGCCGGTTGAGGAAGGTAAAGATATGGTGGGACGACCCCAATGCCCAAGATGCCACAAAGCTGCAGGGAGATCTTCAAAAGGCAATCAATCAGTTCCTCGATAAAGCCTCTCGCATGCCATCCGTCGCTCACTCCCTCTCCTTGGTGTACCAGGAATGGTCGGCACCGTTCCTGGATTCACTACGGGGTCCTCCTGTTTGCAGTCTTTCGTCCTTGAAGCTGCACGGCGGCAGTAGGCTGATCCAGCTCCCTAAGTTTGTAACCAACCTAACTGGTGTAAAAGAACTGTACCTCTCGGCCACTACTCTGAGTTGGGATGATATCCAAGACGGCGTGAGAAACTTGAACATATTGGATAAACTGGATCTGGTTGCAGATAACATTGTCGGTGACATAGTCATTCGTTCTGGAAACCTCAATAGCCTGAAGCAGATATGCCTTGAAGTTGAGCAAAGGCTGCCCCAGATAACAATCCAAGACGGAGCTCTCGAGTGTCTGGTCTCACTCCACCTTGTCTGTAAAGATCTCGATGCTCTTTCTGCTGAGCAAATCCGGCAACTCAGGAGCCTCAAGGAAGTTGCTCTCCATATGGAAGTAGCTGAAGGAACAAAACTTAGTTGGAAAGAAGCTGCAAGACGCCATTCTAATAGGCCCAATTGTTTGTTCATCGCATACCGCCGGCATATGGGAGTGGGACAAACTGCGCAACCGGCGCCCTCAACCCAGACATCCCGGTCAGCATTGCTCTTCACCTGCTTATTTCTCTTCATGTTTTTATGGGTCTCCATCAATTATAAAACCCAGGAATACTGACGGAGAGACGGCATTGGTTTGCAGGTTAGATGCTCCTGGAATGCTATCAAATATAGCTAGTAGAACCAAAAGAATAGCTGGTTCTATTTTCCACCGTCGTACAAGGGCTGCTGCACCTTAACACGCCTAAATTTTGTGCTCCTGCCTCCGCATTGTTCATTTTGCATTATTGTAAAATCACACATCGAATGTCTTAATTGATGACTGTAGTCTTTGTTAGTTGTAGTCTCTTCTTTAAAGTTTATAAATTCATTATTTCTTTCTCTTTGTAGAATGGTCACTATTTTTCTATAATTCTATAAAATTAAAACACCGATCGAGCTGGCTGGAAAGGCCTTCTTTCTTTAAATTGGTAAAGAAAAACTGGCCTGCTCTAGCCAAAGGGTGGGGGTGGGGGGGGGGGGGGGGGGGGGGGGGGGGGGGGGGGGGGGGGGGGGGGGGCAGTTGCTAAATTCTTAAAAGCCGTGTGAACCGTTTGCTATGAGAAACTAGAAGTTGACAAGATGAGAATGCCGTGCGTGAGATGATGTTTATTTCTACTGCCCACAAGCCTTGCATTTGCTTCTCCCATGAGCTATTAACCTTGCTGACATGAATGGGCTTCAGCTATAACACTCGATCCTCATGTTTTTGTCACACTCAAGGGGGGGGGCCGGAGCCCAAGATGGTCTCCACTGGGCTCCGCCCTAGACAGGTGGCAATTCAAAATGAGGAGTTTAAGAAAATTTTTGAAAGGCTGGAATATTGATAGTGAAGGGTGCTACAAAAGGCTAAGAAAGGAATTAATTGACGAAAGCACAACCATGGACATTAAGAGCGAAACTTGTGGACTAACTGCAGCTGACAGACAGGAAAAACTAGAGTGTGAAACTCAACTTAGATTCCTCATGAGGGAGGGAATTGAGGCAACGCTCAAAAGAAAAGAGATATTGTTGAAGGTGATGAAAATTCGAAATACTACCAACTGAAAGCATCAGGCAGGAGAAGGAGGACCAGAATACGCAATTTGGAGAACGATGATCAGGTGGTTGAAAGGGATAATGAGTTAATAGAACATGTTACAAGCTTCTACAAAGAAAATTTTGGACCATCTCCAATTAATTCCATTAATATGGATGAAGTGGAAATGCCAAAAATATCAGAAGAGGACAGGGAAAAGTTAACTGAACCATTTTCAATGGAAGAAATCAAGTGATATTTTCACTTAAACACAATATTGCTCCAGGGCCAGATGGCATGCCTGCAGAATTTTATCAACATAGTTGGGATGTCATCATACTATGTTTATAGTTTTCCCGACGGGACCCACAGTTCTACTGTTGAAAATTCACTGTTCTCTACTGTTCAAAAATCAGAGGACCGTCCGATCTCCCCCACAACCCCATCCATCCATCCGTCCGCGCCTCTTCCCCAGCCGTCCGGTTCTTTCACATCCAGGTTCGCGATCCTTCTCGAGCATCCCCTTCCCCCAATGCTTCCTCCCCACCGATCCCCAATGCTTCTCGAGCCCCACCTGAGCACCGACTTGCGCGTCCGCGCCGAACCACGAACTGCACCAGCCAGACCAGCGCCGACAGCGCGACGGCGGCGCTGAGCAGCACCGCCTCCGCCCCTCCTCCCCGGCCGGGTGCCTCACCGTACCTCCGCCGCCGCCGCCTCTTCCAGTTGAATCCGGCGAGTGCCTGGCCTCGTTAAATATGATCTCAAAGAATTGTTTGATGACTTTCACAAGGGGGTGCTACAGTAAGCTTCATGGCCATTGGAGTTTGGAAACCCCAAAGGTATGAATGTTTTGGTGATTGGGTGACCATATTGATGTGTGTTGGTCATTTATACGCACCCATTTATATACCGCAAGTGGACGGTGTACATTGTAGCTTTTTCCCTCAGAATATTCCAAGGTTTATATCGAATCCACAAGGATCAGCAAGAGAACCGTGTTTAGGGTTTACTATTTCATCTAACAAATCAATCCTAGCATGAAGTACATATTGCATATGCAAGAGCATGAAAAAGGGTGAAAGTGAGGGTTGTGCCGGTCGGCACAAGGGGTGTGCCGATCAGCACAGGAGCTAAATTGCCCGAAGATTGCTTGAATGGCCTAAGGAACCTGATTAGATCACGGGGTAAGTTAGCCAAGTCTGCTAGTTGAGATCGTAACCAAAAAGCTTAATCAAATAGAATCATAAACGGAATTACTCAATTATTGATAACCGAAGATCGATAGGTTGAAACCCCTTTCCGACGAGCCCTGTCACGACCAATCGCCTTAGTCGGTAGCCTCTTCCTACTCTACACATCATCTCAAAGATCTCGAGTATGCATTAGCGGTCATTGAGGTATGGAGACGACATGCAATTATGGCGCATACAAGATCCGGATATCGTTTTAACCACAATGGAGATAGTGAGAGATTGAATCTCTCACCTTTTATTGCCACAACAATTAAGATAACATCTAATTACTTAGCCGCGTTACTAAGCATTGGAACAAGCATATGTAAGACCATAAAATCCAGGCAATCAATAATCAAAACCATTCATCCACATATTCAACCATACTTCGATAATACATAGTGCAAGATACATCACCATCTAGTAGGCCTATCTTGATGGATCACCTCTTTAGCACCAGCGGTTCTTGATCTAACAACTAGAGAACATGAAGAACGGGGCAAAGTCCCGGTGGCTCTAAACTTACTAGCTGTGTTGTCCCTCTGGCGGCCGATCTCTGTCCTCGGGGCGTCTCATGGGTTATATATGCAGTGGGGAGGCGTCTGAAGGTGAAAGGAAACAATTCTGGGTCGGTGCCGGTCGGCACCAAAGGTGTGCCGATCGGCACGAGTCGTTTCCAATTCGGACTTGATTTTTCCTTTTCGCAGCTCCGTCTTCCATAAATCATAACTTCCTCGTCCGGAGTTCAAATGAGGCAAACTTGGACTCTATATCATAGCCCTCGAAAAGATGTACAACTTTGGTATTGATTAGATCTCCATATTCGGCCGTCTTGGTTCTCAAATATGCGATGCAAAAATATCTGTCCTGATTCAGACTCCTCTGCGCAGGTTTTCTTGCGGGGCCCATATCTCCTAGCTCCAGAATCCAAACAGGACAATCCATATATGTTCCGGAAAGATCTCGACGAGATCTACAACTTTCCTTTATATTGGATTCCTATTAGAGCACGTCTTGAACTCGAAATCTGCGTGACAACACAGTGCTATTTCTGGACTGCGCGAATTGATCTTTCCTTCCGGATAAACCTTCTAGAAATCCTTAGGCATTGGGCCACGACCTTGGGCTTGCATGATGGGTTCCATGGACGTCCAGAGGTGTCTTGTAGGTGCCATGGGCTAGTGGGAAGCCCTCCTTGCATGGCGAGTCGGGCTTCATGTCGATACTTCTCATATAAGAGCCATTTTGTCGTCTTTTCACCTGTTTCTGCAATATAGCACTAAAACGACACTACATGTGGAATTCGTCAAGGTTAGAGGTAAAACACATGATTATGATGAGAATATGGTACGATGTTGGTGGTTTTGGGCATATAAAATGGGTACTTAGAAACCACCAACAATGTGACTAACATTTCCATGTAGGATATACTAATGGTCATGTCAAGGAAGCGTCGACTCACAAACCCTATCTTTATCGACGACTTGGTGATTGGTTGCCTCGACAATTCGGATCGAGAACTTGATGAAGTCAAGGTTGAAGATGGATCAAGGCTAAGGACATGATAGATCCAAGCAAGTGTTGGCTTGGTGTAGATGTTAGCTTGAGTCCATAGAAAAAACTGGACTATCAAAAGGGATCGAATTGGTTCTCTTAGAGCACACTAGGTTAGAGATCATGTGGATGCATTGTGAGTCTCTTGAGGGCTAGGGTGGCTGAAGAGAAGAGGAGGAACCAAGAATGGAGAAGTTGGAAGCAAGGATCAAGAGTGGATCAAGTTTTCAGCTTATGCAGAAGAGACCGGATGGTACGGTCCTAGGGACCGTATAGTACGGTCTTCATTGAAGATCCAGACAGAGAAGAGAAGTCTTAGGATGCTGAGAAAATGAAGACCGAACCATGGACCGGACCATACGGTCTGTTGACCGGACGGTACGGTCATCAGAGGAATTCTATACAGAGAAGATGTTTCCTCGGGTCTCTGGAGAAGTGAAGACCGGACTATTGTTCGGATAGTACTGTCCTAGGGACCGGACGGTACGGTCTTCATTGGAGAAGTTCAGACAGAGAAGAAGAAATAGAGAAATGCCTGGAAATGAAGACCGGACCATACGTCAGATGGAGACCGGACGGTACGGTCTATGGTACGGTCATCATATTTCCTGGACACTTTTGAGCAACGGCTAGTTTTGAGTTGGTAACCTATAAATAATTGGTTGCTCGGCCCTTGAGGGCTCTCTTGGCCATTGTTGTAGTGCAGGAAACTCAGAGGAAGCCAAGAGCAAGGGAGGGAAGCACTTCTGAAGGATTTGGAGTGATCCTAGTACTTGAGAGAGTAGCAATTGCATCCATTTGATCTCTAGGCTAGTGTGAGCTTGAGAGAGTCACTTTGGTTTGTTACTCTTAGTCTATGGCAAGGCCTAGACCGGTTAGGCGTTGGTGTTGAGCTGTCAAAGGAGACTGTGGAAGTCAACACAAGTTTGTACACGGTCTTGGAGCTTCCCGTGCGAAAGAAGCATCACTAGTGGAGCGTCCTTTGGCACGCATCAAGTGCGGAGCCTTACCTCCGGAAGAGTACCCAGGAGAGAGCGCAGCGGGACGTGCCCGCGACTTCACTCGGATGGTGAAGTGTATTCTAGGAGGGATCGCCATCGAGCGGAGGGACGGGGTCGAGACTACGACGGGAGTGACCCAACGTGGAGTAGGGGAAGGCGCCACCCTTCCGATACCACGGGAAAAACATCATGAGCATTCCTATCTCTATCTCCTTTACTTACTAGCACGCTTCCGTATTTATTTTTGTGTTAGTAGAATTGCATAATAGGTTGTCTCTTTGTTACTTGGTAGAATTGCTTGTTAGGGTGTTGCTCTTTGCTAGACTTGATTGTGCGCGCGTCTCGCTAGCCTCTTGTTGTCACCATATATAGTCTAGCTTGCTTCACACCTCAAGTACGTTTGGGAGAAATTATTGAGACACCGATTCACCCCCTCCTCTCGGTGCTCTTGATCCTTTAAGTGGTATCAGAGCCTCGCTGCTCAAATAAAGCTTAACCGCCTTGAGTAAGGATGCCGGGAGGAAGTGGACCACCTCCGTTCGATGGGACCGATTATGCCTATTGGAAGGCTCGCATGCAAGCTTACCTCGAGGCTCTCGATCCTATCGCATGGAAGGTGACGTATACGGGTATCTCCCTAAGGACTTTCATTGGTACTCTTGATGTTAATCTTGAAAAGGCAAATGCTAAAGATAAAAATGCCTTGTCTGAAGCAATCACTAAAGAGGTCTTTGCTCGAGTCAAGTCCGCGGGTACCGCTCATGAAGTGTGGACTCAAATCCAACAAGTTTATGAGGGTTCCTCGGATGTGAAAGAGGAAAGATACTATATCCTTAAGGACAAATATGATGCATTTACCATGCCTTGCCTTCAAATGAGCTAATCAATGATACTTACTCTCACTTGAATGTGCTTGTAGAGGATATCAACTCTCTCGGTGTGAAGGAGAAGATTGATGATGGTGACCTTGTGCGGAAGATCATGTGGATTCTCCCAAGGGAGAAGTATGGAGCACTCATCACATGCCTCTTCAACACCGACATTCAAGAACTCACAACGCACAAGCTTCTTGGGAAGATGACCGCCTATGAGAGCTACAATCTCGACAAGAAACTTGATGAGAAACCCTCCAAGAATCTTGCTTTTGCCTCTGAAGGGTTAAGCAAGAAAAAGTTGAAGAAGGTGATGACTCAAGATTAAAGTGATGAAGAAGTTGAAGAAGATGATGAAGACTTATTGTAAATCCATCCAAATGACCTAGCACTCATCATGAAGAGAAGCAACTTCTTTAAGAGAAGGTTCATCAACAAAAAAGATGTCGATTGCTACAATTGTGGGAGAAAGGTCACTTTGCTAAGGAATGCACAAAGCCAATCAAGAAAGGCAAGAAGAAGACTCAAGAGTCAAGCGATGATGAAGAAGAAGACTTTAGAAGCAAGTACAAGACAAGGAAGAGGTTTGTCAAGAAGGAAAGCTCTAGAGGCAAAGACGAGAGAAGATCATCTCGCAAGGGGCTCTTTGTTGGAGAGTGGGTCACGGATGATGAAGAAAGTGATGAAGAAGAGAGTGACGATTCGTCCTCCAAGGGCAAGAAAATAGCCGGTATAGCTCTCACAAATATCTCCGAGACTCTACCACCACCTCCTATTTGCTTGATGGCAAAGGATGATAGTAGTGACGATGATGATGATGAGGAGGAGTGTGAGTCCGAGGAGGAGTTTGGTGAGGAGGATAGACCCACTTATGAGGAACTCTTGGATAGCATTCTCCTAACCGACAAGATGCTCAAGAAGAAGGACAAAACCATTGCTAGGTTGGAGAAGGAACATGAATTGGCATCTTTCCGAGTTCGTCAACTTGAGGATGAGCTTAGAGACATCTCCATCATTCACAAGTCACTTTGATGAGGACTATGACAAGCTTGAGGAAGATCACATGAAGCTCAAGGAGAAGTCCAAGTTACTAGAGGATGAGCTCAAGCACCTTTCCACCTCTCTCATTACCTTGGATGAGAGCTACGATAAGCTCAAGGTCGATCACATGAGACTAAATGAGAAGTACAAGGTACTTGAGGAGAAACATCATGCTACCCTCGAAAAGAGTAACACTTCTTCTCTTAGTTCATCTAGTTCCGATATTTCATATATTACTTGTGATGAACTAACCCCCTCTCTTGAGAGCACATCTCTTGATGAGAAAATCTTGAAGGAATATCATCAACTCAAGGAGGAGAGAGCTTCGGTGATGG
Source organism: Eragrostis nindensis (assembly GCA_012490785.1). Taxonomy (NCBI): domain Eukaryota; kingdom Viridiplantae; phylum Streptophyta; class Magnoliopsida; order Poales; family Poaceae; genus Eragrostis; species Eragrostis nindensis. Next base: position 2,801,462 of record JAAXCT010000021.1, on the reverse strand, counting down.
ACGGCTTCGAAAGGCTCACAAGAGGAAGGACCATTCATAAGGAGATACTTGGTCACAATCTTGTGAACAACCCGGGCACAAGGGACTCGGCTCCTATCCCGCCACCATCAACCTCATCGGCAAGGATGATGACATACCACCTTGGGTAGTCCCTCTCATGGCGGACGACTACTATTGTGAGAAGTGTTGCCGTGACGGGCACACTAGCAAAATTAGTCTCAAGGTGAGAATTTCCAAAGATTTGCCTAATGCTAACTTGTTCCATGAGAATACACACTACAAGCTCTTTAGGGACAAGAAAGGAAGAGTGAAGGCAAAGGCTCTTGGATCACCCGACAAGAGGAGGACGATAAGGAGGATTTGGGTGCCTAAATGCATAGTTGATCTTGAGAGGCCAACCAAATGCGAGTGGGCTTCCAAGACCAAGACCTAGACGGGTGATGGTGGTGGACCGTTTGCCAAGATGATGATTCATGAACGTCCACCACAAGCTTCAAGTGCCTCATCGACAAATCTACTCTTCAAGGAGGTAACTTGTATCATAATAGGTTTCCTTTCTTGCATTGATTGCATGGTAGTTAGGTTCTCCTTTCTGAACTAGTATGTTTGTATCTATGCATATGTAAATAACTAAAAAGAAAAGAAAAAAAATTAGTTCGAGGTCTAACTTTCTCAAGATAGCTATGAGCATAGGGGATGCTTGAGTTGGTGGTCCGATGAACTCAAGGCAATGTTTGGCTCATAGTGAGTAAGCTTGAGAGAGGCTCAAACCTGACCTTGAGTACGTTTCCTTTATGCGTTGCTTTTAACCTTGCTTGCATATCACATGGCATGTTTACTTTTCCTTGCATTTGTATGATATGCTTGTCTCATGCATTGCATATAGGAAATCACAAAGGAGTAGTCACACTATGAGGAAGTGCTTCATTCCCCATATGATCTCACCTCTCATAGAAGTGTGACAAAAGAAAAGATTTGCGCTTCATGCCCATTGAGTCTTGCTAAATGATCCTCAAGGTTAAATCTACTTGCACGGATCATAGGCAAAGGGCTCATACATACCCCTCCTTTGGTTTTATCCCATTTGGCTTTTATTGGATGGTTCTTATTTGCCATTTGAAAAATTACTATAAGCCTATGTGCAACCTATATTGGTTTATTTTCAAAGGAGTGTTTGAGAGTTTCCCTTCTAGTCCATGTTTGGTGTTTATTTGGTTTTTGTGTGAGAAACTTGAACTTAGAAGGAAATTCCTTGAAATCAGCATTTTCTGGACTAGACCGTACCATACGGTCATAGAGACCGTTCCACACGGTGTGCTTTTGCACGAGTTTCTTCATACCCTGAAAACAGGATAGAGACCGGACTATACGGTCCTGAAGACCGTACCATACGGTCTCTCTAGAGGACTGTCAAGGGTAGAAAGGAGACCGTACCGTACGATCTCCAGGACCGGACGGTCCGGTCGGGTTGATTCATCGAGATTTCAAATCCAATCCACACCGTTGATTCAATCCTTGATCGATCGTGGCCGTTGATTCAAAATTAACCTAATCCTAACGGGTCGTTCCCGGTTACTGTGCATCCCTTTCGTTTTACGCCGCCGCTCGCCGTCGCTGCTTTCCGCGTGCGCGCGCTCCGCCGTACGCCGCCACCGCTGCCGTCGAGCGCCTCGCCGACGAGCTCTGCATTCACTGCAGTCGCGCGCCGCCCAGCTCCACTCCACCCGAGCTTCGCAAACCCTAGCGCCGCCGCGCCGCACCCCCACGTCGAGCCGGAGCTGAGGATGAGGACCTCGCCGATGACGAGCAGCTTGCCGAGGAGCTTCTTTCTTCCGCGCGCGACCTGAGCTGTTGCACCTCTTCCACGCGCACGAGAGCTCCTCCTCCCCGCCTGCTTCACCGAGCCCGAGCTCTCCTCTCCGACGATCGTCGTCGATTAGATTGCTCTGGTGAGCCACTAGGGATCAAATTGATTGCACAGTACCTCAATTTTCCTAGGGTTTGAGCCATTCTTCCTTCATCGTTAAAAATCCCTAGAATTTGCTCCATAAATCGAACCTTTATTGCATCTGTAGTGATTTTCGGTCAACTTCAATGCAATTCAGGTCAATTGCCAACCATATGTCATAGTGTTCGAGTATTACACTTCATTTATCTATGACATGTAGGTAGTTGTTCACTTTGTGTCGATATCATTTCCATACCTTATCCACTAGCTCAACGCTTAGTATATTTCCTCGATTAGTGTCGTATTTTGATGTTGCATATCTAGTACATGACACTAGTTGATCCCCACTCATAATCGACATTGCCGTAGTTCCCCATTGCGTATTTGCCGGCATTGTGTCCTTCACCTCTGCGCTAGGACTTCATCTAGATTTACGCGCTTACCTACGATTCTTGCTTATAGATTATAGTAGGTTATTCTATACTCATATACCCTGTCTATTCCTATAGTGCAGTGGCAGTCGACAGTGGATAGTTGACAGACAGCAGAGCAGAGTCAGTGGACGGATTTAGGGCCAAGCCCTTGATCCTATCTCAGTCAGCTGATCAGTGGACGGGTTGGTGAGCCAAGCTCACTCGCCCTATCTTGTCTGCAGAGATGGCAGGAGGCAGAGACAGAGGCAGGGGAAGAGGGGATCATGACAAGGGAAAGGGCAAGGCACCAGATCCACCGCCCAAGAAGAAACAGAGGACCGGTGATCCTGTTTGGGATCAAGCTCTCAGGGCAGAAGCAGTGGACCTACCCTCTGGCAGAGACACAGGTTTCCAGATCAGGGACACAGCTGCAGGAGGACAGGGGGAGACAGTGAGGAGGTCTTCCAGGCAGAGGGCTTCAGTGCAGCGGACTCCGACCACCCGTGAGGTTGGTTTGTCGAGGACCGCGCAGCAGCAGCAGGCACAGCCAGAGGCAGCAGAGGAGGAGAGTTTCTCCAGCTCTGGTGACGGTCCTCCCTACGTCACCGAGGAGGACAGGCAGAGGATGAGGGAGAGGTTCTGTGCACTCAACAGGAGCGCCTCTCTCCAGGACGTACTTGCTGATGATGCATTCAGGCTGCCAGGCCCAGTCCTCAAGAAATTCAGGAGGGTAGTTGAGGAGGTGTGGGTACCACCCAAGAGGGACCCAGCAGCTGGAGGTCGTTTCTAGACCTTACTTCAGCGGAGAATAGCAGCAGGGCTGAGGAGACGACTGCACACAGACGGAGTTGAGAAGCTCTTTGTCACTCACCAGCACTGCAGCATACAGGCTGCCACCAGAGGTGCCGGGACGGACTTCACACAGCACCTGACTTTTCTCCCGGGCCTTCAGGAGCTCATCACTAGACCTCTCAGATATGACACTGATATAGTGATGGACTTATACGCTTCGTTGTTGATTGCCTCAGACCGTTCAGCTATCTGGTTCATGTTCAGAGGGCAGCCTTTACAGACTGACGAGGGAGAGCCTCGTGGAGGCACTTGAGACCATCCAGCATGAGACCAGAGTGCTCGAGTTAGCTCACAGAGGGATGGAGCCTCCCTGCAGACCTCTTGGGGGGCATTTGCCTACTGATGATGACATGAGTATTGCCTTCCCACCACCTCACCCGCAGAACTACAGCAGAGCCCACACCAGACTGACACACGAGGGCAGAGTTCTGAGGAGTATACTGTGCAGGATGATCGTTCCCAGGAGTGGCTACAAGGATCAGTTTTCTATCCTTGCACAGTGGATTGTTATGATGATACTGAGGCACAGAGGTTTTGACTTGGTTAACCTGATTCTGTGTCAGATGGAGGATATCATTGCTGAGAGCATTGCTGCGAGGCACTTGGCTTTCGGTCCTTTGATCTGCTATATTCTATTGAGGATGCACTTCATGACTCAGGAGGAGTACGATCACCTGCCCAAGGTGACCACAGCCTACACACCCCTGCCTGCCTCCGACAGACGGGTTGCTGCCCGGGAGCCAACTTCAAAGGGGAGTTCTTCACAGGGGCCAGGTGACACAGCTACTGAGACAGAGCCTCACTTTCAGACTGGCAGTCAAATGGAGTCCATCCCTGAGGATGTGACACCAGACAGCAGAGCAGGTCCTTCCACCTCAGCTACAGCTCCAGCTCAGACATACTCTCTCCTGCACGCAGAGCTTGCACAAATCCGCAGGGAGCTCAGGGACCAGAGAGAGAGAGCAGAGAGAGGGACAGACAGATGATGGATAACATCATCCTCACTCAGAGGAAGATGGCTGCAGGGTTCTCCTCTCTATTCACAGGTTTTCAGATGTTCTCTCAGACTCTGAGGCATCTTGGACAGGCAGTTCCCGGACTTCCACCGTTCCCTCCTCTCACCTTCCCAGGAGTGCTGCCACCAGACACGCTTGTTGACGGTCCTTAGACCCAGTTTTTGACCGTCAATTAGCTCCATAAATAAGGAAGAACTAACACTTGTTACTTGCATTTTGTTATCAAATAACCTATTTCCACGTGTACCTCTAGATTTGGATGTGCAGGTGGAAAACAGGGATTTTCAGGTGTAAACAAGGCCCAAGGCGATGATTCCAACACGTCCATCAAACGACGCTCGCCGCGGGAATATAATTCAAGGAATAAAGGCCCAGAACCTACTAGAATATCAACTGAGGCCACGCACCTGGAAAAGAAGCTTAAAGACCAGGGGGAAGCCACCTGCCCAGGCCCAGCCCAGGAGGGGCCAGGCCTGGGTCGGCTGACCCCAAACCCTGGGTCGGCCGACCTGGCAGGGTGGCCCCCTGGGTCCATCTTCTTATGTCGGTTCACAACCGACCTTGTGAGGTCGGTTCCACCTGCAATCAATGCCCACAATATCTGGAACCGCCTCAACTCCACCGCCTTTGAAGGGCTATAAATAAAGGGGTACCCCCCTCCTTAGAAGACACACAACACAAGAGGCTCATTCCCTCCTCCACACATCCAGAGCTAGGGGCTCTCTAGTTAGGCTTAGGCTGAGTAGTGGGCTGCCCTTTTGGCTCCCAAGTCCCTTGGAGAGTTTGGGGTATTTCCCTTGTATCCTTTTACTCTCTTTGTAAGACTTATTTATTCATCAATGGAATATCATCGTTCTTGTAGTAGTTATGTGCTTATGCTAGTTCATCGTTCATCCTTGATCTTGGATGAACGTTCTTCGTTCGTTCATGTTCGTTCATCGTTCGTTCATCGTTCATCGATGTTCGTTCATGATCGTTCATCGTTCGTTCGTCGTTCATTCATACTTGATCATCGGTTAACTATGATCGTTCTTCATCGTTCGTCGTTCGTCGCTCGTTCTTGAGCGACGAACGCTTATGCTTAACGTAGTGCTAGCTTTGATCCTTTGTCTAAGTAATCGCTCGCTGGATCTAGTTGTTCCTTTTGCTTAGTCATCGGGTCCATTGTCTTGCAAGAGTGCTCTAGGTTTATCGCTTTGCGATGTGCCTCGAGGGATCTAGAGTTGTGGTTAGTTACGCTAGCATGGTGCTAGGGCTTCCTTTCCACCCTTGGATGCGTGTTCGTACCCCACGGTTTGTAGAGGTAGGCAGCAGGTGGTGACAGCCCTGTCCGTCCCTTGTAATCCTCCATGTTCGGGTATGGCGTAGGAGTATATATGAAATGTCCGGAGATTGGGGCAGACTCTGATCGCTGGATCTCCCGATGATGGCTTGGCAGTAGAACAGCTTAGTCTTGGCTTGTGTGCAGCTTAGGCTATAGGTAGATGCTACGCACGCTACTTGACGATGTACATTAGGAGTAGCAGTTCTTCTTACTTAACCTTAGTCTAGCTTAGAGCCGCCTCTCGCCTTTTATCAGAGAGTGGAACTGCCTGCTGTGTGTGTCGCACTATCCTCTATCCATTTATTGCCTTACCCCTGCATTTGGATATTAGTTATGATCTATCGTTTGTAACACCATGAGTATAAGTACACACTTGTCAACTATGTCTTCCTTTGGGAAAATATAAATAACGATACCCTGGAATACTCTCGGGTGAAATGCTACAACGGGTTATCCGTGCGCTTGCGGATTATTTTTTATGATTAAATACTAATGATACATATCTGGCACTCGTTGCTAGTTGTGGATTATTATGTATCCTAAGCAAGTAACTTAACCCCAGGTATTTCTGGCGCCAAACCGGGTATTCACTCTAGGCCTAACTAGCCTAAGGTGGTGTTTTCTGTTTGGTGTAAGAAATACCAACAACGCTCCAGTTCCAACAGCAGTTTGTTCAGCAGCAGCAGCAGCCAGCCCAGACTCAAGTAGGGCAGTCAGTCGGCTAAGGACAGTACTTCAGCACCTTACTCACGGCTCCCATCTCACCTGCAGGTGCACCTATATTTTTGCTATTTTTAAAACGTGTTTTTCAATTCGAAATTTCTACCATACGTTGTTGCAATAACCACTATAGCAACAACGATTGTGGCGTTGCGTGTGCAAGCTATCGCCACACACCACACGTCGTTGCAACACACCAAAGTTATGGCAATGTCTCAAAAAGGTGTTGCGATACCCTATTGCATCGGCCGCACTTGCAGCACCTCCCAACGCCTATATTTAGTTGCAATTGCTTAATATTGCATCAAAAATACTCATATTGCAACACTTTTGAGCCGTGGTGCCAGGGTAATTTTCTTGTAGTGTATAGCGGGACCGTCGAGCTCCACCTTTGCCGGCTTGACAGGAGAGGCAGGCCCTTCACACTAGTACCTTTCTTCACTGGGCCTCTCCATTACTCCGTCAGTTCTTCTAGCTACTACAGCTCTGAGCTTCTCACCGCTTCAGCTGACGAGTCCGTTCTTTGTGTCACCATTGCCAGCACGCACACTTGACTTCGACACAGTGACTCAGACCGTCTCGGTACAGACAGACTCCGTACTTACAGCTTCACAGGCAGAGGCAGCGTCTACTACAGTGGAGACAGCAGCAGTGGAGACAGTACCTCCCAGGACTCCTTCACCACCTCAGGCTTTTGAGTACACAGCTTCTCCTCCAGAGCAGCAGCAGCCGCAGCAGGACACCACTTCAGCTCCAGAGCTTACAGTGACCACTACTGCTGCACCACCTCCTCCAGCCTCCGACGCGTAGGATACAGTCCTTCTCCTTCTTTTTGGTCATTGGTGCCAAAGGGGGAGAGAGATCTTGTATAGGTCTAGGGGGAGTAGTGGAGTGATCTCATGTTCAGGGGAGTGTGAGAGCTTTTGTCTAGGAGGAGTCCATTTGCTACTTTGTTTTGTATATTTCCTTGGTACTTCGTGGTTCTTGTTGAGCTTGGATTTCTTTTGCCTGTGTTTAGCTCATCAAGAATGCACTTGGCTTTGTTTCATACACTTGCTCGTTATCTATATATCCTGTATATTGCTTTGACCTGGATGTGCTTCCTTGTATCTATCTCGCCAAGTTTCCTCTTTTTGTGATGATATGTGCACTAACTTGCTTTTGCAGGATTATCCTATAATCTTATCATCACAGCTTAGTGGTCATAGCTCTTGCTCTTATCCCATATATATATCACCCATGTGCTCTAACTCTATTTTGCAGGTGATATCCTTTTTTTTAGCTATGACTACCTTATTCTCCGTTTTACTTGCTTTTCATTTATATCCAATCATCTCGATCACTCTTGCGCGTTCCTTTCTTTATCTTATGATATGTGTTGTCACCAATCACCAAAAAGGAGGAGATTGTAAGCTTCATGGCCATTGAAGTTTGGAAACCCCAAAGGTATGAATGTTTTGGTGATTGGGTGACCATATTGATGTGACTAACATTTCCATGTAGAATATACTAATGGTCATGTCAAGGAAGCGTCGACTCACAAACCCTATCTTTATCGACGACTTGGTGATTGGTTGCCTCGACAATTCGGATCGAGAACTTGATGGAGTCAAGGTTGAAGATGGATCAAGGCTAAGGACATGATAGATCCAAGCAAGTGTTGGCTTGGTGTACATATTAGCTTGAGTCCATAGGAAAAACCGGACTATCAAGAGGGATCGAATTGGTTCTCTTAGAGCACACTAGGTTAGAGATCATGTGGATGCATTGTCTCTTGAGGGCTAGGGTGGCTGAAGAGAAGAGGAGGAACCAAGAACGGAGAAGTTGGAAGCAAGGATCAAGAGTGGATCAAGTTTTCAGCTTATGCAGAAGAGACCGGACGGTACGGTCCTAGGGACCGTATGGTACGGTCTTCATTGAAGATCCAGACAGAGAAGAGAAGTCTCAGGATGCTGAGAAAATGAAGACCGAACCATGGACCGGACCATACGGTCTGTTGACCGGACGGTACGGTCATCAGAGGAATTCTATACAGAGAAGATATTTCCTCGGGTCTCTGGAGAAGTGAAGACCGAACTATTGATCGGACGGTACTGTCCTAGGGATCGGACGGTACGGTCTTCATTGGAGAAGTTCGGACAGAGAAGAAGAAAATGGAGAAATGCCTGGAAATGAAGACCGGACTATACGGTCAGATGGAGACCGGACGGTACGGTCTATGGTACGGACATTATATTTCCTAGGCACTTTTGAGCAACGGCTAGTTTTGAGTTGGTGGCCTATAAATAGTTGGTTGCTCGGCCCTTGAGGGCTCTTCTGGCCATTGTTGGAGTGCAGAAAACTCAGAGGAAGCCAAGAGTAAGGGAGGGAAGCACTTGTGAAGGATTTGGAGTGATCCTAGTGCTTGAGAGAGTAGCAATTGCATCCACTTGATCTCTAGGCTAGTGTGAGCTTGAGAGAGTCAATTCGGTTTGTTACTCTTGGTCTATGGCAAGGCCTAGACCGGTTAGGCGTTGGTGTTGAGCTGTCTAAGGAGATTGTGGAAGTCAACACAAGTTTGTACACAGTCTTGGAGCTTCCCGTGCGAAAGAAGCATCACCAGTGGAGCGCCCTTTGGCACGCATCAAGTGCGGAGCCTTACGTCCGGAAGAGTACCCGGGAGAGAGCCCGGTGGGACGTGCCCGCGACTTCACTCGGAGGGTAAAGTGTGCTCTAGGAGGGATCGCCATCGAGCGGAGGGACGGGGTCGAGACTCCGACGGGAGAGACCCAACGTGGAGTAGGGGAAGGCGCCACCCTTCTGATACCACAGGAAAAACATCATGAGCATTTCTATCTCTATCTCCTTTACTTACTAGCATTTACGCTTCCGCATTTACTTTCGTGCTAGTAGAATTGCATGATAGGTTGTCTCTCTGTTATTTGGTAGAATTGCTTGTTAGGGTGTTGCTCTTTGCTACATTAGATTGTGGGCGCGCCTCGCTAGCTTCTTGTCATCACCATATATAGTCTAGCTTGCTTCACACCTCAAGTACGTTTGGGAGAAATTATTGAGACACCGATTCACCCCCCCCCCCCCCCCCCCGGGTGCCCTTGATCCTTTCAGCTACCAATAGAGAGGCTTAATTATGGTTTAATTACTTATTATCAAAGAGTGATGATGCAAATGAAATAAAAACTTTCAGGCCCATTTGTTTGCTTAATGTCAGTTACAAAATACTCACTAAAGTTTTAACAAATAGGCTTGGTTTAGTCATCATTGTGGTTATTGGGGAAACACAAACTGGTTTCATAAAAAGACAGATTTATTTTAGATGGAGTGGTTGCTCCACACGAGATAATTCATGAAGTGCGCAAGAGAAAGTTAAGACATATGTTGTTTAATGTGAATTTTTGGAAAGCTTACGACAATGTTTGTTGGTCTTTTTTATACCAATTACTACAAACAAAAGGATTTGGCGATAAATGGTGTGACTGGGTGATGAAAGTGGTGAGCGGTGGCAAAGTGGCCATCAGGATGAACGACAAGATAGGAAGTTATTTCAATACACACCAAGATGGGAGGCAAGGGGACCCATGTCTCCATTACTGTTTGATATTGTAGCAGATGGTCTTGCTCAATTAGTCAAACAAGCTGCAGACAAAGGTTTAATCAAAGGGATGGTGCTTCACCTAATAGATGGAGGTGTTGCTATGCTACAGTCCGCTGACGATACTATATTCCTTCTGCAGGATGATTTAGTATCTGCCAGAAATTTAAAATTTATAGTATGCCTCTTTGAACAAATGTCTGGTTTAAAAATTAACTTTCATAAGAGTGACATTTACTATTTTGGAGAGGCTGAGAATAAGAGTCAACAATACAGTGACATTTTTTACATATCCTGTGAGGAGGATCCCCATGAAATATTTTGGTGTTCCCATAGACTGCAAGAGGTTAAGTAATTCTCAATGGAAACTAACAGAAGAAAATCTAGAAAAAAATATGAGTGTAGGCCAAGGAAAATTCCTTTCCTTAGGAGGTAGACTCATCCTAACTAATACCAGATTCACAAATACACCCCCTTTCATGATATCTTTGTATCCAGTTCCAAAGGGGGTGGTAAAGAAGTTCGATTTTTATAGAGCTTGTTTTTATGGAAAGAAAGTGAAGGGGTCAAAAAATATCACCTTGTCAACTGGACAACAGTTTGTATGTCAAAAGACCAAGGTGTGGGTTGGGTTGGGTGTGCTTGATCTGGTTACCATTAATACCGGCTTACTTTGCAAATGGCTCTGGAGGTTAGATAATACCTCTGGAATGTGGCAGGAGATAAATATGTTAAAGACAATCCAATTTCACTGCTAACTAGACACAAGGATGTTCTCATTTTTGGCAAGGTTTGATGGAAGTGAATTCAGTTTACCAATGCTTCTGCAACAAGAATATAGGAGATGGCAAAGAAACAAGTTCTTGGAGAGATAAATGGCATAAAGACATTCCTCTAGCTGACCAATTTCCAAGGTTATACGATCTCACTTTCGACAAGAAGCTAGGTGACAGTGAATAGAATAATCACCAGAGGTGTGGACAGCACCACCGTTAATATTTTTGCTTAGCCTTGATTGTGTAGCTACCAGGGTTTGTAATAATATAATGACATGTTACAGAAATGTCCCAGTACGTATTAGTAACAAGAAACAGGAAAGAGAAATCGACTCAATCACATGAGAGTACTGGTAGCTAGCAAGAGTACCGGAAAAAAAACAAGAAAGAGAAATCGATTCAATCCCATGAGAGTGCTGGAGGAACAATATATGAGAGTACTGGTAGAGTTACAGAACAATCCTGGCAAAACCCGTTAATTGGTCAAAAGTAGATCTTGTCCTCCTTAACAGGCTTGCAGTTGACCTCATGAAACTCAACGACCTCTGGGCCAGGCGGCGCAAGCTGCAACTCCAGCGGGCAGCTCATGCTTAGACTTGGCTTCTTGGCAATGACAATCCCCTGGTATGTGATCTCCCCAGAGAGGTGTACCTCCAACTTGAACAGGCTTGTTGCATTCTGCCTCCTGAACTCCTGGGCTCCCCCATTGCCGAGAAGGAACGATGGGACTTCCGCGAAGGCATGTACGAGGTGAACCTCTGTCTTGCCCTGCCGGTTCCTGTGACCCGCCTCCAACACGGTGAGGTTTTGGAGCCGATGGTCGTGGAAGACGAAGGTAGCAATGAGGGGTTTGGTGTATCGGATGGTCATGGCTCTATTAGGATTGCCAATGGCGAGGGCAACGGAGATGTTGTAACTGAACAAGGACGTCGCCGCCGGCCGGCCGCCCTGTGTGGCGACAAACTTGAAGGCGTCGAGGCGGGCGTCCACGACGCTGGCCTTGACTTGGGGAACGACGACGAGGCTCATGATGACAAGGCAGACGATAGCTAGGACGACCAGGAGGATGACCAAGGGGATGAGCCACCATTTGATGTTCTGCTGTGTTTTGTAGTAGCAGAAGCGATCGTAACAGCTACTCATTTGTCATTTCTGGACCCAAAAGGCAGGCATCATATTCCTCTTATAAGAAAAGCTCGGAGTGACTGCCAGATCTGAAGGATTTGTTTAGCCTTGATCTAGATCATTGATTCATGTTACCTTGGATCGAATGCTCTTGGGTTCTGTCGGAGCGGTGGAAGTGGGGAAATACTGTCAATAGTTATATTTTTGCTACACGAATAAATATTGAACTACAAATATCAGCTTAGAGCGGTTTTAATGGTTTGCTAAGAGCCATGTAGGATTTTTTTTAGGGAAGGATAGTGTGACATATAAAAACGCCGACCTTTTTTCTTTAGGGAAGATGGTATGCCTATGCCGGGGGCCTTGATAAACATCTCATACAAAACACTGAACTATACCGAGCAACCACTGAACACTGAAATGTCTATTTTTTTTAGTTGGTAAACAACGTTGTTGATGCAGGACTAAACATGTTAGGTAACCGCTGTCGGATCTCACGGTCTAAATCAACATAATATAAGGTCATCCTCAGTGTATAGTTTTATTTACAGTTACCTAGACTAATATTTTGGTAACCGAGCTTGTTGGGTTTCATTGAGATGAAACTCCTCTCTCTCTCCTGATAAAACTGTTAATGTAGCATAAAAATTAATGCTTATGAAACTTTAAATGGAGATTGGCATAATCAGGCATGAAAAGAAAATACGATAGCTGAACCTTATTAAATGGTTATACTTGGGATTTCGATGCGTGCTGTACATATCCCTCCGTTCCAGCTTTAGCTAGGTAGGGTAGGGTTAGGGTTCGTCGTCGTCCTTGGTGATGGCGGTCGACCTTTTTGTCTCCCTCGGCGGATCTGGCGACGGCGTCGTCCTCGGCGACGGCATGTTTTCTGGTGAGGTCGGGTGGAGTTTGTTTGCCTTCCGTTCTTTTGCGAAAGGGTGGATGGGCTCTTGGTTCCCCTCGCCGGCGGTGTCGGTGATGGTGGATGTTGCTTCCGGGTTGTCTTCGTCAAGCTTTGACGGTGATGTCTCCGGTCTTTTGCTCTTCGTTGCTGGTTCCTGCTTGATGGTGTTGGTTTGGTCCTGCCCTTTCTGTCTGATGATGTTGCGATGGCCGGTTAAATGCCTTCTTCGTGATATGAGCGCTGCTGCTCATCCAATCGGCTTCTACAAAGCTTCGTGCTCGCGGTCATGGATGGAGGAAGGGGCCTGCTACCGCCGTCGGTGGACGCCGGCGATGAGGAGATGTGTCGAGAGGATTCTGGAGGATAAGGGAGTTACTTGTAATTTTCTGTTTTCCAGGGTCCTTTCGGTAATAGATTCCCAGGGGTCAAAATGTAAAAGGTGCGGGATGTACTGTTTACAAATATAATATATATTTCCCCCCTTTCGCAAAAAAAAAAATGGTTATACTTGGTAGAGGTGATTGTGGTCCTCAGCCGCGACAGACCGTCTTTATTGATAGACATTTTTTAGACATGGCCGGATACGATCTGTCGGTTTTGCTTTTTGAGGTTAATTGATAGCTGTACAGCTAGCGTCCTCGGCTACTGTGTGGTTTTGTTGGTTATTGTGTTCTTGACAGCGTGCGCGGGAGTTCTCCCATGTGCATGGATACGCGACCAAGTTGCCAGCCTGTTATGCTATGGGGGTCTTGACAGCAGTTCATAGTGACACGCTGAAGGTTAACAGCACATCACGGGAAATCAGGAAACGGAGCAGGTTTGGACGGATGCATGATGGCATGCGATCTCCACTACGTTTGATATTTTAAACAGGTCCAACGTTATTTTTTTTTCCGATTACACAGTATAACTCAAACACTCACAGTCTACGCACACTTACCTTTATGAACGCACATATATAAACCCTATCAATATGTGTATTTTTAAAAACTGAGACGACAAATTTCGAGATTGAATAGGTCGAACATGATAAAGTAAGAGTAAAACATATAAGCATTGCCTCGACACAGCTTAGAGCAACCCAGCAGATTAAGTAAAGACCTTCACTAAATTTAAACTGATTTTTTACATAGTATTCTAAATCCTCTCCTTCATGAAACAAATCTACGGAACCCTACCGACCCCCACACCCTCCCACCCACCCACCCCATTGAGAATAGACGCCAAGGGTGAGGCGGGAAACAACCACTGCCTCCTTCTCCATGCCGTCCGTCGCCACTCCCTCATCGGATCACGTGAAACCTCATCACAAACCGTAGCTTCGGCCCTCCTCCGTCTCTCCCATGTCGCTTCTGACTCTCATCCGCCTCTCCCATCAGATATATAGAAATGGAAAAAGTCCATATATATTACTACCCTCAAGTATAACCAAAGTTCACATAATCCCCTAAACTATTTTTTTGGTTCATTTTACCCCTAAACTATGTCACTTGGTTCAATTCACACCTTAATACAATTTTTCTTTTTTATTTTTTTCATGCAGAAATTGAATTTTAGTTTAAAATTTTGCATGGATGTAGCCAATATCGCAATGTATGTCAGAAAAATATATCATGAATTTTTCGTCGTCATTTTTAATATAATATTGTATCCCAAGGATTACCTAATTATTAAATATCTCAATCCATCAAAATAATGATAAAAAATATCTTATATCTTTATAACATGAGTTACGATGGCTACTATCGTATCGCCAAATTTGAACTTAATGCCACACTTGTGCATGGAGAAATAAAAAAGACAAATTGTATTAGGGGATAAATTAAACCAAGTGACATAGTTTAGGGGGTGAACTTTACCAAAACATAGTTTAGGGGGTTATGTAGACTTTGACTATATTTGAGAGGAGTAATTTGGACTTTTTCCTATAGAAATCTACCAATCAACACGATGGCTTACCATGCAACCTTAGTCCTCGGATATATAAGGAGGGTCAGAGACCCTCAAAAGAACATCTCATAAGCAATACAATCCAGCACAAGCACAAGGTGTAAGGTATAATGCCTCCGTGGTGGCATAAACGTATATAAATTGGTCTCTTATGTTGCGCCCTAGTTTTTTTTTTCTTACCATCAGTAGCCCTAGCTACGCCATGTATGTTCTAATCCACCTAAAAACAAATTGTAAAACAACATGGCTATACCTTTATCTCCATCTATATATAATGAGGGCATCAACATGGATGAGTTGATTCCACACGATCCTTCTCTTCTTTCCTTCCTCCTATTTTCTCTATGGCTTTACCCTTCATTATATGGCACCCAGTATCTTTGAGGTTCCCCTTCTCTTTTAAAGATATAGCTAAAACTCTAAAGTCAAGGCAGATCGAAGCTCATGGTTGCTTATGGCTCTTGCATGTTACAAGGAGCAAACATGATACTCCCTCTTTTCAGAAATATACTCGTTCGGCCTCTTTATATAAAAGATCTTAGCATTTTGAGACAAAAATAATCTTTGTGGTAAAAGACTACTACATCTCTTATCTTTTAACCTTATAACTCACCCACCCATTAACCCTTTCACCAACCTCTAAAATGTATCATATAGTATATGTGTAGAATCTCTTATATTTTTGGTACAAATCTCAAACCCTTCAATCTGTTACAAAAAGTGACAGGGAGTATGCATTTTTAGATTTAGCTACAGTCGTATTTTTAACTCTTACTCTACTACATCTCTCCAAAAGTATATAAGGAGTTGTTGACTTTAAGACATAATAGTTGATCATTTGTCTTATTCAAAAAAATTTATGAAAACCATTGTGAAAGAACGTCATCACCACATGCCACGTTGGATCCTAGTCACGACCATATGTGCCAAACCACTATGAAAACCACTTGATGGAGAGGCATTAGGCCCACCACTGAGCCATTCCATCGGTAAAAATAAAATAGAAAAGCGCTTCATGGAGAGGCATTAAGCCCACCCCTGAGCCATTCGAGCTTCCAGACCGTCCCACATTTCCATTTGTCCGGCCCAGTAAGCCCATACACCAGGTCCACACAAGCCCAGCTATAGCACGACGCCGACACCACAACCCTAGCGCCGCCGCCCGCCGGTACCGTGCCGATCTCACCGCCGACTGCCGATCTTCTTGCTTAGGCGCCGGTCACCTTCGGGCCCTTCCCCTCGCCTCTTGGATCCCGTCCCCGAGACCCTCGCCAGCTAACCGCGACATCGTTGGCGCCGGTAAGTGGCCGGGCGCACCCCCTTTCTCTCCTTTCCTGTTTGGTTGGTGATTTAAGTGTGGCTGGTTAGGGTGTAGGGAGCAACTCCATTTTCCTTGGTTCTGATGATCGGAAGAGTAGGATTTCCGATTTGAGTTTGTGCGATTCCACGGGTTCGAATTCCCCTCTGCTTGCAAGCACCCATGAATAGGCCTCTCAATGTTTAGTGAAATTATCAAAAAAAAAAAGTTTTTAATGACACCTTGTCGATCTCTATACCCTGGACAAGAGAGGAAGCTCGGAGAAACTCGATGATGAATGTGCTTAGCCGATGAATTCAGGATAAAACTGCACATTAGTAATTAGTAAACACTAAACCTGATTCAGTGGCGATGCAGATTCTCAATGACATAATGCACGTCATATGAGCTTCTCCTCTCCCTTGCAGTGCTCTTATCAAAGCATCTAGAGAAAATTCGAAGTAAACTACGTTTGGTGCATCATTTCATACTACCATCACAGTTCTATATTGTTTATAGATAATATCTTGCATGGAGGCATTGCGTCCTAACACTGCCATATGATTGGTTTATTGGTTATAGTATTCTTTATATGTATTCTGTATGGCTAATATGTAGAAGAAAATTTCCTATTGAATCTTGCATAAACCTTCGATGAAGCTCCTGAGCAAGCTTGGAATGTTGGCGCTGTCGTTGTGAATCCGAAATGCCACCCACAGGCATATGTTCCTTCAAAAGGAACTATAAAGAACTTTGTTGATTTATTTTTGGTGTTGTCCAGCTACTATCGCTTGTCACAAATAAGTGATACCTTGGACATACACATGTGAAAAAGAAATCTGTGACTACTAAATTTTATCAAAATGTAAATAGAACATCTTCTCTGCTGACATTTTCTACTTTTCTTCTTACAGATATTGCTATTTTCTCTGCTAACATATTTTTCTTCTTTTCTTCTTACAGTGATAAGTTGGGCACATGTCCAAGGCACGCAATGCCTTAGTTGCCACTGGCTTATTAGCCTTTGCTGGTGCTGGCTTAGCATTTCCATTCCTTTTTGTGTAAGGGCAAGCTATGCACACTACCACCATCAAGAAGCTTGGGAAGAAGAGTTGTGCGTTAACCTTTTTTTTTATCTGCACTACTTTCAGGAAATCAAAGAACAAGCCTATAATTGATTCATCAAAACCTCTGCCACCTCAAGCTACTTTCCGAGGACCATATGTGAATACTGGATCTCGTGATATTGGACCTGATCCTACCAACTATCCTAAGAAGTGATCTGCTCTCTCCTCACATTTGAGTTGTCATTTGTCTCTGTTGGACAGATCACTGTGTCCGCCAGTCTGAAATAGTGCTGCCAAGGTTGAGTTCAGGATGTTGGAATGTACATGATCCCTGGAATTGCAAATTTTGGGTATCACTCACTGAAAATGAAGGACTCATGTTATAGACCTTTGAGGGAGTCCAAATTGGCTGAATACTTTAGTCGTATGTTTTCTTTTCTTGAATAAATCTAATATTACTTGTATTTTAGCTATGTATGAATCAGAATATTCCATGTGTCCCTGTGAATTGGCAATGTTGTTCTACCTGCTGCAAACCATTTATAATGTACAGACAGACCTTGACTCGCCATGCTGATTCACTTCATGTTTAACCCTCTGCTGGGTCCTTTTTCGCGGTTATGACATTAGGGTGCCTCCATTCTGTTTGTTTAGTCGGTATTTATTGTTTGCTTTGAAATATCCATACATTGCAAATGGGACCTTGTCAAGTGAATGCATCATGCAGAGGTGAAATTAGTGAGCTTTTTTTTGTTGGCTGTGAAAACTTCCCAATATTTATGAGTGGTAGCTACTTTCATAGCATCTCCTCTTGAAACTGAAACGTAGTCCTCGTCCTATTTCTTCTACTCCTGTAATATGCTTGCTTTGTCTCTATCTTTTTATTGTAAGGGATTGGCAAAGCACTTGCCATAAAATGGAAATTGCATTGATCAAAGGGCTGGTTTCTTGATTCCCTTCATATTTGTGGTTCAACAATATGCAGTTTGCTTTCCCCTAAAAAAATCAATATGCAGTTTGCTTTCGAACTTGCAGAGTAACAATCAATTTAGAATACAAAATAATTTGTGTGGCTATAAACAAGAGGTAGGCTTAATTGTGTGGCTATAAATTATTATAATTTTCGAATGACAACTGATTTTGTAACAATCAATTTGTGTCCTTGCTCAGTTGTATGTTTAGAGATGTGTACATGATTAAAATGCCAGATACCCAACTTTTGCACTGAAGACTCTATCAACAACAAATTACCATCAGCTGAATGAGTTAATTAGACGAAGGAGTACTACCATTCATTAAGCAAGGAAAAGTATTACTCTTCGAGAGATGATTGTTGGTATTTGTGGTTGCACGTAGTGACACTTTCTTTTGGAGAACAGACCTGTGTGTTGTGAGTTCATCATGTTTGCCAGTTTGTGATTGTGGCATTTGGTAACTCTCTTCTTCTGCATGCATGCACCTGCACTGCATGTTCTGGAAACAATAGACCTTACACACGATTTACTTGATCTACATGGCGGGTATAAACCACACCGGCAGCGGCCAGCGCGGGTGCCGGGGGAGTGCCTGGACCCTCTCCACCGTGCCATCCTTCATGCTGTACACGCCGAGGTCGTGCAGCTCATATTGGTCGCCGTCTTTGGAGGAACGACAGGCCCCGTTCCTCTCCGGCTCCGGTTCGTTGCGGGAAGATTCGTCTTCGGCGTAGTAGACGCAGCCGGCCCTGATCCCCGGGTACTCCTTGGTCGACACGCAGAGCGTTGTGTTCACGCCGACGAACAGCGCCGTGTCGCCGATGTCCTTCGTCTCCTCCCACTGCCCGCGCGCCTCGTCGAGCATGTGCACCTTGAACACGCACGCCTTCTGGATCTGGTTGCTGTGGCGATCGACCAGGATCCACTTCCGGTCCTTGATCACGGCCATTAGCCGCCCGTCCGGCGCGACCGCGAGGTACTTGCGGCGGCGGCGGTCGGCGTCCTCGTCGCCGGCCGGCAGCCTCGGTCCGACCGTCCTGCTCAGGATATCGCCGGTGTTATTACCGCGAGGCTCCCACGCCTCGACGACGCCGGAGGAGGAGATGGAGTAGAACCGGCCGTCGTGGTGGATCGCGTCCTCGACGCCGTCGTCGTCGCGACACGGTGCCAGCCTCCACATGGCTGATCTCTTGGCCGTCGCGAAGGCCGGCGAGCCGGACCGCCGGCCGGTGAATATGAGCATGGCGGCGTAGCTGCTCCGGCGCGGGGATTCTGAGAGGACGACCTTGCGGATCTCATCGATCTTGCTGCCGAACCGCCAGTGGTACGACTGCCGAAGCGCGGGGATGGTGGCGATGTCCGGCAGCCTCGCCCGAGCGCCGGTGACCGGGTTGGCCATGCGCAGCTTCCGTCCCTGCGCGCCGGCCGTGACGAGCCACCCGCCCGAGGAGCCCACCACGACAGCATGGCCGCCGCCGCCGCCGCGCGTTGCGGGATCTGCTAGTACTGATCGGACGGTGGCGGTCTGGCCGCTGCCGTCGGCAAGAGAGAAGAGCGTCGCCGTCTCCTTGCTTCCGCTGCTGGGGAGGAGGAGGCACGGCGCCTCCGTCGCCATGAGCTGGCGCCGCGAGTGCGCGCTGCAGGCGACGGCGAAGGCGAGGCTGTCGAGGAAGCCGTTGAGGCGGCCGCGGATCTCGGCCAACAGCTCCGGCGGGAGGCGGTCGAGGAGGCTGCGGCTGAGGGACTTTGTCCGCACCGGGAAGTCGGGCGGCCGTGCGTCTCGCTGTCTCTGCAATTGGCGGCGGCGGCGCGAGCCTGCCATGGTTTTTGTCTCGTGATCGTCTGCGTCGAATATGGCGTGGTGTGTACGTATGACCTGTATATCTTTTTTTTTTTTTTTTTTGAGAATCGTATGACCTGTATATCTGGCCAACGAAAGATACGATAAGCACGCAGCCTGTTTCCCCCCGGCCCGTTTTACGCACTATCTCATCTAAATCACGATTAGCATAATTCAACGAAGTGCTTTCTTGAATTATGCTAATTCTAAATCACTCAACCAATCATGTTTCGTCACGTCAACAGTGCATAGAATTTATGTAAAACTTATTTGTAAATGTAGCATCGCTCGACTGCTCGCATTTAGATCTCGTGCAACACGTGGACAGTTACTGAGCTAAGCCGCTACTATTTCTCAGGATCGTAGACATTCATAGGTGTATGATATGATATGGGAAAAAAAATTGTGTGCGGCTCGTCCGCAAACGACCGCCGTGTGGACCCTTGTTTATTGTTGCCACGTGGAGATCGAACGGGTGCAGCCATGGGCTCGGATCGCTCCCAGGACATCAGCTCAGCTCGATCGTCTTACGTGATATGAGCTGCCAAGCAGAAGCCGACTCAGTTGGCGCTGTACCCGTGCGGGTCGGAGCAGAAGGCGCGGCAGCGGCGCGCTTTCGGGAAGGTGCCGCCGGCGCCGAAGACGCAGTCGTCGAAACTCGAAGTCGACCGTCTCCCGCAGGAGTTTGCTGCCGTCGGCTTGCTTCGTGGCCAGCATCTGGCGGCGCGCGATGTAGGAGGCCTCCGCGCTGGTTACAGCTTGGACCACGCAGGCAAAGAGACAGGCGGCCAGGAGGAGGACCGCGGCGGCGAGGCGCCGGCGGCCGTTGGGGAGGAGGAGGAGGAGGCGCCGCGCGGCCGTCCGAGGTGCAGCGGCTTCGTTATCTCGCATTTTTTTTCCTTGTTTCAGGATCGATGCCATCCGAGCCCACGACTGCTCCCGTCCGATCTTCACGTGGCGACAATCAAGAAGGAGTCCGCACGGTAGTTGTTTGCTTACGGGCCGCACACATGATGTGGTGAGTGTTCGTACGAGTTTTTCATTGTCTGTGATTATTGTATTTGACAAAATATTGCATTTCGTCAAAAAACATTATGAATTTGAATCACCTTCAAAACACGGCATTCCATCGGTAAAAATAAATTTTAAAAAAAAAACATCTCATGGAGAGGCATTAGGCCCAGATCACTGAGCCATTCGACACATTTCCATTTAGCCGGCCCAATAAGCCCATGCACCAAATCCGCACAAGCCCGGCGATAGCATGACGCCGACACCACAGCCCTAGCGCCGCCGCCCGCCGGTACCGTGCCGCCCCCCCCCCCCCCCCCCCCCCCCCCCCCCCCCCTCCCAAGGCCCTCGCCAGCTCACCGCGACATCGTTGGCGCCGGTAAGTGCCTGGCCGCAGCACCTGTCCCTCCTCCCCTGCTCGGTTGGTGGTTAGGTGTGGCGGGTTAGGGTGTAGGGAGCAACTCCATTTTCCTTGATTCTGATGATCTGAAAAATAGGATTTACGAGACGAGTTTGTGCGATTCCAGGGGGTCGAATTTCCTTCTGCTTGCAAGCAACCATGATTAGATCTTTCAATGTTTTCTTTTTAGTGACACCTTGTCCATCTCTAGACCCTGGATAAGATAGGAAGCTCGGAGAAACTCGATGAAGGTGCTTAGCCGATGAATTCAGGATTAGTAAATGCTAAATTTGATTCATTGGCGATGCAGATTCCCAAAGACATAATGCACGTCGTGAGCTTCACCTCTCCCTTTCGGTGCTTTGTCAAAGCTTCTTTTAGAGAAAATTGGAAGTAAACTCTATGTTTGGTGCATCTTTTCATCACAGTTATATATCGATTCATTGGTTTATAGATATTATTGTATTCTTTATATTTATCCCTTAGGGCTAATATGTAGAAGAAATTTCCTATTGAATCTGGCATAAACCTTCTATGAAGCTCCTGAGCAAGCTTGGAATGTTGACACAAAGTGTGTTCATTGTGAATCCCAAATGCCACCCACAGGCCTATGTACCTTCAAAAGGAATTATAAGCAACTTCGTTGATTTATTTTTGGTGTCTTCCAGCTACTATTGCTGCTCACAAATAAGTGATATCTTGGACATAGACATGTGGAAAAGAAATCTGTGACTATTAAATTCTATCAAAATGTAAATAGAACATCTTTTTTTGCTGCTCACATATTTTCAACTTTTTTTCTTGCAGATTTTTCTCTGCTAACATATTTTTCTCCTTTTCTTGTTACAGTGATAAGTTGGGCACATGTCCAAGGCACGCAATGCTTTAGTTGCCACTGGCTTATTAGCCTTTGCTGGTGCTGGCTTAGCATTTCCATTCCTTTTTGTGTAAGGGCAAGCTATGCACACAACCACCATCTAGAAGCTTGGGAAGAAGAGTTGTGCGTTAACCTTTTTTTTTTTATCTGCACTACTTTCAGGAAATCAAAGAACAAGCCTATAATTGATTCATCAAAACCTCTGCCACCTCAAGCTACTTTCCGAGGACCATATGTGAATACTGGATCTCGTGATATTGGACCTGATCCTACCAACTATCCTAAGAAGTGATCTGCTCTCTCCTCACATTTGAGGTGTCATTTTCTCTGTTGGACAGATCACTGTGTCCGCCAGTCTGAAATAGTGCTGCCAAGGTTGAGTTCAGGATGTTGGAATGTAACATGTTCCCTGGAATTGCAAATTTTGGGTATCACTCACTGAAAATGAAGGACTCATGTTATAGACCTTTGAGGGAGTCCAAATTGGCTAAATACTTTAGTCGTATGTTTTCCTTTCTTGAATAAATCTAATATTACTTGTATTTTAGCTATGTATGAATCAGAATATTCCATGTGTCCCTGTGAATTGGCAATGTTGTTCTACCTGCTGCAAACCATTTATAGTGTACAGACAGACCTTGACTCGCCATTCTGATTCACTTCATATTTAACCCTCTGCTGGGTCCTTTTTCGCGGTTATGACATTAGGGTGCCTCCATTCTGTTTAGTCGGTATTGATTGTTTGCTTTGAAATATCCATACATTGCAAATGGGACCTTGTCAAGTGAATGCATGGTGCAGAGCTGCACTAAATTAGTGAGTTTTTTTTTGTTTGTTGGCTGTGAAAACTTCCCAATATTTATGAGTGGTAGCTATTTTCATAGCATCTTCTCTTGAAACTGAAACTTAGTCCTCGGCCTATTTCTTCTACTCCTGTAATATGCTTGCTCTGTCCTATCTTTTTATTGTAAGGGATTGGCAAAGCCCTTGCCATAAAATGGAAATTGGGTTGATCAAAGGGCTGGTTTCTTGATTCCCTTCATATTTGTGGTTCAACAATATGCAGTTTGCTTTCCCCTAAAAAATCAATATGCAGTTTGCTTTGGAACTTGCAGAGTAACAATCAATTTAGAATACAAAATAATTTGTGTGGCTATAAACAAGAGGTAGGCTTAATTGTGTGGCTATAAATTATTATAATTTTTGAATGACAACTGATTTTGTAACAATCAATTTGTGTCCTTGCTCAGTTGTATGTTTAGAGATGTGTACATGATTAAAATGCCAGATACCCATCTTGTGAGATCAATGAGCTGTTTAGTTGTGAGGACCTAATCACGACCATAAAAAGGCAGCGCAATGGACTGATGGAGAGCTGCCCCATCTGGCAACAGAAGCCACCTACATAGAGAGGTGTGCTGATGCGAATTATTTGTGCTTGATGGGAACGTGTCATTTGTACTTGGTGAAACGTGTCTTAAGATTGGGAGGCACTGGAATTGGGAGCTGTACT
Organism: Eragrostis nindensis; assembly: GCA_012490785.1. Taxonomy (NCBI): domain Eukaryota; kingdom Viridiplantae; phylum Streptophyta; class Magnoliopsida; order Poales; family Poaceae; genus Eragrostis; species Eragrostis nindensis. The sequence continues at coordinate 2,777,863 of JAAXCT010000021.1, read as the reverse complement.
GGTACTGGATGACAGTCATGTTTAGCAAGGATTAGAGTGCAAATTATCAAGATTAGCTGTGAGTTGTCAAGGAGGTTGCGAACACAGCATCCTTTTTTGAATTCTGCACCACACCAAGTTGACAAGTACGATTCCTTATGCGTCCTCTGTCTGCGGAATTTAAATCGTCTATACTCGACAGCTCATGTTCATTCTGTCAGACAAAGCACAAGTAACGAAACTTAGGGTGCGTTCTTTGCACCCCCTCTAAAGTTTAGACCTGTCACATCAAAGAGAATCTTACTATTTAAGAATATTTTTATTCATTTAATGACAAAACCTATGTCACGACCCCCTCTCTAAATCGCGAGACGAATCTAATAAGCCTAATTAGATCTAAGTTTCGCTACAGTGATGCTACAGTAACCATCGTCTAATCACTGCTTAATTACCCACATTAGATTCGTCTCGCGAATTCGAGCGGAGTCCTGAAATTAGTTTTGTAATTAAACTTTATTTGTAATCACAATATTCGTTGCAAAAACCCTTTAAAGTTTAGACCTCATGCAACGAACACACATTTATGCATTTAAAGTCCGCAGACAGAGGACGCAGGTATAGACGATTTATTTTAGAAATACTACTGCACTATAATTATCACAGTGCGTTTGATTGCACCGGTAAAGGATAGGGACGTCTACAAAAACAAATGGCAAGAGGGGATGTGGAGTGACCAAAGCACTTCTATATACGTAAAGGACGCACAAGCCGGAGGGAAAAGCTAGTGGAGTGAGCGGGACATGGATGGTCCATTGGTCCATCATGACGAGTTTATAGGCCTAGGAGGCATCTGGGATTTTTCTGATTACGTCTAAGAGCTTCCCCAACGATCCACTTCAGCTAGCTCTAGAGATCCACGTTGTCCTTTTACTGAGGTGGAAGAGAGAGAGAGACCCAGAGAGCTCTGACAGACGCTGGAGCAAGCGCTAGTCTCGCTCGCTCTCCGAGGCTGCACCATGACGCATTTGCTGGTTTGTTGGTCCGGGTTGGTCGAGGGCTGGGGCCTTCATTTTCTTGAACACCGTGTCAAAAGATAGAGGAACGAAAGGATATCTATAGCGGTGGCTCTTGCGTGAGATGGCAACAAAATTACTAGCTCTTGAGTAGAACCGTTGGGCACGCTCTAAAATGAGAGATGGGTTCGATTGCCAGTGGTGATTGGTAACTATACAAACAAAATGATGAGCTTGTAGTGAACCAGCTGCTACAGCCCTGTCGCTTTCTACTTTCTTCGTTCTTATGTTCATGTTGTATTAAGTGTCCGGCACAAGATTCCTTTGCCTTGGTTCAGCTGTGCAAGGTTGGGGTACTTTCCTCCAGCGAATCCAATGACACGAAGCGTAGTGCTGTCATGTAGATGTGGTATATAGCTTAAGATTCTACAGGTACATCGTGAACCGGGGATTCTGGACATAAGTTGTTAAGAATGGATATATTATTGAACAAAATGAAAGTGAGATGTTGCGCATAACTTGTGGGCTCAAAGTGTATTGGAATTTCTAAGCTTGCATTACGCATGTTTGTACTAAAAAAACTACAGCGTCTGGTGTAAACTTCACATATCTGCAACCAAGATGAATCAGAGACCTATGTATCTCCTCTAAATTTACTACCGAAATGGTGTGCCATAGCAAAAAAACATGTCAATGACGCAGAGGAGCATTCCTCTGTTCTCGATTGCTTTTTTAGTTGATATCATGTAACATTCATCTACAGGAAGGAATGGTTTGATAAGTCGATCGAGTGCAAAGGTTTACTTGTCCATCTGCATTTGCCAGAGAAAATAACTAAATAGATCATAATCGTTGCAGAACATTATAATCCGATATATAACTCTTGGTAACATGGAGGATTCAAAGTACAGGCTCGCAATCAAGACACATGGCATCCTCCCTGCATCCAGTTATGAGCATTTGTTTATTACAACATTGAACGGAACTCTTGCACAAATAAAAGGCAGCAGATGAGCTTGATTGGGTGTAAAGGGAATTCACTTTCATCATTTATTAAAAGGACTTTTTACCATCCTTGCAGTGGTACCACCTATTATAACTTTAGTGGTAGTAAAAAATAAGTACCCCAGATACTAAAATTTGGTACGGCCGATACAGTTTTTAATACCAACCATATTAAAACACAGGAAGGGGATATCGAGAGACCATAACACTAGCATCAGTGACGGAGCTTCAACAACATAGCAGGGGGGCCGGCGTCTGTAATTGAGCTGCAAGAGCTGTAACCATGGCTAATTTGCGAGCTAATAGTGGTGTTTTAGTGGTGGCACAGCCACCCCTGGTCACGACTCACAACAAAGCTCCGTCAGTGCTACCATATGCATATATATGAAGTGAGCAATAGAGGGTCCTCGATCGTAAAGGGAAAATAAAAGAGTGAGCAACAGAGGGGCGACAATGGCTTTCATTGCAAGGAGCGAATCACCACAATATGTTTCATGGTTCGTTCATGAAGACTCGATAATAGGCCTCGGAGGCATTTGGAATTTTCTGATATTACCAAAGATAGGAGATGGGGTCCGCAATCCATGGTGATTGATAGTATCAAGACGAACAAGAATATGATGAAGCGCACTGCTACGTATAAGGCAGCCCTCAAAACAGAACATGTGGCTGCGGAACGTGTAATGCGAGCTAGAAGATACTAGCATTCTGAACTTTGTCTCATTAAGCTGTCTAGTTTTGGTAGAGAACACATGATCGAAGCTCACCACAATATAACTCATGGTTGGTTCATGAAGACTTGATCCTACGCTTAGGAGGCATATGAATTATCTGCTATTACCAAACATGGGAGATGGGTGATTTTTTTTTTTTTTTTTTTTTGGAATTGGATGGGTGAACTTTTAATTTCATGTGCTTGATAGCATCGAGAAGAACATGGAGTAGTAACTATACATGGAGAGAGCCAGCCCCAAAGAAAAACATGGGATCCCCTCGCCAAAATAAAAGAAAAGAAAAGAAAACATGTGACCGCAGAACGTGTAATTAACACACTCAGGCACATGATAGCCTGGCACTTTCTTCTACATTTAGGGGTGTTCGTTCTCTAGGCCTAATTTTAGACCGGCTATAATCTTGTTATTTAATGATATTAAATAAGTATAATTATAAACTACTACAACAAAACCTTGTACTAATTCGCGAGACGAATCTAATATGAGATTAATTAAGCCGTGATTAGACGATAGTTACTGTAGCATCGCTGTAGCAATCATAGCTTAATTAGGCTCACTAGATGTTGGGGATCGGTATTTGCGATAATAACGACACCCCTTTGTTGCCTTGGGATTTTGACTGCAGGTAACCTAACTGCCGACGTTTTCAACTCCCTGCCGAGAATTGGCGACAGCCTCGGGAGCAGTCGCATCGGGTCGCCGACATTGATCGAGGAGGACGCTGTCTCCCCTGTCGCTGCGTCCGGTAATGGCGGCGACGAATAATGGCGGCAACCCCTGAAGGAGATGAAGCCCGACATGATAACATCCGGGAGTCAGGCCGGCGAATGACGTCACCTAGTTAGGGTTTCCGTCATTTAACGGGAATGTCATTTTTACCCTTATGACAATGTTGTACAGAATATTCCACGAATATAGTGGGTGGCCAAGGATAATTTGGGCAAGCCGAAATGACCCTTGGCCTCCCCTATAAATACCCGTCCCCGGGCTCCGTGGGACGGGACGGAACAGGAGAGGCTTCACCCCTGTAATGAGATGCTGCTCCTTTGTTCCCTGAGTGTCATTTGATCGTCCGTGTCGGGATTCTTTGTTGCGACAATGAAGAATACCCAACATTGGCGCCCACCGTTTGTGTTGCTCGTAGATACCACCCGTGATGCCACAAAGAAAGAAAAAAGCACCTAGTCCAAAAACCGCCATCTGCTCCCACCCGCCGGATTTAGAGGAAGAAATTCTCCCTCCCAACCCGGCATTCTCGGAAGAAGAAATTCGTTGGGCATTCATTCAAGCAAGGCAAATGGCCGACGAGGCCAACCGAATTTCCGACGCGGCGAAAGCAAGCTTAGCCGCCGGAATTCGGCCAACTGATGGGGACATCGCCGCCAAAAACTCTATCGACCTCACTCTCAATGAAGAAGCAGAAAAGTCGAAGCAGGCAAAAGCCGGCAAGCAATGGGCGGAACCACCGTCGACAATCAACCCTGAAGAAAGTGATCCAGAGGAAGATGAAGTTGACAAGCAAATACGTCAGCTTTCCAACTTGCAACAACTTGGAAAAAGGCTCAAGCTAACAAAGGAGAAGATTATCTCCGAAGAGAGGGCCAGAGAGAAGGAAAGGCTCCGGCTACAGATAGAACAAGCAAAGGCGGCAGTTGCTGAACTACAAAAAGAGCTCAATGAGTTGACAAGCGTGACAGAGCAAAATCAAGTAACTCCCGACTTTGAAACAAACAACAATGGCGAAGGCCATCATAGGCCTCAGAATGTATACCGCCAATACGTACCTTTCGTGAGCAAATTCGACAAGAACTCCCCCTTGTCAGAAGGCCTTCAGTTGACCCCATGGCCAGCAAAATACAAGCCTATCTCTCTATCAAAGTACAATGGCTCAACCGACCCAAGACAATTCTTGATGTCATTTGAAGCTGCAGTAGCGTCTGCCGGAGGAGATGATACTGTATTGGCCAAGACCTTTGTCACCGCAATTGAGCATCAAGCCCTCGAGTGGTACTCTAGGCTGAAGCCCGGATCAATATATTCATGGGAGAACCTAAGGGACAAATTGACGACAAACTTTCAAGGTTTTCACAGAACATCTATATCTGCAGATGAACTGAGAGCATGTGTTCAGCAAGAAAAAGAGCCCTTGCAAGACTATTTTCAGAGATTTGTCAAGCTCAAAGCCCGAACAGATGATATTTCAGACCAAATCGTCATTGATGCCGCAATCGGAGGGTTGCGAGCCGGCCCTTGTGCCACTCATTTTTCCATGCACCGCCCTTCAACACTCGAAGAGCTCTTCTCAACGGTCGATCAGTTCTGTAGAGCCGACAATGACCATAGAAGAAGATTAGAGCAGCAGAACGCGCTGCGCCAGGCGAAGAAAAACCAATCGAGCCAGAGGCAACAGGATTGGAATTCGTCTAGGAGAGGTGGCAACAACAATCAGAGCCAGAACTCCAACCTTGTCAATCATATCGACAACCAAGAAGAAAAAGCCGACACAAGCAGTTCTGCCGGCAATTTTCAGCACAGAGGAGGAAGAAACAATCGCTCTCGAGGAAGGGGTCGCGGCAATTCGCACAACTCGCGAAACCAAGAGCCAAAAAAGCCATACTGTCTGTTTCACGGACTTGACAAGGGTCACACCTCCAAGGAATGCCCAGAAACAAAAGATGCCATGGAAAGAATGAAAGCCAAGGAGCAAAGAAGCGAAGCACAGAGAAGTGTCAATCACACGTCTGCCGCCAATTCTTGGAACAACTCGCCTTTCGGTGCTTCCTACCCATTCCAATACTTCCAGAATTCTTACAACCCCCATCACCACTTCCAAAGCCCATACCAACCACATCCACCACCCTCGCCGCAGATTCAGCATTTGGCGACTCCCCAAACAAGTTCACACTTGCCCCAGCCGCAAATTCCTAGAATCACCGCCTCGGAGGAGCCTCCTTTACCTCCTCCGCCGCCATTTCCAAAACAGTCAAACCAAAATAATTCCTCTCAGAGCCTTCCCACTTATGGAGTCATCCTACCAATTACTGGGGGATCTTCATCCGAGTTTGAAAGTAAGAAGCAAAAGAAAAATTACTTCCGAGCCGTCAATGCGGTGTGTAATGGACCTGTGGTATAATCACGGTGGTCGCATATCCCAATCATGTTCACGGAAGCCGATCTAAACCTCCGCTGCTACCCTCATACAGATGCCATGGTCATCCAGGCAAACACCTATGGTTGGTCAATCACCAAATACTTGTGGACAATGGAAGCTCGGCAGACATCCTCTTCAAGAGAACATTTGACCAGCTCAACCTTGATTCATCTCTACTTCAGCCTTCTGAGTATCCTCTGTATGGTTTTGGTGGCAGAGAAGTCCGTGCCCTCGGCAAAATAAGCCTACCAGTATCCTTTGGTACTCTTGACAATGCAAGGACTGAGCACATCACATTTGATGTGGTCGACATGCCTTACCCCTACAACGCAATCTTTGGACGAGGAGTCCTCAATGCATTTGAAGCAGTTTTGCACAGCTCTTACCTCTGTATGAAAATACCGGCACATAAAGAGGTCATCTCGGTCTTTTGGCGATCAGCAAGAAGCCAGAAATATTGAAAGGGCGGCAGCCCCGGGCCAGAAGAATGTTCACTTTTTGTATGCTCACCCAAATGTGCACGTCTTGTACCCGGCAGGAAAAAAGCCAGGGAAAGAAGTCCTCCAGTTGGAAAAAGAAATGGACAAGGAAGAACCAGCAATTGCGGCTAACGAGGAAACAAAGAGAGTTCCATTGGACAAGCATGTCTTAGGACAGGAAGTGATAATTGCGGCAGGTATGCCGAAGGACATGGAAAAAGCTTTCGTCCAGTTCCTTCGTAAAACAAGGATGTTTTTGCCTGGTCTGCAAGTGACCTAAAAGGCGTCAGCCGAGACATCATAGAGCACAAGTTGCGAATCGATAAAAGCATCAGACCAAAGAAGCAGAAACTCCGAAAAATGTCCGACGATCGGGTCGAAGCAGTCAAGGCTGAGGTACAGAGGTTGCTTGACGCAAATGTTATCAGGGAGGTGAAATATCCAACCTGGTTGGCTAACACTGTACCAGTAAAGAAAAAGAACGGAAAGTGGCGGATGTGCATTGATTTCACTGATCTCAACAAGGCCTGCCCCAAAGATGATTTCCCATTGCCCAGAATTGATAAAATTGTCGACGCAGCGGCATGCTCAGAACTCTTATCACTGCTGGATTGTTTTTTCCGGGTATCACCAAATCTTCATGTACAAAGATGATGAAGAGAAAACAAGTTTCATCACTCCTTTCGGAACTTATTGTTTTGTCAGAATGCCGGAAGGTCTAAAAAATGCGGGACCGACTTTCTGCAGAATGACATCTATCGCTTTTGAGAATCAGTTAGGCAAGAATCTGTCAGCCTACGTCGACGACATAGTGGTAAAAAGCGGCAAGAAAGAAGATCATACTTCTGACTTGGCCGAAACATTTGCAAACCTCAGGAAGGCAAACCTTAAGCTCAACCCTGAAAAATGTGTCTTTGGAATTCGCAAGGGAAAGGTTTTGGGATGCCTTGTGTCAATCAAAGGCATCGAAGCCAATCCTGACAAGATAAGTGCACTTGTCAATATGCGAGAGCCCCAATGCCTCAAAGATGTGCAGAAGCTCACCGGTAGAATTGCGGCACTTAACAGGTTTATTTCCAGATCAGCCGAAAGAAGCCTTCCTTTCTTCAAAGTCCTCAGAAATGCAAGCAACTTTCAATGGGGCCAAGAACAGAAAAAAGCTTTCGCAGAATTAAAAGAGTATCTCAAAGAAATGACTGCTTTCGCAAGCCCGAAACAAAATGAAACTCTGCTAATGTATGTATCGGCATCGCACTCAGCAGTATGTGCCGCACTTGTGCAAGAACAGCAAATTGAGAAGAAGGGCAAAGTGTTGAAAGTTCAAGTGCCAGTATATTATGTGTCTGAAGCGCTCTCAGGGTCAAAAAGATTCTATTCCGAACTGGAAAAGATAGCCTATGCAGTCTTAATGGCATCAAGAAAATTGAGGCATTACTTTGAAGCTCACACCATCCGAGTGCTGACAAATCAACCACTGAATGACATGTTCAGAAATAGAGAAGCATCTGGAAGAATCACCAAATGGGCTTCGGAATTATCAGAGCACGTTGTTGACTTCGAGTCAAGAAGTGCCGCAAATTCCCAGGTGCTGGCGGATTTTATCGCAGATTGGACTGAGCCTTCATCGTACACCGAGGGTCCAGTCTTCGAAGTCCCATGGGAGATCAATTGCGACGGCGCGTGGTGCCATCTCGGTGCTGGAGCTGCCGCAATTCTGACCTCACCATCTGGTATCAAATTGCGGTACGCAATCAGATTGCAGTTTAATCACGACACTGACAAGTGCACAAACAATGTTGCAGAGTATGAGGGCCTTTTGCTAGCCATAAGAAAGTTGAGAGCACTAGGAGTGAAAAACTTCATTGTCAAGACGGACTCTCAGGTCATTGCCGGGCATGTTGATAAAACTTATAAAGCAAGAGATGAACTATTGGCCAGATACCTGGAACATGTACGGGGATTGGAAAAATACTTCAAGGGTTTCACTTGTCAATATATTGACAGAAACCTAAATAGTGAAGCAGATCAGCTAGCAAAAGCGGCAGCTAGAAAGATCCTTTGCCACCCGACGTCTTTTTTGAAACACTGAGTTCGCCCTCCATAAAAGCGGCAGAGAAAGAACCCAAGATGATACACGCCATCTCAAGCGAAGATTGGCGCGCCCCCATCATGGCGTATCTCCGAGATTTTTATGAGCCAGAGTCGGAATTAGAAGCCAAGCGCATGAAACAAAGAGCAAGAAACTACGCGTTTGTCGACGAGTTCCTTTACAAATTCGGCACATCCACTCCATTCTTGAGATGCATTGATCAAGAAGAAGGGAAAAAGCTCCTCAGCGACATCCACGAGGGAATCTGCGGCTCTCACATATCCAGCAGAGCTTTAGTCGGCAAAGCCTTTCGGCAAGGTTTTTATTGGCCCTCCGCACTTCAGGACGCCCAACACCTTGTCAAAACATGCGAAGCATGTCAGAAATTCTCAAAGAAAATCAACAACCCAGCTCAGCTCACACAGCTCATTCAGCCAGTGTGGCCACTTCAGCGGTGGGGAATTGACATAGTCAGACCCCTACCTACGGCCGCCGGAAATTACACACATGCCGTCGTTGCTCTCGATTATTTCACTAAATGGATAGAGGCTAAGCCATTGATCAATATCACTGGCCCAGCAATCAAGAAATTTTTCTGGCAGAACATAGTATGCAGATTCGGAGTACCTGCCGAAATTACGGTGGACAATGGAAAACAGTTTGACAACCAAGAGTTCCGCGAATTCTGTCACTCCATAGGCACCAAAGTGAATTTTGCATCTGTTTATCATCCAGAGTCAAATGGTGCCGTCGAGAATGCGAACAAGCAAATCTTCGAAGGCATCAAGAAATGCCTAGAAGGCCAGAAAAAAGGAAAATGGATGGATGAGTTGCACAAAGTGATCTGGTCGCATAACACCACAGTTTCAAGAACCACCAAGTTCACGCCCTTCAGGCTCTTGTACGGCGAAGAAGCAATGTCTCCCGAAAAGATAAAATACCGCAGCATGAGGGCAACTCTCGGGCGAAATTGCCATGAGTTTGACGCCGTTTCAAAGGACATGTCGGAATTAGACAAAGACCAAGCCATCCTTAACCTGGAGAGGTATCAGGAAGAAACAAGAAAATGGCGGGACGCCAGAGTGGTGCCACGAGCGTTTAAGGCCGGCGACCTTGTCCTCCTGCGAAGCCCAAAAACAGAAAGCACTGGAAAACTAAACTCCAAGTGGCAGGGCCCTTTCATTGTCGTCAGGAGCAATCGCTCGGGATCTTATCACTTGGCAGACAGTGAAGGCAACGAGCTCCCACATGCCTGGAATGTGGACAACCTCAAGAGGTACTTCACCTAAAATGTAAGGGCTAATGGCGACGCGCTGTTATAAGCGGAGCCTTTAGTCGGCACCTAAGTTGTAATTTTTCCTTCTTAGAATTCGAGGCCCATACTCTTTTCCTCACAGGGGAACCCCACATCGGGGGTGAGGTTTTTAATGAGGTGGGACCTTTGTAACCCCAGCAGTTCAATATAATGCTGTATTCCCCAGAAAAACTAAACTCTTCATCTCTTAAGTAGTCGATGCTATATTCTCAAAAATATCGCCACATCGACGCAGGAGGAATTGACTCCTGAGCCAAAGCCACTCGAAAGGAAGAAAAAATTCTGCTCCTTTCTCCCAGGCTTCATTCTCCTTTAAGCACTTTGAGAAAAAAGCGCCCCAAGGGGCCATCTCTCGAATCCTTCTCATTAAACTGAGAAACGGCGGCGGTTGAGAAAAAAGCGCCTCAAGGGGCCATCTCTTCAATCTTTCTCATAAAATTGAGAAAGTGTGGAACGCTAACGGCCCAAGGGCTCAGTCATCCATTTCCTTAAAGGAAATAGACTTCAACCCCCAAGGGGCTTCGGACAAAATCCGACACATCAAAAACAGATCATTAAGATCGAAGTCTTAAGGGACTCAATACAAACACCCATCCAAGGACGGGACTCAAAACCATGATGGTAGCATAATATTGCAAAAGCAAAAGCGAGAGGCCAAAAGGCAAATTATTCTCAAATGCCGCTCTTTCTGCAAGAATAGCGACATATGTTCAATATCCGACAAATTTCGGAGAGAACCAAATAATTGCGGCAACCACACGCTCCATTCGCAATTCTCTAAAAATAATGGCGCGCGAGCCGCGCCTCGCAATTTCCACGCGCTCCTCATCCCTCGATTGCTAGGGGGAGGGGGGTGACGTTCGTTCGCTCAAACAATCGAGTCTCGACGAGCGCCGTGAAATAAACAAAAAGCGAAAACGATTTTAACGGCAACCAAGGACCCATATCGTCAAACGACATCTTTTAAGCCAAATTAACGGCAACAACAAAACATCTGACAGGCACAAGAGCCAACCAACAATAGCGGCACCTGGTGCACGCTCCGCAATTTTTCATAAAAGAACGCAATACGATCTGTGGCCTTCAGCAATTTACGCAAATATGCGTCGTATAAACCGTGCGTCGCAGTTTCGGCGCGCCTTCCGTCCCTCGATCGCCAGGGGGGGTGACGTTCGTTTAATTCCGACGACCGAGTAACGGCAAGCGCTTTCCATCAAACAAAAAAAGTGGAAGAGGATTCAACTTGTAAAAATTGACTCAAGAGTTATCGCTGAAACATCTTTCGCGAATCAAAAAACACGCCGTATTATTCGGGCGTACTTCGTCAAAATGTCGACACCCCAGCTACAAATCAAAGTCAACTTCTACTACAAATCCGGGACCGCTTTCAGGGCCTGCTCTATCGTACACACACCTAAAACGATCCAAATAAGGATCAAAACTAATGTCTTCAACGCTTTCGGTTTTCACGACCGCTTCGGAAGAAGAATGCCGGCGGTGAAAACATCGAATTAAGCACTCCCGCCCTTGAAAGTACTGAGCCATCATCTCCCTCCAGAAACGCCCGAAATTATCACGCGGATATCGTGAAACATAACACAAGTGCGCTTCGCCAGAAACGCGAAACCCGTCACGTTCATACTTCAAAGGCGCAATGTTCAACGCGGCGCCGCGAAAACAATCCTGCGCACAAAGCGTACCAGAACGCATATTATTACAGGCCAAGTTTGCAACACTCTCTCACGCCTAAGAGTCTAAACCTCTTCAATTGTCGGCGCAGCAGCAGAAGCAGTGGCAGTGGCAGCAACAGGAACGGCGGCACCCGTCGTACTTTCCGGTTCGGCCGCCGCAGAAGGCGCAGCAGCCGCGGTAGCCGCAGTGGGTGCAGGAGCTTCAATCGCGGCAGGCACACCAGCTTCAGCGGCAGTCTTCTCAGCTCCCGCAACAACTTCGACGCGGGCAACCTTCGCCGGCGGCGTCTCAATGGCAGGAGTAGCCGCTCGCTTCTTTGAGCTCTCCGCCGCAGTTTCGGCGCCAGCCGCCGCCTTCATCTAAAGCAAACAAAAGTTTAGCAAATCATTTTTCACAAGACAGTCCCCGATGAAACAAAAGTATGCTTTACCTCCTCGAGCTTGCTCTTTGCATATCGGCGGCAAGCTTCCATTCCGTGCACCCCCCAGTATCTTTTCGCGAAGCGTTTCACAGCTAAGCGAACGCCTTTGCTGTCACTCGCCGCGTTTGCTCCATCAAAATTTGAGTCGGGGTAGGTGGTGCGCGCGAGATCGGCGAAGTGCTTGCAGCCCTGTTTTTCAAGCAGATCTAGAAGGGCAGAACACGCCGTGCGAGCCGCAAATTGGCCGAACCGCTCAAAGGCCTCAGGAAGGTCGCCAAACTCCCCCTTTAGGAAATTGAAATACACTTCCGGTGTCAGCGAACCTTCTGTGGCCGGAAGAGGATTAGGCTCACCGCCAATTGTAGCTAGGGCTGCTCCGAAAGAAGCGTGTGCACTACTAGCGCCGCTGGAAAAATTGCGGGCAAACTTGCGGGCAGTCTCCTTGGCACTCTTAGCGGTTGCCTCCGCCGCAGTAATTTTTTGTCCCGCATTTTTCAGTTCAAGCTTCAAGCGGGCAATTTCATCCTCATGGCTCTGGATAACATCCTGGAGCACTACCAACGCTTCGTCTTTCTTTTTAATCTGATCATTGAGATCAGCCTTAACGGCGTCGAAAGACGCGCGTTCCTCCTTGAGAGTGCGCCGCAGTTGCAATTCATCACCGGACGAAGAGGCGGCTTCGGACCCGTAAAAGCGCCGGCTCAGGGCGCGAGCCGCCGCAAGTGTCTGCTCAAGAGCAGAGAAATCACGCATCAGCGTCAAAATCATTCAAAGTTGCAATAAAAAGCGACATTAGCACAAGCAAAAATTACCATCGTCGCATTTTTGTCTAAAACTTCGGCGGCCGAAGCATTATCGGCCCTGGCCAAGAAGTCATAAAGTTCTGCAAATAAAACGAAGTCAGAACGGTTGTCAAGTTTTATGCAAAGAAGAAATGGCGGCAGGACAAGATACCTTGGGGATCCACCGCCTTTGTCATTTCGACAAAAACGGCCAATGAAGGATTGCCGGCCTCGCCTTCTTGCATCCCCGCGCCAGCAGATTTTTCACCTGCGTCAGAGGAGCTAGTCTCAGAAGAACTGCTAGACGCACTCCCGTTAACCGATGAATTAGAAATATTATCATCGATTCTAGTCAAGGGAGAGGAAGCTGCCGCAGATTCTGTCTTGCTTAAGGAATAGTCGGCACCTTCATCGGAGCCACTCATCCCAGCAAATGCAGCGTCAAGCTCATGGCCAAGCTTAGCGCGTGAGTCTTCGGAGTCGTCTAATAACTCAATTTCATCATCTGATATAGCCGGCAGGAGCGGCTTCCGCGTCATCGGCGTAGCAGTCTCAACGGGGCTTCGTGGCAAATCAAATCCACCAGTGGGAGCAGCAGTACTTTCAACTTCAGCTTCATGTAACGGCGAAGGCTGCTCCCGTGTATTCCCCGAGTCATGTTCTTCAGGCTCGTCGTCTAGAAATTCATCATCAGAATCGCCAGGGGCTGAAGCTAGTAATTTCCGGCGTCGTTTGCACTCCTCTCGCACTGAAACCTCCTCAGCAAAATCAGCGGCACCTGCCGCGCTGGAACCAGTCTCCATCTGCTCAGCAGCAGTGACCAGCTCTATGTTTTCCCGTCGCCGTTTTATAGCGGCACTGGCCTGCTGCACAACAGCAGCTCGAGAGGCAGGCATTTTCCGCAAACTCAGGCGTTTAGCTTTCTCAGCAGCCCTCGAAGTCCCAGCAGGCGCCTTTACTTTCCCGGCTGCCTTGCCGGACGCCGCAGATTTCTTGGCGGCACCCTTAGATATGGAACCAGCTGCCGTTTTTGGGGCCGCCGCAGATCCCTTGGCGACAGCCATGGCTGAAGAGCCGACCGCAGCTGTAGGGGCTGGCGCATCAGGTATGTAATAATGGGCGTTAGCTGTATCCCAGCCGCGTTTCTCAACGAATGTCGCACCATAAACAAGCTCGCCTTTCTTCCGCCGCCCTTTCTTGACGGACATCACAGCTCGACGACCGTATTTCACTTGCATCTCGTCAAAAATGCGATTCACTCGCTGGGAGAAAATCAGCATGGTATCGCACTCTTGCTTTTCCAGCACAGTATAAGGTCCGCAAATAACTGCGGCAGTCAGCTCAACGTAGCGAACAAAGTCCTTATCTGATAAATCTTCAGGCTTCTTCACTCCAAAAGTCGGCGCCTGGTAGTTAAGGTTTAGTTTGGAAATCCGCTTATTCTTCATCTTCAGCGGACTCCAACCTTTTCGAATAGGCCAAATGCGGCAGGCTATGAACTCCTCCACCAAATCTCTAGCGCTGCTCATCTTGACCGCGGTCTCAAATGCGTCGCAGCACTTCCTAAAACCTTCCGATTCCACGAACTCCGGCGATAGCACCGGCCGTAGGGCGCAAGAGCGACTGAATAGAGGGAAGCACGAACTACCGTCGTCTTTCTTCTCCTCAGGAACCTCTGCATAAAACCAATGGTTCCGCCAATCCCCAGGCCATTTATTCCGGCGACCACCAACAAGCTCAACATTTTCATACTTAGATTTCTTCACAAAAGTGCGGGGCTGAAAGCTGCAACAGCCATACTGGGGATAATACTGCACCCCATCAAAACTCACGGGTTTCACATCATGCTTTAGATCGTAATAGCGGCAGAAAGCATCAGAGTGTAGAGCCGAGCCATAGCTGCGGACAGCCCATATAAACTTTGACACCGTCGCGACGGCGTTGGGAGTTAAGTGGTGCAGATCCAGTCCATACCTGTCCAGTACGCGGACTAAAAAGCCAAAACACGGCAGCCTAAGGCCAGCTTCATAGAAGTCACGATAAACTATAGCCTCATTGTTCTCGGGCCGAGGAATCTGCTCTCCGCCAGGAGCACGAGCTTTTCCGGATTCAAAATAACCCAGGGCAACAAACCTCTCGATATCTGCGGGAGTGACTTTAGAAGGCCCAAATCGAAAAGTTGGCTCAATGCCGCTTTTCTCCCAGGAGTCTTCCCCTACCAGCTCACTAGGAGAGGCCGGCACACCAGAAAGATCCTCGCCTTCGTCGTCGGTGTTAGCAAGGGTTTCCCTTTCGCTAGAGCCAGTATCTACTGCGCCTCTCTCTCTTTTGGCTGCACACCCAGCAAGAGTATACTCACGATATGCAAGAAAATAACACGACTCCCCCAAACCCTTACCTAAAAAAGCGGCAGATTTAGTACCTCCGCGGGCGCCCGAAGTTCCAGCTGCTTTGGAGGCAGCTGCCGCCAAAACCTCCAGATCTGCGGCGGGATTGGCCTCCTCCTGGGAGCCCTTGGGAGTCGCGGCAGCATCAGAGTCAACCTCAACCGGTTTGCTCGCACCGCCAAGGTCGGCGTCGCCCTCAACATTAGCGGCAGGCGAGTCGGCAAGGAACTCCTCGTCAGACTCAACAAGATGAGCGGTCTCCTTAACGCGAGCCATCTAGAATGCAAACTATGACGTTACAATCAATCGCGAACACAGACTCATAGCTAAAGGCACATAGACGAACTAACCTTTCAGCAGAGAAAGTGCGACGAGCCGAATCAGCGACAACAAAGAACTCTCTGTAGATCAACGAAAAATCCGGAAGGCAACAATTGCGACGCAAAGTTTTCAGCAGAAAACGCGGCAGCAATTCCACTAGATCAACGAACGCACGAGGTTTTCCGGCCCCCCTCTCCCTCCGTATATATAGGCCTCGGCGCCGCATTTTTCGAGGTCGTCTCGATCCTCGTAAAAAAAAAAAAAAAAACTTTCCTCGGGAAACTTCGAGGGGGGTGACGTTGGGTGACGTTCTCAAATTCCTCATCCTGTGTCGCGGTTTCTGCCCATCAAAGTTGGCCCTCGACCGCGAGGGGCTACTGTTGGGGATCGGTATTTGCGATAATAACGACACCCCTTTGTTGCCTTGGGATTTTGACTGCAGGTAACCTAACTGCCGACGTTTTCAACTCCCTGCCGAGAATTGGCGACAGCCTCGGGAGCAGTCGCATCGGGTCGCCGACATTGATCGAGGAGGACGCTGTCTCCCCTGTCGCTGCGTCCGGTAATGGCGGCGACGAATAATGGCGGCAACCCCTGAAGGAGATGAAGCCCGACATGATAACATCCGGGAGTCAGGCCGGCGAATGACGTCACCTAGTTAGGGTTTCCGTCATTTAACGGGAATGTCATTTTTACCCTTATGACAATGTTGTACAGAATATTCCACGAATATAGTGGGTGGCCAAGGATAATTTGGGCAAGCCGAAATGACCCTTGGCCTCCCCTATAAATACCCGTCCCCGGGCTCCGTGGGACGGGACGGAACAGGAGAGGCTTCACCCCTGTAATGAGATGCTGCTCCTTTGTTCCCTGAGTGTCATTTGATCGTCCGTGTCGGGATTCTTTGTTGCGACAATGAAGAATACCCAACACTAGATTCGTCTCGCAAATTAGCACACATATGTAAAAAAGTTTTGTAATTAGACTTATTTAATACGCCTAAATAGTAAGATTAGTTTTGATGTGACCTCTAGACCTAAAAACACGAACACCGCCTTACTGGAGTAAGGCCTGATTTTCGTTTTCTTCCATAAACACATTTATATGAACTGTAACAAAAACATAACTTTCTAATGCATCAAAAAAGGTGCATGTGAGAGCTTGGACGATTTGTTCTATGTGCAATTCCATCCTCCAATCCATCCATGCTTGTCAAGTTTTCAGACCATCATATCATGATAATTGTGTCATCTTTTTAGCCCGCTTGCTTCGTTCATTCTCACCCAAACCCACGGAAGACAGCTGTAAACTGGAGCAAGACAGTTGTAAAACCTCGGCAAAAGTGAATAAGAAAGGGCCCATAAGCGAAGCATGGTCCCCAATTTCCTCGTCTTTGCCGGCGACTCGAGGTATCCCTCCGAATTCCAGCCGCCGCTATGCGCCTCGGCCGCGTGATCTTCCCTCTCATCCGGACCACCACCACCACCACCACCACAGCGCCCGCCGCGTCCTCGCCGGCGGTGCTGCGGGTCGGCGACGCGATGCGCGAGCGGCGGCGCTTCACGGAGGCGGACGTGGCGGCGTACGCCGCGGTCAGCGGCGACCGCAACCCTGTGCACCTCGACGACGGCGCCGCGCGCGAGCTGGGCGGGTTCGAGCGCGGCCGCGTGGTGCACGGCATGCTCGTCGCCTCCCTCTTCCCTTCCATCATCGCCGCCCGCTTCGTACGCTCCCTCTTTCTCTCTGGCATTTCGTCGAGCACTGCATGAGCGTGGTGACTCACAGTGTGGACTGATGGTTGGCGCAGCCTGGCGCGGTTTACGCGAGCCAGACGCTCAAGTTTTCGGCGCCGGTGTACGTCGGGGACGAGGTGGTGGCTCAGGTCCAGGCCCTCCACATCAGGAGGACGACGGCGGCGAACAGCAGTACAAGCCAATACGTGTATGTAGCACACAGCCATCCCCTCTCTTCTTTACCAAGGGTTAAGACTTCATCAACCTAATGAACATCGTGCAGAGTCAGGTTCGCAACCAAGTGTTTCGCGGACCAAGAGGAGGGCTCTCTTGCCATTGATGGGGAAGCCATGGCTGTCCTGCCCACACTGGAGCTCGTTTCAGAGACAACTAGGGATCAGTAGTGACCCCAGGTGACAGACATGAACATAACTCTTGGCTCTTGCTTTCCTAGCAGCACAAAGCACAATGCACAAGCAGGTCATAAATCAGACCATCGTCATAAATATACTGTATCCCACACCAAAAATTCTTGTTGTCAGTAACAGAGTGTGTGAACTGAGGTTATTGTAGTAGCTGCTGCATTTTTGGAAAGGATGGTGAACAAAACAATCTGTTCGTGCCTATGGATCTATTATCAGTGGGCTGACTACTCATCCCTTGACACTGGCCTATTTTTTTTTTCATTGGACACGCACAGTCATTTCATTATGAAGAAATAAGTATGAAGGAGGCCTAGACGCCTCCGCAAGTACTGTTAGGGACCCTTTACATTATAACTCTCTATAAACAAAGAAAAAACAACAACCCACACGACCCCAACTATACTTTAACCGGTCAGTTGGAACGGCTGAGGAATTGGCGAAGCGAAACAGCCCCAGCCATACACCACAATGCCCACACTGGAGTTCTCTCCAGAGACAACTAGCCATTAGTAGTGACCCCAGGTGACATGACTATAACCTTGCTTTCCTTGTAGCACAATGTATAAGCTAGTCATAAATCAGACCATCTTGCAGCGCAAAAGATATACTGTACCCCACCCTGAAAATTCTTGTTGTCAGTAACAGAGTATGTGAACTCAGATTTATAGATTAGTGTAGTAGCTGCTACATTTTTGGCTAGGATGGTGAACAAACTCTTTTGTTAATGCCTATATATTTATGATCACTTCACTTGATCAGTGAGCAAACCACTCATCCCTGGACGATCCTTATACTATCATGTCTGTTAACTTCTACAACTAATTTTGGGGCTTCCATGTTCATTCTGTCAACATTCTTTGACATTTTCCTGAAACAGCCAACAGTCTGGCAGTTCTGTGTATGGCAAGGCAGGACCATATAGACAATCTTGTTTAATCATCTTGCCCAAATGCACGATCCGTGGAAGGGGTGGGATCTGAGCAAGATGATCCATTACTTGTCTAGAATGAGCAAGCTCTGCATCAAATCAAGACTTTTCATTTATTTGTTTAGCTTTTGTATCTGCCTGCTATTTAATCATTTGATTCATTTCTTGTATTACATATGGCATTTTAGTAAAATAATGACAATTTAGGACTTCAATGAAATTTGTTGACTGGTGACAGTAATTAGAAGCAATTTTTCCTTTTTATTATTTATGTTTCTGAAGCATTGTACTCAGATTAATCAGTAATCTAAAAACATCAGTAATCATTTTATTATTCATGTTTCTGAAGCCACGTACTCAAATTGTTTGATGGACATTGCTTTCTTGTTAATGCTTCTTGGTGGTATTTCCTACCAATATACTTCATAGAAGTTCATGAATATACCTTTCATTTTCTATTGGCGCATTATTTTCAGGAACTCAAAGAACAGGCCTGTCATTAGTTTTCTGTAGCGACTGGTGAGATGTTTCTATGCATTGATACATCACGTTATCTATAACAGTACTTATATTTTATTTACGCCACTAGTTAGATTTCTAGAGGTTTGAAGCCTTTTCCCTTTTTTCCTTCCTCTATCTTGAAGCATTTTAAAAGCAATGGATCTGTTGCATATATGGAATGGAAGGGGAAAGACGGTTTCAAAAAATTCAAATTTCTTCTTCTATAGGCTACTTCATGAGAGCCACGTGTAAACATAGGACCCCATGATATACTAATGTTGGACTATCAACTATCCAAGATAAAAAAAAATCTTCCCTGGCAATTCAGGCATCGTTCGTCTTGGCAGTCCACTGAAGCTCGTAATTTGGAAATGATGAAACGATGCAGAAATTTTTATTACAACTCATTCTTCTAATTTTAACTTGATCCTTATCCATGTTTGGGCTTTGGGAGTATGTAATTCAAGGCCACTTCGTTGGCAGACAACTAAGTACATTGTTAGACAGTTTTGGACCCACCCACTGACCCAAAAAGTTGGAAAGTTGCACCCTAGCCCCTAGTTACAACTCTAAATATGACATAGTTGCAATCTTCAACATTGTGAGTTACATCCGGAACGTACATATCAGTTGTAAGTAATGTTGGAGAATATATATTAATGTATTATATATGTAAGAGTTTATACTAGTTAAGTTGACTATTGCAACTGACTGTTATCAGGCTGTAAGTGGACACACAATAGTAATTAGTGTACTTGTAGGATTGCAGCTGGCTGTTTCTGGTTGTGTAACTATGGGTTGTGCCTAGTGCTGATCTAAAATGTGCATATCTGCAGAAATAAAACCTAACATTTATGCCAAAAGTCTTTTTTAGACTGGTAGTTATACTACTCAAGCCTGACAAAAAAATAGTAAATATACTTAGCTGTCTAGGTTTGAGCTAATGATGCGATCCAAGCATGTGAGTAGTTAATATTTATGAAGAAGATCAGCTTCCCGACACCATATTTATACTTGTTGTGCCAGCAGATTTGTACTTTTGTGCCATGTACCTCTGGCCTTCACATGGTCCCAACCACGAAATGGAAGCCTTGGAACTGGTTATGTGAATAGCTGTGGTTGGCTAATCTAATGCAGCATGTACGTTTTCTTATTGTCTATTGTATAGATTGTAGTTTGGTGCGCCAGGCTGGTCTGGCCACTTATAAACATGGTTAACTGGATCACCTATATACCTAGTATGCTAGCTCGATCTTTGGTATGCATTGATCCATCCTCCTCCTCTTCAGTTCTGTCTCATTTGCTGCCGGCCGTTGAACATCGAAGACACTTCCCTGCTGGACACATGTCTAATTTTGGTCCAGATCAACCAGGGGCTACCCGCGGTATGTAAGCATGCATGCATTACACTTTGTGATCGTTCCCATCATTATTTTCATGGTGCATTACATTATTTGATGAATCAGTGCTGGAGACTAAAGTTACTGCCGGACTTTTGCTGGAGTTTTGGAACCAATGGGCGACCCAGGTTCTGGTAATCCTGAGCCTCACGCAGCAGGTCATCCTGCTCTTCTTTTCGGGGATCAGGCGGCGTCAAGGCCGCAGCGCAAAGAGGGTGCTTCTATGGCTGGCTTACCAGCTGGCCGACAGCACGGCGACATATGCCCTCGGCACCCTCTCCCTCAGAAGTAGAGCGCGCCAACACAGGCTGATTGCCTTCTGGGCACCATTCCTGCTGCTGCACCTCGCCGGTCCGGACAATATCACCGCCTACTCCATCGAGGATAACAAGCTGTGGAAACGCCATCTCCTGACCCTTGTTGTGCAGGTCCTAGGAGCCGGGTACGTTCTCTACATGCATATCGCCGGCAGCGAGATCTTCTCGCTGGTTGCCATCTTGATGACCGCCGTTGCTGCTGCCAAGTATGGAGAGAAGACATGGGCTCTCAGGTGCGCCAACTTTGGCATCATCCGGGGGTCTGTGGAGGTGGGTGCAGAGCATGGTGGCAAGTGCCATTTTTACCTTGATGACAAACCACCTAAGGGTGGATTCAGAGGGAATGTAGTCGACAAAGAAGAATTCCTTATGCTGCGTGCCCATGCGGCGTTCAGCATCTGCAAATCTGCCATGGTTGATTACTCAGAGAATCCAGGTAGCTACGTAGTTGGCCTACTTGGGTACCTTAAGGAGGATGAGATGAATTATATGTGGACGCTAATGGAGATGGAGTTGTCCCTAATGTATGATATCATATACACCAAGGCGGCCTTAGTCCATACTCTGCCTGGCTACTGCATTCGTCTCCTCTCGCCAGTCGCCGTGGTGGCTTCTGTCCTGCTGTTCCAATTCTATGGCAAGGAGGGACGTCACAGCACCGCTGACCTTGTTATCACTTATGTCTTGTTGGGTGCTGCCTTCCTCATGGAGGCGACAGCACTATTCAGCGCACTCTTTTCTACCTGGACTTTTTCCTTCCTGTGTGCCACACGGTGGAGTGGCCTCCGGCATGCAGCTTTGTGTTCACGGAGGTGGCACCGGCTTCGCCATACAGTCCTTTATCTTCGTCGGCTTGCTTTAAGCACACGAGTCGCCGACTTCTTTAGGTTATCAAGGAGGTGGTCAGGCACCATGGGACAGTACAACATGTTGGATATGTGCACCGCAAGGCCCGGCCGATTTGCAAGGATGTTAGGCCTCAACAAGCGGGCTGTTAGTGTTCCAGAGGGGCTGAAGGACTTGGTGGTCGTTTACATACGACGTATGATTGAAAGCGGCTATGTGAACACATTGGGAATGATGAGGGGGAAATGGGGCATGGAGGCACTGCAGCGCTGGGAAAACGATCATGGTGTTATTATCCCCAACCATGAGAGGTTCCTTGGTGCTGAGCTCCACGAGGGGATCATCATCTGGCACATTGCCACTGACATTTTCCTTGCCCAAAGGGACAAATCTGATGCCAAGGATGAACAGGATCGTGTGAAGGAAGTGCAGGCTCTGTCCAACTACATGATGTTCCTCCTCGTCAAACAGCCTTACATGCTACCAGGCCTTCCTCAAAACAAACTGTACCAATGGACAAAGAGAACCTTGGAGACTGAATGGAAAGCCATGGGGGCCTCAACAACTACCAGATCCAGCTGGGTTGGTAACATCTTCAATGGCCCTACCACATCCGGTTCTGTGCTACAGCAGAGTGAGAATCTCGCAACTAAGCTATACAATGATCCGCCCTCCGAAAGTGAAACCGAGCATTTTCGGCTGTTGAAGGCGATTGGTCTTGCTAAAATACTTGTCAAAACGAAAGGCTCACTGCAGCTGGTCTATGAAGTCTGGTGCGATTTTCTAATCTACGCGGCCAACCGTTGCAGCAGGGAGTCCCATGCCAAGAAGCTCAACAGCGGTGGTGAGTTCACAACCATCGTATGGCTTATGACAGAGCACCTTCACAAACTGGCTAAGTGTTGAACCCGTTGTGGCACTATTTAATTTATCATATGTAGTACATAAATAAACTACGAACAAGTGAATAAAATGTTATATTTTTTGTCTTCTGTGGTGCTCGGTATTTAATTCTCAAGCCGGTTTTTATGTGCGCAAATATCTTTTGTGACGCCTTTCATGAAAAAGGAGCATATCACTTAGAGTACAGTTTTATTTCTAGGTTCTCACAAAGGGTGAAACAGGGGCAGAAGGACATTGCCCGAGATGAGCTGAAGGCATTATTTGAAGGGAATGTCTGTAATCCCTAATTTTAATGAGGAGATGAGCTCTTGCTTCTTACAAAAAGAAAAATAAGAAAGGGAATTTCCATGTAATCAAGTGTTTCCGGGGAACTATAAAAATATTTTTCTCGATGTAGTGTATGGTGGTTTTATAGTAGTAACTAACGCAAAGTCAGTAGTGTGTGCAACGTAAGTGACCTGAATTTTGTGAGATCACAATAGCAAGTTGTAATTATTTTTATTGCAAAATCAGTACAATCCATTCACTTCTTTTGGTATCCATCTGTAGTTGCGGTTGAACAATGTGTATCATTTGGGACTAGAGCTCAGGCCAATAAGACAATGTGTACCATCTGCGACTTGATCTCAGGTCAAGTGAGAAATAATATTATTCATCTATGCTCCTTTGTCCTCATCTATTCAATTTGTAACCCAACGGTTCAATTTCCAAAAGTAGTAACAGCTCAGTGAAATCTGCATCAAAGACATGGTGTTTATCTCAGTGAACACTAGCATGATCTATTTAACCCAACTGCAGGTTGTACCGAGGGTTTCTTAGCTGGATACATGTGCCCTCGATACCTTTGCATGCCGTCTTATTACTGCAACTCACCAGTTTCTTTGTTACTAGTACTTTGGTAGTCCGTAGCCATATGCTAAGCCAACAACATTATCATAAGAAGCAGGCCAGGGACAATTCATCAGCAAGGGATGGGCCATTTATGTGCCCAAAGTGTTACTACACAAACTCAAAGTAGAGCTTGACTCTAGAGTGTGGAGTCTTTCGGCTTCAGTACATTCATAAGTGATAAGTCAGTAGGCTAATATGTACGATACCAGCTAGTATGTGTACCTTCATAAGACAGTAGGCTAGTGCTAAATTAAGTTTAGGTAAGCAAAAGAATCGTGAAGAGAAGGATTCAATCACGCTAATTATTCGAGTGGGATGGAATGGAAGAATGGGACCATAACAAACTAAGTATTGTAAATTACTACCAAAATTTGCAGAAGGAAAAATTACTCCCTCCGTTTTTAATTATATGACGCCGTTGACTTTTTCGTTGAACTTTGACCAACATTATAGATTTAAATATTTGAATGTGAAATGAATATCATTGGATTCATCATCAAAAGCACTTTAAGGTTAACTTATACACTTAGCTATTTACTTAAATATTTTGAATAAGACGAACGGTCAAACGTAACGAAAAAAGTCAACGGCGTCATATATTAAAAAACGGAGCGAGTAGCACAAGAAAGCCGTGGATGCTCGTTGTCCGTCGCGATCCACCGCAGGAGGACTTTCCAGGGAGCTAGTGGAGCCAGGGGATTGGTTCGTCTGCGTCATCGCACTACATACCTTGCAAGGACCGGCAGCCAATCACATCGACGGCGGCGAACCCAAACCGAGACATTGATCAAATCGAAAGGTACAGATGCTGGGTAGAAGAACAGGTCAAGAACGAGGGAAATTGTACCAGAGCCGCCTTGTGTTGTGAGGCCGCTCCATCACAGCCGCCGTCGTCAGAACTGGGGAGGAGTCAAAATGAGAAATCTAAATATTAGTTGAAGGGCCTGATTAACAAATATTCTATGGACTATGATGAGTAAGCGGGTTTCGTTTAGAGGTCTTTATCAAATTGTTCCGCGTGGAGTTTGCCTCGTACAGATGGTCATCGTACTTGCATCCGACGGCTTGGATTGTCGGGGAGCACCTCACG
The DNA here is from genome assembly GCA_012490785.1 of Eragrostis nindensis. Classification (NCBI taxonomy): domain Eukaryota; kingdom Viridiplantae; phylum Streptophyta; class Magnoliopsida; order Poales; family Poaceae; genus Eragrostis; species Eragrostis nindensis. Next base: position 2,753,461 of record JAAXCT010000021.1, on the reverse strand, counting down.
AGCCGGCAGCAGCAGAAGTTCTCTCCTCCTTCCGTCCGAAGAAACCGACACAAAAAAAAAAAAACCGACCAAAAAAGCGCCCACCGCGTCCGCAAGGCGCAAGGAATCCCCCAAACACGGTGTCGCCGGCCGATCACTCGTCCCTCTCTTTCTTTGCCGGATCCTCCGCCCTCCGTCCGCCGATCCAGCGCTGCTTCCCGCTCTCCGCCAAAGTAAGTGATCCTTTCCTCGCAGGAACGGATTTCCATGTTCCCGGATTCCGGTTTTTTTTTTTTTGTTTCCTTCTGTTCTCAATCGATCACGGACCTCGCTTCCTCTTCCTCTCCGTCCACGCAGTCGATTCGCCCATGAGCGGCGCAGAGCGGCGGTTTGCTGTCCTGCGATCCGCGCTACGAATCACATCCAATCCAATCGATCAATCCATGCTTGAATTGATTACGGCTTGTTTGGTTCCTGTTTGAGATTCAGGCGTAATTCATTTTCCAGTAAAACAATTGGTGGGATTTTCAGTTTGATAGGGGGCATGGATTGGCGTGTCGGAATTGTAGGTTGGAAAGGGAGGAGGTGGGATGATACTGTTTTCTTATTCAGGTTTCGTTGTTCCTTGCCTGTATTTACTGGATTTGATATGCGTATGTCGGTAGAGATTAGAGAAGGTATGTATGCCGACAAGGGAGGGAAAAGCGAAGTGCCTAGCTGGTTTCGTCAGGCGGTGCGATAGAGGCCTCTGTAGAAACTATAAATCATTTATCTTGTTCTCTGTGCTACAGAGCTATGTAGCTGTTTCAAGTGTTTCCCTTGTTAACTCTAGGAGCATAGTTAGGTACTCCGGTTCCCTTGCTCGAATGGTTGCGCACATCTTAAAAATCATGCTTCCTTGTTTACTTGAATTTCGGTTTTCTTGCTCACAAAAAGCTCATACAGTAGCGGAATGATCTTTATCGGCAAAAGGCATAACTGCTGTACAAACGTGTCTAGACTAGAAGCATAGAATGGGCTCTTATTACTGAAACTTGACATAAATTTGTAATATTGGGTTATACATTTTGGGACGGGGTAACTGCAGTTTGTCCACCATTATTAGAAATTCTATTGTCTATGCTGTAATGTGGAGCAGCTCTGATTAGCATAATGCTGTTATAAGTTGGTGTTTCTCCCTGTTGAATGATATGCCTAATGATTAAGCAAAACTGCAGAGGCATTTGCCTCCTTAGGAGCATCCAAAATAGCCCTATTGTGTATTAGTTGTTACTATATGTCGTATTATGCTAATGTTTTTAGTTTGACTTTCATTCACCACCACATAAGTCAAATCTATATTGTCATTTTGCCTTGGCATTCTTTTTGACTTATGCTTCTTCATTGCAGCCATGTACGGGAGCTATGGAAATCCTCCTGGCATGCAGATGCCCCCACCAAATCCTCACCCTGGCCAGTTTGGCAATGCATTCAATGGTCCAAGTTCAGGTCTAATTCGAACTGGCTTAGAAGCATATGGAGGGAAGTTCTTGGATTCTAGTTCGGAATTCATGCAAAGCAATGTAAGGAGCCTTATAGTGAACCTTGATTCTTGAAATTATCATTACTTGCATTCTCTCTAAATCATTGGTTCCACTTTTGCAGATCAATAGGTACTTCTCCAACCCACAGTACTACTTCCATGTGAATGATCAATATGTCAGGAACAAATTGAAAATTATACTGTTTCCATTCTTTCACAGGGTAAGTTCTCTTTCCTAATCTGTAGCATATAAATCTGTGTTTTTTTTTTTTTTGGCCTTCTGGTCTACAAGACTAAAGAATGTTCGACATATTTGCAGGGGCACTGGACTCGGATAAGTGAACCTGTTGGTGGCCGTTTATCCTACAAACCTCCAATCTATGATATAAATGCGCCAGATCTATACATCCCTTTCATGGCCTTTGGAAGCTTCATCATTCTTGCAGGCTTCACATTAGGTTTCATGGGAAAGTGAGTTGTTGACAATTATTTTTTGGTCACGAAATGATTCCAGACGAACGCCCTAATGTAGTGCATCACAATTGTGCAGGTTTACTCCAGAAGCTATAAATTTGCATTTTACAAGAGCGCTCATCGGATGGGCCTTGCAGCTTGTAATCCTGAAAGGTCTGCTTTACTCAATGGGTGGTGGTGAGGTGCCACTACTTGACCTGGTAGCTTATGGTGGCTATTTATTTGCTGGGCTTTCCCTTGCTGTTGTCGCAAGGCTCATATGGGCGTACTCGTATTACGTTGTGATGCCATGGATGAGCCTGTGCATGGGTGTGTTCTTGGTCAGGACAATGAAGAGGGTGCTCTTCACGGAGATGAGGAGCAGCGAGCGGCACTCATCCAGGCAGCACTATTTTCTTCTATTCATGGCAATTGCACAGTTTCCCCTGTTCTTCTGGCTTGGCAGCATAGGTGCATGAGATAATTTTGTATTTGTACGTGTCGATATAAAATTACAGGTGTACTTAAGTAGGTCCAATGTAAAATAGTTTCTGGGAATGGTTTCAACAGCTTGTGTCGTTTGATCATCAAAAGCATGTTTTTGACAGTATGCGGTAGTGTGTAGCTTGTGAAATCCATCTGATGGTCCTTCATGATTAGAATACTCTTCTGATTATGATCCTTCGTAGCTTAAACAAATATAGCAGTAGCCTGTACCACCTCTGTGGGTATTTTCAAGTCTGAGCGAGTTATTCTTGTGCTCGCTTGGCTGGTTAATACGATGCCATCTGTGGCCATTAAATTTTCAATATCCTTGGTTCGAAAAAAAATATTCAATATCCTTGTAGTGCCGCAGCGCGCGTGCATGGTCGATACACATCCGCAAATTTGTACTAATCCATCAGGATATTGAATAGTTAATTAGTAACTTATTAAAGATAATTAGAGATAAAAGAGTCATTTAGATAAGAGAATTCCAGGTGGTAATGTACATCTTTTTCCATTTGCAAAATGAAGAAAAAAAATTGTCATTACGTTACACTTGACAAAGTAATAATCTATTCAACGTAGATAGTATTTTGTAGCATAGTGCTTTCATATAGTATTTCTAATTCTATGGAAGTGTAATGAAAACATTGAGAAGAGATCAAGAAACAAAACTTCTGGACTCAATTACCTACCATAATGCTTTCAAGCAATCTGCTAGATTGCCGAGGAATATTTCAGTAAAGCAGTACAGAAGCCAGGTTTTCCTTTTTTTTTTTTCCATGCAAAAGCACAAACGCAAGTGAGTTGCTCTCACTCTTCCAAAGACTTGCACTATGAAAATATGTATTCTACAAACATTTATCAAATGTATATCACGGCAAATAGAAATGGGAACATGGAAATCATGTGCCTTGAATGTAAAATTCCGGTAAGGTAATGTGAAAGACAGAAGAGAAATAGCATCTTAGACGATCGCAAGGCACTCATTGTAGGCTGTAAGTGAATTCCCAGTCAAACACCACATTATTACACTGGGCATACTCATTTTCGTCATCGTCACAAACATATTGCAACACCCATCTGTTTACAACTTCCAGTGACTTTGCAAAAACTCATCAGAGCTGAGCTTTGTATCAGTGAGAACACCTGTTGATCATCCTCTGCAATAGCAAAGAACTTTCCATAAGTCAAAGGTAAAGGAAGAACATTCTACAGCAATATGTAACATTGATCACAAACTAGAGTACATAAATGTCGAAGTGCACCCTAATATCATCGCATGCCAGTAAATAAGTATCAAAGCTAGAAGGTTCAGGAGCGAACAGAATTGGTTCCCATGATCATTTTTCTCCTAATTATATTTATGTTAGCAGAACTGCACATTCATATGCAGTATATTATCTTGAGTCCTTTGTATGTTCCTCAAAGATATAGCTGCAATCTTCAATACCAAGTGAAGCGGAAAATCAATGCAACAATGTGCAAACAGCTACTGAGACTTTAAACATCACACTATATCAAAACATTACGCTATTAACGATGATTGATACCAAGCATCCTTTTCCTGATGGGCCCATCATGATGTGCTATTTGTATTGAACATGAGAGAAAAAAAACCCAAGGACAATTGGCGCAATGCAACCAATCCATCGATCTCTTAAATTTCACTGCGGGTCTGTTTTTAAGGAGACCCCAAATTTCAGCTAGGTTTCCACAGTAATCAGTGCTAAGGGCATTGTACATTACTGTCTCGGGCAAGCAGTTCCATGTGGAGATTTCTACAAAAAATCATGCTAAAGCGATAACAGCAAAAATGTGCATCAAGAATCTTAACGTTACCAAAAATTACAAGAGAAAAAGACCTCTAGTTTGACAATATTGCCATTTAGCATCGGACACTTGAAAAAAATTTGTAATTCAAACTATGTTTTTAAGGCGGTAAGGCGAGGCGGGGCGTGCTGCATCCTACCAGACGCCTATGCGTTCTTAAGGCGAGGTGATGTCACACCATCTAGAAAAAATAGAAAACAGAGGAAGTCTGGAGGGAAGAAAAGGAAAAAGGAAAAAAGAAAAGGAGAAAAGGGAAAAGAGAAAGAAGGGCACTTGGCCCAGCCCACTAGTGTCCCAGGTCATTCCCCAGATATAGGTTTTAGGTGTCAATCCGATCGATCCAATCCTCTGCTCTACTGCCGCCGCCGCTTCTCTTTCTCTGCCGCTCCTCTCTCCGCCGCCGTTCCTCCGTTGCTCCTCTTCCGGCGTCGCCCCCTCTCCTCCCTGCTCCTCTTCCGGCGCCGCCTCTCCTCCCAGATCGACGGCCACCGGCCGCCGGAGTTCTGCCAGCCAGCAGCACCGAATCAAACGGGGATGGCGGCGGCGGCCTTGCTTGTTGGTTCCCTTTCCGTTCTTCCATTCTGCTCCCTCTTTCCCCCGCCTTGGCTAAATCCTAGTAAGGCGACGAGGACGCCCAGAAATTTTTTGCGCCCTGACGCCAAAGCAACGCCTTAAAAACATAGAATTCAAATATCACTGCCAAAGAACAAACTACAAATAGACCTTACAGGTTTGATCTGAATCCAAGATGTTAAGTAAATTAAGAAGAATAAATAGAAATACAATATAGTAAAAGAGAAATATATAGCCCAGGTCACTATGGTTCTGTTGCTATTATTCCCATTAAAGTCATTTATGAATTAGAAATCGCTTTTACATTAACCAGTACTAAATGATGCATTAGTGGTATGCCCCAACACATTGTAAACCTAAACAGTACAACGAAATTACAGGAAAGGGTCCAAGCATTGAGTAGAATTGCATCTTATCCTTGTTATTATCAGGCATTTCAAGAACAAAAATACTGATTTGAACGTATAAGGCTCATGTAACAGGGGGGGTCATTGCTATGAATCCAAGTTGAAAAATTAGCATAATATGAAAGTGGAGGGGGGTGGGGGCAGATAACGGCACCACACTAGGAGACAGAATTTAATTGGTAACCACATGGAATTGTATTTTACATAAGTAGGGCATTAACAACATGACTGACTGGCACACTGTCATTGCAATCTAATGTCACATAAGAGGGGTTGAAAGATCGCCTTCAACTTTGCAGAGTAACCATTAACATAAAAAGAAAAATATGCAAACCATGAAAAGTTCACATCACTGTTTGCCTAGACATGCATCTAGACCATCTGAAAGTTTGTTTAGACTAGCCATCAAAGCCATATCTGCTGAATGGTCACTAGTTTGATAGCATGACATAAAGCTAGTTATATCTCATTTGTATATACACGATAGTTATATATGTAACAATTTAGGTTCAGTGTCAGCACTCAAATAAAATAACCGATATAATACACTGCGTTCCAACGCACAATACTACAGCATGACTAACCAGGAAAGTCGTTGATAAATCTTTTGCACAATCAACCTAGAATATATGAACTGCAACCTAGAATATATGAACTCAACTGTAGAGTTTCCTGAAAAAAATATTTCCAAGGAAAGAACGTTCAATATCAAACAAACAATGTTTCTAAGGGGAAAAAAAGATGGTAACCACACATTCTTGTGTGCTTACATTAAGCCACTGGCATGTATTTTACTTTCCCTACTACAACATCGCACAGCAATGAAAAGCAAATATGGTTACTGTACACTTCAAACCTCTGAAATAATGTATAAGGAAACAAGATATTAACATACCTCACAGCTGAACCAGAGCGCCATTTAAGAGGGTTAATGTGTAATTTGTCTTTGTAACGTCCAAAGATCACAATCCCAACAATGGCAGCTGCAACCACCACAGACCAGATAGCATTTGTTTCCTTTGCTTGGTGATATAGGCAAGTCATATGCTTCTTCAACCAGCATTTACATGAGGCACCAGCATCATCGCTCTTGTTATCTGCAGATTTAGAAGGTTGATCCAAGTTTTCATCCGACTCACCACCAACCTCGCCGCCTTCATCATGAGCAACAAAGCCACGTCCTCCATCTTCAGCGTGAGCTGAATACTCTGGTGCGTCATCCCTCATCTCGATATCATCAACTGAGAGGTTTCTGCCTTCATCAAAGAACTCGATGCTCTCAGACCCAGGATCATTCTTAGCCCCCACATTCTTGAAACTGTAATCTTCCACACTGGTGCTAGCTGCCTGCACATCCTTCTCAGGCTTTCCCTCCTCAAAACTGGTCTGTATTGGCAGGTTCTCATGCTCACTCGGAGGAAACACAAAGTGGTCAGACATGAGCAATGGATCAGACGAATCACTTGCGGCGACGCCTCTGATCCCTGCTGTAGGCCTGCCTTCGGGCCCTGGCGCCGCTTCATAGGCAGATGCTGTGAGGGTCACCACTTCCCAGTCCGCCCCTCGGGGGGCAGTGGTTCCCTCTACCACCTCCTTCTCATTATCAGCCATATCCTTGAAATCTGAGGATCATTTTTGCATGAAAACAGTTTCAGTAACTAAAGAGATACTACAACATAAACATCAGATAATCAGTCAAGACAATACAAGGCAAGTGCTACTTAGTGAGAGACTAATCTAACAGAGAGAATGTAGGAATAAACATTCACGTATCACTTGTGAATCAAAGTAAAGCGGTCTACTAGTTCAATAACTAGTTAATAACTACCAGATAACTCCGCAATTCAAAATCTAACCTGGTTAACAGAAACTGCTAGTACATTGACTTACTAATCTTGCCAGCAATTGACCCACCATCAAAATCTAGGCATTCAATAAACCCCGTAACGGACCAAACAGAAATCCATCAACAATAGCGACACGACCATCGCCAACAATCTCGTTCGTAAGACCCTGAGAGCAAGGCCGAAAGATGCGAGCGGAGCCCCCACGGATCTTGCCAACCCGCAGTGCGCTCTCAAGAGCAAGAACCGGACCGTATCCGGGGCCAAAAGATCGGACGGGACATGGCACGAAGATACAAGGGCCGCGATTCGATACCTGACAACCGTCGCGGCGAAGAAGATAGCGTACTAGGGAAAGGATAAAACTACCAATCTACGGGCAAGTCGGAGCTTACCAGCAGCGATGGATCTCCGGTCCCGTCCAGAACAGTAGTGAGCAGGGCTCCGAGGCTGCGGCGGAGGAGGGAGAGGAGGAGGGCTTCGAGGCGGCGGCGGTACGGGAAGGTGAGGAATGGATCAGATCAAACCGCCATTGGTGGTGGAGATAGGTAAGGAAGAGGTGGGAGCGGCGAGGGAACCGTAGCACACGACGCTGGCTGGTGGGACCCCTAATCTCCTAGACCAGGCTCACGCTTATCGCCCCTCGCGCGCACGTAACCTGCCCCACATGGCAGCCTCGGCGTGGGCATTGCTTGCACTCTTTGCTCAATGCACCCGTCTGCAATTGGATTGATGGCCATCGGGCATCGGAGAAAATACATGACAAGTATCAGTTTTAACTTAAAAAAACTACTATATCTTTTAGTTTATCTTAATCTATTACTTCATCAATCATCTCACCAACTCTAAAGTTTGTCTTTTATCTTAGAATGCCTTATATTGAAAAAAAAAAAATTGAACTCCAAAGCGTCTTGGTCATGAAACCAGACTTCGATCATGAGTAAATTTTACAAAATAAACATTTTTGAATTTTATTATATATTTGGACATCAGGAGAAGATATGTACATAAATACTTCCTCTGTCTTCAAAAAGGTGTCGTTCTGGCACAAAACGTTTATCCCACAATACATGTCGTTGTCAAAAATCGAGGTGGTGGTCCCGAAGCATCTCATTTACTCACCTCGCCATCCTCTACTGTAAGCTTCATGACCATTGGAGTTCGAAAATCCCAAAGGTATGAATGTTTTGGTGATTGGGTGACCATATTGATGTGACTAACATTTCCATGTAGGATATTCAAATGGTCATGTCAAGGAAGCGTCGTCTCACAAACTCTATATCGATGACTTGGTGATTGGTTGCCTCGACAATTCGGATCGAGAACTTGATGGAGTCAAGGTTGAAGATTGATCAAGGCTAAGGACATAATAGATCTAAGCAAGTGTTGGCTTGGTATAGATGTTAGCTTGAGTCTATAGGAAAAATCGGACTATCAAGAGGGATCGAATTGGTTCTCTTAGAGCACACTAGGTTAAAGATCATATGGATGCATTGTGAGTCTCTTCAGGGCTAGATGGCTGAAGAGAAGAAGAGGAACCAAGAATAGAGAAGTTGGAAGCAAGGATCAAGAAGTGGATCAAGTTTTCAGCTTATGCAGAAGAGACCGGATGGTACGGTCTTAGGGACCGTATGGTACGGTCTTCATTGAAGATCCAGACAGAGAAGTGAAGTCTCAGGATGCTGAGAAAATGAAGACCGTAGCATTGACCGGACGGTACGGTTAAGGGACCGTATGGTAAAGTCATCAGTGGAGTTCCAGATAGAGAAGCTGAAGTTTCTGGAAGTGAAAAAAATGAAGACCGGACTGTTGACCGGACGGTACGGTCCTAGTGACCGTATGGTACGGTCTTCATTGGAGAAGTTCAGACAGAGAAGAAGAAATGGAGAATCGCCTGGAAATAGAGACCGGACTGTACGGTCAGTAAGGGAGCGACGGTACGGTTTATGGTACGGTCTCTATATTTCTTGGGCACTTTTGAGTAACGGCTAGTTTTGGATTGATAGTCTATAAATAGTTGGTTGCTCGCCTCTTGAGGCGTCTCTTGGCCATTGTTGGAGTGCAGGAAACTCAGAGGAAGCCAAGAGCAAGGGAGAGAAGCACTTGTGAAGGATTTGGAGTGATCCTAGTGCTTGATAGAGTAGCAATTGCATCCACTTGATCTCTAGGCTAGTGTGAGTTTGAGAGAGTCACTCGGTTTGTTACTCTTGGTCTATGGCAAGGCCTAGACCGGTTAGGCGTCTGTGTTGAGCTGTTCAAGGAGATTGTGGAAGCCGACACAAGTTTGTACATGGTCTTGGAGCTTCTCATGCGAAAGAAGCATCACTAGTGGAGCGCCTTCGCAAGTGCGGAGCCTTACCTCCGGAAGAGTATCCGGGAGAGAGCCCGGCGGGATGTGCCCGCGACTTCACTCGGAGGGTGAAGTGTGCTCTAGGAGGGATCGCCGTCGAGTGGAGGGACGGGGTCGAGACTCCGACGGGAGTGACCCAACGTGGAGTAGGGGAAGGCGCCATCCTTCCGAGACCACGGGAAAAATCATGAGCATTCCTATCTGTATCTCCTTTACTTACTAGTATTTACGCTTCCAAATTTACTTTCGTGCTAGTAGAATTGCTTGATAGGTTGTCTCTTTGTTCTTAGTAGAATTGCTTGTTAGGGTGTTGCTCTATGCTAGACTAGATTGTGTGCGCGCATTGCTAGCTTCTTGTCATCACCATATCGAGTCTTGCTTGCTTCACACCTCAAGTACGTTTGGGAGAAATTATTGAGACACCGATTCACCCCCCCTCTCGGTGCCCTTGATCCTTTCATCTACGCTTCCCGAGAAAACAACCACCCATCCCAGCCTGCGACGGGCAAGAGCTGGAGAAGCAACAGCGCCGCCCATGGTGTGCAGCACCATCACACCGCGACGCGCATCGCCGAACGATGGAGATGGCGCAGATCCAGCTCCCGTCACGCCGTGGTAGGACGCGCATCGCCGCCGCAGCCGCTCGGAACCGCGGCCGCCAAAATCGTGGTTCGCGCAGGTCGTCGCCCACTACCAGGGGCACTGCTCCGAGCTGCACAGACAGGAGATGGCGAGGTTCCGCGGCAAGCTTCGGGCCGCGCGGACGGAAGATGGCGAGCTCAAGGCGTCCGACGGCGGAGCTCGCGCGGGCTCGACGGCGGGGCGCAGCGACGCTCGTGCGAGCTCGACGCCGAGGCGCTCGCTCGCTTTGGAGCTTGCCCGCGGCTCTCCGCCGCGGAGCTCGAACAGAGCGCGACGCTCGCTCGAGTCAGATCTTGCGCGGGCTCGACGGCGCGGCGGTCGCGCGGGCGGGGCGACCGCGGGCTCGCGCGGCGGAGCTGGCGCGTGGTGCCGCGCCCGGTGGCTGGCGGCGGGGGATGGAGGGGAAAGGAGGACCGGCGGCGGGGAAAGGAAGGAAGAGGACATGCGGAGTGACCAGCAGTGTGTGCGCGTTGGGAGAGAAGCACGGGATGAAGAAGTGGGAGACGAAGCATTGAATGAGGACAGCAGGGTAAAAGATTATACGCTTTGGTTTCTGAGCTTTTTCTGAACTTTCTCCTAGAACGTGATCCTTTCAGGGAAGGAGGGAGTATACCATTTTCTAGATGCTATATTTATTGATGTATGCATTGATGAGGAAGCCAGAGTGACTTCAACACTTCAGGGTGAATGTCAAATGACTCGCCCAACAGGTGCGTGGTTCCTTACTGCTCTGGCATGCATAGACGTCACATCTTGAGGCGTTTTAATAGTACACTTTGAGCGTCAAGAACCGAGACGTCAAAGAAAAAATACAAATGTGAAAAATCAACAAAAGGCAGCACGAGGAGGCAAGACAGAGATCATAAACTAAGACTTGTGGGAGAATATAGTGAGTTTTAGAGTAAAAGCCACTCATCTACTGAACCGGTAATTTGCCTTTATCTTCGACATTTAAGTGTAAATACTTATTGGTATTTGACCCCTTTTTATGTCAAAATTGCTCATTATTTGGAACAAGCATAGCAACTTTATAAAAAAAAATTGGGTCACAATAGGTTAAAAAGGGACTCGAAACGTGCTACGAAAGAACAAAATAGGTTAAAAAAAAGAGAAGGCTTTTCACAGCAGTTATTTCGGCCACATGAGGCCTCCGTTGCGCCGTCCCCTTCCCTGGCGGCGAGCATCAGAAGCGGCGGGGCTGCTGAGGCGCCGAGCATCTCCGGTAGAGAGAGTTGTATTTGCACATGGCGAGAGCGTGGGCCGCCGTTCGGCCGTTGGTGAAGAGCTGCATCACCGGCAGCCTGGTAGGCCTCACCATTGCCGACCGGTACGCTTCTGTGGTCGCCGTGGACGGCGAATCCATGTACCCCACCTTCAAACCCCAGCCGACCGAATGAGCGCTGGTGGAGAAGCTCTGCCTCTACCGCTACAACTTCTCCCGCGGCGACGTCGTCGTCCTCCGGTAAGCTCGCCGGCGCCGGCGCCGACGATTTCTTGGCCGTTTATTGTTTCTTGATGTTGTTGCGGTTTTCCTCATCGCAGGTCGCCGAGGGACCAAGCACTGGTTGTGAAGAGGTTGATTGCGCTGCCCGGGGACTGGATCCAGGTCCCGGGGAAGCAGGAGATCAGGCAGATCCCGGAGGGCCACTGCTGGGTCGAAGGGGATAATGCCAGCCTCAGCTGGGACTCCAGAGAATATGGCCCTGTAAGACCGCTTCGTTGCTTTGCTTTGCTTTGCTTCTACTAATTTGAGACCTAATTTTTGACATCGTATTGCACACAATCACACTATCTAAGCTGCAAAACTACACAGTTTGATGTTGGCATTGCTATAATAAATTATCACTGTATTCTTTTTTTTTTTGAAACGGGACTACAGCAGGGGAGGCCCCTACTGTGTGGTTTTTATTTCAAATAAGGTAAAACTGTACAAACAGAAAAGGAAAACTGTACAACAGAGTTACAGCAGCCCATCAAGCCAGGCACTAAAGATGGCTAAGTCAGAATCACTAAGACGGTGTCCCTGGAGCCTACATTCTTCCTTGAAATTTCTCTTCCATGCTTGGAAGCTTGAAGTAAGATTTTCAAAGATTTTCCCATTTCTTTGCTTCCAGATATTCCAGGCTGCAATAATAGTGATTTCCATGAAGAAGTTTCCGTGAAATTGTCTCTGGGCATCCATGATCATGTTGAAGAAAGAGAGAGTTAGATTCCAGTGGATGCCTACTTCCTCCCAACATCTTTTGCTGAACGGGCAGGTAAAGAAGAGATGCATGGCAGTTTCTTCAACACATGCTTGACAAAGCACACACCCATAGTTATTCCCTTGCACTTTGTGATTCTTTCGCCTGAGTATGTTCCTTGTGTTCAGTCGATCCATGATAAGTAGCCATGAGAAAACCTTTAATTTGTTGCTGCATTTTGATTTCCATATCCAACCGAAGGGGGCAGGGGGTTGAAAGTTCCTATATGGGAAATTGTAGTATTTCTTGGAAGAGTATCTCTGATTTCCCCATACATAGGACCATGTGTCCTTAGTTCCAGGCTGAATTTGTACACTTTGTATGATCTGCTCCAGTTCTGAAAATTCCTGTTGAGCTTCTACCGACAGTGGGTGGTGAAAGTGAGAGCTGATGTTGTTCATTGATAGGAAATCTTGTACTGAAATCTTCTGATTTTTTGCAAATGAGAATAACCTAGGGAATTTAATTTCCAGGTGGAGATCATTCCAAACATCCAACCAGAAAAGGACTGTACTCCCATCTCCAATTTTGCAGGCAGCAATTTCTCTAAATTTGTCACTTAGCCTCAATATGTCTTTCCACCAGAATGAGCCTTTCTCAGTTGTAGCATGTGGAATTTTTCCATCTGTATAGTATGTGTTCCAAATGAGGTTGACCCAAGGGACATCTTTTTTGTTGTAGAATTTGTCCAGGTGCTTTATCAAAAGTGCTTCATTTTGTCTTCTAAGATCAGCAAGACCAAGTCCTCCCTTGAGCTTAGGCCTGGTGCATTTTTTGAAAGCCACCAATGGTTTTGACTTGGCATTAATATCTGAGCCTCTCCATAAGCAGTTTTTTCTACTGACATCAAATGAATTAATGACTGCAACTGGTATGAGCATTGTACACATTGCATAGATGGCTAAGGACGTGATTCCTGTGTTTGCCATTTCAACTCTTCCAGCATGGTTTAGCATTGATGATATGGATGACAGTCGTTTTTCTGCTCTAGTCATGAGTGGAGCATAGTGATCTACCCTGGGTTTTGTTGTGCCCAAAGGAAGGCCCAGATAGGGGAAAGGTAAGGTCCCAAGCTGGCATCCAAAAACTCCTGTCAAAAGAGGTATTTCTTCATTTTCAACATTAAGGGGGACCATGCAAGATTTACTGTAGTTTACTGTCAGGCCTGTGGATTGAGAGAAAGATTGCAGCAGTGCTTTCAGACAAAAGAGTTCTCTTTGTGAAGCTTTCATGATGATGATGGTATCATCTGCATATTGCACTATTGGAAAGTCCGGACCAGCACGAGCAGGAATTGGCATTGACAGGAGATTTTGTTGGTGTGCTTTGTTTACTACACATTGAAGAAGCTCAGCAGCCAGCACGAATAAGAGAGGGGAAAGAGGATCCCCTTGACGAACACCCCTCTTGCATTGGAAAGGTTTTCCTGGGACACCATTGAGGAGGATTGATGAAGAGCCAGAGTTCAGGATTCTAGATGTCCAGTTTATCCAAGAAGCATCAAAGCCTAGGTGTTCCAGCATGGAGATAATGGTGGAGTGCTCAATGGTGTCAAAAGCTTTGGCAAAATCCAACTTTATAATTACTGTGGGTCTTTTTGATTGCTGACATTGATGTATATACTCAAAGGCCCATGCAAGACAGTCTTGTATTGCTCTGTTTTTTTTAAATCCATACTGATTTGGATGGAGGACAGGGATAACCACTCTCTGTAACCTGTCTGCCATTAATTTTGTGAGGAGCTTGAGAACAGAATTCATTAGTGATATTGGTCTATAATCATTGCATGTGGTTGGATTGTTGGTCTTTGGAACTAGGGTGATGAAGGAGCTGTTAATCGACTGTAAATTCAATGTGCCACTGAAGAAGTCTTCACAGAGTTGATAGAAGTCATGCTTTATTATAGGCCAGCATCTCTTGATAAACATTCCATTAAAACCATCTGGTCCCGGGGCTTTGTCATTTGGCATTTGTTTCACTGCATTATCTATTTCCTCTTGACTGAATGGCAGAGATAGGTGTTGCAGGTTGTCATGTCGTTGTACTAGATTCTCAAGATCAAATAGCATTTGGGGGGTGGTGGTGGTTCCCATTCTTTCTTTGTATACTTCCCAAAGAGCAGCAGCCTTCTCATGGTGATCATGTACAGTTCTACCATCTGATGTTTCCAAGGTGGTGATAGTGTTGATTCTGTAACGTTCAGTGGCAGCAGCATGAAAGAAATTTGTGGGTTGGTCTCCAAACTTTGTCCATCTGACCGTGTATCTCTTTTTCCAGTACTCATTTTTGTATTTAAGAAGTTTGAGTATATGTGACTTTAGAATCTCCCTGAAATTATACTCCTGTATGAATAATGGTCTTTGCTCCTCAAGTTTATCCAGTACAGCCAGGATTTCATTGCATGACTTGATTAGCTTGGTCAAGTTTTCAGTGCTCTTGCTCCACTTTTTCAAAGCTTTTCTTAATAGTTTTAGCTTGGCTGAAATCCTTGTGGCACTGTTTGTAGCAGCAACTTCAATATTCCAAATTGTTTGGACTAAATCAAAAAAACCAGGCATATCTATCCAGTAATTTTCAAATCTGAAAATCTGAGCCTTTGGGATTGATGTGCCAATCTGCACTTTGCATGGTACATGATCCGAGGTGGGTTTGGCCAGTGGAAGCCAAAGAGTGTTTGGATATTTTGTTGTCCAGCTAGGCGTGGTGAAGCACCAGTCAATCTGTTCAAGGAGAGGTTCATTTTGCATGTTACTCCATGTGTATCTTCTGCCCTTTAGGGGTATTTCCAGGAGACCCAAATTGCTTATTATCTCATTGAAAATCAGGACATCATTCAGGTTTCCACCAGGTTTGTTTCTGTCTTCTAATGACCTATAAAAGTTGAAATCCCCAAGTATCATCCAGTCTTCTTCCGGGTCAATCTCAAGGTCATTTAGCCAGTTGACAAAGTTCTGCCTTTCTTCTCCCTGACAAGGTCCATATACTGTAGTAAGTTTCCATTTGCTATTGTTGTGTCTAGCTGTGAATTCCACCGTGATTGCAAATCTGTTGTTATGTATAACCTCTCCCGTGAAGATGGTACTGTTCCAACCTATTATAATGCCTCCAGAATTACCCAAGGATGGAGAGAAGGTGTACTTGTCATATCTTTTTGGTGCAAATTTCCTGATGAAAGAGTGTTCAAAAGCTTCCTTTTTTGTTTCCTGTATGCAGTATATGGCACATGAACTTTCCTCAATTTTTTCTCTGACAGCATTGCATTTTGCTTCGGCATTAAGTCCCCTGATATTCCAGTTGAGGATATTCCAGTTTCTTGTGGTTGTGCTATTATCCATTGAAAACCGATTTGTAATCATAAATGCGTGAAATACCGAAGGCATTCACATGAGAGAATTCATTCAGTAGGCAGGCCACAACATTGTTAACGTGAGTGCATAACATCAACTTGGTCAAGTGCATTTGTAGGAGAAAATGATCTTCATAGATTTTCCCAAGATCATAGCAAAGGCGAAGCTCGTGGCAACCAACACAGGACCTTAAGACAGGGCATACCCTGTCAACACTGAATATAGCAAAGAGACTATCCATCAATAACAGTAGCAGGAGCTTTAGAGCTGCTACTGGTGCCAGCATCATTCTTCTTTTTGGCAGCCATAAGCAGTTGAGCTGTAACTTCCGAAGGAGACAGCTTGCATTTGTCAGTAGCAATTTGCTGGATCACAGTGATGGGGATTTCAGGGAAAGCCTCTGTGGAATTGACAAGGTCTGACAGTCCAGGGAATTCAACAGCAGGATCAGAAGGAATGTCCATGTTGGCATCAATTTTCCTTTTCTTTCTATTACCAGGCCTGGTCTGTTTCTTCTGCATTGATGCAGGAATCACAGAGACCTTGTGTCCTTTGGCTCTCTTAGAAATTCTGTTGCTCCTTCTTGGTGTAGAGGGGGGTGGTTCAGCGAGATCATTATCAGAGGAGATCATTAAGGTGTGCATCTTCCTTTTCCTTGAAGCAGCCTTGGGAGCAGATGGGGTATTTTCAATGCTGCGAGCATTAGTGTTCTTATTGAAAGCATTCAGAGTATTGACTTCATTGGTAGTGTCGAGAGGTGGGATGTCATTAACATCATTGGCAGGGGCTTCCGTAGTGTTCACCAAGGACTTGTTGCTGCTGTTGGATTTGTTTTTCTTCCTTATATACTGCTTTCTAATTGGAGGCTTTGCAATGAAGACAAATGGGGGACTGTTGTTAGGCTCATTGCTATTCTGTGGCAGAGGAGGGGCTGGCAAGGCCTGGATGTTATTTGCCTCTGCCGGCAGCATCTCAATTCTCACATTACTGTTTCTCTGTCTTGGAGGTTCCCTTCGAAGCAAGCTTGCTGGGATTGTGACAGTAAAAGGATCAGTGTTGATTCCGGTGTTAATCCTGGTGAAGTTGCTGATAATGCTTCGCAGGCTGTTAGCTGCCAGTTGGATTAGAGGATCATTGTTGACTTGCTGGAATTGTATGTTCTGAGAGATCTGAGCAGCCTGTTGCAGAGTTTGCTTGGTCATGATCTGGAGCGAGTGCCTGTTCTGGAGCATCTCATTCTGATTCTCCAAATTTATCTGTCTTTCCTCTCCAGGTGCTGGAACAAACACATGTTGAGCAGCTGGTTGGTTAACAGAGCTGGCATTAGACACCTCATCCTGTTCCATTTGTTGAAAATCGTGATCAGCTCCCTGATTATTGTTCTGAGCCATGAATTGATCTGCAGCATTGACCACAAAGCCAGGTACACCAGGCAGAATTGGTCCTTCAAAGGGGTGGGGATTGCCATTGTGATCTGGGAGGTCTTCACCGTCAGCAGGGATTTGATCAGCCGTCTGGGGGTTGAGGATATAGACAGGAACAGTCCATGAACGTCCCTCTCCATCCATCTCTCTTCCATGTTTGATCTCAATGCTTCTAGGAATCTCAAGAGGATCATCAACCAGGACATAAACCAGCACTCTAGCTAGGCTAGGATCCTGGGAATTCCACTGCAGAAGCTGACCAAAACAAGAACAGACTTGATCTAGAAACTTTAATTCCTTCAAGTCCAGAGGATATCCAAGGAACATAACCCAGCAAGTTCTAGTAAAGGAAGACCTTCTGTAATTCATGGGAGCCGCATCATGCTTCACAAAGGTGACAGGGTATTGACCAATCCAATGGGGACTAGTTACCACAAGAGTATCACGCTCACATGCATTTCTAAGTTTAAAAATACCCAGTCCATGTGGATGTGGAGAGAAAAAATGCACATGTTTCCTAGCCTGTATCTCAATGTAATCTCTGATCTGTTGCAGAAACTGGATAGTCTGAGCAGGGGAGAGCTGTACCTCATCGCAGGTTGCGATGGCATGATCCTCATGATTCTTCTCCACATCACCGGACACGATCACCGTGCGATGAGCTCTCCTGTGTGGACCTCCATCCTCGTTGTTGGTCTGAGATGGAAAGTACGGCGTCGGATTAATGGCAAAATTTGCCATTGCTTGCTGCTGGAGGAGATCGTCCAGCAGAAGTGTCAGAGGAGGGTTGAGGTTACGGCATGGTTGCTGTTGATTTCAGTGCATCTTCAGGAGATGTACAGAAAACATTTTGTTGTATTGATGTTAACTTGACTATGGTTCATTGCCTGAAGATGTATCTGTGACAACATAAGGTCTGCTGTTTACTTGTCGTTCACAAACATGGCATTTTTAGCACTGGTTACGAACTCGTCAAACCGATCGGTCGTTTCAATTGAGCCTTTTTTGTTGTGCCCTGATTGCATTTTGGTCTTGAATCGGTTTCGTGTCATTGTAGACCCTTCACATACATTCTTCTTATAAATCTAAGTGTAGTGACACATTGCTGCCTCGGTATGTGTCTTTTGTATTCCTCTGTTTGTACTTACAGTTTTGTAACTTAGCATTATGTGTGCATCAAATTTCACATTAGCTCCTCTGGATAAGTGCCATGACAAACAGACATGCTTAACACATTGGCAAACTCATCCATAGTCATCTTTGACTCTTATTGATCTTTGATGAATAAGGCTGATGAAAGATAGATCTTTTTGTAGCATGAAATTAATTAGAATCCAGATTGCGGAATTCGGTTTTTGTGTGTGCAATGTTGGAAGAAGATGGACATGTATGCAATGTTTTTAGGTCTCCATTTATCCTGAAAACAGAATTTCCAAAACAAAAGGCTACTGGCGATACTCATCGTATGTGTTGTACTAAACTTCTTAACAAAATGCTAATCCAATGCTCATCATTTGTCCTCAAGACAGCATTTCCAAAACAAAATCAGTTTCTGGTCTCCTGTAGCCTTGCCACTAAACATCTTAACTTTGTACCCCTGCAGGTTCCTCTGGGTCTGATGCAGGGGAGGGCCACACACATACTCTGGCCGCCCAACAGAATTGGTCGAATTGACAGAAAGATGCCAGAAGGAAGAATTATGCCTCGTCAATGACCTCTTTTTGTCTTGTCCTGTACTGTAGGCTGGTCATCCAGCACATTTTTCCCATGCAGGATAGGAGACAGTCACCAATAGCAACTGCAGAAGCCTATAAAAATGTACTGTGTTGCCAAAGGCATTGAAAGTAAAGGATGCGAATACTGTCTGTGAGGGTTACAATTGTGTCTCTGATAGCACCAATACAAACCATTCTAGGGAATCCATGGTGTTATGCGGCCACGTTGAAGAGCTTTGATTGTAGCAAGCATTTGAGATCTATGATCCCATACTGAAATATCTACACTGAATGGTAATGCTGAGATGTATTATAATTTATGGCAAGTTTGCAGAATTTTGTATTTCTTCTTTGATGTGTAATGCAAGTGTACCAGGTATTCCGTTGATACTTGAAGACAAATCATGTCACATTTTTTTGTTTTATGGATTGGTGAATGAGTAGTAGTATAGCTGAATAATAAGGAACTGATATTTTTGCCCACTAGGGGCCTATTTGAATCCACCCAGATTTAAAAAGCATCAAATTCTAGAATTCAGAGAATCCCATAATCTGGCCCAGCTTTTAGGTGATTTTATTTTGTCAAAACTCACTACCCTTAATGCTTTTGAATAAGAATCCAGGATCCAAACACCCCACACAGATTTTTTTTAAGAAGCTAGATTACAGAAACTACACCCATAATAAAGAACACCACCTAATATCATTTGTTGATTTGATTTGTAAATTCAGTGGGATCATTTTTGTTTTTTATTTGTAATAATCTGAAGAAACCTATGGAAATTTACACTGATTTCTAGTTGATTGTTTGAGATCTTGGATGAAAGGTTAACATGAGAAGTTAGGCTGCAGCTGTATTCAAAGATATACTGTTTGTGTAACATGAGATCTTGGATGAAAGGCTAACATGAGAACTTATGTCTGCCGATATACTGTTTCTGTAACAATTTCTTCAAATAATAATTGCTTTCCTGATCGATATTTGATTCCCTCCTCAGTTTTAAGTTGCCATTTTTTTTTTCTTTGAAACCTCGGCGAGGACATGGAACCATACTCTGAATGCAAGATTCTCTGAAGACTCCATTTGGTATGATAAAAGACATAAAAAATGGAGAAACTTGGATCTCGGTGATAAGCTTCCTTTGGCAATTGGCATGGGTTGGGAACTATTCTGCTAGATACAAAAAAAGGAACGATTCTGCTAGATACAAAAATGATTTTGCATGCGCGCAGGCAGTTACTATTTTTGCCCATATCCTGCGTAGATATTTATGCATGCAGTTCCTTTGACTCTGTATATAAAACTCGGATTCACTCTATCCTCATCTCCACTCTGACTGACCTGGAGAAAGAAACAGTCAGCGCCAATCCGTCTTTCTCTCTCACGAGCAAAGGTTCTTGGCTATAAATATATCCTCATGTATACTCCCTTGAGCCGCGGTTACTTTTGTCTACGCCAAACAAGATGAATGTAGAAGTCGCTACCTGCTGTCTTCTTTTAGTGCTCGTGGTACACGCAGATTATACTTCGGCCGGTCTGTGTTTCTCATCTCTCTCTTCCATTGTGTTCATGTTTATCTATTCTTTTTTTTGCGAGTATTTCATGTTTATCTATTCGATGCAATCTGATCCAAGATAAATAGATTTGCATCGGTTCCGTTTCCTTTTTACATTTCTATTAGTTTCATGTGATCTCCAAGAACACATGGGATTAAAAGTTAATAACATGTGGATATATTTCTTATTGTCCCGCAGGCAGCTGCGGCTACACAGTTATTAAGGTTCCATTCTGTAAATCATGGTCTTGCGAGGCCGAGTGCTGGCTTGAGGCGAAATTAACTTCATCTAGAGTCAGCGAACATAAGTGTATCAAAGGAGGGATCAAGGGCCGGTGCTACTGCCTTTTTTGTCAAAATTAACCTGTTGTAGTTTGCAAGGCGTTAAAGCCATCATCAAAGAAGAAGAATCAGTCAATAGATCGTCATGTCTTTTGTTTGTCTCACGTCGATAATTGAGATAGCAGTTATTAGTCCAAAAAAAAAAAAGCACAGCCAAGGAACCGAAGTACACTATTGCAAAAGCGTTACCTAGTCTGGAGTTGATCACATTTGATTAAATTACTGCATCTGGGCACAGAATGGAGAAAAGATATCTTAACTACATTAGCCAGACATTATGCATAGAAATATTAGGCACAAATCGTAGCACCACCTTTACTTAGCCCTCAAGTTAGGTTAATAAATGATAAGATCAGTTGGTTAGCATTAGAGACAACTCTCCTATATAATGAGAGACACGTCAGTCATTTGTATCAAGCAATCAATCAATGAAGAAATATTCTTCAAATATCCCAATATCTCTTACACTATAGGCAAATTAAAGCATAAGATCTAATAATCCATCCCCAGCCATAACATCTGGTAATTAAGGATAAGACCAGTTGGTTAGGTTTAGGGCCGACTCTTCTATGTAATGAGAGGCATGTCAATCATCTGTATGAAGAGATGAATCAATGAAAAAAAATGTCTCAACCCCTAAGTACCTCTTAAGCTCTAGGCAAAACATAATTCCTAACTGTAATTATCCATCTCCTACTCAGTACTCAGAGCTCCCAGATGAGAAATCTAAATGATGAGTACACTAAAATTAGCCATTCAACTAACTGCCCATGCCTCAGGTCACCTTGAATATGTACATGCTTACGACCAACTAACAGATTTTTTTTCTTTGTAGGGAGGAGGATTTTTTTTTGGGGGGGGGGGGGGGGGGGGGGGGGGGGGGGGGGGGGGGGGGGGGTTGGGGGGGGGGGCATCACTGTCCTAACTATCATAGCTTTGTTATCTGAGGAGAAAATTTGATTCTTCACATGAACAAACTCGAGATGGTATAGCCGTATTCTTGCTTCAGTTGTGGTCCCTCTATTCCATCAAACAGGGATCTACTATTGCATTGTCTTTCTGGTCAATACCGCAATCGCTTCCAATCGTACCGTTACATGACATCACTTTCTTTTCATTGCTTACAAAAAGGAAAAGGCCGAGGGAAAAATTCCCTACAAATGCCCATCTACTTTTTGTACTATTTGATCATTTGTAATTTTAGGCTTCGTTTGTTCTCATGAAATAATTTATCCTAAACAAAAATTTACCTACCAATGCCCATCACACTTGTGGTGTCAAATACTTGTAAACTCTTCAGGTTCCTCTAAGTCTGATCCAGGGGAGCATCACACAAGGCTGGTCAATAGGATGGGTCGAGTTGTCAAAGATTAAAACATGCCAGAAGGAAGGATTATGCCACAGCGTAGTCTTCCTTTGTATTTGCAGTTTATAGTGCCATTTCACGGAACAAAGTCTCTACTTCCTCCGTCCCACATAAAACTCCATTTCTAGCATCTTGATCAAAGCCAAACTAGTTTAAGTTTATCAATATTTTAAATACCAAATTAGTATCATTATATACATTATGAATTATTATATTTTCATAGTGCACGTCGATGTCAATAGTCTTCTCTATATAACTGATCAAACATAACTTAGTTTGACCTTGACCAACTCTAGAAATAGTCTTTTTGGGACGGAGATTTTTTTTGTTTCAACTTTTATGTTTGTTTTGCAAGCTCCACAAATGACACAGACAGAAGATACATATTTGAATGGGGAATCGAAGTACAACTGGGGGTTGCAAACTTGCAATATAGGTGCCGCGGAATTTATTATGCACCAAGCTCCACTGCCTTGTTTGATTGGCCAAATTAGTCCACTGGCACAGGCTCCATAGCCTCAGCTTCCTTTCTCAATTCATCGAATAGCGCTGATGACAAGTATCGCTCACCCAGGCTTGGAAGAACAGTCTGTACCCATGGTGAAATGGTCAGTACTCTGAAAAATCTCCATGTTATCATCTCACTGGAATGTGAAAATATGAATACGTGTGTGACATACCACAATGAGTTTTCCTTTGTTCTCTGGCTTCTTTGCGAGTTCAAGAGCTGCAACTGTGTTTGCTCCAGATGATATTCCAACCTGCAACATTTAACAAGTTCAGCTATGGAACTATGTGCCCATATTTAGTCCAGATATTAATTGTGTTCAATAATATTAGTTGTGTCCACTTATTTGGCTTTGATACCATCATCATCATCATTTTTATCTTACACAATCATGGTATGTTTCATGACCAGACCTTTTAGCCGTAAACTTTTAGAACTTATACAGAGCTAGAAATATTTTCTTCATGTTGTTCTAACATAGTTTAGCGCATAATCCAAGTATCAAGTACAAAATAACAAAAAATTTCATCAGAAGCCACGTCACTTTTATATGTTATATTACTCTTGATATGACTGTTTTCTGTTTGAAGCAAAGCTGATTATATTTTGTATCAATTACCAGAAGACCCTCCTTAAGTGCCAATTCTCTAGCCATCTTAACAGCGTCCTCACTTTTCACCTGTCATTTGCTGAATTCAGTTACCATCACATGTTTACAAAACATTCATATTTAAATAGAACGACGCCTACAAATTTATTAATCATTACGACATTACCTCAAGAACTTTTTCCATTATATCCATATCCAAAATATCTGGCTTAAACCCCACTCCATTTCCAGTGATGAGGTGAGGTCCTGCAATCAGATTTAATGAACATTATTACTTTGTTAGCAGAAAGGAGTGATATACTAATAAGAAAAGGACATATTTAACTGAATATCATTGCATACCTGGCTTGCCACCATTTAGAACATTTGCTTCAGCAGGTTCAACACCATAGATCTGCATATAAATTTACAAGCCATGACAATTACAACGTAACTAGATTTAATACAAATTTCAGAAACACTGCATGGACATCTATAATGCAGATTTTCTGTCTGGTCTATAATAGTACCTTTGCATTGGGGTTCTTCTCTTTTAGGTACTTGCCCACGCCCGTGACGGTGCCACCACTTCCAATTCCCATGACGAAAATATCGACCTGTCCAAGTGTGTCCTCCCAGATTTCTGGACCAGTTGTCTCATAGTGTACCTAGAAATTTAGTTCAATAATGTAACTCATAAGAAACAATAGCAGTTGATGTACTCTCAAGACAATTATGAAACTAAGGGCCAAACTGGCTAATATTATCATATAGGGCATATTTCTTCAAATAAAAAAAGAGAATAATAAATATCTGGCGAACTTTGCACTCAAAAACTTGTAGAACTGAAAAAGATGAAATGGAAGGAGACTACCTTGACATTAGCAGGATTCTGAAACTGTTGCAGCATGTATGCACTAGGATGTTTCTCATAAAGCTCAGCTGCCTTCCTCACTGTCCCACCCATCCCTTTTGTTGGATCAGTAAGGACCAGATTTGCACCAAAAGCCCTCATGGTCACCCTTCTCTCAAGACTGGTGTATGATGGCATAGTAAGAATGAGTTCATATCCTTTTAGGGCAGCCATAAATGCCAAACCTATGCCCATGTTCCCAGACGTGGGCTCAATAAGTGTGGTCTGTTTAAGAAGCGATTGATGATTAGTCATAAATCCATATGCAGGCGTGATTTACCAATTATACAAATACCAAAAGCACATTGCATTCTTAATGTCATGAACTGGGAAAAAAGTTTTCTTCCAAGGACTTATCATGTTCATTCAATAGAAATGTCTTTATAATGTGAAACCAAGTTGGTGCCTTTGTAGATGAAAAATAAATGCCAAAGTCAGGTGTTTTGTGGCAAAATTTTAGTTGCTCTGATTTCTTGGGAGAGAATAAGTTTAGAGGCACTTTTTATTAATACCGTTTGATATCTAATGTACAAGAACGCTGACCTTGCCTGGCGTGATCAATCCCTTCTTTTCAGCATCCTCCAACATCGATATTGCTGGCCTGAATTGTATCACACCCGAAAAGGGAAGCCAAGTCAGTCATCAAATATAATGACAGAAAGAAATGTCACCCTGAAAAAATTGAATTAAATATTCGCCTGGTGTTTATGCAAGGATATCTATGTAGACAAAAACTGGAGGAAGCCATGGACCGCATATCAGATTCTTATGATCGCATCATACCATGCCAACATGACCAATAAAAGCTTCTCATTAGCTGTGCCCAAGGAGTGTAAAGAGATGGGGCCTCAAGTACTTTAGGGGAATAGAAAATCTTTATATTTGGGGAAAAGATCTCAAAGATTTATGGGCATTAAGTAACTTACCTTGTCAACTGTAACTATAATTCAGGTGTATATTTACTATATGAGGTTATCAGTTGTGACTATGTCCATCACAATCTGTCACTCAATCTAACGCACAAAAATAAGGACATTCCTAACAATTTCGACCATTTATTTGAGCAGAAATAACCGTTCTCCAGTTTGCTCTAATGTACATCCAATTTCTTTGTACTCTGGGGTTACAGTTCAAAGTTCAATATTGAAAGTTCTAGGACGTCCATGGAAAACAAGCAGAAGAGGAAGAAAACGATTGATGGACTAAAATCTGTAGACTAATCAAGACTCTTAAGCTCCCATGCTTCACTTTCCATCGCTTTCGAACAGGTAAGATTGTCAACACCGATTCCTTTTCTCAACAAGCACTCCAGGACGTAATCATCAGTGTAATAACCACTAAATTTAGGTCCCAATCATAAGCCAACGGTCCCCATTAAATCCAAAAATTGAGATCCACTATTATTGCATACTTCCATAATGTTTAGAGACCACACGTTGGCCTCCCTTTTCTAGTGTTTTATCTTGCCATCCATGCCCATTCTCAATAATTGTATGGGGAACACCTCGACACAGATAAGCCCTGTTAGTCTCAGTCATGAAACATGTGCATGTGTTTGGATGCTTTGGTGTACTTATTACAAGCACAAAAAAGCTGTGCATCTGTTACCTCCATGTTCTGCTAAATCTACCCCTAGGCAGAATGCAGAGTGACCAGATGGGGACTGGATTTTGCCTATTTAAGGGGACCCCTCAAAACAGTAAATCCCATCGCGTTCACTTTCAGAAAAAGATAAGATGAGGGATCACCTTGTTGGATTATTGGTTGAAAAACGACAATGAAGCCCTTTTTTTTTTATTTCGGGTAGTGGAGAACCAACCAAAAAGCTCTCCAGGATATTATCATGATAGTACCAGCCACTGAAAATCTGTCCCCATCAGATTGCACATGGCTAGCCCCACATGATACAGACTATATACCACAATTTATTAAACTGTGGCATATCACCGGATGGCGACACGTGAGGTTGAAACCACGCATGGGGACCCAAGGACCAAGAAGGCAAGAAGAGATCTTGATGGCTTTTTGATAGTATATCCTTGAGCAAATGAGTCTTGTTCTTATAGACTTGGATGTTAAACAAGGCGAGCAAGTGATATTATGATTGTTGACGATACTAGTACTAGTAGACAATGTGTTTGATGGATGGGTCACCTGTCCTTGACGCTGAATGACGGCTGCAGGAACTCGAGCTTGGCGGCGATGCGGGCGCCACATCCCTCCGTGACCCTGTTGAGGTACACCATGGGCGTCCTCCCAATCAGCTGCAGAAATTAAACAAACTGACTAATGAATGAATCATCGTTATTCGTTAAACTGAGGGGATGGAATCTAATGCAATGGATCTCTTCAGTAAAGAGCAGGGAGGAAAGCTTTCGGGTGGGACGTCGTTAACCAAAATGCAGGAGAATAGTAAAAAAAAAGAATATTGTCATATTATCTTTTTTTCGTTTTCCCTGATCTTTGCGCAGGACTAGCTAAAGGGAAATAAATAAAACACAAAAAACACAAGGAGAATGTCACCTGTGCCGCGGTGTCCCTGATCTTGATCCCCGGCAGGACGCTCGGATCCGCGGCGGCCGGCTGCTGCTGGGTGGAGAACAAGGACGCGGAGCCAGCTACGGCGACGGGCGCCGCAGCTCCTCCGGGGTGGAGGAGCGACCTCCGCCGCATCAGCCTCATCATCATCCTCTCCATGCTCTCTCCCTTCCTCTGGCCAGTGAGAGATGAGCTGGAGTAGTAGCAGCCAAGTGATCAGAGAGGAGTGTGGCCACGACGAGCGGAGGGCAGTGTCGTATTTGTAGCAGCGAGCGGAGAGGAGGAGGAGGAGGAGGAGAGTGATTGGCTTTGGCTTTCTTCGGGGTTGGTTGGCGACGATCAATGCAAAGCCTGGATGGCGCACGTTGTTGCGCAGGGCTCACTCACGCCGGCGGCGCCCGGCGATCCATCGTTGACAGAAATCGATGGTGACTACTGACAACACTGGAGGACAAAAGAAAGTATACTTTTCCTTTGGTCATTTGGTGGCGTCCTTGCACACTGCACACCGGCAGATGCAGCGCACCATACACGAGACCGATCAACGGAAGAGGATTCGTCAGTCCCACCGGGGGATATGGGAAGCTGCCTCGATGCACATCTACGCTTCATGTCATGTGTGCAAATCTTTTTTTTCCCCTAGTAGTACTATTAAGAGAGAAGATAATGTATCCCTAAAAAAAAAGAAAGAGAAGATATGTATAGTATAGTTCTCCTGTCTTTCATTTCGGGACGTTATATATTTCTCAGATCTAGTGCAAGTTGTAGCAGTACTTTAAGCTCTTTCCTTTTTTGAATTTGACAATATTTTCTTCTGATGAAACGGTATGGCCCTCCAGATCAACCAGCCCTCCAGATCAACCACACCAATCATGAGCCACAGAAATTTCATGTATCAAGTGTGAGGGTGATGTGCCAACACGATCCAATTTTAAGTTTCTGGCACATCCAGCTAAGATCATAGGAGTAATAACTACTACATGAAGCCACATCACAGTAAAAATCCAATTTGTCTAGTTATTCAACTCTTTCTCTTTTACATTAGAAAAACTTTAGTCTTCTATTGGAGTCAAGGGCCTCTCGGGTAAAGTTGTGGCTGTGCTGGCTTCGGTGTCTATGGAGAAACAACTATACTAAGATCATAATTACTATATGAAGCTGCATTAATTAGAGTAAAAATCTTGTTTGTCTAATTATTCCCCCCTCTCTCTCATTAGGGAAACTTTATTCTGATATTGAAATTAATTATATAGCCCCGTTCACGAGGATGATGATACGATCATACACTCCAGATCATCCACCAATGAGCAACTCAAAAATCATGCATGAATGTTTTGAGGGTCAAATGTTCATTTGATTCACTTTACTTTTAAAGAATAAGTTAAACTTCTTGACACAACCTAGTCGGTTCATAATCGATATAAAGTTGTCTTCCTTTTGAGAACTCCAAAAATCCGACCGTCCAATTATTATTCCTTTCTTTCTACTTTATATGAGGGAAAATTTTAATCTGCTATTGAACTTAATTGTGTAACCCCATTCGTGAGTGTTTTCTTTTTGCGAAGAACATTTCGTGAAATTGATCGTACACCTTCATCATTGTTATTATTATTACTACTACTATTTGAAATACGGATTTCTGATGGTACGCCATCCAACGATTGTGGTATTTGTTTGATCTTTTGGTAGAAGCTCATAACTTCTATCATTCACCTCGGAAGTTGCTACTCCCCAGATCGCTTGGATCAATACGTTGTGTTTCAATAGGTACGGACGGCGAGCACCAAGATGACAAGACGCAGTAGTCGCCGTCGTGTTGGCATCCCTGAAACTAAAGACAGAAAAAAAAATCGATGGTGACAAGTTGACAACGATGAAACGGAGGATCATAAGAGGATAGAAAAGATGTGCTTTTGCTTATGGAGGGACTGCTCTGCTCGTGGGCTGCTGTCTCGACTGGCGGCCGCATGACTGCATATACACAAACATGGGAGATGGATCGGTCTCCGGTGCAAGCAAAGGCGGACACGCTTATTTATTCTACCGGGGAACTGGGAAGCAGAGCCGCCACCCAAGCAAAATTGAGTAGGCAATTCCGTAATTAACTAGTTAAGTGAAATTAATCACTTAACTAGTTATGAGCTTGGGCTAGTTAGATCATTTTTTTTTGTGAGTTCGTATCATGGGAAAAGGATCTGCAGTTCATGAATCAATAATCTTGAAGCATTACGATTATAGGATAAGTTATTGTTCTTGACGCACTCGCAGAGAACATCTCATACCAATCATACAATCGAGACATTGATGAAGATAGGCACGACACTTCTTTATTAGATATACTTATTTTCAAGATATAAGTGAGGCAGAGTTATTGGACAAACTTTTGCTGAGTTCCTTAAGGGATTTTGCCCTGATCACGTTGTAACAAATTTCTCTTCTTCTTAATAAAAAGCGTGCTCCGCACGATATCCAAAAAAAAAAGGCAGAGTTATTGGACAACCCCCTACAGTCTTCTCATTGACCCAACATTGTAGGTATATAAAGATATATATTTTTAAATGTCCTGAAAATTTGTTGTCATTCATATGTCTACATGCTCATATATATGGCCCATGTTATATGATTGATCGCGGGTGAGCAACTGAATCATTGGCTAAACAAAAGGGATGTTCCAGAGTTGCCGTGCCGGCAAGTCATGTGCATCAAGCCAAACGATATATCCTCTTGAAACAAGGGATCTTCATGGCATGGATCCTTGTGGTCAATTTGTGCATATATGTTTTTGCAAGATCCGACAACAAAAGATGAGGTACCTTCAAAGCAAGTTTCATGCAATGAAAAGCGACCGCCTGCTTTAAACACTACTCCCCTAGAATTTAATAGGATGCCCCCGAAGATTTGACTTGTGAACCGTTGGAATAATTCGAACTATGTGAAGGGGGATTTTGCAGTCTGCTTGTGTCTTGGAACGCTGACGAAAATGGGATGTATCCTTCAAATGAAATAGGCCTAGTCAATTAGAAAACATGTTTGATTCATAAACACTACAGCTGCTGCTCCTGTTCTAGAGTTCAATTCTGAAAATGGTCCCATTTCTTAGACTTTGCAAAAACAGTCCAGTTTTCTCAATCTGAAGCTTCTGTTAGAACCTGTTTTGACAATCCGTCAGTTCACTTCTGATTTTCGAAATAAAACAAATGAAATAATCCTTGGAAAATGGGGAAAAGCACGGGCACGGCCGCCGGGCGAGCAAAGCCCGGGCTGGCACGCGCCGTAGACCGTGCGAGCGAGGGAGAACAGGGGCCGGGGGTAACAGGGCGGCAGAAGCACGGCTGCTCTGGACAGGCACCACACCACGCAAGGACCCTCAGACCTCAGTTGTTCGCGCTGCTGGCCGCCTGGTGCTGCTCGTCGGGAAAGCAATGGCCGGCCTGCTCTTGCTAAACCTTGAGGAGGCCAGTAGAAAGCCTGAAGGAGAGTAAGTTCAGATTCTGAGGAGAAACCGAAGCCTGAAGGAGAGAGTTCAGATTCTGAGGAGGAGAAAGCCTCAGGATGTGGTGAACTAGATGCTGTCATATGACACAACAAATATTTGTAGCGCATTTGAGTTCAGCAATTTTTTTTTTTGAGTTGAAGTTCAGCAATTTCTTGGAGCATGTCTGAACCTCTCAACTTTGCTTGTTGGTGATCATTTTTGGTCAAAATTTAGACGAAATGCTGCCCAAATAGCCACCAAAATTATTCTCTGAACTTAAATTAATGTAAAGGACATTCAAAATAATTTAAGTTCGGCTAAAAAAATATTCAAAATCATTTGAATTTTTGGTTTCATATTGCTGTTACTAAAAACAGTACCATATTTGCAAATTCATTGCTAAAACAGGACTGAATTTGCAAAGGGCAAATTGGTCTTTTTGCAGGCCCTTTAACACCGTTAAGAGCTCTTAACGGAATAGAACCTACTCATGTCTTCAGAATCAAAAAACACGACCGATTTTGCAAAGTCTACAAAAGGAGACCGTTTTCAGAATTGAGATACAAAACCGTTTTTTGCAAAAGCCTCTATCTTTTTATACAGTTACAGTAATGTTTGTCAATACATCCCAAGCAACCAGTTGGGAAACCCCAACTGGGTTCAACAAACTAACCAGTTAGGCAGAAAAACGTACAACAACCTGTAACTTGCATCATGAGGCAATCAGTATCGACGGATGTCCTTTGGTGGCTTGAAGTTGATGGGATGAGTTTCCGGCGTTGCTGTCAGATCCTCTTTCCACATCTTTATGGTTTTATCCGCCTCGCATGTTACAAGCCTTGATCCACTCACATCGTAAGAAAGGGCATAAATGCACGCCTCGCTCTCCAGTGACCCTGAAATTGGAGATAACAATACGGTAAGAATGGCCATTGCAAATAGATTAAACAATGGTCTTCTATGAAGGGCCTAGACTATGGACTTCTGGAGTAGTCTGGCTATTTGCTAAGCAAGAACTCAGTGTTAAAGACTCAGCAATGGCTGATTAAGACTGCCACCAGCATCTCTGAAACAACTGACGTTCTCAGGTACACAACGTATGAGGAATAACATTGTGATGAGTTACAAAGGAATGCTTACCAGGCTGGACTATGGTCTGTTCCTGCTGAAAGTTATGACCACTCTTCCAATCCCAAAACCACAGGCTTCCATTATCCCCTGCACAAAAGGCTCCGGATGTTCAGAATTTTATACTTTACAACCAGACTATCAGTAACTTTTAACAGAAACATCAACGATGAATCAGTGGGCTGCAATGTTAGGACTGAAAGTGTGCAAATAATGCAATAAAATAATTTTATCATTCAGCCAAACAAAAAGACTTGTTACTGAATGAACAATATGTACCTCCAGTTGCCATGACACCATCCTCATTTACAGCCATTGCATTGATGATTGTTTTCTGCTGGGACCTGAAGGTAATAGAGAGATTAGATCTTTCTGTGGGATGTAAGCAGAAATTAGGCAGTGAAAAGTAACATTGCCAATTACTGACAGAAGTGATTTCCTTACAGGGAACCTATACAATACAACTAGGGATAAATAGAAACAATTTTAGTCATAAACAACTAATTTATTCCTTTAGTTGGTTTGTTATCTATATGGGGTAGATGCAATGAAATGTTATAGAGGGACGGGACTAGTGAGTTTCCTCTGTACATCGCACAGAATGCAGACTTTAAGATGAATAGACCAAGGTGTTTGTTTTCTTTGCCATGTTAAAATTGTTTAAGTTCATGGCAAATCTGATTGAGTAGCAAGTCTGGTTCATGTTAGCAAACTAACAAATCTCAGTTACAAACAGACCTACCTTGGAAGATTAAAGGGAAAGTATTAACAAGAAAACAGTTTTTTTTTAATTTTATCATTAAAAACACTGCCTCCTATTTGTTGTTTGGTAAGTGGCAAAAATGGGGTAAAGACATCAATGAGCCGGGACCTTGAATCAGGCTAAAGACATTATGCACATACACATGCTTTTCTTTAGTCCAATCTGATGGGCATCATGTATTCTCACCTGGATTACCCACATTTATGGTCATATTTGTTAATAGAGATACAGGAAAGTTAATTCTAACTGGAAGTTATTCACCCGGAACACCCACGCTTATGATCATATTTGTTAATAGAGATATAGGAAAGTTAATTCTCACTGGAAGTTATTCACCCGGAATACCCATATATGCAACATTTAACAATACAATGATATAGCATGTTAATTTCCCTTAAGGTTGAATACATCAGGGTATAAGTTCATTAGATTTATGTCAGAACTTACTATATTTGAACTAGTTTCATGGTCAGACACATTATAATCGACAACATTATCTGATCCAGATTATTGGATTATACCCAACACATAGCATAAATGCCTCTGGAACATTTTAAAGCTAAGTAAATTTTTAGTATTGATAAGATACATGTGCAAAATGACAGTAGATTGCAAACATACATTAGAAACACATGCAAAATTTATTATCAAACAGACAGGCAGGGAAGGATCTGAATGTATATAGACAAGGCAAAGAGGCTATCCCTAGTACCATCACATTATGAAGTATTATTCATACAAAAACGGAGTAAATATCAGAAAACCACATATGATTTATGGTCATGTTTGAAAAATTCCCATGTTTCTTGTTTTGTGATATGATCACACGTTACAATTTAAACATAAAACTCAGATATAGCTAGGGAGGACTCACAGCATGTTGTGAAGAAATTCGCCTTTGGGAAGGCTAAACTTCTTTATGTTGTCTGCTGATGCTGATGCAAACGATTTCCTGCAAAATAGGTGTTATTATTAGATTCACAACATTGTAGATAATACAAAAAGCTAATCGTGGCTAAAAATTATACAACAAACTATTTGTGGGTAAATACTTACTCCTTCGGATGCAGTGCCATGGCTCGAACAGACTTCTTATGATGTGTAAGGGTACACATAGTCCTCCCTGTAGGAAGAAGCAACTGTCATGGAAACAGATATGGAAATCACATCATAAATACTGTTCGATTTGATAAATAAATTACCAGCTACAAGATCCCAAAACTTGATGGTTGTATCATGTGAGCCAGTGACAACTTGGGGATCCTGAGACAAGAGAAAGTAAGAAATAAAATTTTGATGAATTATGAAACTGGCGCAGATAAGAGAGTCTGTAGGATCATAGAGCCCAGAATTTTATTTACCAAGCACAATACATAAAAAATGCTACCCTAATGTTAATAAAGCTGGTGATATGAGAGCTGTATCAATTAACTGTTTCTCATCAAACACGACAAAACCTAAGCTGCCTAACCATATCAAATCTGTTAGTCTATAACATGGCTAACTAAGAGAGAGTCCAACTAGATGAAGAAACCAATATTGCAGTGAAGGTTGAAATGCTTTCTCACCGTAGGCCGAGCAAACACTGAACAGACGGTGTTATCGTGACCTGTTAATGCGGAAACATGTGCTTTTGTCCTGATGTCCCACACCTGTGCATATGTAAAACCAAAACAATCTTAGAGCACTGTATACAATCAGATATTCTCGTATTGAGGAATTAGAAGAGGCAACCTCATACCCTGCAAACTGAATCTCGACCACCAGTCAGCAAGACATCAATTGTTGGATGGAGAGCTAGGCAGTAAACACCACTCAGATGTCCGTGGTACGACCTAATAACCTTTAACATAAAATGCACGTAAGATATCAATTGAAGCAAGGATACAAAACAATATGTCAGATTTGAAAGTAAAAGTAAACTAACCTTATTTTGCTCAAGGTCCCAACACTTAACTTGCTTGTCATCACCAGCAGAAAACAAATAAGTGTGGCGTTGGCTGACAGCAAGTCCTACAGCAGTGTGTATTACATTCATCAGTTACTGAACTATTAAAACAGGGGCCAGAAAACTTAGTGTAAAGATATTGAGTAGATCCTACTAACCAAAACTAAGACAGACTTACCGCGGATTTGTTCAATATGGCCAGTAAGTGTAAGCTTCAGTGTTCCTGATGCAAGATCCCATATCTACAGCAAGATAGGAGTTTAAGGATGAATGAGTGGACATTACAAGAAAGTAGAGTGACATGTTGGGCAAGCGTAACGATAAACTTAGCAACTAATACATCACGGAACATGATTTATTTAGTGGAGTGGAATGAAAAGGTTACAATGGGAATTAAGATATATATAAGGATTTCAGAAGTATTTCAATTTCCAATCATAGGACTGGAAAATGTGAGTTTACCTTTATTGTCCTATCAGCAGAACCAGTGCAAAACCATTCGTTCCCTGGATCAAATGCAATAGACCGGACCCATCCCAAGTGACCGCTGATGACCTGCATAATATTTTAGAGTAAAATATTAAATTTAGAGAGCCTACAAAAAATATGTTTCCTTGAATTACAAGAGCCAGAGTAAGGCATACACTAATATACAACAAATCACACATGCAAAGAATGACAAGGTCATTGGGTTTTGATGATAGAACTGTTGGTGTTGAAATACAAAACGTTTCATTTCTGAACTGAATGAACCAAAAGATGCCTCAAATTTACAGAAATTGTTCACTAGGCAAGAAATAAAGAAAAAAAATACCCGATAGTTCTTCCAAGGAGCATGCCATACAGGACGCGGCCATCTACTTGGTATCCTTTCCATTAGTGCAGATGTGGAGAATCTGAAAGATGTACCAAGACATCAGTGACTCGCAAGGGACCACTAAAGTAGAACATCTATTGCATCATGTAATCAGAACTCTGGTGGACATGCTCGTATTATTGAGAGATTACGAAACATATATATAAAAAACTCTGTGAGGCACAAGCCTTTTTTTAGCCCCGAGAAAGTTGGGATGCATATAAATTCAAAAATATAAAAGGTTGCACTCACATGATTTCGGAAATCACAATATACAACTTTAATAGGAGTGCTTTATCATTTTGGATCCAACCATATCAATGAGTACCAGGGGATTATTATTCTGATACACTACCAATACACATTGGATGCATGTTTTTGTCCAATATGTATCTGGATTTGAAGCATGGCAATGGGCACTAGAGTCAATGCATCATAGCTGAGAGCACACTTTTCGTAGCTTGGATTGAACATAAGTTAAATGATATAAATTATTAATGTGACACAAAGTACCAAACAGACCACTTTTTGCGGTCAAAATGTTACCCTTGCAGAACATAAACAATCTAAGGAAATGAATGTGTATCATTGCAAGCCAAAAAAAGTCGGCAGAGAACAGATTTCACAAGGCCACACAAAGGTACCAACCAAACCAACTGTAATATAAAAATTAGTCTGACACGAAAAGCCCTTCAATCAACAACAACAAAAAAAATTCTATGCAAAACATAAAAAATGAGGTCACCGCTCACCAACACATAAGATAGATAATTATGGCACTGTAATTCACAGTTCTCCAAGCATCATCATCAATAAGCATTCTATGGTAAGTGCAATAAATACCAAGAAACAGTACATGTATCATCCACATGAACAATGGCCAGCTAGTAATTAAAACAAGTGACAAACCTGTCAGATGATCCAGGAATTGACAAAGTTGTATTTTTGCCAGGAATTGTAGACTCGCTGAACAAAGTTCAAACGGGTAAAAGTTAGTTTGCGAAAAATAGTGGTGTAAGCTAAATTAAAAAAGAGTAAGAGAATGGGAATGCACTTACGGTGCTTTCGGTAGCATAAGTGGCGCAGGGACAATGGCATTACTAGTGCCTTCTCTGTGGGCATTGTTTGTGTCTTGGGTACCTGACAAGATAATTGCAAGGTCAGATAGGATGGTATTAAAAAAAATTGTACACAGCTTTAGCAAAAGGAAAGCAGTTCAACAAAGGGTTGGATTTTCCAGTTCAAAGCATGGATCAAAATGTCTGAATTTCAGATGCACAATGATAAAACACTGATTTCACCGAGAGCTAAACAGCAGGTGCTGCTGTAAACTGGATCCATTGAGAAACTGCAACAGAATAGGTTTACTGATTTGTAATCCCAATGATGTGCTGTATGAGATCTGCTTATCGCAGCGGCGATCACGTTTCAGTTCCTGATATTACCAAATGACCAAAGAACATAGTTGCTTATTTTGGTGCTATCCAAGTATTATTCATCCTCATATTGTTCTCATTCTGAACTTTAAGCAGGGGATGTCATGTGTCTTTCGATACTTGAGTGTTGATTTTGGGCAGGATGCAGTAATGTGCGTGTAGTCTCAGGGGCGAAACATATAACTTTTCTGAATGTATGTGGCCTGGTTTTGAGATTCCGTGAACACCTAGAGCCAATCGATTATACTAGTAGCGTTAGAAAACTTTGGAGACGAGGTCACAAAATTGAACTCCAGTAGTAGCGATTAGCAAACCGTTCTTGTTTTGGGGACCAAAGGTGTTCTTAAGCACACCAAAGAAAGAAGAAAAAAGGGCGGGACTAACCAGGCAGTGCCAATGCCGTCGACGACGACGAAGGGGCCGCGGCCGCCTTGCCCTGCCCTCCGCGCCCCTGCTCGGTCGCCAGATCCTTGACCGCCCCGTACTCCGCCCTCACCTTGCACCCGGTGCGAATCCTCTTGCTGCCCCCACCAACGGAACACGCAGTTAGTTAGGGCTCCGTCCGTCCGTCCGTCCGTCCGCCCGCGCTGGGTTCAAGGAAGAGAAGGGGCAGGGTTTACCTCTCGGCGTCGGGCGCGAAGAGCAGGGAGTGGGCGGGGGCGAAGAAGTCCAGCGAGCGCTTCAGCGACTTGAGGCTGAGCTTCTTCAGCGACTGCGGCTCGACGGGGAGCCCATCCGCCGACGTGGTCGCCATCGCCGCCTCCGCCGCTGCTAGTCCTAATTTTTGTTTCCCCTCCGGCCAGCCTCTCCTCTTTTTGTTTCCCCTCTGCAGCGGGCGAGGCGGTAGTGCGGGTCGGTTCGTGTGGGCCGTGTCCGAAGCGGTTTCGGCCCAGCAAGTGGACTCGGCCCCGAACTAGTCCCAAACTCCTACTAACCCTCGAACCCCCAGCTAGTGAGGCTCCGTCGTTGCCCCTGCCAGGCCGCCGCCGCCGCCGCCGCCGACGACGACGACTGCACCGTCCACAGCCCGCCGCGGGGCTCGAGCGCTCGTCGCCTCGCCAAAGGTCGGTCTCCTGTAACTTGTCATCTATACTTCTTGTTCTGGGTTGTTGTTTATTGTCTTTCTTGGATCTATTACTTGGGTGAAATCGAACTGGTTGTGGTTGGGCACCGAGTTGACCCGTGGCGTGTGTTGAGATCATTGAGTGAGGATGATGCCAGGAATGAACTGTGCGAGCTGCTGGATCACATGAGGAGCCGGCAATGGTGTGTGCTTATTTGTGCCGTGTAGGAGTGCTTACGGTTCACTAGGTTAGTTCTCGGGGCTCCTGATTTAGCTCACTGGAGACGTCATGTCTGTTGTATGGTCGCGCGACGGTGCGAGTGAAGTCTGATTTTTTTTTTTCATGTAGGCTTCTGTAAGAAATTTGGCGAAGGAAATCCGGGCCTTCCTTTTATGATTCGGTCCATTTCTTACACCTTTCCCGTGGTTTCGAAATCAGAACACAATCAAAATGTCATTTCATTCCTGAGACAAACTGAAAGTATGCTTCTTTGATTCATTATAGGTGGTGTTTGGTTCGGCAGAATGTAACGTATTACAATTGCCGTGCTATTTGGAACCATTAGTTAGGGTGTCATGTAATCGGAAAACAGGCTAGTGCAAAATCCATATGGCAGCAAATTGGGGTGAATTCCAATCCGTTACGGCATCCAACGATTTGGCATCTCCTCCGTGTGCTCATGGTTTGTCTCTTCTCACACACCAGCACTGATGCGGTGGCGCTGCCACCTCCGATGGCCATTGCCTCTTTTTCCTTCTCATTAATGGCCCGGGCTCCCCCGCCAGCTCGTCTCCCATGCCACCTAGCCCACGAATGGCTCCCAGCCCATATATTTGCCATCTTTAGCCTTCTGTATGCTTCAACTCTCTCAATGCCGGCAGGCGACACACTGGTGTACAACACTTGCAGGGAAGCATGTGTGCAGATCAGAAGATGGCGATCTCTGTTTTTGATTCAATTGATTGGTTGCATCCCCTTGTTGCTTTCCTATTTGCATGGATTGATTCGTTTCTAACAGTTCAAATCTTCTACATAACTATTTTGTCAGTTATTTGGTGAAAAAGAGTGACCGGTTTTGATTTCTACTTTGTCCAATCTAGCTTCAATTCTTTGATAAACAGGGTTCCACTGAATTTGACTTGTGCAGATCTTGCTCTGCTCTTGTGAGCAAGAATAGTAATGGTTTTGCATTCCATTCCCCTACTGAACCAAACAAATTCTATATTAACTGATACCATTTTCACTACTGGTGTAATCCGATTTCTGTTAAGTTTGTGTCACAAATTTACAACCGAACACTATAGTTCAAAACCCCATAATCAGCTCTTGGTTTGTTTTGTTGATGTAGTACACCTTTGTTTCCCAATGCCGTGTGCTAATTTCTGTGGGTGGCATGATGCATTTTAACATGACCAGATTCATCTAATCATCTACTGCTCACTGCCTGGGCTTGCTTTTGTTCAACAGCATAACCTTCAATATTGGTTCATCTTTGATTGTTTATTTAAGATGGTAACCTTGTCATGGGTTGGCAACCCTGTATTATATTTCTACTGTATGTAACCGGCTTTTGTAACTTCCCCTACTGCCTTAAAATTGGTTTGTCGTGAGCACACTGTTGTGCTCTCTTCTTCTGTCCATGGGTTCTCGTTGTATAAATGAAATTATACTATCAAGTAACTTTTCTATTAGTGTTATGTTGCAGCAGAGACCATGGTGATTCCTCCACCAGAAAGGGCAGCTAGAGTTACCCGTTTCCTCAAGCCGTACCTGTTGCGGATGAATTTCTCAAACAAGTACGTATCTGCTCAGGTTATCCATACACCAACGGCGACAGTTGCGTGTTCTGCAAGTTCGCAGGAAAAGCTGCTGAAACCAAACATGGAGTCGACCCGGGATGTTGCAGCTGCTGCCAAGATTGGCAAGTTGCTCGGCGAACGCCTGCTGCTCAAGGGAATACCTGCTGTGTCGATCCACATGAAGAGAGAACAGAAGTACCACGGGAAAGTCAAGGCTGTGATAGATTCTGTCAGAGAAGCTGGAGTCAAGCTATTGTGATTCTGATGTCAAAAACATTAAACTTGGTTAGCATTTATGGCAACAGTGAACTGTATTTCTGAAGTTTACACCGGTGTAGCGATAGCAAAAACTTTGCAGTTTCAAAACTCCTCTGTAGACGTCATTTTTTAGGCCAATAAAATGATTGCACTATTGTTTGTCCTTTTTCTTCTTGTCTTTTGGGGGTAGGTTGCCCTCACGGTTATGAGGCAGTTACTCACTGCCAGAAATGTCAATTATCGTTGCATGGACTCTTGTTGCTGCTTTCTTCTGGGAGATGCTGTGTACTGTGAAATGTCAATTATCGTTGCAGCGTATGCAGTTTTTCCTGGGTTCATTTCTGTAGGCACATGCAGGTTCTATTTGTTGCATACAAATGGTGACATTGTCATTGATTTTTGCATACTATACAGAAGATGCCGCCAGTTGCCACAGGTATAGCACATGATTCTGTCTTAACAGTCGATCAACAGGAAGGATCTGCAGTTCTGTCAACATATTTGGCTCTAGGTGATATTCAGACATATTTGTACAGCTCACAAAAAGTGATGGATGATTTACGTTGCCGGATTTAATGATTGGAATGGATGAAAAAGTACAAATGTTCCGGTTAGCCTTCCGTTTTAAAATATTGAAAAGAATATCGGCAACAATTCCTGGGGAAACTAA
This sequence comes from Eragrostis nindensis, assembly GCA_012490785.1. NCBI lineage: Eukaryota > Viridiplantae > Streptophyta > Magnoliopsida > Poales > Poaceae > Eragrostis > Eragrostis nindensis. The sequence goes on along the minus strand of JAAXCT010000021.1, from coordinate 2,713,434 downwards.
CATGTCCATGCATGCTGTTCCAGCTCCATCCTTCTCCAGAGAAATACATCACCTAATTCGCAGATCATGGACTAGTGCAAGTAACTTTCTACTCAGTGCAATTCATAAGCATGGGAGTTTTTCCTTGAGAATAGAGATGAGAACAGAACACTCAATCATCCATGTGAATCACACTAACAGTTTTCATGTTTGTCCAGGCAACATTAACAAGCTGCACACCACACCAGCATTTCTTTCGGTGAGTCTTGAGCAGGATACGCTAGACACACCATAGGGATTCAATGGCTGTGATCAATAGGCACACCACACAGACACATTATACCCTCTTATTTCAAATTCAAACACACACACACACAACCAACAAGCCCAGCCAAATGGATGGGTCGTCGGTCTCGTGAAGAGAGACGTGCCCGTACATAGTAAGCATCAAGCATACAAATCTGGTGCATGAATGCACACGGCATCAATCACCAATTTATTCTTGAGAAGTATTAAATCTTGCAAACACAACAACTTTGCAATCAAATCCTTGATCCATCCTGCAGCGACGCCAGCAGCGGAATGCAGCAACATACGTCCCATCATCTAATCCAAAAAGAAAACATAGAGTGATACATCACTCACACATACAGATACAGCACTGGTAAGTATGCGTATATATGAAGGGGAGTAAAGAATGTGGCAGAATATGCATGTATACTACTAGTATAAGGTGTACATACCGGCAGGGAGAAATGATCGTGTCGTAGATTATTGGAGGACCGTGCCCCTGAGGAGACGCTTCCTGTAGTAGGATGAATGGTGTGGCTCGTAGACGGATGGATGGTGGTCGTCCTGCAGTCCATCCCACTTTAGGTTCTCCCAACAATCCTTCTCACAGTGCACAACCGGCCGATGGCTGCTGTCTCGACGGCCGACCACCGCGGGGAGGCACCTGAGGGACCAACAACCCCTGAGCCAGACGCTCTGGAGCATGGGCGCGGACATCTTGGCTTCACATATCTCCTGCAGATTGGGGAGGTCGTGCAGGTGGATTTGCTTCAGACATGGGAATGACTTCACTGCGCCCTCTTTTTTTTTTTTTGATGGGAAGACCTGCCTGAGATCACCGCAGAGGGTGATGCGGAGAGCCTCCAGCTTGGGCAAGGTGATTTTTGACTTGAACGGGAGGACAAACTTGAGCCGGGGGCAGTTGTGCACGTGTATATCCTTTAATGCTTGAAAATTTTCATCGTCATTGCGAACTGTTTCTTTGCTCCAAATGCAGCGAGCCACGAGAAGATCCGATGCCCAAATTTTCTCCAGGTAATCGAAGGAATAAAGGCCCGATTCTTCATCAAAGCCAAACACTGCCTGCAGCTTTGGGCACCTCTCCACTCGGCACCATCGAAATGGAAAATTGTGTCTGTTGTTTTGGGCAAAACGTCAAGCATGCATGAATTATCATGCACATGCAAGGAATTAGTGTAAACAGAAATTAAAGAACAAGTAGCTTTGATTCCTCTCTTGCTCTCCACATCTTTGAGGTTGATTCCTTCACCAATCTCAGCATGGCAATGTAATGGTGGAGGCCACGGGATCTCATCATCATAAGCAGCCAACCCCTCAAGTAAGACATCACTATAACTCCAAGGTTTTTGGACAACCCTGCTCCTGCTGCAAGAAGGTGATCTGCTACTACTGCTGGATTGTGGTGCATGTAGATCCAAATAAAGGCTTGGTATTAATAAGCGCCAACCCATCAAGGACTGAATAAACCTTGAATCTCCTGCAACAACATAGGCACCATAGCTTTTGTGTTGGATGGAGGGTGATGAAGAAGAAACAGAGTAAGGTGGCCCGATATCCTTATTTATTCCATGTGTATCAACGCGTAGCACCTCCAAGTCCATTGGCCTTTCCGGCCATAATATAGCACGCAACTGCTTGCAGCCCAATAAAATCACCTTCTTGAGTCTTCTAACCCCCACCACCTCATTACTGAGATCAAGTTTTCTGATTAATGTTCCTGATAGGTTCAGCTCCTCAAGGGCAGGCAAATATCCACGCAACAAAAAACTTTTCAAATTCACACAACCAGCCAATGAGAGTTTGGAAAGTTTGGCTAGACCATTCGTTGAGATAGGTCTTGCATCAAAGCTGAATGATTCATGTGATGGAGGCCAACATTCTCCAAACTAACACAGCCATCTAGGACTAAAGTCTTGAGGCTAGTTGCGCTGGACAAACTCGGCAAAGCTTGTAGTGTAATATTTTCTGATAGGTCAAGGAGCTCGAGCTTCACCATATAATTGAATTCATCTTTGTTGCCTGTCTCCCAAGAGCTGGTAGGATTGATTACTCGAAGCTTGCGAATGTTTTTCAGTTGTCTCCATGCAAGATTGTTGCCCCATATCCTTCCCTTCCTTATGTGTACATCCCTGATGTTTTCAGCCATCTTCTCCACTGCATCAGGTGAGAAATCCACCTCCCAATCCATCCGACTTATATCCAGAACCCAAAGGCTCTGGAAGAACTCCATTGCTGGCTTCCCTTGCTTCCTTTCTTCTTCCTCTTCTTGCTGTTGATCTTTGCAATCATCCAATCCGAGGAATCTTAGGCCACGGCAACAACTGAATGGAGGTGAATAAAAGCTAAAGCTGCAACGAGAGAGCTTCAATACTCGTAGTCTGTCTGTTTTTTGACACATGTCGCTGGGTAGTGGTGCATAAAATATGTATTCTGAGGCAAGAAAATAAGATGTTATTTCTGGAGATATCCTTTCTGTTAGACATAATCATTAGTGTTTCATTAGCTTTGGGCCTTATGCCCACGCAGCCCATGCACGGCTTGTACCCAGGGCTTGCCTCCGGCTCCCCTATATATTGTACACCTCCTAATGCTCTGGTAATCAATCTATTATGCGTTAATACGCTTACATGGTAATCAGAGGGTTCGATCCCTCACCTTGCTTCCGCTAACCCTAGCCACCGCCGCCACCCTCGCCGCGGCTCCTCCTCCATCCCGGCCTCACGCCACCAACCCCGGTCGCCCTCTTCTCCGTGCGACCGCTCCCTCTACCCCCCTCCACCATGACCGACGACGCCCAAGGGACATCCGACAAAGCCCGTGCCGAGGCCAAGGCCAAGGCCGAGAAGGCCCGGGCTGCCGCGGACGCCGCCACGGCTGCAGCCGAGGCCGCCCTCGCCGCTGCCCGCGCAGCTGAAGAGGAGGCCAATGAGCACAACCGTCAGGCGGCGGAGATCTCCCGTGCCCAGGAACGTGCTCAGCTTCATGCTCAAGCCGTCGCCGTCCAGAACGTCAAGGCCATGGTCCCCTTCGTCGTCGACCAAACCTCCACCAACTACTCCCGATGGCGCACGTATTTCCTCAACATGTTGGGAAAGTACGATCTGCTCTGCCTGGTCCTCTCCGACGAGGATTTCTCCGCGGATCCCCACTGGCTCACGATGGATTGCACCGTCAAGTCGTGGATGTTCGGCACGGTCTCCCCCGAGCTTATCGAGATCCTCTCCACGGGCGTCCCCACCTCACGCTCCATCTGGTTGGGGCTTGAAAATCAATTCATTGGCAACAAGGAGACACGGGCCATCATCCTCAACGCCGAGTTCACCACCCTCGTCCAAGGAGACCTCTCCATCTCGGATTATTGCCACAAGCTGAAGACCACAGCCGACGCCCTCGCTGACCTCGGTGAACCGGTGACCGACCGCACTCTTGTGCTCAATGTGCTCAGGGGCCTCAACGACAAGTTCGTCCACATGAGCGCCCTGATCCAGCGCCAGCGCCCCTTCCCCATCTTCGCCGACGTTCGCGCTGATGGCCGCCCGCAAATCATCATCCATGGCTCTTGCGACGACCACCACCAACCAGCCCTCTCGGGCTCCCACAGCGCCGGCGCCGCCCCGACATCTCCAGCTCCTCGACCCTCCGCGCCCGCCGCCAACCTGGCGCACTCGACCGGCTACGGGCGTGGTCGCTACAACAACCGGCGCCGCCAACCGAACCGCTCCAACAACGGCCCGCTGTAAGCTTCATGACCATTGGAGCTAGGGAAACCTCAAGGTATGAATGTTTTGGTGATCTAGTAGCTCTAAGGACTTTACTTAGTGTGCCTAGTATCTTTGGTTGTCTTGTTCTCTAGTTATCTTGTTGCCTTGCCTTGCTTAGCTTAAGTCTTCCGCTTTCTATGTATCTTGTGCTAGGTTGCTAGTGTGGTGTGCTTGTGTTATCTATATCCACTAGCTTTATAGGTTAAGGATACTCCTTAGTGTGCTTTACCTTGTTACTAGAACTACTCGCTAGGAGTTGCTTGGGTGTTAGTGTTTGAAAATAGATCCTAGAGTGCACTGATTCACCCCCCTCTCGGTCACACGATCCTTACAAGTGGTATCAGAGCCAAGTGCTCATTATTAGAGCTTTACCGCCTTGAGTCGTGACCGGGATTGCGTGTGGGAAAATGGAGTCCACTCATGATGACGTTTCTAACACTTCCATCGCCTCTACCTTGATTGAGCCTTATGATTGTGTGCTTAATGGTATTTCCTACTATGATGTGCGTGATGAGTATGATGAGCTTGTTTTGAATGATGATGAGGATATCACTAACTTTGCTTCTCGCTTGTATGTTCTTGCTAGGAAACTCATGTCAAGAGGCTATCCATCCATTATGCACAAGCATGTTGTGAAGAAGCTTATCCGATCTCTACCACTCTCACGGTTTGGTATTCTTGCTTTTGCTCGAGTGGATGAGTTTGTGAACATGCCCTATGATGAGGTGGTTGCTATCCTCTCCTCTCTTGAGGAGGATATCAAGAAGGAAGGATATCTCTCATGCAAGTGACAATCAACACATTGAAGCTCAACCTCTACCTCAAGCTCAATCATCATCTCGTATTGGTGAAGGTTCTTCTTCTCGGGATCAAGAGGATGGATATATCAAGCTATGTGATGAGTTGGATCACATCTCTATGAAGCCAAATGAAGATCTTATTGAGTTTGCTCTTCGGATGGATTCTCTCATCAAGAGGATAAATGAGAACAAGCTTTGGATAGTCACCAAGGAAGAAGGTCTTAAGAGATTTCTTGATGCTCTCCCGAAGGACAAGTATGGTGATCACATCGAATTTGAGAGCTTTGAGCTTGGATCATATTCAATTGAGCAAGTCATTGAGATCATCACAAGAAGAAGGGCTCGCTCTATGCTCTCTAACACATTCAAGACCCCAAGTGATGATGAGGAAGAAGAAGATGATGATAGAGTTCCCGTCTTCTATTGTGATGATGATTATTCAAGTGATAGTGATGATGAGCCGGAGCCTATCAAGGAATATCACATGAAAGGAGAAGTCTTGCCATCCCTCTTTGAAGACTACTACAACTTGTATGAACCGGATCTTGCCGGTCGGCCTCACTATCTCCTTTTCGACATGTATGATGTGTTCTATGGGAGAGATGAGGAGTCTTGGCTTGATTGTTGGAAGAGACTTCTTGTGTTGGTGGCTAGAGTGAACTCTTTTGAAGGAGAAGACAAGATTAGTGATGAGCATGCTATCCACACGGTGCTTTCTCTTCTACCTTACAATAGGAAGGTCCACATTCTAAATGACCTTAATGATGATATTAGTGGGATGACTCTCAAGGAGGCTATCTTGATGGCACTATCTTATCAGAATCAAATCTACAACATTCTTGAGTACTTCAATGCTAGTGGAGATGTGGGAAGGTTTCAAGGTCTTCCTCTTGGAACTCATGTCATACACATAGGTGTTGATCGGACCATGTGGAGACACAATGGAGTCACCAAGGCAATGATTGACGCCTTGGATGCATTGGATTTGGACTTTCTTAATGGAGTTCCTATGGCCTACATCAAGAGCATGAAAGAGGTAAATGATATGTCAATTGATTCTCATGATACTAATCCCTCTCTTTGCTTGATGGCTACTTCCAAGGTGAACTACAAGATTGGTGGCAAACATTGGGTGTTGGATAGTGGGTGCACTCAACACATGACCGGGACTTCATCCATCTTCACCAACTTGGAGGAAAATGAAGAGCATGACAAGGTCACATTTGGGGACAACTCCAAGCACAAGGTGAGAGGTCTTGGTAAGGTGGCTATCTCAAATGACCTCTCTATCTCTAATGTATTGCTTGTTGAGTCCCTAAACTTCAATCTTCTATCCGTTGCTCAAATATGTGATCTTGGCTTTTCTTGTAACTTTGATGCCAATCGGGTGGTTCTTCACAATGATGCTATGGGTCTCACTATCAAGGGTTTCCGTCATAATAATCTATATGTTGTTGATTTTGAAACTAACATTGTTGCCCCTAGCACTTGTCTCTTCACTAAGTCCGCTTTAGGTTGGCTATGGCATCGGAGGCTAGCCCACATTGGTATGGGTCAACTCAAGCATATAATGAAGAACAAGCTAGTGAGAGGAGTCAAGGAAATCACCTTTGAGAAGGACAAGCTATGTAGTGCATGCCAAGCCGGAAAGCAAGTGGCGTCACCTCATCCGTCCAAGAATTTCATGTCAACCTCAAGACCACTCGAGCTCTTACACATTGATCTCTTCGGGCTACAACTTATGTGAGCATTGGTGGAAATCTCTATTGCTTGGTGGTAGTGGACGATCACTCAAGATATACTTGGGTGTTCTTTCTTGAGAACAAGGCACAAGCAATTGGGATATTCAAGAAGTTTGCTAGAAGAGTGCAAGTTGAGTATGGGCATCACATCAAGAAGATTCGGAGTGACAATGGGACGGAGTTTAAAAACTCTATCATTGAAGACTATTGTGATGAGATTGGCATCAAGCATGAGTTCTCGGCTACCTACACTCGTCAACAAAATGGTGTTGTTGAGAGGAAGAACAAGACCCTTATCACTCTTGCTCGTGCTATGCTTGATGAGTACAACACTCCGGAGAAGTTTTGGGCGGAAGCTATTAACACCGCATGCTACACCTCCAACCGGATCTATCCTCACAAGTTGCTAAACAAGACTCCATATGAAGTGCTTGTTGGGAGAAGACCGAATGTTGCATACTTCCGGGTCTTTGGTTGCAAGTGCTATATCTACAAGAAGAGGGAAAGACTTGGCAAGTTCGAGAAGAGGACCGACGTGGGTATTCTTGTCGGTTACTCGGGCTCGGCCAAGGCTTATCGGGTTTACAACACCTCTACCGGTTTTGTTGAAGAAACCTATGATGTGCAATTTGATGAATCTCACGGGTCTCAAGAAGACCCTCCATCTTCTCATATTGTAGGTGATGAACCCGTGGAGAAAGCTTTGAGGGACATGCCCATTGGTGAAGTTATTCCTCGAGAAGAACCTCCGACACCTCCTCCAACAACTTCATCAAGCGGACCCTCTACAAGTACATCTCAAGAGAATCCAAGCTCTCCCTCAAGTGAACAACATCATGCTCCTTCAAGCGAACCGCAACAAGCATCCTCAGGTCAAGCTACTTTAAGTGAACCGCAACAAGCATCTTCGGGTCAAGCTACTTCAAGTGAACCGCAACAAGCGCCATCAAGTGTTCTACCTCATGCATCTCCGAGTCAAGCTTCACCAAGCAATCAAGAACAAGCACAATCTACTTCAACTCAAGATGATGGCTCGGGTTCACCTCTTCGACAACAAGACACTCACATCTCTAGGGAGCAAGCCGCAAGAGATGCGCAAGACACTTCGCCGGCTCCACCTCCTCCTCGACAAGAACCTTCAAGGAAGCACAAACCCATTGCTAGGGATCATTCACGTGATCTCATCATTGGGAGTCCTTCTCAAGGGATAAAGACTAGGAGAAGTCAATATAAGCCAAATTATGTTGATGAAGCTAACATTGTTGAGAACTTCTCTTTTATCTCTACCCTAGAGCCGAAGACGATCGAGGAAGCCTTGAAAGACCACAAGTGGGTACTATCCATGCAAGAGGAGCTCAACAACTTCAAGAGAAATGATGTTTGGAAGTTGGTGAAGCGGCCCAAGCGTGCCAATGTCATTGGCGCTAAGTGGGTCTTCAAGAACAAGCAAGATGAGAAGGGAGCAATCGTGAGGAACAAGGCAAGACTTGTGGCGAAGGGCTACTCTCAAGTTGAAGGCGTCGACTTTGACGAGACATTCGCCTCCGTCGCTCGTCTTGAGGCTATAAGAACCCTTCTTGCTTATGCTTCTCATTTTGATTTTAAACTTCACCAAATGGATGTGAAAAGTGCATTTCTCAATGGACTAATCAATGAAGAAGTTTATGTAGAGCAACCTCCCGGCTTCGAGGACCACGAGCATCTGGACTATGTGTACAAGCTTAAGAAGGCTCTCTACGGACTCAAACAAACACCAAGAGCATGGTATGAACGACTTCGAGATCATCTCATCGCCAAAGGCTACAAGATCGGTAGTATCGACAACACTCTCTTTACTAAGCACATTGGTGATGATCTCTTTGTTTGTCAAATCTATGTTGATGATATCGTCTATGGCTCCACTAACGAAATCTATAATGATGAGTTCCGTGCTCTTATGAAGAAAGAGTTTGAGATGTCTATGATAGGTTTTGAAGAAAAGGCTCATCGTGATCAAGCTCAAGAAGGGCTCACACTTGTTGTTGGTAACTTGGCTCTTAGCTTTCTCTTCGTTTTACCCTTATAGCATCATGCATTGTACACTTATCATTCTTTGCATTCGCATCATGCATTCTTGCATAAGTGTCTCGGCGCCGAGCACCCATCTAGGGGGAGTTGCTTATTCACAATATGAGTATATGACCTCCTATGATGAATACATAGCAATGCTATATGAGCTTCATGCCCATTGAACCATGATTTTGAGCTCCAAGGTTAAATCCACTTACGCGGCTCAAGGTCTAAGGGTTCATACATTTCCATCATCATCAACTAACCCCTATGTACTACAAGACAATATTCTTTTGAGAATGTGTGTAGGGACATTTGTTGGGAGATGGAGAATCATGGATTAAGGGGGAGCTTCACGCCAAATCAAGTAACTCATTTTCCCACTCGTCTCATACATTTACACTAATCTTTCTTCCTTGGTAGACTCTTTTTGAGTGATAGATGCCAAAGGGGGAGAGGAGTTCGGGCTTAATGATCGAGCAAGAATTTGGGGGAGAAGAGTTATGATGAAGAAGAGTTCGGGAGAAGAGTTCGGGCTTACGATGAGTTGGAAGATGTCACCTCAAGGGGGAGTTTGCGCGAATGAAGAATCAAGTGATCAAGACGATCGATCTTCACATGATGAAGAAGAAGAAGCAATGCCATCTCAAGGGGGAGTTTGCGCAAATGGAGATCAAGTGATCAATTCACACAATCTTGAGGTGATGAAGAAGAAGAAGCAATGCCATCTCAAGGGGGAGTTTGCGCAAATGGAGATCAAGTGATCAAGATGATCGATCTTCACACAATCTTGAGATTGGTGCAATTATCAAGGGGGAGCGGAATTCTACAAAGTAAGTATGAAGGTAAACCCCTTGCAATTTCGCTTGTCATAGCCCCTTGTGCTTTCTTTCACTTGTGATATGAGTTTTTGCTCTAACTTGTGACTTCTTTTGAGCTATGACTTGCCTAGACCTATTCAACAAGGTAACTATCTCTCTATCTTGTACTTGTTGTTTAGTGTCTTGATCGAGTTGCGCTTTTATCTTGGCTTTTGTCATTACATCTTTTATCTTCTCGATCTTTTTTATCATGGTTGTCATCCATCAGCAAAAAGGGGGAGATTGTAAGCTTCATGACCATTGGAGCTAGGGAAACCCCAAGGTATGAATGTTTTGGTGATGAGAACCATGAATGTGACTAACACTCTTTGTGAGATCTTATAGGTCACATATGAAGAAAGCTCCGTCCGTTGGTAGTGAACGCCAACACACCAATGAACTTAATGAAAAGGATGATTGGTTGCCTTCATCGACACAAGAACGGACTTGATGGAGTCGCGGAGAAGATATGGATCAAGGCTAAGGACATGCTAGATCCAAGCGAGTGTTGCTTGGTTAGATGTTAGCTTGAGTCCATAGGAAAAACCGGACTATCAAGAGGGTTCGAGGTGGTTCTCTTAGTGCACACTAGTTATAGAGATCATTGGATGCATGGTGAGTCTCTCAGGGGCTAGGGTGGCAGAAGAGGGTTGAAGGAACCAAGAAGATCAAGTTTTGAAGAAAGGATCAAGAAGAAGATCGAAGCTGCGAAGTCAGAAGAGACCGGACAGTACGGTCATGTAGACCGTACAATACGGTCTACAGTGGAAATCCAGACAGAAAGGCTGAAGTTTCTGGAAGTGGAGAAATGAAGACCGGACGGTTGACCGGACGGTACGGTCAGGGACCGGACGGTACGGTCTTACAGGTGAAGAGCAACAGAGAAGGAGAAGTTTCTGTTGGCTGAAGAAGAAGTGGAGACCGGACAGTACGGTCCTAGAGACCGTACAATACGGTCTACTTTGAGATGAGGAGCAGCACTCCCTGGATGCCGGTCTGGTGAAGACCGGACAATACGGTCAGATGGAGACCGGACAGTACGGTCTATTGTACGGTCAACACGCAGACTGGGCACTTTTGGACAACGGCTAGTTTGAGGTTGGTGGCCTATATATAGTCGGTTGTTTACCTCTTTGATGTGCTCTTGGACCCAGGAAAGAGGGGAGGTGCTGCCAAGAAGCCAAGAGGGAGAAGTTTGAAGCACTTGAGAAGGATTTGGAGTGATCCTAGTGCTTGAGAGAGTAGCAAGTTGCATCCTTTGATCTCTAGGCTAGTGTGGGCTTGAGAGAGTCATCTAGGGCTGTTACTCTTGGTCTATGGCAAAGCCTAGACCGGTTAGGCGTCGGTGTTGAGCTGTCCAAGGAGATTGTGGAAGTCGACACAAGTTTGTACACGGCAACGGGTGACCGCGACAACGAGCTCTGGCGACGCGGCGGCTGCGATTTTTTTTATAAGGGTGTCAATCATGGTTAGCTTAGTTTCTTCACACGGGTGAAAAAGTGACCACGGCGCGAGTCCAGGCCCAAAACTGGGGGTGAGCCGGAAGCTAGATGGGCCTGCCTGGGTGGGCCGAAAAAGGAAAAAAAAAAGAAAAAAATCCACTGTTCATAGTGCTACAGTGCTAAAAATCATTTTAGGTTGGATCTGGGGGTGGGCCGCGGCCCACCCCCCCGCCGGCTGGACTCGCCACTGCCACGGCGACAAAGCCCTTATACTAGTTAAACCTAAGAGCGAACATGGTGGATGTTCGGATGCCGGGCATCCCTCCTCCGCTGACGACGAGGTCGACGGGGAGGAGGGGGCCGGCCAAATTGCCTCCGCTGGGAAATCTCTTGAGTTGCCGCTCGCATGAGGATTTTCTGTACGTTTTTCTTATATCCTTGCTTCTCGCGTTAGACGTTTTTTTTTTTGGATATTTGATGCATGCAAGAACAAAAACATTTAGAGGTAACTAGGTGAGGGGTATTTGGATTATTTTTTCATAATGATAGTGGTGGGTAATTTATAAAAATGTATATGGACGGTTTATATATATATATATTCTATAATTAAAGTTTTTGCAAACTATATTTTTTATAATTATTGTGGTAATTTTATGGCATTGAGAGCAAAGTTGGTGTGACTCTTTTTACCTTGTCTTTGCTAAGATAATAGATATATTAAATTGACAATAAATTGCCCATCCTCTAAGCATAACTTTTTATTTGCAAGTTCCAAGCGTAAAAATTACAAAATCAATCACACGCAGGCAAGGTATCGAAGCTTGATTCTTGGCCAAGAAAACGAGAAGGAAAACAGATAAACAGAATCATTATAATATGTATCCCAGCAGCTAACTCTGTGTGCTCCAGTGCTGTTTTCATACACCACCCCCACACTGATATAAATATAGGCCAATAACTTTCACTTTACCTTATTTACTTTCGCGGAGGGTCAAAAAAGAAAAGGGCGATGTATTCCTTCGCTTGGAGTAGAACACTATCGTTTGGACACAGTCACGCTAAGCATCTAGCTAGCATGAGCGGGCCAGAAGTATACATATATAGCCAGCCGGTGCATTATTACTTAGTACTAGTACAAAGCATACATAGCAATAGCTTCCTCAAACACACATTCCCGTTTTGCAGATACATCTCAAGTTGAGTGTGGCCAACTAAATTCATAAGTGGAAGAAACAGCAGGTAGGTTCTTCTCGCCCGCGTGGTTATTCGGTCCCTTCAGTCTGCGTCACCAGATGCTTCTGTTTTACCCTTCAGTAGAAAGTTTTAAATATCAACGATCATATTATCTGATATCATGTCAGTAAATCCAAACAGAATTATTATAGTGCCTTATTGGTTAAAAGGAAATATTGTTTCTCCTCAAGAAAAAGGACCAAACGCTACTTGACAGTTTTTTTAATACTGCAATATCAAAGTATATATCCACGAAAAATATATTTTGAGGCAAACATAGTTCAATGCGCTCCCTAGCTAGCTAGTTTCTTCATCATTTGTAATTAGATTTTTTTTCCTGTAAGAACTACAAAATAATTTTGAATGGTTTCCATAAAAAGATACATAAGCTCAGTCAATCATTGTCACTCGAATTGATGGTGTCCTGCTCCAACCGTTAGACATGTGCTGTAATACTTGTATCAAGATTACTTCTAGGGAGCATTAACTTAATTTTAAATTGGAATCGCATGAATCCACCATGATTGCTCAAAGCACCTTCGCAAAAAAAAAAAAAAGAATGCTCAAAGCACGCAATATCACTAATAGTACTCATTAACAAGAACTATCATGCACTGGGTGCTCTACCGGTCACTATCTATATATGCTCCCTCTCTCTCTTTTATCTAAAAATTGCATGCTCTCTCCATCCAAAAATATAGGGTATAGTTCATTTCGGCTCAGACTCGATAATTAGATTTAGTTCACTTTTTTCTCATATAATTGTTTATTTTTTTAGCTAAATATGAAATACTTTGCGAAAGCACATTACATGTCAATAAAGTCTATACAGTTGAGTTCTCTGAAAGTATATATGCATGACCTGTAATTGACTTTTTGTCGGAGTAATCAGATTTGCATGTATATATGGCCAGGAAGGAGCTAGGTGGATCACTGGATTAATTGTGGCAACTGACAATGGGTGGTTTAATTTCAACCCTCCGGTTCCACAGCAGGACAATGACTGGGAGATCAGGGTTGCTGTGTTGTTCAGCCTCACCTTCCAGATCTTCCTCATCTTTGTCGGCCCCATACGCAAGCAAGCGTTCCTCTCACCATTCCCCCGCTTCCTTGTATGGTCTTTCTACCTCCTCGCAGACCGAGCCCTTGGCCTCCTCCTCAATAACATGGGAAACATCGGCGGTGGCGGGGGAAACTCCACGAGCAGCTCTGGCATGAACAGTGGAACAAGCCCTATTATCTTTGCTTTCTTGACTCCATTCTTGTTGCTGCACCTTGGCGGACCAGACACCATAACCGCGCGCCTACTCCCTTGAGTACAACGAGCTCTGGCTCCGGCACCTCATTGCCCTCCTCTTCGAGCTCCTCTCTTCCTTTGTTGTCTTCTTCTGCTCGCTGCATGGCAACCCGATGATCCCGGCCACAATATCCTCATGTTCGTCCAAGTATACGGCGAGCGCACCTACTCCCTCTACTCTGGCAGCGTTGATGGCTTCCGAGCCAACATCCTCGACCCCCCGGATGCTGGCCCCAACTACGCAAAGCTCATGATGACATGATGACCGATTATGACGCCAAGCAGAAGGCCGGCTTGGTTGTCCGGATCATCGATCATCGCCAATGGCCAGGCCGACAAGGCGCAGGAGGAGATGGAGAACATACAAGGAGATCACGCGTCTGGTGGTGACCAGCAAAAAGAGCACGGAGGCACGTACGGGCATACGAGTTCTTCCTCATCTTCCGGCACCTCTTCGTCAACCTCATCCTTAGCTTCAAGGAGCGCCGGCTCAGCCAGGCCTTCTTCTTGGACAGCGAGGACATGACCCCTATAGAAGCATTTGAGAGGTGATCGAGGTGGAACTCAACTTCATCTACGACATGGTGTACACCGGCACCAGTCGCGCACACAAGGACTGGTTGGGTTCTCCGCTTCATCTGCTCCAGCTGCCTGATCGAAGCAAGTGAAGGGTGATCGAAGCAAGTCGGTGCTGTTCGACGCAGTCATCCTAGCCAAGGTCCTCAGGGAGCTGGATGAGGGGGTCATGTGGACGGTGGTGACAGAGGTGTGGAGGGAGATGCTGACGTTTGCGGCAGGTAAGTGCCGGGGCAGCATGCACGTGCGGCAGCTCAGCCACGGCGGCGAGCGCATCACTCTTGTCTGGGCCTTGGTGAGATGTACCAGATCCAAGCGGGAGATGCCAAGGCCAAGCTCATCGTCGTCGACCAGTAGCATTCTCTCTCTCTCTCTCTCTCTCTCTCTCTCTCTCTCTCTCGTGAGGTAACAGGCAGACGACTATATATTCATTGATTTGTCTGAGTGTTGCTGAATATGTTTTGTACTACTTGTATGTCTGTTCCTGTTAAGTTTATCGACAACAAGTTACTCCCTCTATTTTTTAATATATGACGCCGTTGACTTTTCCCGTTACGTTTGACCGTTCGTTTTATTCAAAATATTTGTGTGAATAGCTAAGTGTATAAGTTAATCTTAAAGTGTTTTTGATGATGAATCCAATGATATTTATTTCACATTTGAAAAGTAATTATTTAAATCTATATTGTTGGTCAAAGTTTCAACGAAAAAGTCAACGGCATCATATAATTAAAAACAGATGGAGTACTAATTTTGGGCAGCAGCCTCTACAGCTCTTCCATATATATGCTCCTCGTCTCTCTTGCCATGGTAATCTTGTGGTGGGAGCTTTCCCCTTGAGATCGTCAAGTACGTACCTATGTGGATGGCGTCGGACAAGTTCTCCACGTCAGCAGCTGCTTTCATCTTTCTCTTCTAATGGGCTGTGTGCTCTGTGTCTGTTTGGCCATGATTGCTAGGTTTATAGTAGTTGTTGTGTTTCTCAGTGTTTTATGTATTGGGCTTCGCTCCATCGTTCCAGCTTAATTTATAGCCTGATCCATCGAATAGTGAAGTTTCCATCATTGCAAGAGCAAGGATTGGAGCATATTCAGATGATCAGATGCTCGCTCCCTTTCTAAGCAAAAGCAAGATTCCATGCTCCGGTGTCATGACCAACCTCGTAAAACATATATGCACCTGTCAGTAAGTTTTCTCCATAAGTTTTTTATGCAAGCTTTCTAGTGTGACAATGATGGCAGAACTTCGAACAATTGTTTACTAAAGTGTGGCACGTAAGTAACGAACCAGAATCTGGTCTTTTCTAGACTAACAATCTCTTGATCCATCTTTCAAGCTGTGCTGATGGATCGATCTCAGTACAAGAAACCATGGGAAGTGAATGTACAGGGGCTGGATGGCCACAAGTGCCTGCAAGGGCATAATAAAAGCACATATACGTCATTAGATACACAACTTTGACAAATTTTGATGAATGAAATCACGTTCTCATTTGCTTTCTCCACACACTCTTCGTCTGAACCATTTCTTTTAACATTTCTTGTAACTAGCCAAGATGTCGTACGTGCATTTGCACGAGCCAACCATCTTTGTTCTTATCTATGTACTATATAAAACATTAGCATCGTGTTTTTCAAGAGTTTATTTTAATTTGTAATAAAATCTTTGCAACCATAATGTTTAATTTGTAATAAATTAGGAGTGCATTTGCAACCACATAAATCGATTTCTGCATCCATTTGTGAAGCCCCGGGCTTGCACGTGATGTGACAACCCTTGTTGTGCGATTCAGAGTTGCTCTATTGCTTTTGACTACAAAAAGTTTGCGCCTCTTTGTCAAATTAGTTGTTTTTATGGGAATTTTCAACGTGACTTTTCGTTCTACAAGAATTGGGGCTCATTTCATCATTTGCAATGGCAGCAAGCTGTGACGTTATTTTGCTTAACCTGTTCCCAACCAAACTGTGTGTGTTGGAAATGGAGTCTGTTTATCAGAAACAAGAAGACAAATCAAGCATTATGCTGAAACCGTTACACTAGCGCTGCTTTTCCATTCCCCTTACGTTAGTCCAACCAAACACCATCTAGTCACGAAAAGATTGGGATGAAATCCCCACCATCTAAGTGAACATATCCGAACAACAAATTCCTCCTACATTTAAGCCTGTTTGGAATAGAAGAATGAAAAACTGAGGAATAGGAAGAACCGTAGAAATTGAGAAAACACAGAAACTGAGAAAGCTAGAAAACCACATGAATCCAAAACAGAGGAACAGGGAACTTCGTGTGTTTGGAATGCAGGATAGAAACACAGGAAAAAAAGTGCAACTAAATAAAAGCTTTATGAGCAATTATAGGAGTTTTTTTTCCGAATTAGCAATTATAGATGTTTACACAACATTAGTACCAAGTAAGAATCAATCGAATTATTTGCCTCATGGGCAAAAGGGTTATGGGCCCACTGCTAATAGATGCTAAAAGCTCCAGCAAGTTGGTTTCAGCACAACAACAAAAAAAAGAAATAAAAAGGCAATGTAAGAGAGAAGCTTGATTATTACACGCCTTATCGGCTCATCGAGAACGGTGTGTCTTTCCCTGCTCAGACCTCCCGCGTCTTGTGGAGGAAAGTGTTCCTTTCTAGAGGAACGGAAGACACCATTCCTTCAATCCAAACAACACCTGATGTCAGCAATCGGAAGCTCATTCCTTTGAAAATCCTCTATTCCAAACGGGCTCCTAGTTGGTCATTTTGACTACCAAAGTGCGTGATAATTAGCACCAGTTAAAATGTTCGGATGCTGCGTCCGACGTGAACGGACAACCCCAGCTGTACGATCGACCTGCTCCGCTTGTCAACCGATGAATGATGCTTCTATTTACATGTCAACCGATTGATGAAGCTAGTAATTTGCGATTTGTGCTGAACACGACCCGGCCGTACAGCGTTGTAAAATGTTGCACCATCCGTTTAAAGTGGACACTCGCATGAATTAAATTCAGATGCATACGCACACGACCCATTTACATAAAAAAGCTGTTTGCAGTAAAGGTGCATATGATAAGCTGGAGCAAAATTTGAAGATAAAAGTAAGACAATTTGCTAAAAATATTTTTTGCAATTTTTTTTTGGCTAAAAATATGCAATACAACAGACCCTAAACATCATCAATTGGTTCGAATCAGTCCAAACAAGTTAAAATTCTCTCAGGTCAATTAATCGCCAGGAAAGTAACCAAACAAGTTTTTCTTTTCAGACTGACTAATTAAGTTACCATTTACAACAAGAAGAAAACGGTAGGCACATGAAGGATCTATCCTGGACCCTTGAACGACCTCCTTTGGTCTTCTCGGCTAACAAAGTGAGTAAAGATGATAATCTAACCTTGGCAGAAAGATTCATATCATATGACTGAAAAACTACAAACGGAGGATGGTTAAACTACCACTCAATACATTGAAAAACATGCAAATAAGGTTCACAGTAACATGCTGTATCTACAAAGAAAATCATCACTAGTTTCAGCAGACTAACTCTATGTTCATGATCTGCCTGCTCCATACCTCTCAAGAGAATACAACAAAGGAGACCCAGAGCATCCAAATGCCAACTATACATCAGAGAGGGTTTCACAATGGAAATAAAAAAGGGTAAATAACAGGTACACATAGTACCTTCAAGGAAGCGTTGAGAATAATGCTGCCAAGTCATTGCACTTTTCACATTATGGATTTAAAAATCCATGAGTGCTCATCGACCAGCACAGACCAGCTTCTCTGTTACAACCTGACTTTCAAATTCTAACACCTGTCAGACTCCGAACAATCTAATGCAATGGTAACTGAATCACCGAGTGGAGCATCATCAACTCAGTTTCCCAACAAGAAGTTTGGTGACTGAAACCAAACCTCAGTCCAAATCCATGCAGTGTGTATTTTGAAAACAAATGGTTGGCTTGGTATTGAGATACTTAGCAGCACTATGACCAAGACGATTACCCAAGAATCCAAATTTTGTCTCTTCGTCATCATCACTATCTATATTCTTTGGGGTGATCCTATTTTGGTAACACCTCCGCCTAAGTAGAAAACAGTTCAAATAATAGCTCAAAAGTTCTTTCCTTCCCTTCCGTTGAAAGGATAAGCAGAGACGGTTCCAGAAATTCCTGCCTGAAGATGCAACACTAAGTTGTGCCACAGCCTTAAATTTTTCCTCCTCTTCATCTGTCCAAGAAAGTGCAATTTCCTCACCCATACGATCAAAGCCCCATGCAAAGAAAGCTGAACCAAGTTCACGTTTCAACTGAAGTCTCCGTTCTGCTACATGAAACCGAACACATTCTACTGACTGTTGAAATTTGCAGCTACAAGCAACATATCGACCCTTGCCAATCGAGTCACATATAAACGGTTCTTTTCTATCCGCATTTGCCAGAGGCCAGACCTTTGTGCCCAACCATTTCAAGGTTTCTGGATCATCGTAACTTACAGGAACCTCGCCCGTCCAATGTGGTACCTGTGCCTGATACTCAGGGCCTATAGGTATTTCATTCCTCTGCTGGCTTGTAAAAAGCCAACCATCAGAACATTTATGATGATTCCTACACACATATTTCCCTTCTGCAGCAAGCTGGTTCGCCTCTAAAGAGCCATTCATATTTTTCAGTTCTGTTGATAATTCATTAATATCTAAATCAGGATGAAGAACCTTAAATTTCTTGGTGCATTTGACTTTTCCATCAAGCTGGCCGTTGGTAGAATTCATGGAGCACTTGCAGGTCATTGGAAACATTTCCTGAGATGACAGAATGATAAAAGTCAGAATCAGCACTATCGGTAGTCAATACATCATGTTCTAGAGAAAAAACATGTTGCCAATTGGCTCATAAGAGCTTCTATTTTATATAGTTTTATAGTTGGATACTACGTCTAGAAATATACACATCATGTTGATTCATCTTCATATCAGTTTTCATATAAAGTAAACTACCATACCAATCCGGTCATCAAAACTTAATTTGAAAATCCAACAAATAATGTACAAGAATATCTCAGATTCTCAGATAAAAAGATCATGTTATTATTGTATTTGCTATTCTGGTAGCTCGTGCATCAACATTAGGGAGTTAATATCAAGGCTTAGGGACCTGTAGTGATACAGTAATGTCGTTTTTACAGGTTTGTAGAGTACTGAATAACAAAGCATACACCTGGTTGCATCTAGAACATGTTCGTAATGTCAGGTCGATCCATACAATATCACAAAATTAAGAGTTCAAGCTAGAAAAAAAACTAGTTATATTTCTTGAACGTAATCTCAGCACTATTGCAATTTAAACCCACAAAAAATATAAAGATATCAGAAAACATTTATCCAAAGTAACATAAAGAGCTGAAGCCGTGATTTGCCAATTTTTAACAAAGTAAACACAAGACCTGACTAGAGAGCTCTTCATTTCTCGGTTTTCCAGCTGTTTTTAATCTTATAAAAGTAATGAAGGATTTTTCAAGCTGTTTCGAGATGCTGAGCTCCTTTGTTCTGTGGGCAATCAGAAAAGTATGCTTCAGGACCCAATGAAACCTATCTTGATCTATCAACTTTTAATTTGCGTTGTAGCGTAAGAAAAGGGAATGGATTCATTATGTTCTGACTGGAATTATATATAGTACATATGCTGTTGTCAATGAAGCATGCTCAATGTGCAACTTCTAATACTGAAAATGAATTCAATCTAAGTATGTCATTCATCTAGGCTGCTGCAGTTCCCAATACAGCAGCATGCAGTTCCCATCACATGTACTTTTTTTTACTCAAAAACGCAGGAGATCTGCGCTTCTTTGTATTAAGAGGAGAAATATGTGGTCCAATTACAACACCACCACCTCATCCCAGGCCAAAGATGAGGGATTGCGTGGAATGCATGAGAGGTTTTAAAAGCGATTACAAAAACAAGCTAGACCCGACCAAACTCATCCTAACTCCACCCCAGTGAGATCTCTAGTCCTAGCGCTCGGAGCCCTTTACCTCCTGCTAGGCACCAGAGATGATGCTCCTCCTCCTTGACAGATCTCATAACCGCCTGAATACTTGGATTGGCATTCTCAAATACGCATGAGTTGTGGTGCTTCCAAATGCTCCATGCCCGTACGATGATCAGCGATTTGATTCCTTTTATGTTATCCTTTCGAGTGCTACTTATGACACGACGTCACCAATCAGCAAAGTAAACCTCCCCATAATGTGAAGGTGTCATTAGCGTTAAACCCACTGCATGTACTAAATAATCATTTTGAGCTGTAATGACTTCAGGTGAGCAAAATCCACAATTGAGCCCTAAAGGAAATTGCTGAGCAGAGCAAAGCCAATAAATGCATCAGAAAATCGAGATTTGTAGCCTTGTTGTCTGTGGGACCAACAATTTTCTGCATTTATTCATTTTAATCATTTCAACAGTTTTTATTATCCACAAGATTCGAGATTCAACGAGTTACTTATTATTAAATTTACGAAGTAATTAAAATTAGCATAGTACTTCTGCATCCATCCACACTTTCCCATTATGAAGACCTTCTCAACATTTTGTGGCAAGATATAGGAAACATTAGCCATGAATGAAAAATCAACTAGTTGAAAGTGAACATCATCTGACCAAGGTAAGTAATCAATCGATCTTATCTAGTATGGTCATACGTAAAAAGAAGAAGAAAATAGATAATGTGGCACAAACCTTTACTATGGTCATTTGTTAAAAGAAGAAGAAATTGATATTGTGACACAAGCCAAAAAAAAAAGGAAGAATGAGACCCGGACAACTTTCTTAATGAAATCTATAACTCGCCTAGAAAGAGTTATTTCTAGGAAGAAATTTATATAATAACAGCAAGATTCTATCACTATTCTATCCGGAAAATTATTGATAACTAGTTATGCAATCACAAAGCATGAAAAATAAATTGGTTGGAAAACTAAATTACATGACATGATCTCACAAAGCTTCAATAACACAGTATTCTTATTTAACAAGCAATGCTAACCAAAAAACACATGAGAAAATATTTGAATATTCTCAGTGGTTGATTTTAACCGCAACTACCTCAATTCAGTTTTTACGCAATGAGACAAGCAGTCCTACAAAGGAACCAAAATCACCTGCAAAAGAGCGTCATTGTTCATGCTAGCCCGGCGAGCCCTCTTCTTGTTCACCGCCTCCCGCAAAGCCAGCACCACTGAGAAGTACCCATCGTCGGACCCTGCAGCCACGGCACCGCAATTTTGGGTATTCTCGGCGAGCACCCTTACCCAATCCAGCATCCCGACCATATCCTCCCTCTTCCTCTTCAACATCATATCCTTCTGACCCCTTTCATTGCGGATCAAGAACGGCGCCTGCTTCTTCACCCCATTAGCACCATTGAAAACTGCTTGCTTCTTCCTCCCAACGCCGTCCAAGAACGGCCCTTGCGCTTCCACTAGACTCTGGATCCAGCGGTCTAGGGCGCCGAGGTACTTTCCGTAGAGCAGCTTGACGGGCACCGCAAAGGAAGAATCGAGGCCGGCGGATTCGGCGGCCGCCGCCCAGCCGCCGCCGTTGGGGCCGGAGGGTGAGGCGGTGTACCCTCCCGCAGCATGGACAGCGAGGAAGAGGCGGAGGAGGTCGACACGGCGCCCTTCACCAAGCGCGGCCGGAAGAGGCCGCTCCTCGCGCCCGCCGGGGTAAGCCTCCCGAAGGAACGCGACCAGAACGGCGTCGAACGCCTTCGACGGGTCGGAGGCGACAACGTCGTCGGGAATCCATAGATCGGCGCAGAAGCCGATGGATTGAAGCTTACTGAGAATGGCGAGGACGGCCGCGCCGGAGTCCATGGAAATGGAAGGCTCACCGGCGGCGACGTCACGACGGTGGGCCACAGTGGCTCATTTTCTTTTCTTTTCTGGATTTTGTTACCTTTTTTTTGGGCTGTTGGTTGAGTGAGTAAAGATGGAACGTTGGGTGTGGATTTAACCTTGATTTTTGAACGAAATTTGAAGGTTTCAGCGAGTGGACTCCTTACTTTAGGCAGGATTTCATTCATAGATATCCGTGCTGGCTTGGCTTGGGTGGATGGGGAAATCAGTAAAAATATCTGCCACAAGGTGCGTGGACAAGTGGGTCCCCCTCCCACCTTAAAATTTCTATTCTGATTTAGAGAGAAAAAGATAATATGATTTATTTTTTGATTATTTATTAGAAATATAGCGTGTACAAATGAATTAGAGACACTAAATATTTTAAAGATATTTCTTAGCTTAATTATTGTATTTTGACATGTTGTATGACGGTATTAAAAAAAAAATACAAATTTGCTATGTGGCACTCTTCAATCATGACATTTGTTGTTGGACATGAAAACATGTTTTCTTGGTCATAAACACTATGTCTAGTTGTTTCTCAGTTTTCAGCAGCAAATGTCACGTCTTTTATAGTGTTCCATAGTAAATTTTACTATTAGAAAACTATGTTTAGTTGGCCCACCTTTAAGTAAATTGTAGCCATGATGTCATACTTTAAGGGGATAATTGCGTAAATCACCATATACGTTATTTGGAGTTTAAAGTAAGCATGTTGTAAATCCTCACGCACTGACTATATTTTAGTGTAAAAAACACTCCAATGCGCACATGTTTAATCCGTTAAACACGTCTTCATTCGTTTGGAGCATCTCATGATGTTCTTATCAAATATTTTGGAAGTTTAATCTCCACATTGGAGATTTTTGGAAGTTTAATCTACATCCGACCAAGAGGACAAGCGGAGCAGCGGCACGCGAGAAGTCGCGACGGAAGGAAGGTGGTACAGTGCTTGGGGTCGAGGTGACACAGAAGCCGCGGAGGTGCATGCGCTCGGCGGCAATGCAGAAAACAATTTCTCTACATTTATAGAACAATTGCTTTAGATTGACGAACAAGTGTTCTAGTTTGCCAGAGCATTGGATTTTCTTCCTTGTAAAAATTTATCAACATCGATGAAACATTTGATTTAATCGTTCGAAACACTGGATTTGCTCAAATATGATGGATCACCAGCACTACCACGGTTTCTGACGGTGATGGTATCGTTGAATGGTGGCGACGGGCAATGGTGAGGGCCGCGGCGATGGGCAGAAACAGTGAATGTATGGCAGTGGCAGTGCACGGAACTGTGGCACGCGAGGAACCTCGATGGAGCAAAGGCGGGACAGCGTGGACGCGCCTTGGCGATGTAGAATGTGGGGTTGAGGCACGGCATGCGGCGGCGGCGTACGCGTGAGCAAGGAAGATGATGACATCAATCGTAAATCACAATCGTCCCGCTCTATTTTGCACGAATCTCAAACAGTGAGTGCTTCAGATGCTTTTAGCATATCTGAGTGTTGTATATATGCTTGTGGCGGATGTCTAACAAACGACATTAAGCCATTGCCCTATAGTCCTAATCCATTTTTTCATGCATTACAACCCAGCTGGCCCAAAAGGTTCAATGAGTGGCGGTAGAGGATTTTTAATACAACAATCAAGTGCCATCGGCACCTGAAGCGCCCATATTGTTAGATATTCGTGCAGGGCAGCATCCAAGCAACAACACATCTTCTTGCCCCTTCTTCCCCGGCTTTCTGCTTGCCCGTTTCTCTTCTCTTACACCGGCCGCGACACTCGCCCGCGCCCCATGCTGCGCCGCTGCTCCATCCCATGTCCCCTGCGACTCCGCTTCGGCGCTGCCCCGCGTCCTGCGGTTTTGCTCCAACGCCGCGCTCGCACAACCCCGCCGGTCCCGCACGTCGCTGCCCCGCTCCTGGATCCCCATGCTGCCCTCCAGTCTGGTCCATGCATCCAGCACATACATGGCGATGCACTCGTCCTCAATGAGATCGAGCACCGGCTCATTTTGCCATCGCCTGAAGATGCTGCAAGCAGACGATCTTATTACCGCCACCTCAGGATTGTGCACGTGGTAGGAAACGATGACCTCCAGGTAGTACTTGTGTGGGAGTACCAGTAGCGTGGTGGAAAGAAGAGTCGGTCTGTCGGGACCAGACTACAAGTTTACAGTTTAGGGCATGTACAATGCATGATGCTTAGAAAAAATGCTTAGAGCAAAAAACTACTAAGCAGATGTACAAAAACTCTTTCTTACAATGCAAATGAGTGCTTAAATAGGTCTAACCATCTTGCTAAACACTTTAAGCACCTGGTGCTAACTTAGGCTTCTTTTCCTTCATTTAAGCACCCTAGTGCCAACAAAAACCGGTTTTTTTTGGCTTAAGCACCTCTATTGTACAAGCTCTAATGTAATTCTCGAGGGTTTGGACGGGTATATCCATGGGTTATAATTTCAACTAGTTGGTTTTCCTAGCAATTTTTCGTGCCATCGAGGTTCAGATGTCACAGCTCAGTATCGATTTGATGCAGGATGGGAGATATATACAGTTTTTTGATGTGGTTCTTTTTTGGGTGGTGACTTGTCTACCATCTAGAATCTTAGGGCTAGTTTGGCTTTAACCCTGGCCAAAGCTGTCTACATGCAGCCCCCCTCCCCCCTCTCAGGCGTTGGATTTTGTCTGCATGGGTTGTGACGCAATTGTTTGGCAGACAATAACTCCCTAGACAGAATCCAAACAACCCTTTAGATTTGCGGGCTAATCAGATTTTCGGTTGTATGATTATTTATCTCTAACTTCCTCCTTGTGTTGAAATAAACCACTTTATATAAGATTTACTACTCTTGCTCTTTTTGCATGTCCCAATTTTGGTTTAGTTGAATACCACTTCCTGATCTACCCCTGATTTAATTAAAAGAAATTTCAGATTACATCATTTCAGCTCATTGGTGTTGGTGGTAGTTACCAGATTGCATCATTTCAGTTCATTGGTCTCGTCGATCATGTGATCAGTTTTTGGTTTTTTTTTTTTTTTGGTGCGACGACTCTAACCTCTTCTCGCTGTCATGAATAGTGCAGTGGCGGACAGAGATCAAAACTAGACGAGTGGCCAATCGTAGGCGTTAGCGTTAGCTTGGGCTGGTTAGTGATTACATGCATGTCCAAGGGAGAATTTGCAAGCCAAATGACGGCACAGAGTCTCGAGTTCTCCACCGGCTCTTCTAGCTCCGCCAGTGCTGTTTTTTTTAAAAAAAATTCTCCGCCAGTGCTGCTTAGACTGTCTCCAACGGTGTTGGAGACCCAAAACTCATATTAGGTGTGAATAGTTTTCAACATACAACATCCAAAAACCTGCATCTCCAACGGAAGTACCAAAAAACAAAACCCAAATCCCCCGCTTGTGCATCCTCGCCGTGTCCGCCGCCTGCGGAGGAGGATCCGCCGTCGCCTCCACGGCCCCATCCGCCGCAATCACTCGGCCATGGTCCTGTCCAGCTCCCGTCCTGGAGGAGCTCGGCGAGCGCGTGCAGTCCGCGAGGAGCCGTCGATGCGCCAGTGGAGATGCGACCCCGCGAGTCCGTCGATGCGCCGCTGTGTCCCGCGAGCACCCTCGTCGCGCGGCCCCGCACCTCCTTTGCCGCCTTCGACGGCGAGGATGGAGGCGAGGGACGCGTCGGCAGCGGCGCGTAGCGCGGGGTGGAGGATGAATCCGCGGCGGCGAAGATGAAGGTGGACCTCGGCGAGGCGCGCTGGCTCGAATCCGCCCTCAAATCGGCGCCACCATCCACGTCGCAGACCTCGGCGAGATGCAGCCGCGGCGAGGAAGAGGAGGGGGAGGCGAGGCCCGCGGGGAGGGGTGGTGGTGGCACGGCGCGTAGGTAGGGATGGCAATTTCACCCATGGGTGCGGCCACCCGATGGGTTTCACACCCGACGGATGTGGGTGTGGGTGTAATTTTTCACCCATGGGTCTCACCCGCACCCGACCCGCGAAAAATGGGTGTGGACGTGGGTCTCGTTTATCACCCATGGGTGACCCGATGGGCGCCCGAAATCCGTCCAAGTTCATATTTTTCTCTAGACAACTCAATGTTTGTCACAAATTTGTAGTTTGGCAATATGTCCAAAAGAACATTTCTCACATTTTTTGTAGACCGGTCGTGGAAACTAGTGAATATAGATTAATTGAGCATGAGCCAACACCAAGAAAAAGTTAAAGTGAATTTTTATCTCTCAAATATAGTTGGTAATCTAAAGAATCGCAAACCCGATGGGCACCCGAGACCCATGAAACCCGATGGGTGTGGGTGTGGGTGACGACTTTCACCCATGGGTGTGGGTGTGGGTGACATTTTTCACCCAAACACATTTTCTTCTTGGGTGGGTTTTTGCTCAACCCGACCCGAACCCGACCCATTGTCATCCCTACGCGTAGCGGATCGAGGCCGCCGCCGCTCACCGTCGTCGCGCCCCCCTCCCACGCCATCTGCTCGCGCCGTCTGCCCGCGCCGTCGTGGTCCGCGCCGCTACGAGCTTGGCGGCTGGGGGGGCGTAGATCCGTCGGAGAGGGGGGGGGGGGGGGGGGGGGGGGCAAGGCGGCGAAAGGCATGGGTCACCGGTGGGTTCGTGATGCATTTGTGCGTCGCGACCCCCCCCCCCCCCCCCCCCCCCCCTCCCTTCCAAAAATGCGTAGGTCGAATAGGTCATTCGTTGGAGACTGTTTTTTCACTTTTTAGTACCTATTTTGTGTTTAAGTGTTGGAGATAGCCTTATGGCTCTGAAATTGTGAAATGAGACCTATTTTCGCAATGACATGAATTGGAACGTCTAAAAAAATTCATATGAAACCGTCCTGGTCAACCCTTGTCTCCGGCGAGACAAAAATGGGAAAAGGAGAAGAAAAGCTCCATTTCATCATCATGACTCCTCATTTGCCTGTCCACGGCAGCAAAACGGCGTGTTTCTGGCTTGGCTGGCGGCTGGAACCCGCTGGTGCTACAGTGACCATGTGTCTAACGGTCACCAGCGCCAGCCACCAGCGCCAGCCACTCCAGCCGTGCCGAACAGGCCCTTAGCTGAGGGAATCCGGCGCTGATGTCTGCGGTTTGGAACGGCAACCCGCGAAACCCCCGGAAATAAAACGATGCGCGCGGGAGACCTGCCATTCGCGCAGCTCACCGCCGTCGCACATCATTGTACCCACTCAGCATTGTCACTGACGCGCGGGCCCAGCATCCGTCAGATCCGGCGTGTCAGAAGTGTGAGTGAGGGTAGTCCATTTATGCGTGAGAAGAGTTGCAGCGTTTTCGCGGGGTGCTTCGGACGCGCCTCACGGATTTGAGCACCGGACAATAAAACGCCCTCCACGTAAAAACCAAACACACCGACTCAAACACTAGCTATGCCACTGACTGGGCAAGACGCAAGCAGACGGGGTCCATGCGCCAGTCACATGGGGTAACTTGTACTCTGTGGTTTAGCTGGACCGACAGCTGGATCGGACGCGTGTCGCTGTAGTGGGTCCACGCGTACGGATCGGCTGGTTTCCTCCTTGGCTCGGCTCGCTGGAGCGCTAGGCTCGGCTCGTGGCGGCTCGGCTTGGCTCCACGGCACGAGAGAGGCATGTGAGATGGGTCCACGGACGGGCGCACGACGCGGGAGATCTCCCCATATCTATCCTTCCCCGTCTGCGCAGCGCCGCCCTTCTTTATTTCTTTTCTTTCTCCTCCGTATTTTTCTCCAATTAAATTAAGGCCCACTGAGCAGTCTGCAGCCGCTGCTTTCTTTAATTTTCGTCTCCTCCTCCTTTTCTTTATGGCAAAAAGGATGCCCTTCTTCAGTTCTCGATGCAATCAAGGTTTTATAAATGAATACAGGGAGAACTGACTTGTTTATTTAATTTAAAGATGCTCATCCATGTTAGCGTAGGGACTTTTCTGAAAAACTAGTTCGATGGATGAGTTTTGTCTGAATCACACAGGGTCACTAATGCATAGCTTGTTTAAAAAGGATATTTGACTGATGTGTAACAAACAAGGCTACAATTTCGTAGTGTGCATGAGATCGAGTTTATAGTGTGATAAAAAAAATACTAATTTCTAGCGTCTTATAGACAAACAAATACTCAAAAGTGTTTGGATCCCCATCAGCATCTGGATTATGGGTGTAGTTTCTATAATCTGGCTTCTAAAAAATATTTGGGTGGGGGTGTTTGGATCCTGGATTCTTAAGATCTAGAAACCAGTTTTGTAGGTAGTTAAAGACCAGCTTGCCCTTTCTATATTTTTGTTGAGCGGTATCACAAGCTGTAATTATCCAAAAACACTCAAGGGCAGTGGGTATTTTGACAAATAAAATCACCTAAAAGCTGGGTAGGCCAGATTATGAGATTCTTAAAATCTCACAATCTGAATTCTAGAATCTGGTGAACAATCTGTTCTGTTTGGATCTCCTAAGCTTTTAAAATTTGGATTCTTAAAATCTAGGTGGATCCAAACATGTCTTTATACGAAGAAACTCCAGCTTTGAAAATACAACCATGCAATACCACAGTTTAGGAGAAAAAAAAGATCAGTGAAGTTTTTAAAACTAAAAAATGACTATACTTTTCTTTCGGTAATACTATAGGCTTTAAAATTGCAATATCTAATAATTCGTTATACCAAGTATTATTCAATCACTACAAGATTCCTAAGAATGGCCAACAGTTTTTCTACAAATGGATGACCGTTTTAGTGTATTTGTTAAGTAGATATGAAAACTGTAGGGAATGAGTTTGTAGGAAAATCACTAAAACTGTTGGGAAATATAGAAATTTGTACTAGCAAATTTCTGTATACTACACCATATAAACTGTCGGCCACTTTTTACACCCACTCTCGGGGATTAGTGGAGATCTTGTAGTGAATACTCTAAAAGAACTTATAGACAAGAAAACTAATAAACAAAGGAAAGCCCTCTTAATGGTCAATTCAGTGCTCAAAGTAAAAGAATAAACATATGCAGCGAAATGATCTATAACTTCGTAGTTACAAGAGCTTTAATAGCACTTGAGGTCCTCGGTTCGATTCCTCATAAGAGCGAATTTTTTAAGATTTAACAGCGTTGTGTTTTCAGTAGGAGGCGACGTGACTGTCGACAGCGAGGCGCTTGCCGACTCAGTCTTCGAAGATACTAATAGGGGTAGGATTTTGCGTATGTGCGTTCATAAGGATGAGTGTGCGTGCGTTATGCGTGTCTGAACTGTACTGTGTAATCGTAAAAAAAATAAACATGTGCAAAAAGCCCTACCAAATGAAGATTTTATCTCAAACAAGGCCTAAAAATATGTCTTTTTACGACTCACAATTTTGCAAATCGCCTTAGGGTCTGTTTGTTTGAGCTCCGGCTGTGGCTGTGGCTTCTCTGAAAAATAGCTATGCTGGCTGTGACTGTGTCTGAAAATGTTTGGTAGAACGCTTCTTCTGCAGCTCCTCCTGTAGCTTCTCCTACAGCTTTATGGATGAAAGAAGCAATTATCCAAAATGCCTTTGGACATATGACTTCATTGTATACATGCATTCTTTGTTTTATATTTTCTTTATGTGACTTAACATTTTTCTATTTTATAAATAATTAGATTATTGTTTTTATATTATTTCATATATTCTCTATCTAGCTAAATCCCCTTCTATATTATTTACACATGTACCGTGTCCTCTTCTATTCTCTACTCATCCTCTTCCTCCTTCATTCTCCAACCGACCATGCCCAAGCCATCTCTCTCTAATCCTCTCTCCAAGCGACCATCCCCAAGCAATCCTTTCATTAATCCCTAGCCCCAGCAAGCCTAGCAAGAAATTGTTGAGCAGGTGGCCGAGACGAGGAGCGACGCCTCCTCTACTCGTGCCAACAGCGACCTCCTGCGACGTCGCACCTCCAGGCCAGCCGCGCGCCGTGCTGCGCCGCTGAGTCCATTTCGCGCGCTCGCGGGAGGGCACTTGCGTCCAAAGGCTGACGTGGACAAGCGAGGGAGCCGGCAAAAGCTACCTTCCTGCAGCTCCCCGCTTCGGTGGTGGTGTCTTTGCCATTTCTTTTTTGGTACATGAGCCACGTCACTCACACCCGCATCTCTTATAGTCCTATTCTCATCGGCTCTCGGCGATCCGAGCCGTCATGACCGGAGCCGTTAAAAAAGGCAAGACGAGCCGAGATCGCCCGTTAAAGCCGGCTCATCCGTTCCCTCCTCTCTCTGTGCAGTTGGAAAGCATTCAGTGCCATCTCTCCTCTCTCTCTCTCTCTAGCCCGGATACTCTCTCTCCTCAGTCTTACATGCTTGGATCTTCCTCGCTGCATTCCCCACACTCCGATCCGTCATCTCTTTGCACAATTGAGCTCCAAAGGCGGGTTCTTGATCCATAGAAGCATCCGCCCGGATCGCTTCCTGGATCGATCCGGTGGCCATTGCGGTTGGATCCGAGCAGGTGAGCCCAGAATTCAAGCTCTGCTTTCCATTCCGATGCGCATTTATTTATCTTGTTCTGGAGAATTTTGATGGGATCGTTGGATTTGCTGGATCGGATTCTGTGTTGAGGGGTTAATTGCGGTTTAGCTCTGAGGGAGCTAAAGGTGTAGTCTGTTTCTTTTGGACTGCTCATCAATTGCTGGGTTCTGTGGCTTGATTTGTTCTTTTTATCTTGCTTAATTGGATGGATGTACTTTGGATCGAGTGGTTGGATTGCATGATCGAATCCGCAATTTAATCCGGAATTTTTCACCGGGGTTGCATTTTAAAATATGCCAGTACTGGATCCTGGATTGGATCAATCTTCCTCTGCTTAGTTTAATCGCCTGGACATGGATTTTCTTTAATCAATTATGCCTTACGCATTCAAAATTTGCATCTTCTAGGACCATTTTAATTCTCTAGTTGGAATCTGCAACCAGATTGTTAGATATATTCAACTGCATGTACTAGGATCCTGTATCTTCCTTTCATTGTAGCACGGCACACAAATTCAGCACATTAATTGATTTCAAATTAATTACTTGTTGCATTCTAGCTTGACATGCTAATTTTGATCTGAATGCTCGGTAAAATTTTGATCTTTTGCGACACCAGTATGATCATATGATCGGTTTTCTTGATCTGTAATAAAGTAATAATTTCTGTTTTCTTCTCGCTGCGAAATTTAATAATGGGTTAAGCAGTAAATTGATTACGTTACGTGATACACCCTTTTGCGTTGATCATTGGATTTGAATGATCTGGATGTGAGCTAGTAGCTTCAGGATTGAAAAATTGCATTAAAAATTCATGTATATTAATTGGGGAAATACGCCGTACGCACTACAACATAATACTTGGCGCTCTGTTCAGCCCGGCTCTGTTTTTTAACCCTGTTGCCTGAAATGTTCATCACTCACTTTCAATGCGAATTTACCGAGATCTGAACTTTCAAATAGCTACCCCCGCTTTAAATTCTTTAGGATGCTCCAGATACTAGTAGATTCAGGATCCAAAATTACTGCACAGAAAATACCTAATTCTTCCAGAAACAGATTTGAAAATTTTGATCAGGATATGCTATTTTCACAACTGTTTGTTGCACCTGTAGGCATGTAAGGCTAGCATCCACGTTGCCTTCTGTACATGTTCCTTAGACACATCATTTTCACAAATCACAATTGCTAATCCAGCAAGTAAGAAGCAAAGCTTGTGGTGGGGCCTGTTAAGTGTCTTTGCCGGTGCAGCACCATCATGGTTAGTGGTTGGGAGTCACCAATGCTCTCCAGCCTGTTTGCAATCCTGTCAACGAGAGATTTAGTCCGATTCGTATCGCGTTGCATGGAGGCATCACATCATCTAGGTCGTTTTCATGATGCATTGCTTGCGCCTTGAGAATTACGTTTGCTTAAAATACTATCTGAATTCGATACAAAATCACATATTTTGAGCTGAGAGATTCCCAGCTGTTGCATGTTTAAGTATGTTATGCACTGTTTGAGCAAAGCGTGCCTATAAATTAGATTTCTGATGTTTGATTCTTGTACTCTGCAATAAACCTTTATTGGTTCTGGTTTTGGAAATTTTTCTGGCACCGGTTGATGGTGCAATTTATTATTTTCTGTTTATAGTCAATCATATCTTCGTCATGTATTGAGTTCGTCATGTATAGTCACATATTTTCCTTTCAGTTTCACCAGGAGATCAGGCCAGAGAGGCGGCATGATGATGGGGACTCAACTATGTTCTTCGAGGGTTCTGTCACTTCCGCGGGATGAAAGCGGTGATGAGGAGCACACGGTGCTTCCCCGGCATACCAAGGTTATTGTGACTGGGAACAACCGAACAAAGTCTGTCTTGGTCGGCCTACAAGGCGTTGTCAAGAAGGCTGTTGGCCTTGGAGGCTGGCATTGGTTGGTGAGTCTTCCTTCCTATTATTTAGTTACCCCACTGAAACTTTGTTTAGTTGCTTGTTCTCTATTGGGTGTTTAACAAGTGAAAGAACACTGCTGAACTCTCCTTTCAGAAAGTAGTTAGTTTGGTAAGGCAGTTTTGTACAGGTTTAAGTGTTCATATTTGTTTTGCTACTACCATCATGTCAACCAACCAAGCTTGATGCTTTCTGCTTGCTTGAAGAAACCTGATATACCACTTAGTGCTATGATCTCAAAACTCAAAACAGGGATATAAGCAGACATTGTCGAGCATGTCATCCATACTGTATGGTATTTTGGTGCAGTACTTGATATTTTTGCACAAGCAGGTTCTAAAGAATGGTGTAGAGGTGAAGTTGCAGAGGAATGCTCTGAGTGTCTTGGAAGCTCCAACAGGCAATGAAGATGATGATGATATTGATGGCAACAATTCATTCTGCAGCAGCTCCGACATGGGAGAAAAAGACATGGATTATTGTAGGACCATGTGACAATAGTTGCATTTTACCTAGTTTCTCCAAACTACCAATAATTCAATAAGCTGACTTTTCTTTTTGTGTGTGTGCAAGCAGCCAGCATAGAGTATCAGAAGCCAACAAAGCGAAGGATTCGGCATACAAGGCCATGGTCCTCCTGTGCAAAGTCCAGCAACCGAGGCAATTGTCATTCAAATTTGAAGCTGCAAGCGGTAATCACTACAAATCACTATCACGGTTCGTAAACAGATGTATAATAGATTAGTACCATTTGGTGGATAACATGGCGCCATCAGAGTTTCAGTCTTTCAGAGCCAATGTGACCCTTGGATCACGCGGCATGGGCCATGATTTGGTGGGATTTGTTGTTGTGATAGACTCTTGCCGTGTCACCTAAGGTGTCATGCATGCTTGCATTGTTTGTGACAAAGCCAATTTAGCGTCAGTGACATTTCATTCATCTTAGCAATCTGCCGTGGTCCTAGTTTCTGTAATTTTACACTGTTGAATGGTATCGCCGCATAGCATTGCACTGATCCAAGTATATTCTACCTTTTATTTTGCAGAGAGTAAATCTGACAAAGCTAGGAACACCAACGCTCTGGAAATACTGGAAGCACTTCAACCTTGTAAGCAGCCTGCCTATCTATTCTATTCAACATATTTCATCTGAACTAACAAATTTAACCTTGTTTCTCCATTTTATACTTTTTTGCATGTTGTAATTTCCACTTAACGCCAAAAACCTTTGCAGGTCAGCATGAACCCCAATCCATCGAAGGAGGAGCTCTTCCATGGGGTCCAGCATCATTTCCAGTCTCAGGTAGGGGCAAATTTTTATGATCAACTAGTTGGCCAACAGTATAAATCTTAACAGTTTCCTTGAGAAGATGGAAATAAAAAGAAATCATCTGATGTTTGCCTCTTCCCTCCTCCAAATGCTAAAATCATCAGCAATTGGATGAGTTGCAGGTCATCCTGGACTTCATTCACACAGCAAAGAGGCTCAAGACGCTGTACAACTCCTAGCCTGCCTGCCTCAGTCACATATATCCTTCATGTTTGTCTTCCGTTTTGGTATACACTAGTAGATCTCAAGAACTCGGACGTGGATGTGCCTAACTTATCAGGTCTTGAGTGTTTGGACAGAAAGAATTAGAGGTGAATTAACCTGTTATTTTCTTCTTTTACTTGTAATGAAAACGAATTTATGTAAACCGGTGCTGGTGACCGAGTATGGACTGATAGATCTCAATTATTGGAGAGATAATAGTGTAACTAGGGTGTCACGGCGCGCTACGCTGCGCCCATGAAAAAAAAGAGTATCTGCCAACAGGTTTGTTCGGTTGAAACATAAATATACAGAAGGTGGCGCACTTTTTTGTAAATTTCCAAAGGATTTGTCTTCATTCAGAAGAAATTTTGTTTTGAACGCAAATATAGAGAAGTTGGAGGACGCTTTTGCAAAATAGCAACATGGAGACGTGGAGGCACCTGGTCCACAATTTCCTTTCTTCCTCGTCCACTCCGCCACTTCAACGATATCAGAGCTTGGTGCGGCATTTTTTCTGGCAGAATTCTCTCTCACACACTCTCTCTCTCTCATCAAGTGGCGGAGGCGGGACAGCTGATGGCGCTGCCATGGTGCAGGGCACCGGTGAGGAGGAAGGAGCAGCGCGCGCGTGCAGGGCGACGCGCGGCCCCAAGCGCGTTCGTGAAGCGGCGCGGGGCTCGGCGATGAGGAGGCGGCAGCGCGAGCGACGGGCTTGGTGGTGTGGTGGAGCAGAGGAGCGTGCTCGCAGCAGCAACAGTACGGCTTAGGTCCAAGGTCATTTTCTTTGAGATTGAGTTGCGGGATCGGTTCTAGAAATTGCAAATCTGAAAGAAATTGTTGCATCGAATTGTCAGCTATCATTTTCTTCGTTAAAGATCTGAATCATTTCTTCATATCCTTTTTGGTTTGAAATTTGCGGCATGCATCTATTATTATCGATCTGGTTCTGAGTCGTGTCCTCTTTTTTTCCCGTGGATCTTTCCCCCCCGACCCAAGATCTTCGTCGATGAAGCCCCGGATGGGTAAATGAGGCCCAGCCACTGGTTGAGTTCCCCGTTGGCCTCGCCGCTGGGCTGTCCGGCAGCCCCTCCGGCGACCTCAATGTCGTTGGGGAGAGTTTGGGTGGGGCTCCTCGGCGTCGTGCATGACCCAAGGTCGGGGCCCAGCTGCGTAGCCACTTGCGTCGCAGCCCACGCCCGGCCCATCGCCGGCCACCGACGTACGGAAACGTCGTGGCGGCCACGGAGGGTGGCCACGCCGTTCTCAAATCAACGCGACCTCACAGTACGTGAGCACGTCGGCCGAATTGCTGGGAGAAGCGGGATCCTGCGCTCGATCAGCTCTTTACTATGTGTAGCTAGTGGTATGGTCAACAAAACGCTTGCCTTTGTTCTCATCCATGTCATGTGTTGTGACTTCCCTGTTTTTTTTTTTTTTTGGACCCCGGGCGCTTTTGCCTCAAAAGATGGGCATCAGCAATGAGTCCACCCTAGGTTGTTTCTGTGTGAATAAAATGAAACCGCTCTACCATGGACCACAGGGAGATGCGTCCTGGTCTATTACGAAATCATATTTAAATGCTGTTTGATACTCCTTTCTAGGTGACAAAACAATACAAAGATGCTACATCACGTATCATATTTTTGTTAAGACATAGAAATTCTTTTACATTGATAAAGGGTAGATTGAATCGAGTTAAATATATTCATTACGAAACTGAGTCTAAATTTCATTCACCATGTTAAAGTATTTCCCTCAAAGATTAAAGATTAAATAAACTTCTCCCAAAAAGACGAGACAAGTAGAAAAAAACGAAATGGCACATCATATTTGGATAAATAATGGCGGTTTCTCTTCGCTCGTGGACTATCTTGAGCAGTTTATGAGGTCATGTGGCGATAACTTGGAGAAATGGCCCAGATGAGAAATTAACTTTAATGCCTCTAGTTATCTACTAATCCAGATATAATTCAGAATTGTACGGAGTAATTCTATTGAGCTTCCGTGGCCCATAGTTGCATGCACCGTGGCCCCCCTTGGCATTGACATTGTGTGCGCGACATGGGAACAACAAAGAGATGGACTTTGGTGCGTCGGATCGTGATTTGCCCGGTCAGTCTGTTGTCCCACAAGAGCATGGAAGCAGAGAGGGATGAAATGAAAACATGGCGTGATGAGTTGTGCGCATGCGTGCGGCGTGTGTTTAGTGGAGCCAGCCTGCCAAGCAGGCAGCAGGTGATGAGATGAGGTGATGTGGGCTCGGCATCTTCTCACAAAATAATGCCACCGTCTGCTCCATCTGCTCCAGGCCACTTTTTTAAAAATACTAAAATGAAACTGCATATTTATTTATTTATTTTATTAAAAAGAGATTCAACATAGAAGGAGTTAGCTAGGCGATTTTTCATTAAAAAGAAGAAAATACAATCAAATAGACATCCCAATTCGAATGTAGGAAGACTTGAACCCAGTCGGGACGCACCCACAACTCCACTCCCTAACTGAGATAAGCTCAAATTGGCCAACATTTTTAATCCCAAGGCTTACTCATATGGTTAAACAATGATCATGTTCGAAAGCTCTACCCATAAATAGATAAACTGTTTAGATGGTCAAGTCCAAATTTTAATTTGCCGAGTAATATATGTTATTCCTTGAGTGTGTATATTTGTCAGCTTTCTTTTCAAGGGAACTTATCATAATATATATTGAGAAGAAAGAGAAATACTATACAAGATAAATAAGGAGAAATAAACTTTTTATTACAAGACATGAAAAAGATAACGAAGATTTGGTAGCTATTGGTGTAATGCCTGATGCTTTCGATCGGAGGTGGGGGATTGTAAGATGATTATATGATTCCTATTTGAAAATAAGACTGTTTACGATTCCACTTCTATTCTCAGATATTTCTAAGAGTGATATATATCATTCGCAAATCAAGGATGGTCACCATGGTGCGTCCTTCTTTCTAACCTGTGAGCTGTGTATGAAATTTTGTTCAATTATTTGGATTCATGCAATTGTGAATTCTATGTTTTTGTTTTTGATGGAACAGGAGGGCAAAGCGCCCTACTGATTATAATTTATATAAATCAAAAGTGTCTTAGTTACAAAGAGTACATGCGACAAAACATAAAGTGTCAAAAGAAAAACAAAACCAAGAGATTGTATTCAGCCATTCTTGAATTCTTGGGAGGTACTTTGCTTTCGCCCTAGGTATAACCATAGCGAATTCATGTATAAACTTCCTTTTGCAGATTTCAACAGTTGGATCCCTTCCATTAAAAATCCAGTCATTCCTGGTTGTCCAGATACTCCATGCCATTAAAATTATGATCTCCATATAGAAAGGAACATTAAGTTGCTGTTTGATTCTTTTCAGCGTCCTTAGTGGAGACAGATGAGTAGGATACTGTATCCCAATTGTAGCCCAATAATTTCTCGCAAAATTGCATCCTAGAAAAAGGTGCTTCAGACTTTCTTCTCTTTGGAGAATACACATTTCACAAACATAAGATTCCAGGTGCATATTTCTTCTTTTCAACATTCCTCTTGTATTTACCCGGTCTTTGAGAAGCAACCAGAAGAAAACTTTTATGCTTTTTCTGGCATGTTGATTTCCACAACCATTTGAACAGAGCAACCATTTGAATTCTCTGTTTTTGAAAAATATCACTACTATTTGCAACATTGAAACCATGTCATTGCAAACAGAGAAGTTGCATTTGCATGGATCTAATTAACCCTTTTTCATTTTGTCGATGGTCTTATTTGGCAATGGTTTCGATTATCCTAGCCTAACAATCCATGCTTCCTAAAAAGTACAAATAAAGGAGGACTCATGACTGACAATAAATATTATATATGGAGTAAATAATTTAGTTGAATTGCTCTGTGCAAATTAGTAACGATTCATTTTAAGTTTCTATGTTTGGTTGCTGCGAAGAAAAGATGTGTACGTCTGTACGGAGTCCAAAAAGCAACCAAGTGAGATGATCATCACGGACCTGCTGAAAGTTCCCGTGAAGAACAAGGCAGGTAGCAGCAAAGTAGCTTGCCCACGCAAGAGATATTGTGTGAGTCAGACAGGAGCATTGTGCTACGGCCCTTCGTTTTCCTCAGCTGATTTGGTTAGAGAATATTGTTTTGCTAGTAATACTAAAATACTTCAATGTCAAGATCACGCTTATGAACAAGAACAAAGCTGTAGACAAGGAAAAGCAGTTATGTGCTGTCTACCACTTTTGCTCCCTCGACACCGCAAAAATGAGTTCATTTATATGAAATATGTGGATGTATATGGATAGTGTGCCCTATCTATTCCTATTTTTTCTTCAATTATCGAAAACTTATTGGATTCTTTTCAGCTATGTGTTATACATGGCACATCACCTGTTTTCTCGCGTGGAACGGGATATAAAACAGGCGGAGTGTTTTCTCGCCTGTTTTGCGGGTATCCTATATTAGGCCAGGATAACTCTGTTTCGAGTCCTGTTTGCAGCCCACCCAAAATTCCACCATGAAGCCCAGCCCAGTCCGGTCCCCCCGTACTTTGTTCTTTGGAAAACTTGCTGTTGCTGTGACGTGTTTTAGTGCGATGACTGATCTAGTGACACTATTCAGTGATCGTGTTTTATTGCTGCTGATGTAATGTTGGCAAGACTGCCGGTATTCCAAGCTTAAAGTCTCGATATCTACTACCTGGTCGGGCTGCCTTTCCTCGGAAGATTTTCTTTATCTCGAACTGTGTAAGACTGAGTTTGGTTTATTCTCTTCTACCTGAATGAAATGGCAGAGCACATGCCCTGTTTTTCGTCCAAGAAAAAAAGTCCCGATACCTAGCTGTTACTGGCATGTTACCACTTGGTTTTATTCATTTTCGGATGCCCGACATTCTGTTATTGTTTTCATTATTAACCGCTATCTTTTTCATTTCCGTCCAGTCAAGCAAATGTGAAAGTGGAAATGGGTTGGGTGTTTCCCGAATCCGTTTTCATCCCT
The DNA here is from genome assembly GCA_012490785.1 of Eragrostis nindensis. Classification (NCBI taxonomy): domain Eukaryota; kingdom Viridiplantae; phylum Streptophyta; class Magnoliopsida; order Poales; family Poaceae; genus Eragrostis; species Eragrostis nindensis. The sequence continues at coordinate 2,674,538 of JAAXCT010000021.1, read as the reverse complement.
AGACATAGCGGCAATAACATAGATCGACGCACGTGACACTCTTGCGAGGAGGGTGCAACGAAGCAGCCCGGCCTGGCGCAACGACAACACGAATAGCTCCATGACCTCCCATGTTGCTCTACGCAACCTGACTCCTCCAACCGGGCAGAAACGATATCCTTTACCTACGGGCGTCGCTCTTTTCTAAATAAAATTTGGCTCTCTCTCACTAATATGAAGTATTCATCTGAAAACTCAAGATTTTCTTTGGCGGAGAATCTCTTACAGGTTGATTTCCGATCTGGGATGATGCCTTTGGAGCCGTGGAAGATATGGACCTGTGTGGTAGTTTTGAGTAGTTCGAGGGAGTAAATCCAGCCTGGATTAATGAGTCAAATAGAACAAATACGTGAATAATCTCCCTTTTTTAACCTAAGTCTTTTTTTTGTTTTTTGTTTATTCCAAACTGGTTGAATTAGTTCCCTCGGAGAGTGGAATCTTGGTCTGCTAGATGCTATTTAGGTGATCTAATCACTAGGCTAGAGACCCTTTCGCTGTGAATAATCATCATTCGCATAGCCTATATCTCAACTAGGTCTATAATTTTTAAAAATACCCCCTTGGATGCTGACGTCACTCGTTGTAGGGCATCACTTACCATCCCCTCTAGCTATTTGTGACTGCATAAATGCATAATGCAGTCAAACAACATTCTCCATCTTGAATTGTGATGGTGGCCCTGACTTGGGGAAAGAGAGAATGACAAATCGTGCTCAATCAGCAATCATGTCAGTAGCAATGGAGGTATTTCAGAATTTTAGATCTAGATATATATAATACGCTTTAATAAGTTCAAGGACCAGGATATCTGTTTTCAAAGTTCGGAGAACTGAATGACACATCAAAGATAAGTTGAAGGACCTTTGTTGCATTTTCTTTTGGCCAAATTTTCTTTTGTGAAAACAAAATATCTTATCCTATGCACCACAAAATAAAATCTTAAATCTAAGTAGAATTAGCTGCCACTGCACAACTATAGTGTTTTGGCTAAAATATTTTGATTTACGCTGCTATAGATACTACCAGCACGCTGCGTTGCGGGTCATATGTTCTGGCTATGGAGGTTATGGATGTGCTTTTATTGTCCTACATGGATTGACTTACCGTATCCTAATAGTGTGGCGAGAAAAACTTGCATGTCAACTATGTAGATTGAAACAGTCTAGCTCTCTGGCTGCTGGAACTATAGCTGGTTAAATATTTCCTCTATGTTTACCAACTCTTCAAAGTTTGTATCTGATTTGCTATCTATCTGACGTTTTCTTGATCGTAGTCACTTTTTTTTTTTTTGGCGAACTGATCGTAGTTAAATACTTGGACGACTGAGTAGCAGATATGATCATTTGGCTTGCCACCCAAACAATGGTGGATTGCAACATCAGTTTACATGGTATACAGAAAAGTCGTCCATTATCCAGTTCCGATGGTCATCACACTATCCATAAAAGAACGCGCAAATATCTTGCGTGTTTGCAAAAGAAGCAGTCGTCATATCCGATTCATATTGTTTATTTCATTCAGTCATCAACCATTAGTTAGATCAGTCGCTGAAAACATCAGTCAGAAATCTTGGAAATCCAGTTTTCTGAACAAGATAGCAGACTAACACGCGGAAGACGCTAAAGGATTGTGGTTTGGTAAATTAGGCTGAAATCAAGGATCATGTCCGTCGAACCAATACAGACAAGTACATGCGTCCGTGCGTACGTAAGGGCTGCAACATAGCATGAAGAATATATCTTAGCGCTGAGGGAGCTTATAATAATCTTGCTTGTCTGCCTAACACAACTGCCTGTGTAGTTCACTTAACTATTTGATCACTAATCACCGACGATTCCAACATTGACTTCGTCACCAGTTTTCATGGGAATAGTTGCTTGCACACAATCCACACATGGGATAACAAGAGGTACGAATACAAGGATCGAAGGATATCACAAACTATTGAAGATAGGCAACCCGACCGGTGGGATATTGTGTAGGCACATCTGAGACCGGTTTTATCGTCGGTATTGTCAGCCTAATTCCCTGACGCGTTCAGAACATTACCTCATTCAGCGTGTTCGGCTCGCTTCTTTGCAGCCGGCTGCTGCTGCTTCCCCCTCACATGGCTACAGTGCTGCTTCCAGCAGCTACAGTGTTCTCTCTCAGAAAAACTGCGCAGCGGCTACAGTAAAACTGCGAACCGAACAGGCTGATTGCTTCTCGACCTGCTACTAAATCCATGGCAGAGTCAGAAAAACGAGGTTTGGACGAAGACTTGAAAGCGATAAGGGCGTCTCCAACAGGAGACTGTTGACTGAGTCAGAGGGAAGAAAAGCAGGAATCTTCCACTGCCATTGCCTCTGCAATAGTCTAAAACCGTGGCATCCACCTTCATCCTGCCTCCATGGTGGCTAAACCTGTGGCATCCACCTTCATCAGTTAAAAGTTACTCCTTCCGTTTTACATTAGAGCAATGCTACACATATGACCCATGCGTGCGTCCAGTGTCCGTCCCTCCCGATGCAGCCAATCAGGATGCAAAACTTCATTAGATTGTTGAGCCGTACATCGGTGGGACATTATGGTCGGACGCGCAGAGTCATCCTCTTTACATTACTTCTTGCCATTCTAACATTCCAAAATTTTCTTATAATAATTTTCATTGCCATTTCCCAATATACTTCTGGTGTTGAATTGACCCTCCGGACCCCTCATCAATGCAACAATATGTCCCATCAAGTCATATCCATGTAATTTGCCATAACTCATTGTTTTGTGTAGATTTGGTAGAATAACAACTAATTGAAACGGTTTTTTTTGAGATAATGACTAAACTGAAACGAATGGAGTTATGGAACTAATATCTTTTCATTTTTCTTTTACAAAAGTTGACATGCTAAATGGCCAGTGGTGTAAACCGTTGTGGATACCCTAACAGTGGGAAGTAGCAGAGGAGGGAAGAATCTGGCCTCAACCTTCTCATCGTTTCGGTCATCTGGTGGTCGTCGACGGTCAGTAGTGTGTTCATACTGTTGCTGGACCAATGCTTACCTCCGCCAGCTGGCAGGAAGGTCACGACATTCCCCAGCGCTGCCATTAGAGAGCAGCTTGCCCTCGAGCTGGCGAAGCTGAAAACCGTTTTTATGATGAAGAACGACATCTCCCATAATAATTAGCATGTCGATTTCTAGCCTTGGACATTTTATGAGAACTTGTGACATCGTTGCTTCATTAGGACAAAACGAAATGAAGTTTCTCAGGGACCACAGGCCCAGGACCAAGAACCCTGCTTCTGTTGAAAGATGGACCACGGGGACAGTTTGACCGGAAATTAACAGGAAGTTCCATTTGATATGAAACCCAGCAATATATAATTTTTGAATGCATCTACCGGATAAGGCCATAAACGTCTGATAGAAAAGTTTCTTATTTGGAGTACGATAAGTAATGAAGCCATGCTTTCTGTTGTATATCGCAACACCTGAAAACTTCGATGTTGCGTGCTCAGTACTCAGCATGCACAGTCATTAACTTCATTTCAAGAACTTTTTTTTTTTTGAGATTTCCATTTCAAGAACTTAATTGAGCGTAACACGTACGGGATAAGACACCATTGTAACACTGAAAAGTAATCATATCATATCATCATATTATTACATTGATCCGACAAAATCATATGTTGTCTGGATACAAAAGGAAAAGAAACACACACGACTCGCAAGCAACAGAAGTATCACATGCCATTTATTCTATAATTATATAGGTGCATGTAACTTTTGGTGCAACTAGTGGAGAATCATCAGTAGTTGTTGTTCTCCCAGAACTGAGATTGGAGCCAATCTATGAGCTTCTTTTCGACCTGAAATGCCCTGGCCAAAACATCATCCGAGATCGGTGGATCTGATCCAAACACTGCATTGGCAATAGTAATAACCCCAGGGTTTTGGCTGCTGAGTGATGATAACGCAGCTGCTGGCTTGTCATGTGCTAGGTTCATTTGGAAGTGGATCATTGCCTTAGGGAACACAAACACATCACCTTTCTTAACCACCTTGGAGAAGAGCCTGTTGGGGTTGGACGTGACAAAGCCAAGGTAGAGTGTTCCCTCTAGCACGGTGAGGAGCTCAGTGGCACGGGGGTGTATGTGCGGTGTGTTGACACCCAAGGGGCCATAGTCGATCCGTGCCAGTGAGATGCCCAGGGTGTTGAGGCCAGGGAAATTGATGACATTGACATTGGTGACATTGGATCCAACCTTGCTCTTCGTCGTGTCCCTAGGCTGTCCGATTATCCGGGCATCATTGAAGAAGTCATCTGGTGTGACAGCCATTGGGTCCTTGCAAGGAAATCCATTTACACGAACTGCAGCATAGAAGTAGCAGCAAGCATACACAAAGGTCAGAAGTAGAAAAGATGCATGTTTTTGAGTAAGTACAATTAAACAATATGTCTTCTTATTACTCTGGCATGTGGAACATATACTTTCACATGAGATCTGTGGTGATACGCTACAATAACAATAAAATCACTGCGGACTAACCACACATATAAATACATAATATACACATATATGCATACCAGGGGACTTCATATCAGCGACACAGAAGTCTTGGAGAGGGCTAGGATCGTAGGCAATGGCCTGCCATGAGGTCAGCGCAAGAAGAGCTGCGAGGAGAAATAAGTAGCTAGAGGAGGCCATTGTGTTTATCGTTTGCTGGGTGTGAGATGGTTTGGCCATGAAGGGTGCATGTGCTTATATAGCTGCAGATCGATCCAGGTGGCCCAATAGTATGGTTACATGGATTAACTTGCATGTAAGCAACAGAATCAGTCAAGTACATATATCTTAATAGTCTGATTGAATATTCGATTATGCTTACCGACTTCTGATGTCCTTAATATATGGAATATGTACCTGCTCTCCTTATTAATTAATCTGACGTGTCACTACACCACGGTGTGTTGTGTTCCACTATGTTGATCAACTTTTCTAGTTTCCTTTTTTTATATATAGATTAACTCATATGTCTTCGTTCTAACTAATCTAACGTGTGCTTAATCGTAGTTGTATAGCAGTTTTTTTTTTCTGAGGGTGTAAGTTGTATAGCAGTTTTGATCAATTGATGTGCCACTATAATAACATATAATGGTGCAGTGCAACACCCAGTACATATTACAGAATAGTCATTATCCATTCAGCCAGTCCTCTTGTACTATCATTATTAACCAACGTATCAGTTTGAGTGTTCTCCAAAGAATTATCATCATACATTTTCCATATGATTTAGTTCAGTCAGTCATCAGCCATTATATTAAGGTAAGTGGTCCATGTTATTTTTTTTATCACACCAATATATAATCTATCGGAACTCAACGGAACCCATAAGTTACCAACTCGGCGCGACGGGTTGTTGGTTTTCGTAATGTAGGAGAAATAGGCCAAGAGGACCACATCGATGAAAATAGGTCAGGCACATGGTATATGTCTATGTAAAGAAGGCCGATAACGTGAAGCATATCGTCGACGAAGCTTATAATAATCTTGCTTGTGCATCTAACCCAATTGACTGGCATTCTCGTATTCGTGGCAGATCACTCTGACGTTCACATCACTGACTTGGGTACCTTTTTTCCTGGGAGCCGTTCCCTTGCACGCAAATGCAATGAAGGCATGCAAAACAAAGAGTCTATTGCTACTACACGGAGGCGTGCAGGCGGCTAACTATTTACAAAGGATAGGGATATTACCTGAGAAAATCTATAAAGTGACCGAACAAGACTGTCGCTGGTGAATACGCCCCATCACTAACGAGAGATTGCAAAAAAAAAAAAAAAAGAATCATTAGGATCGCCATGGTTAAATTTACTGCAAGTTGGACCCTTCTATTTCTGATTAAGTCCATGTCTTTGCGATCGAAATAACTCTCTGTATCTTTGTGAAAGGTCGGAAACATGAAAGCAACAGCATCTACGAAATATCATGTAACTGAGTCGATTTCTTTCCATGAAAACCATCATGTGGAAGAAATGCCTCAGGAAATGAGTAGAGGAGACACATAAAGGGTCATTATAAGTGATACAACTGAAGCTTGGATCTAAGCTCAAAATGAAATAGTGGAATGCACTTTCCTGCTATGTAGAAAACGGACCAGAAGTTACAGGATATGATGTGTAGCTGCTGTTGCTAATTCTTGAGAGAAAGTGCTTGCCTTGTATGTTCCCTTTGCTCCGAGACTTTTACCACTCGAATTGTGCTAGTAATTCAGCCTCAATGATTCCAGCTACAAGCATAGGTATACAATCATCCCAGCAGTAGGGGGGACACAACTACAATGCTGGACAGTGCATAAATAGAAAAATTGTGTCCACCAATATTCCCCTTCTGCACAGGCCACAATACTCCTTTTCATCCTCTGCAATGCGTCTCTTTAAACCCTCCCACTATGCAAAGCATGAAAAGGAGATGGCTCCATCCTCCTCTCTTTAGCTAGATAATCTTTGGTTAAAATGCTATCCGTAAGCAGTAACTAAAGAAGAGCTTTAGTATGCCGAGGGATTTTGACCCTCCAGTTTTACAATCTAAAATAATGGCCATTAGTTCTCTAAAACTAATGATCATTAGTTTGATCCGACGGTATAGGTTTAATATCGAAAATCTACTACTAATGGCCATTAGTAAGGGTAATATCGGAAAAAATAAAATATGATAGACTTGTAATAGTAATTATGTTTTTATAAAAAAATCAAATTTGTAATTTGATCAATTCATGTTGTTCATCAATCTAGTTTATTATTATAGTTCCTAGGGTCAGCCGGTTAAAGTTCAATTATTTAGTTCATTATTATTAAACAAAAATAAAATAATCAATTAATAGTGAAATTACTAATCTGCCCTCAAACTAATGATCATTAGTTTTGGAGAACTAATGACCATTATTTTGGACTATAAAACTGCTCCCAGATAAAGTGTAAGGAAAGGGACATTGTGAATCTTTAATTTTTTGTATAAAGAACTCACATTGAAACCCTTGTTTCCTATATTCCATTTAACTGTATCTTTTTTCTTCTGTCAGTGCGATGTTATCACAAATTTGAGCCAACTTTTACTACATTTCTTCTGTCTCACAATACCGAAATCCATCTGAATCTGATGCATCCAAATCCCTCTTACGAAACTTTGTTCACTGTTATATTATTGTTGAAAGCCTGATTATATATCATATTGGAGATTGAGCTGCTAATGTTATCCCATTTACTCATAGATTATTTGAGTCTTGTTGTTTTTCCATCTCTAGCTAATCTGTTTGTTGCAAAATTGCTGATACATGGGATTTACCTCCATCAATCGGTGCTAGAAATGAGAGCATCCTTGTTTCTTCCTCAACTGGGAAGGCGGCATCCTACAAGTGTTTCCTCTTCAGAGTCTCGTGCCACATTCCTGAACGAGAGAGCAAATGAGTAAATGAAAATTAACTCATGTAGATCAACTCAAGTCATGAAAAAACTGTGTTACTCTTACCTTTCTTGTTGTTATGTATCATATACTTGAAACATAAGAGATTTGCCTTGGAATTTACCCCCTTTGTTTTCAATTTTTGTCACTAGGACAAGAACTTGATTCAAAATTGAACATGAACTTTTGTCTTAATGATAAAAATTTGAAGGGTAGCATTCATGTTGCACCTGTTGTGTATGGATGACAGGAGTTGATAATGATCCCCTTGTGAACAAATATATATGCTTATGGGGAGGGTGGTGGACATCTTTTAACTGGTGGGGCAACCACATGAATCTGGTAAACATCCTAAATCAAGAGCCTTTTGTTTATTTGAGTCTTGAAACGGTAACGCGTTGGCGGAAATAACTCCATGGAGGTTGAACCTGGACCTTGTCTGCAGGCAAACCACAAGGAGAAATACTAACATAAAAAAATAGGAATAGCTGGTCTTCCCAGCTCGTGGACCTTGGGTTATGCATTCCCTTTTGTCCAGCACACTGAGATCGCTGTTTGGGTGCACTCATTGTTCAGTTCAGGTTCACCGAAGTTCAGAACTCGGAGTATGTTCATGGTGAATGCATCAGTTTATTCCTGAACCCAGTGTCAGTGCAACCACCTCTGTTAATACTGTCTACAGCTTAAAATTGTCATCTTCAATCCATGTGCCTTGTGTGTTGAATCCAGTCAAGCTCAAGATGAAATAGTTGTGCATTACTGTAGCGAAAACTGAAGAGCAGCCCATTGAAATGCTGGATCCAACGTCGAAGTCTGAAAATTCTGCTCTCCGAGCTGAGCAGACTGCTGTGCTTGTGCCAACACCAACAGCTTATTTCTTAACAGGATTTGCCTTCTACATGCATAAAGCCAAGCCCTCGCTCATTCTCTTCTGTTTTTCTATTTTTTTTTCTTCGTTCCTGGTCGGATAAACATGCGTTCGGTCGTGGGTAGACCTTTAGCATATTGGGCTTTGGCCTGGGCTTAAACATGCACGTCCATAGAGGCTTGATGATGCATCTGGACCAGACCAGACCAGACCATATATTTTCTCAAAAAAAAAAAGACCAGACCATATATACAAGAACTTAATTTTTTTTCTCATTATCTAAGAAAAGCGTCGTTGGCCTTAAAAAGTAACATAGGCAAATCTGTGTGGATATTACTACAACATTAGTTAATTTTGAATTGAGAAAGAATGTAATCTGTACTATATGAAAATTAGAGGGATAGGGTCAGGGGATGACTCCGGGTCCATGGTGGTGTGCTGTGCTGGAATCCTCCAGACTCGTCGTCAGAGCCTCTCCAATGGCATATGATATCACCGGATAGTCAGATTATGGTCTGCCTCAGAGGCATCATTGAGCACCGATTTTCCCAGTATCTCAATCATAAAGGCATGATAAATGCAAACGTATTTTCTCTTTAACTTTTAGCTGCCATGCAGAAATGGTACAGCAAGGTACAGTACTGTTTTGTTATATCCGGAAACATTCAAGTAATTGCAGGGCAACTCTTCAGTACGATGTTTTAATTCTTGATCGATCTACTAGATCTAGATTGTAACAGGAAATGCGTCAGTTTTTCACTTGCATGGTCTCATCCTCAGTTATACTTGCAAGCACCTGCCTAAAGAATCAGCAGCTTTCAGCAACAGCTCTAAAATTACAACTTCTACTAAACTTGACTAAGCATCATAAAAAACAGAAATTCAGATAGTTCCAGAATGTAACTCTATCAATATGCATCTGATATAACTGACTCATATCTACCTATACCTGTATCAGCACACAGATGGATTTACATTTCAAACCAAACACTAAAAAAGATAAATCTCACCTGTTTCTCGTGAGAAAAACAACCTACTAATAACATTGAAGCTCAGGAATACAGGCCGGTACCAACAGCCAACTAATATAACGTTAAAGATAGAAACGCCTGCTGAACTGAACTCTTTGTATCTTATTATGGCAAAACAATATTAATAGTTCATAAGAATACAATTTCCAGGTATAACACTATCAGTACTTAGTTTTTCTTCCCGAAAGTATTGTTTGTCCATTATCTAACTTTCATTTTGCCATCTTGCCATAGTAGAAGCAAGAGTAACATTCTGAAATGCTTCCTCAAAATATGTGAAACTAAGCACGAAACTATCATCACTTACCGAAACACTTACTCAAATATATAATGTGACTTACCACGGAGCAAATGTACAACTAGTTCTTTTATTTGGTCTGTATCACTCCTCCCCTTGAACACTAACCGCAGAGGAGCCCCCTCACCAATCTGATTTATTAGTTAGCTAAAGAAAAATATGCTTTGTTTTGTCGCATAATCAAGCACATAGTTTTGAAAGGAACATGTCGCTAATTACTGAGCACCTGCAGTTGAATAGGAACGTGAGAAATATGTAATACAGACACTAGTAGGTAACACACCTTACATATCTCTAGAAAATTCACTTTGTTCGAATCACCTTGCAATGTATTATGTCATCTCATTTTACATCAAATTCGGCCAAACCATTCCATCTTCCTTAAAACAACCGTGCTTGTAAATGAAGGCAGGCCATCAAGCTTTACCTGCCGGCTATCCATTATCACTCATTCCCACCATCATAAAAGCCTAATAGTAACATGATGGTGCCAGAAGGTAATTGCCCTGCAGCATAGTGCAATCCATGCCCATCCTAAGTCCCAGCAGGAGCGTTAAGACACACGGCAGGACAGATTATACTAATATGATAAAGAAGAAAAAAGTATGCAACACAGTCAGTATATGTTTTCACATAAAAGAAATAAACATATTCAACATAGACAACAGATACATTGTATGAACGACTCAAAAGTATTTTCGATCAAACCGAACATACTATTATCAGCACTGCTACAGTTGTACTGGTGTGGGGAGATCATATCTCTCCGTCCCACAGCTCCTCTAAAGACTTGTATGGCCCATTTGGTGACACAAAAAACTCCCCTTGACAAGCTCGTCGCTGAGGAATCTGCATTATCATCTCCTTGTCGTCGTCAGTCAGCTCCCAGTTGAAGATGTCCATGTTCTGCTTCAACCTCTCCTTGTTGAAGCTCCTTGCAACGAAGCCAACCCCTTGCTCGTGCAGCCACCTCAATGCCACCTAAATACCAAATTCAGTTGACCATATTAATCGTCACATCACTGACCCTTTATTCAACCGATGGGTTTGCGGTCTACTGCACACATTTAGTTTTTTTCTTAAAAAAAGTAGGTTCTCATAAATAGCTTCACACACAAAAAGTTAAGGGCCCTGTTTGGTTACTGTGATTTTTTAAAACTAAAGTATTTAGAAACCATAGTTTTAGAAGCTAGTGCCAAGCAAAACCATGGTTTAGAAAAAAGAGGTCATGAGTGGAGTTTCTAAAACTTCAAAATGGTTGCACTTTTAGCAATACCATGGTTTTTAAAACTGCAAAACTTGCTACATCCAAACACTTTCTAAGCTTTATATTTCTTCTCTGTTTTAAGCACCACATCCGCAACTGCATAACTCATCTGATTTTTTTTTAATTGACAAACTGACAGGTCTTAAACTACATAGGAGTACTCCTCAATAATGCATGAGAATTTAACATTCTACAGATACTGAATAAATTTAAAAAACAAAAAGATTATTCACAGATTCAGTTTCAGGTGTCTGAAAGGCATGACGACTGAGAAATTCTCGTGAGATATTTTGTTAGATCACATTCAACACCATCATAGAGATTTCGATTAATTACTAGTGTCAAGATGCAACTTTTTTTTTTTGACCGGAAATCAAGATGCAACTTTTAGGAAAGCGAATCAGTCAGGTGTACGTAGTAATATTGTTTCAATTACCTGAGCTACGGTTTTTCCTCTCGTGGCGGCGATGTCGCGGAGCACGCCGCTCTCCATGACGGCGTTGGATCCCCAATCGGAGCCGTGCGCGCCGAGCGGCGAGAAGGCGGTGACGACGACGCCGTTGTCGGCGCAGAGCTCCCTGAGCTTCTCCTGGCGCCAGCCGACGTTCATCTCCACCTGGTTGACGGCGGGCGGCACGGCGGCGAAGGAGAGCAGCCGGGACATCTTGGAGGCGGAGAAGTTGCTGACGCCGATGGAGCGTGCGAGGCCGAGGCGTTGGCACTCCTCCATGGCACGCCACACCCCCTCCATGTCGAACGGCACGAGGCTCTTCTTGTCCCCGTCGGCGGCGAGCGCGACGGGCCAGTGGACGAGGAAGAGGTCGAGGTAGTCGAGGCCGAGGCGGCCCAGCGACTCGCGGAGCGCGGGGACCACGCGGTCCGGGTGCGCGTCGGCGATCCAGACCTTGGAGGTGACGAAGAGGTCGGCGCGCGAGGCGACGGCGCCGGAGCTGACGGCGTCGGCCACGGCGGCGCCGACCGCGCGCTCCGTGCCGTAGAGCGAGGCGGTGTCGAGGTGGCGGTAGCCAAGGCGCACGGCGTGGAGGATGGTGGCGGGGAGGTCCTCCGGCGTGCGCGACGAGCCGGTGCCCAGGCCCAGCACGGGCATCGCGTGCCCCGTGTTCAGCGTCACGCACGGGATCATCGTGCGTCCGTCGCCTCCGGAGGTCGAGTGTTTTTTTTGTTGTGGTTGGCAATGGTAAGAGGGATGGTAGGTGTGGATTTGTTAGTTCGTTTGGACTTTGGAGTCGTATATATAGGGCCTCAAGAAGAACAAAAAATCACTTCTTTTGCTGCTTGGGAGAGAAGAAACTTGGGTTCAAAGTTCAAACACAACACAAAGTCAAAAGGACTTCCAAGTCAAAACTTGTTCTTGGTTTTCTAGACTAAGGTAAAAAAAAAAAACAGAACGAGAAACAATTCTGAATGGAAACAAAGGACGTTTCAGGGTTAATTAATCGAAACGGAACTGCGCGTCACCTTTCTTTGGGCAAACGAGAGGCAACGCGCGGCGGTGGTTGCAGTACAAATTTCGTCCTTTCTTCCTCATGTGACGGGGGCCCCACCGACATTCAAGGTTTGCACGGTACAGTATCCAGCTAGACTGGCGTTTCTGACGTGATGGATCCTCGATCATCATGTGAAAGAACAATGCAAGCATTAACTTCTCTACAGATTTATGCTGTGCTCATATGAAATTTTGAATTGCTTTATCAGCCTGTTCGGATGGCCTAAAGCGGCTGGGCTGGTGACTGTTGTGGCTGGGGCTGGTGACCGTTGGCACTCAGTAACACTGTTGCTACAGTGTACGGAGCCTCCAGCCAGCGCTGGCTTAAAGAGCATCCGAACAGGCTGTATATTGTAATATACAATTTTTCTCAGAATCGATGGATAATGTTCTCAGTGATGCAAATTACAGCTTTTCGTATCTAGACAAATTAAATAGATTAGCTGGTAGTTGATGATAGTGTGTTGGTGAGCCAGGTTCCTGAGATGCTATATTGAAACGAACCAGATTTACATTGTTCCTCCGTCATCATGTGAAAGAACGATGCAAGCATCGACTTCTCTACAGATTCCTGCTAAGATCCAAGAAACAGTTTTATTTCTCGGGTTTTTAAGGAATCTTAGATTGGTAAAATTGTTAAATTTGTCGTTCACTTCTTGTTTGTGCAGCCCATCAAGTGTATTACTTCCTCCGTAGAGAAACTGTTTATTGGATTCATAAACATGGAACGGAGAAAGTAGATTTTCTGTAAGAGGCGAAGGACGAGGTAGGCATGGAATTGAATGACAAAGAGACCCTGTATAAATATCCAAAAAGAGTATGGAAGGAAAGTGACGAACTTTTTTTTTTTTTGCGAAGGGGTGGGGTGATATTAATTAAAAAGAACAGTACAGACCCGGTTTACAAAAAAAACACCCTGGAAGAAAAGAAAATTACAAGTAAGGACACAAAGGACCTATTTGTAAAAGTCTTGAACTCCCAGGAGATTCTCCAGCCTTCCCGAAGCGACGCCGAAGCCGCCGGACGCCGCCCGCCGGCAAGGAGCTCTGCCCGAGCTGAAGAGGAAGCAACACTTTGTTGGAGCCGCAAGATCCCGACGCCTTGAATCCACAGCAGACGCCATCGTTGTCGTTGAACGAATATCGGCGACCTCCACTTCCGTCGGAGCAGCACAAAGATTCCACCACCGCCGGCAAGGAAGCCGACGGCCGGAAACCACATCCCACAGGAGGGAACAAAAACACCGGAGAGATCGCCGCCGGACGACAACGACGACCACCCGGAACCATCTTCCACCATCGCCACGAACGGCAGCGAGGGGAAACAGGGGTCCTTCCACCCTTTCGCAAAAGAACAGAAGGAAAACAAACTCCACAAAGCCTCACCGGAGAAGAAGCCATCGTCGACGACGCTGTCTTCACCAGATCCACCAAGGGAGACGCCAAATCCGACCGCCATCAACGAGGATGCCGGCGGAACCCTAACCCTAGAAGGGGAAAAGCTAGAATACTTACAAACTAGTATCTAGAGAGGACACCGGACGGCAGCTCCGCCGCTCTCCCGGCCCTCCGAAGCCCTACGGGCCGCCGGAGGGAGGGGAGAGCAAGGCGACGCCGCCGCCGGAAGGAGTCGCCCGCTTTCGCCTTCTCGCTACTGTAGCAGGGGAAGGGGTCGCGACCAGTTTCTAGCCGTCACTAGGAAAAGTGAAAGTGACGAACTTTGAAAGCGTTGGAACAATGAACTTGAAAAATATTGCGAGAGGCTTGTAACTGCACATTGGCTAGCACCGAGGTAAAAATTTTCTTGACAACTATCGCTAGAGACTAGAAAAAGGACAAATTCAGGTATCACAAAATCAAATTGGTTGAAGCTAAAGCAACAAAAAGACAATCTTGGCATAGACAATGGCCAACGGCAAGATGGGCCCGATGGCGCGTGGGAGCCCATTTTGCATTGGTTCAATTAGCTTCACATGACTGATAAAAGCGTCCATCCAACCAGTGCCCTTAGTAGACGACATCCAACCAACGACACTACTTAAGCTTCAGTCGTCTCCTATTCTTTCCATTTGGTATGGTTAACGCGCGACGCGGGTGAAAATGCAGGGACCCCGTCCCTCACGACTCACTCGCCGGGTGCACACAACTCGCCCGTAGCCCACCCCCGCCGCACGCGCTCGATCGACACAGCTCCACCCCTTCACGAATGAAGGCCCACTAAAGAAAAGAATAAAAGCCCAGAAAGCACCGGCCCAGTTCAAAACATGTCATCTTCCTGTCTTGGTTCTTTCATCTTCAACCACCATGGATGGCAAATACGAGCTCCAAATCCGTTAAAAGAAACAATGTTCCACTGCTACAAAATCGAATGTTCCGGACCAGAAATCGAATGTTCCACTACTGTCGGATGTTCCAGACGTATAAATTAAATGTTCCACTTCTACAAATCGGATGTTCCAGACATAGAAATCAAATGTTCCACAGCTACAAATCGGATGTTCCAGACCTAGAAATCAAATGTTCCACCATCAAAGATCACATGTTCCATGAAGGATACAAATGTTCCTGGAGGAAAAAGAAAAAAAAAAATGCTGGTTGCTGATGCCGGAGCACAGGCCACCGCCCACTAGCGCACGGGCGTGGCCGTGCCTCCCCTCTCCACGGCTCCTCCGGCGAGGCGCGACGCTTCTCCAGCGATGGGAGTTGAGGGCACGGCGGTGGCTCGTCGATAGCGGGGGTGAGCGCGATGTGCATAGCGAGGCAGACAGTCGTCCAGAAGAAGCCTGCGACAGCAAATTGATTCGAGGCGGGCAGGCAAGTGTTACAGGTGAGGGGGGGGGGTGGGCGGACGGAGGTTGGATTTTGCCGTAGGCGGCAGCGACGAATGCCGGGAATGCAGGACCCAGAGGCGGACCCACCAAATATGGCAAGCTAAGGCGGCAGCCATACCAAACGCCGTGCTGAAAGCCCCCTCCCCCCATCTACCCCTAGCCCTGCTTCAGATTGATTTTGACACCATGGATTGTCGGAACTGAGCAGATCGTCCGCTGCTGAGGGAAGAAGCAGTAGAGTAACCGCCGAAGGGGCACATGGCCTAATGGTGGTGGCCAAGTAATAGCTTCTAGGAAGGTGAGGAATTCAAAAAATAAAAATAAAAATTCCAAGCTACTCAGCCGACATTTGGTATTCAAGGATGAAATGCTTCTGCACTCAATCAAGTTCCCTCGACATGGCCTCGAAGTTTGGTTAAACTCCTCCTAATTTTACTTTTAGTTTGTGTCTTGCCCTTCTGGCTCCCTATGGCTTTTCTTCTTTTCTTTTTGTTCTTCCCAAGGTAGGTAGGTAAATTATTAGTTTCTCTCCTTGATGCACTGAGATTTTTGTTTGTTTTTTTATAAAACTCTCTTGTGGGGATCTTGCCCACAGTTCGTTAAAAAAAAGTCATAAAACACAACCTTATTTGGAACTAATAAAACTTTTCCTTGAAACAAAAAAGGAAAGAGAAATATCTTTGGCTTAGATTTTGCCAATTGCCTCAAAGAAGAAGAAAAACTAGTTGTCTCGTATAGTGTTCTGCCCCTTTTGACTGTAGCATTGCTCTTTGCCATTATTCACAAAATTCACCAAATCTTGTCCACCTTTCAATTGCAGTGTCCTGACACAATTCACAAACTAATGTTTATAGCTAAACAAAGAATCCAAAGTGCATCAAGAGTTGGTACACAGTGACGCACTTAGAAACAAAATGGCATGATATGTTACATCTCCTTAATGTCCTTGCCCAGAGGCTTCATTTTATTTTACTTACCTTTATGCTCTCGCTCTCACTTCTTTGATATACAATAGTATGTGTATCATCCAGTATCTCAGTCTGCTCATGAACGTTCGATTGAAAAAAACTATGAAAAATCAAAATATCAGCGAGAAAAATATTTCTAACCTTTCCCTCTCCAGCTGTCGCAATGATGTCAAGTATATAGACTCCATTATTTTCATATACAACATCATTTTTTTAGTGTGAGAACTTGGAACATCATTCATAATATCAAAACCAATTTTTCCAATTTTTGCAAGTTGATGAACACAATAAATGTTCACAATTTAATTTACAACCGTGTGGGCAACACAAAGAACATCTACTTGTCTTCCAATTACAGAGCCATTGTTAACAACATGTGTGTGGAAAACGAACTCCATATAACCGTTGATATGACATCCCATTTCTCTAGGAAAATAATAGCTCATATTAGAGATTCTTTGCTAAAAATAAAGTAAATGTGCAGAAAAACAAAGTACATTTTGACCATATCATACTCCTTGAGAACAACAACTTCAGTGGCGCGCGAAGAGAAAATAGCAAATAGTGTTATTAACAGGATAAATAAGTGGGGAAGGCAATGCCTTTCACCACTCTATTCTTCCTGCCAGTATAGAAATTAGGAGATTCCCTGTTGCACAATGAACAAAGCCCAACATAAGTAGGACCAAATGCAGAAAGCTCCTTGCAGAAGGGATTAGTTACCTGTCAACAACTAAATAACAAAGATTGAAATAATGTTATTAATTTACCGTGCTATGAAATTGTCCCCAGTTGAACAGATATCGACAATTTTAGTTCTAGGTTGAGACACCAAAGCTCCTAATAGATACTCTCGTTGAGATTTGTGCGGAGCTGGTTTGACCACTCAAAAAACAAGAATTTGGACTCCAACTTGATCAGATATTTTGGAGCTTCACAAGCTTGGGTTGTATAATCCTACGAGGAACTATGCCATTCTTTTTTAGGATCAATGAAACGTGTTCAACAATCTCCTCATCGGGCACCCACATATGACACCAAACTAAATCGAACTGATTCTTTGATTAAATGTTCAATTACGAGTTAGAAAAAAAAGTCCGAACTTGTAGATATTTAAGCAATTCAATTATATTCGTATGAAGATAAATCAAAGGATCGCAACTAGATGCATGGGTCAATGACTAGGTTATAACATGAAGCGTTTAAAGAACACAAAAACAGGAAAGGAAGAACATGTAGTCATTAGGAAACAAGAGCCATATAGCCTATTAGGATGAAGCACTTCTAAGTGAGTCTGGATGTATTCCTCAAGAGCGTTACTAGCCCCGTTAACAATACCAAGTATCGCGTCCACGCCATCGAAGGATGGAAAGAAGACATGCAACTGCCGGCAGGCCAGAACGCATGTGATGCCAAATCAGAACCGTATGCCCATCCTCATTCAAGTAGTGGCCATGTAAACCAGATTTTTCTTGACAACTGTCACTAGAAGATGACAAAAGGACAAATTATGGTATCACAGATGGCTTGAAGCTGAAGCACCAAAAGGAACAGTATACTAGCCATTTGGGTAGCACGAGACTGTCCTACATAAGCTCATCTTGGCACAGGCACGGCCAACCGCAAGATCGGCTCGATGGCGCGAGGAAGCCCATTATTCTGCATGTGAGGAGGTTTGAACATTAAAAATATAAATCAGCAAAAATATGAATTGTCTCATGTTTTCGCGTACTAATAAGTTAACGAAAGATGTGTAGCAATACAACATGTTGTCATAAAATTTGCTGCCATAGATTACGTATGGAAACGAACCAATGAAGGTATTAATTTGTTGTTAACTCGGGGAGCTCCATCTTTGGTGCAAGCCAACATCTTTGTTGCCAACATGGCTTACGCGGTTGTAATCACTTACCTAGTGCTGCCAACTGATTGTTTGGTTTTCTGGTTTATTTGGGCAGCTATGAATTGAAAGGTATTTGAATTGTCTCTTACCAGTTAAAATAAAATGTTGGATGATGTATCTCTAAAAGTGGGTTCATACTTCATACTGGCCTTTTCGCCGCTGAACTCATATGGGAGGCATTCTCTCCCTCTAGATTCGCCTACAATCCCGTGTCCAACGCCTTGATTTCCGAAGGATATGTTACCAATGTCGAGGCTGCTAAAGGGTTAAGGCACCAATCTCATGGGACGGAAAACAGATGTAAATTCACCTTTCTCAAAACGAAAATCATCACCTATACATGATCTGCATCTTTTGCAGCAAGAGGTGTGATTTTATCATACGGGAGCGATGCGGTATCTTCAAACAGTCGTACTGCAACTGTATGCACGACCTTTGTGCCTATGCTGAGTGCCACGAAGAGGTTACCTTCTCTGGCACTTCTTTCTGAATAAACCCTGAATAGTGTCCTGCCATTTACACTTACTATCAGAGATCGATCACTGATTGAAGCCATGAAACTGCAGCCAGAATATTGCACCTCTAAAGCCTCGGACAAGAACAAGGTACTGATAACGAATATAATAATTTACATTTATTTGATAATATTTTTGTACAATTGCGTTTTTCATCTTTTTGTTTTGGCTCTATTTCTACTTGCCATGGGCGGGAACCTTCCACACACTCTGTTTATCCGCCTCTGGCACCCAATATAGTCAATAGCCAGAAAAAGGGGAAAACAAAAGAGAAGAACTAGAATCTCGAATCGAAAGAACAAACGGAATAGTTTAGAACCACGATCACCTCCTTGTAGGCCTGCAGTGTCAGTTCACTACCGGAGCTTTTTCTCGTTCACGACGAACGAAGGGAGCTAGAGCTATAGATTATTATCTGTAAGCTGGGACGGCAATGGCGCCACCCCATGACAGATGAGCTTCTATCACGAAGACGAAGACGAAGACGAAGACGAAGAGCCAGACTTCCAGCACCATGGATCAGAGAGAGGAGAGCCTGGCTGGCACGAGGGCCTAACCGGCCCTGTTCTGGAGGTCCACGATGACAACGCTGACGTTGTCCGGGCTGCCCCTACCCAACGCCAGCCTGGCCAGGATGGCGGCGATGGCCTGGCAGAGATCTTCCGGTCCCTGGCCGACTGCTCCCAGTGCTGCATTAGTGGCAGTGGCGGCGCACTGGCGAGCGACGGCACAGGCGGTCTCGTTCGAGATTTCGTCCCACATCCCATCACTGGCGAGGATCAAGCACTGGTCCTCCTCTGTCCTCTGGGTTATTGTGATCTCCGGCTCACAGATCACTTCAGGCCTCAGGAACCTGTCTCCTGCCAGATAGAAAATGAAAGCGTATTCAGTACGTACTCCCCTTGTTACTATTCATGACAATATAGTAGTGTCCGAATATGAAATGATGCCGTTGATATGAAAGAGTCTTCGAAGTTGGAAATTCAGGTAAAGATAAGGTAACATCACTATCATGAACTCAGGGCACAAGCATGACAGGTCAACATCACTAGACCCTAGCCTAATCGAATCCAACCTATCCATCACAAAGGTCAGTTCTTTCTATATGAAGGGTTAATTAGTATCACACATGCACTTGCAGAGAAACAGCACTTCACAGATGAACGAATCGGAGGGAAACCTGTGGCTCTACAGCGTCCACCCCTTGTCCCTTCTCTACGATGCCTGATAACGTAACTAAATGCATCAACTCCATCAAGGGACAGCTGAAAGTTAAACACTGAATGAATGGTCAAGTGAGTTGGAGTGGTCATTGTCTTCCTAAACCAATGAAAATGCCACAACGCACACGGCCAGTGATGTGACTCGTTATCCACTCAACAACTGCCAAGTATGCACCCAAAAGCTGATTCTGTATGCGCTGACGGATTGGCATGAAGATCTCTCAAGTTGCAAATGTCACCAGAAACCTTAATTTCATAGAACAACATGCATGGTTTGTCAAACTCATGCCTCACGGACACGAAACAACATACAAGTCATTATTTTAGCATAAAGCTTGAAGGAACAGCTTTAGTACTAGACTTGTGGTCACAGCTGGTTGGGTTCCATCACCCGCGGCACTACTTAATTGGACGAGAGATGTTAGATGCAAAGCAATAGTTTTCTTTTGCATTGGACTCTTAAAAGACGCAAAGAGACAAACGAAGTTGCCCTTTTCCTAAGCAGTACTATCCCTCTGAGCATTAGCATACTTCGATCCCACCAACATTGCTGGAACAAAATGATAGTTTAAGAACAAAGCGACACGTCTAACAACTTAACTTACCCGGTATCACAGCTTTAGTCGATGAGTGCGAGCCAAAAGCCTAAGAGAAAAAAATCTAGTAATTTGCAGAGCAAAGAAAGTGCTACGACTCTAGTTTCACCACAAAAACATGAGCCAAGAAATAAGAGAAAAAGGAAACTTGAAAGACTAAACCAGTCTATTGACATGACAACAGAAATAGCTATTTCCTATCAAGAAGGACGAAAAAGATGCTCAAAACGGCAACCAAAACTCCGACCGACACGTGCATACCAGCAGTGTCAAAGAGACCATTAGAGCGAGTGTCGAAGAAACCAACATTTGCTGGAACAAAATGATTAGTTTGAGAACAAAGCGACACGTCTGACAACGTAACTTATCTGGCATCACAGTTTTAATTAATCGATCAGCGCGAGCCAAAAGGCAAATGGCAAAGGAAAATACTACTAGTCATTTGCAGAGCAAAGAAAGTGCTATATATGACTCTAGTTATACCACAAAAAACATGAGCCAAGAACAAAGAGAAAAAGGAAACTTGAAAGACTAAACCAATCTCAACTGATGTGACGGCCAGAAACAGCTATATAGCCTAGGTTGCTTAAAGGACGAAAAAGATGCTCAAAAGGGCAACCAAACTCCGACCGACACGTGCATACCAGCAGAGTCAAAAAGACCATTAGAGCGAGTGTTCTTTTTCCAAGAAAATGCAACATCAAATTAAGCATTGTGTGGCCTCTGAAAGCGACAGATTGAGGATTCCGCAAACTAGGATTTCTGTTGAAGATAAGACCTATATGGAGAGTGCCATCAATCAGAAATCGAATGCAAAGGTAAGAAGCACATGTATCACTTTCTTGTTTCTCGAGTTTAGGCATGAATTAATGGTCAGTTAAACATGAGAAACATGACATATTAATAAATTGGACTCAGAATGGGAACACGAATTAATGCGAAAGTGAAACATAGGGAGCTCTCATGTGCCACGTGGGGAAGAAATCCAAGAGAAATCCCTCAATGCAATCAACACATCAATGGCGCCATGAAGAGAAAACAAACATCAGTTCCAGATAAGGCCGACCCATAGTACCACCATCGCCAAAGGGGTCTTGGTTGAGTGGCTAAGACTTCCGAGCGGCACTCCTCAGGTCCCGAGTTCGATTCCCGGTGGGAGCGAATTTCGGGCGGAGGTTAAAAAAATCCCCTCGCCTCTCCCCTGCGCAAAGCATAGGTCAAGATCCGGCCGGAGGTCGGGACTGGGTAACGGTGCGGCCCAACCTGGGGGTTGTGGCAGTGGTCGCCGGCCCATGTCCAGGTCGATTCTCACTCGGTTACGGGTCCCTGTGTAGGCCGGGGGAGGGGGGTTCGGGGGTTTTCTCGACCTGTGTGAGTAGGTTGATCCCTATAGTATAAAGCCCGGGGGGCGGTCAATACCCCCCGAAGGTCGAGTTTTTTTAGTACCACCATCAATCTCCAACTAAAAATCCAAACGCATACGTGTAGCTAGTACTGCAGCGTCGCTGTCTTGTTTGCCATGTTTGATGGAAAGTGGATAAAACTAGTCAAATTCAGACAAAGCAATTGCAAACCACATCCCATGGTACTGCTGGTCTGGGACACGAAACAGAGCGCACATGTTTTCCATGCAGGAATAATACCACTGCTAAGCTGTAACAATGTAAGGAAAACAACAGTGTAAACTAGGTTGCAGACGACGGACATACCTAGAGCACGAGACATGGCCAGGATGCCACGCACGCGCGGGCCGTTGAGGTTGATCACGTGGCCTCCCACCGACTGGATGCGAGCCAATTCGTCCGGGCGATTCGGCTACACACAGATTGTTTTTTTTTTTGGCATAAAAAAGAAAGAGATCAAACTCCACATTGAAGGAACATTAGCAGTGCTGATTAGTAACACTAGTAACAAGAAGAAGAGATGAGAGGCAGTAAGCGCAATTAACTAAAAGAAACCCTAATTACCTGGTGCCACGATGGGCACGAACATTGGCGCACCAACTAGAGTACAGACAGGCTCCCTTTTATTCCCTGCCACTAAAACCATGCTCGTTTTTGACCACCCATCTGCTCTTTCCGAGAGAGAGAGAGAGAGAGAAAAAAAAGAAGAAAGAGAGCAGCAGCACTGAGCAGTCTGAGCCAGCCACTGAAGCAAACGGAACGGAACGACCCATCTCTCTCTCTCTCTCTCATCGGGGAGGGAAGCAAGGAAGCAAGAGGAGGCAGGTGGCGCCTCCGCCCACCACCCCCTCGTCTACGGCGGGCCCCACGGGCACAGGCTGACAGCGACGGTGGCCGGGCTTTGGGCTCCCTGGGGGCCCCGCGCGGCCGGCGGCCACTCCCGCATCTCCACGTGCAGGGGCGCGGGTCGACACGTGTCTCCAGTCATCCATCACGCCTCGGAATCTCCCGCCGCCCGGCGCCACGTGTGCGCCGGCGACAGCGACGGCGAGCCCGCGTCCGCCACAAAAGTTGGGGATGTATCCTCGGAACTGCCACTGCATGGCCCGCTTTGAAGTTCGTGCTGTCGAGGCCCCAGCGCATCCACCCTCACTCATGGGCTCTCTCTCCCTGGCTGATGGGATGGGATGCTACGAAAAAAGAAGAACGAAAGAAAATGCTGCGAAGTTGCTGCTTGCTGGCGTCAGCGGTGTACACGTCGGCGAGCAGTAAGCCATGCCGGCGGCCAACCACGCTGCGAAGCTTCTGGACGCGCGACACCTCACCGGGCACGCGGGGCCCGCGACGCCCTGGGTCAACGGTCAACGTCGCGGGGAGACTCGGGCCGCACCCACAGGAGCGAGTCAAAGATCTTTTTTGAGCACAAAAGAGTAGCAATCGGCAATAAAAAATTTAAAAAGAAAAGCAGGCACGAGTCAAACACGTAGTAGGAGAGGAGAGGAGAGAGCAGCCAGTGTCGGGCGGGCTGCTGGTATACGTACTGTAACGAAGGAACGAAGCACATGATACCTTGTGGTCGTGGGAGAGCGGGACGGGCGGTGTCCCTGCGGGCCCGCGGCAGAGCACGGCGCGGGAGTCGCCGCAGTTGGCGACGACGACGCGGCGGCCGACGAGGACGGCGACGACGGCGGTGGAGCCGACGATGGCGGAGGTGATGCCGGAGCGCTCGCAGGCGCAGGGCGGGACGGTGGCCTGCCCGCACGCGCACGCCAGCGCCGCCAGGGAGTCCACGCGCGCGAAGGCGCGCGTCAGCGCCGCGCGCCACGACGCCTCCTCCTCCTCGGGCGCCTCCGCCCATGAGCTGCTGCTGCTGCTGCTGCTGCTGGTGCCCTCCTGCCGCAGCAGCCACTGCCGCTGCCGGCGGCGATGCAGGAAGCCGGACGCCTCCGTGGCGAGCTCCTCCGCTAGGATCACGTGCATCTGGTCCCGGCACAGCGCCGACACCTGCGCGCATACGACATTCGAATCGATGGTGGTGGATCCTTAATTTACACGTCATACATACAAAATACTACGATGGATGGACTGACAGCTCCAAGGAACACGTACTCCACGTACAAAGACTCAAAGAGTACCAAGGGATCCACTTAGGAAAGGGAAACGAACGAGGGAAATAAACGTGTCCATGTCGAATTTGGAATGTGCTGGAATGTGGCCAGGTGTGGTACTAGCAGCAGCGACCAACAGCACAACAGAGACGAACCAACAAGCAGCTTTTAATTTTTTCTGGAGCACGCGTCAATGGCTTTTCTGTTTATTATGTTGGTTTTTTCAGCAAAGAAGCTAGGACGTAAAAAAATCAAAAGGGAACGGTACAAAGACTCAACTGGAAATAGAAGGTAAACATCCTTAATTACTTTGACCTTGGTAAATCAAGCATGGGATGTTGTTTGGGATCGATCGATCAGAAAGAGCAATCAACAACGACCAAGACTGGACGAGGAACGACATGTGTATTGTATGGAGAAGCTAGATCTGCCGGCGGCGAGCGAGAGATAGATCAGAGTTGGTTAATTCACTTACATGTGTCCCGCCGTGCCCGTCGAAGACCGCGAAGAAGTGCATGGCGGTTCCGTCGACCCAGGTGAAGAAGCTCGGGTGCGTCGACACGGTGTCCTCCATCTCGCGCATCCGCCCGGCGAGCGCGACGGACCCGAACGCCACCGGCGCGGGCGCGGGCGGCTCAGCAGGCTGCTGTTGCTGAGGCGCCGGAAGCGCCAGCCCCACCGGGGCCATCGGGGGCAGCTCCTCCACCTCCTCCTCGGTGTCCTCTTCGTAGACGGAGTACATGGAGCCCTCCTCCGACGAGGACGTCGGCGGCGACGGCGGGAGCACGGGGCGGCGCGCCCTGTCGCGGCGGCTGGGGCCGGCCCCGCCGTCGGGGTCGCCGCTGGATCCCGCGGTGGGCACGGCCACGGGCGGGGGAGGGAGGCGGCGGCGCCTGCGGAAGCGGCATTCCGGGGTGGCTGCGGGGTTGCCGTCGCCGCCGCCCGGCATGTTGACGCCGGCGCTGGCCATCACCATCTATCTAGCGACAGCGGACGGGGTTCGCAGCTACGACGTACCGCCGCCTAGTCTCCCGGATCGATGAGCTCGAATTGCTGGTGTCGATCGGCTAGGTCGTCATGGTCGGACGGAGAGGGGTGGAAGCCAGACGAGCTAGGAAGAGAAGATGAGTGAGTCGAGTTGGAGACGAGGAGGATCTTATTTGCGGGGTGGAGTAATAGAAGTGGCCCGCCCGGTCGCGTGGACGGCAGGACCTGCGGGCGGTGGGACCCACGCGACGCGACGTGGAGAGCAGCCGCCACGTGGCCCGGGAGGTGCCGGGGGCGCGTGGTCCCGCCGTAAACTGGCTGGCACTCTCCCTCCCCTGCCCTTTTTGCAGTAGTGCAGGCGTTGGATCGGTGCGTGAGTGGACTGCAAAAGGATTCGCGACCTCGGACAACGCGCGCGCGCCCGATGCTTTGCTGTTGTGTTAGCTCAAAGCTCCTCGTCGTCCTCGATCGCCGTAAGTGAACCGTGTCGTGGACAACCAACCAAACAATGTGCGTGGCGATGGATGATAGATGGATAACTCCGCTTCCGCTAGCTGATGTGCGTGGTTCGGAGTCATATCACACAACGGCGTTTGGGGAGTAATCGATCCACCTCCCCGCGCGCGAAGCCGGTGTCGCTTTGCCTTGAGCGGCGCCATGCATCCATCTGAAGTACCAGTGTATCTTCTAATCTTCGCCCAGGGCTTTCCATACTTGCCTCATCTCTCTCTGTCACCCTCGATCACTACCCTTTGGCCAAACTGGCATCAGCATTGTGTGTGCCAGATACATAGCTAGTGTGATATCAACACTCAAAGCTCCATAAGCCAGATGGATCGATGTGAATAATGTACGCACCACGACTTGACAAACAAAACCCTAGCTAGGTTTTATCGTCTCGACGCGACGTTAAAATCTCTTTGCATACAAGCGATCGACCACGACCAATGACAACCAAGCGTCTGTCTGCTTTTCATGCAGTACGTCGCCTATACTGGGTATCCATCTTAATTTCCGTGCATGTAAACGACCTCCTCAATATGTGACCTACAGTTGCAACGAATCAAATCCCACATTGGAGGCCGACAAAATATATCATATGTTAGTCCTACGTACGTAATATGGAGACAAAGTTTCATGCTCCTTAATTTGCAACGAATCAAGTCATACAGTGGATGCCGATGAAATATGCGATACTTTAGTACCTTACACAATTACAGGGTGATAAATCGCAACCTACATATATTAATGTATGTTTGCAACGTATCAAATCATACATTAATTCGATGTCGACAAATAAGATATCTCATACGTTAGTACCGTCGTTGATAAAGCGAATCAAATCACATATTGGATGCCGACAAAATATCTCATAGATCAATTAATGCATACATAATTGGGCGACGAAACGTAACGTATGTCTGCGACCAATCAAATCAAAATCTACTACTTAATAAGTCTCAAAAAAATCGTCAGCCTAAATTTTCAGTCGGATGTTTCAGTTTTTAGACCATCCGAGTTTAAGACAAATTCAAATTCAACTCGAATTCAATCATCCGAGTTCAACTCAGTTTCCTCTTATAGCAACAGAATCGACCTTATTAACATCCAGCCATGTGCTCCAGCGGTAGCGGCCCCATGTGTTCTTCAGCTCTTGCTTGGTGACAGGATTTCTGAGTTCGACTCACAGCGGTAGCAATTTTTTTTCCTTTTTGTTTTTTCCCTTTTCCCATAGACATGTCTCCGTCTGCCAAAACAAAAAAAACATCCTACTCATATGTGGTCCAATGAAGTAAGTGGAGAGCCCTGAATGCAATTGTTTGCGGACCAATAAAGTATAAACATTTGTAACACTGCA
Source organism: Eragrostis nindensis (assembly GCA_012490785.1). Classification (NCBI taxonomy): domain Eukaryota; kingdom Viridiplantae; phylum Streptophyta; class Magnoliopsida; order Poales; family Poaceae; genus Eragrostis; species Eragrostis nindensis. The sequence continues at coordinate 2,647,699 of JAAXCT010000021.1, read as the reverse complement.
TAAACTTCCATGTGATGATTAATTAAGTTGATGCCTGGCCATCAGTGAAATTGCCGTAAGAAACAAACAGAAAAAAAGGAACGAGCCCAGAACTTTTAATGTCTTTTATGTTTCTATGAAAATTACCATTTATCAATACCAAGATGTTTATTGAAGTGTAAACTTGTCTAATACTTTTAATTAAAATGTACAAAATAAAATTACTTATAAATAAACGGATATGAAACATTAATATCAACTATTGAATCTAATAATAAAGTTTGTCAGCGGTCAAAATTAGAAGCAGTGCTATTTACAATCAAATATTATACAGTAATTTTTAATGTATTCACTACTTTGTATATTAATAAAAAACATTTGTTTTATAACCCATAGCAACGCATGGGCAAAATGCTAGTATCTCTTACGTAGCAGTTTTGCAGTTTGCTAGTGTCCCCTTTTATCATCCGCAACGACTTTTCATTCTTTAGAATTTCATGTTTTCATGTTTACATTGTACTTACTACCTGCTATGCACATTTCAATACTTGCTTCATCTGCCCACTTTTGTCACCCTCATCATCAATGCCCATCCTACTATCGGCAATGTGTTGTGGATATAAATATCCAAAAGGGCCGCATAGCCCAAGAAGCATCGGGGCGTCGAAGGAGAGGTTATCGTTGCCCTCTGAGTAGCCACCGCCGCAACGCTCGAATTCGAAGCAGCTGCCTCATGCTCGTAGTAGTAGCTGCCGCCGTGCTCAGAGGAGTTGTCCTCGTAATAGCTGCCGCCGCCGGCAACCCCCCCCCCCCCCCCCCCCCCCCCCCCCCCCACCCAACACACACACACATAGAGAGACACACACCGAACAAAAGATCACGAGCTTGCCTCGCCTTCGACTCGAGAAGAAGGAGAGAGAGAAGGGAAGGAGGCCGCAGAGAGCAGAGTGGTGGGCACGGTGGCGAGATCTAGGGTTTGTGAGGCGCGGCGCCAAGGGGAAATGAGTGGAGGAGGGGAGGGATGGCGCCATATATAGTCTAGTGGGGAATATGGCCGTTAGGGACAGTCATTGGAGGGATGTTAGCGGGCCGTGCTTACGTGGACTGGTTGCGGGTTGTGCTAGGTGGTTGTTAGCAATAGAGGGCGCGCCGGGTCGTGTTGTGCCACCCGACGGGCTGTAACCTCGGCCCATATACGACATGAGGGTGCGGGCCGTGCTAGCATGGCCCAATAGGCTTTCGGGAAGTGTCGGGCTATGTGCGGGCCGAATATGTCGTGCTTCGGGCGGGCCAGTTTGGCTGTCGCTACTTGTGGACTGATGCTACTCACCAAAACCTACTATTTGTAAGGAGCCATCCAATATATGGGTAGCTGTTGGTCGTTTGTAACGCACCCACTTATATACCGCAAGTGTACGGTGTACAGTTGTAGCACTTTTTCCCTTAGAGTATCCAAGGTTTAATATCGAACCACAGAGAACAAGCGGGACTTAAACTATTATTTAAACTACTAAATTAATATAGCAAAAGTGTGTGTAGAAAGGATGGTTAACAACTAGAGAATGAAAGCCTACGGTTGTGATAAGGTTACGTAAAGGATTCTCTCCTATGGTTTGGGGTACTAGCATGCAACTCTAATTAATGGTCGATTGATAGGTTTAGTATTCTACAAGACATGGTGGTTTCGTTCTCCTCTCGCCCTGTCACGACAAGGGTTAATAGCTTCCCACTGGTTTCTTGCACTATGTGATAATAACGTATTGATCAGATACGAAATAGAAGCATCACATAGACTGAACACATCAAAAGAGTATTGTAAGTGTGAGAGTTACATAACCAGATTTCCCTCGCCACGGAGAGAATATGAGATCTACTCACGCATTATACTGCAACACATGAACATGGCTACACTAGGATGCGGGAATTTGGCGTGGTCCCACAGGTGCCGATCGGCACGGCAGTGTGCCGGTCGGCACAATCTTCCTTTTTGGTGGTGATGATCGGTGATCGCCGTACTCGCCGCCACAACCTTCAACCTAGGTCAAAACCTCTGTCTGTCTGTCCGTCCTCTCTGTTTCGTGACCAAGATCTTCTCTTTATAGTTCCTCTCGGTTATGGTCCGGGTTTCACCGACTCCGACTCTGATATTTCTTCTGGGCTTCATATTCTCCGAGTGGGCTCCATGTTTGAGCTCGAACTCTAGGGTGCCGGTCGGCACGGGGCTGTGCCGACCGGCACAGGCTCCAATTTCTTCATTCTTCGGGCCTCCGGCAGCTCTTTGTCCGTAGTCTCTTTAGTATCGCCTGTTATCTGCAAATTCTTCCAAATACACAGAAACTACGCATATATATAATAATGGGGGTTAATTGTTAGCAATAATGACATAATAAGGTATTAAAAACACCATATTTGTCATATAAAATGGGTACCTAGAAAGCGCCAACAGCTCCCCCACACTCAAATCATTGCTAGTCCTCGAGCAATTCAAACCAAGAAAACCATCACCGTGCTTTCGTCATGCTAAGAAGCAAAAAAGTTCTCACAAGTCTTCAACTTAGCTATTATCAATCATCTCGTCGAATTAGTATCCCTCCACAAGACTTTCTCTCAATTTTTGAAAACAATTTTACCTCAAAACTTGAGTCGACCAAATCAATCACAAGGCTTATCTCAAACAAATATTTTTGTCTCCCTTCATATCACGTAAGATGAATGCAAAAGCTTCAGACTTCACTCAATCGCTCAAAAGTGTTACCTTCCCTCTCCTATTCTATAATATAAGGCTCTTTTGTGGATCTCGGAGAGTAGTATAACCAAATTGAATTGAAAGAACAACTAAGTCAACAATCTGCTCAATCATGCCTTCTAAAAGGGAGCTTTCATCATGGGAATACAGAATATAAGCACAAAGATTAAGGGGAATAAGAAGTAGGTGAAAATTAACGAGATAGTATTAGGATAAGATCAAGCTTGAAGTATATACAGATCCCTGGAAATTTTAACTCTTTCTGCAGTCTGCTTCCTCTGATATTCATTTTTTTTTCTCTTTCTTTTTGACCTTTTTCTTTATTTTTTTCTTCTGTGCCGATCGGCACCAGTTGTGTGCCGGGCGGCACCTGACCTATTTTCTTCTTTTTCCTCTTTTTCTTCTTTTTATTTTATTGCAGACTGCTATCAGAGCGTATTTTGAATCGAAATCTGTTTAAACTTCGTATTTGCTTGTAGGTTGTATCAAGGAGGAGGGAGAAACGATGAAATATCAGTTTTTAGATAGAAAGAATTTGATGATAGATGGCTAGCAAACTGAGATGAACAAATGAAACTTCTCCCTTCTAGCTTAGTCGTAATCAAGAGCAAAGAGTTGACAAAGATGTCTTCCTATCAAAAGGCTTATGTGTAGGCTTATCTCATCTCCTTTTGGCTTAGTGTAATAGGTACAAAATCAAATCCTTAGCTAAATGCTTCAACTATGATGATAGAAGGGGCTTTCGAAAAATGGATATATAAAGCCAAGCGATTATTCAATGAACTCAAGTAGATTGGCAAAACGATCGTCAAAAATAAAATCAAGAATATAGGGTAACGCATCGATTTGACAACTAACACAAACTTTATTAAAGACATTGCAATCATTCTTGACTTCGAAGCTTAACCAAGCAAACCATCTCAAGTCTCTCTAAGAAAACTCTCACACACACTAACTCAAACCACACTAACTCAAACCATACTAAAACAAAGCAAACGACCTTAAAAGGTGTAAGGGCAAATCCCCCACACTCAAACCTTGCAATGTCCCTACTGCAAAAGAAAAACAACCAGACCAACCTAATTTGAAATGCCATGCCTCCTCAACATGCTAAAGATGCTTCGAATGTTCCGCATGAGAAAAGAGTAGTCCGCCGCGGCCATGTTCTCCATGTCGTCAAATCGCATATCAATGTCTCGGTGGTGATTATGGCATCTCTCCATATCATAATAGAGACGTTCGATGTTTCTTCTGCAGATTAGGCAACAGTTGCCAGGACGATCATGACGCTCATCTCGCAGAGGCGAGTTTCTGTCAAATCCCCTCAGTGCCGGTCGGCATGGTGCTCGTGCCGATCGGCACGGTCCACCATTCGCCTCATGGCGCGTCCCTGCACTGCCTTGAGCTCCTGCAAGACTTCCTGTAGCTCCTTCTGCACTGGGTGGTTCGGCATCAGCAGGTTCTGGCTCGTCCTCCATCGGTTTCTCCTCGGGGTCTTCTTCCCGATCCTCCTCGGGATCTTCTTCCGGATCCTCCTCGGGGTCCTCTTCATCCTTTGCAACAAGATTAGCTAATGGGTGTTCATGCGCAGAAGATGTCTGTTGGCGTTTCTTACGCACAGAGATAAATATCAACTCCGCAAGCGCATGGAACACCGTTGTAGCATTTCACCCAGGAGTATTCCAAGGGTATCGTATTTATATTTCCACAGGGAAGCATCGCTAAGAATATCATTAATTAACAAAGAAACATCTATTATTTATAACTTGCAAACTAGACCAAAGCAGGGATACATATATGATATGATGAGTGGCAACCAAACACACACAATGATTCCATATGGAGAATAAGAGATAGAACTAGTCAACTGGGAGGACAACTGTCACATCCCAAAAATTAGAGGCCTACAAATGATGTATTTAAACCGTAAATAAAGTTGGGTTAAGTTTGAATTTCAAATTTGAGCTCGTTTGAATTTTAAATTCATGCATACATAGCATTCACATGCATACAGGAACTTCTCCGATTTTTCGTAGGATTTTGGCTTGGCCAAAAACACCCAAAAATTCACCATAGATGGAGTTCACAGAGAAGTATTTTCTATGAATTTTTCATAATTTTTGGAGACCTTTAGCCTAGGTAGAAAATTCGTGAACACGTCAGCTTGCATAGAAAATAGAAAGAATAGTACCTGAACTGCTTGGGCTCGGCCCATTTAGAAAATCACGAAAATAGAAAAGAAAAGGATCTCATCGTTTCGGCCCACGCCAGCCCATCTCAGCCCAGCCCGGCCTCTATCGCGAACCGCCCCCCCCATCGTCGTCTTCCTCTGGCTGAAGTCAAACGCCGCCGCCGTCCGGCCATTGCCAAGCCTCCACCTTGGTGCCGCCCTGTGGAGATGACGAACGAGCTGACGAGTACGCCGCGATATTTTCTCGTGTCTTTCCTTGTACGCCAGAGCCTTCCCGAGCCGTCCTCACTTTTCCTCTTTCTCTTTCCCTCTCTCTGACAGCCGTGGCCACCGGCGAGAACCGCCTTTCCTCACTATAAAAGACGATGATCAACCTCTTATTCCCTTCCTATTGCCTTACTTATCCTCTAGGGCCCGGCCGCCTCTGCTGTAATCGCTTCCACACGAAGAATTCCAATTTTTCCCCTTTTTCCAGCCCGCCATTGCCGGACTTCAAGCTCTTCAGGTGAGCTAAGTCTTGATTCCTTCTGTCCGCATGGTCCTCACCTCTCACTGATGCCTTGTGTATGTTTGGTTACCTTGGCGTAGGTCTGTAGCTTTGTCCCGACAAGGATGTCCTTCGTCCAGCCGCTGTTGCTCGTCGTTCCGTCGGCGCCGGCCACTATAGCCCACCTCGTTACTTTGGTGAGCTTTTGTGCGCTCTGCACATGCTCTCGCGCAGCACCAACCCGAGGTCTTTGCGTTCTTTTTAACCACCCAAGTTCCACGGAGCTCTTGCGGAGCAATCATGGCAGCCACTCTCTCTCCTGATGTTGCTTGCCCTTGGAGCTTACAGCCACGGCATATCCTTGTCTTCTCCAACATGCGCTATCCTGCTCAGCTAGAACCTGCAAATCCATTTTGCTAGCTCCCGACGAATTCTGGCGCGACCTTCACCGGCGTCTAGCTCTACAAATACGGTATTGGCTCTTGCTTAGTTTTCTCTGTACGTATGCCTGGCCAGGAAGAAGATGGTCTACCGTGGACCGAGCTCATAGTATCTCCCATGTCATCATAGGCTTGGTCTATGGTACTATGCTATGGACTATAAACTTTTCTTTAGGAGAGGAATAAAATAAAATAAAATAAATCCCGCTGATCCACTCGTAGCCTCACCACATGTATGAAAAATAAAATTGATAAGCGCACCTCATGTTGCACACTAAATCTTTTTTTAGCATGATTTTAATTATGGAAAAATCCTATAAAATTTTATAAAATACTAGGAGCACCCATAAACCTATTTAGCACCTTATGTCATAATTTTGCCATGAAAAATAAATAGGGCCCACATGTCATACTATGATTTTGCTAAGAACACATTTCTTTCTATTAATTAAAGTCCTTAATTGCATTTCTTTGGTATGAATAAAATTCTAGAAAAATATCTAAAATAATATGAACACTTATGAATGTCTTAGCACCCTTTTTGCTATACAATTGCAGTAGAAAGATAAAAGTAACTCATATATCATGCTAATAAATTTAATAGGTGCACATTTCCTTTCATTCATTAAATCCTTTGGTTGCATTTTCTTGTGTAGATTAAATTCTACAGATATAAGAAAATATTAGGCTAACCCTTAATATATTTAGGATTCATTTTCCATTGTTTTACAATATTTAAAACATAGAGCATGTTATATAAATATTTAGCTTAATACATGTATGCTTCTTATGAGTAATTGCATAATTACCTTTTTGGATTAATAGGGAACTTTATATGACAACCATTTCTATAAGTAAAATATACATGTAGATTCCACCATACTCCTCATATATATATATAATTACTAACATGATAGCCTTGTCCAAGTCTTACTTTAAATGTTAAATTGATTAACCCAACTAAATGAGTATATTATTTATGCATGTGCATATAGGTTTATTTACAACCCATACTCACGAATATATATTGCGCATCATATGCATCAACAGCCATACATAAATAATTTATTTAATAAAGGATGAGAAAACATTAGTAATTAGATTTAGTTTGAAAATATACATATACAACATGTATGTTTTCCATGCATATAGTTTATACACGCATTTCCACGCATTCTTGTTTTATTTAAATACTTAGGTCACATATGCATATAGCATCATATCTAAATCATGTAAAACATGTAGCAAACATAAATCCTTAGAACATGCCTCATGTAAATAGTTTAGTTTAAAAGAAATATATCTTTAACTATGTCATATGTATGCATAAAGGCATATTATAAATACTCATAGAAGATGAGTTAAGATATTAATACATAGGAATGTTTTCATATGCATTAGGAGTATGTAACTTCATTTTTTACATGTAAATCATTTTAGGAATAATTGCTACGTAAATTTAGTTTGTTTATTTATGTTTGTTTGAATAACGCCATGTTTAATAGTAGAAATAATTATGGATTTAATATAATAGATATGCACGCAATCACCATCAATAAAACATATGCATATCATCATTTTCACTATAGGAGTTTGTGAATAAAGATTTATGCATAATTTTACACCTTGTTTTCTTTAAAAGTAAATAACTCCTAAATGACTTGTCTAGGTGAATATGGCCATTATAAGGCCAGGAATATATCTCTTAGCAAAATTATCACCGTAGAATAAATGGAGTCGCGAGAACCCTAGTATCCCTTCTTCTATTTATTTATCGATAGAATTCGATAACGCGTGGTTCATTCGTACGAACTCCGAGTACATATTTATTTTCATGAAATGCATTCCATAATCATGCTCTCTGGTTTTCATTCAAAATATTTGTATTTATTATTATAGATTTTATTGGATCTTCTTGGATGGCTTTATTTGGATTTCTCGGTGTTTATCAATCGCGGATTGATGCGCACGTGAGTGAATCGTCGAAGACAACATCGCGGGGAGCTCGACACTTGAAGATCGTCGTATGAATTATGTATATGAAGGTGCGAGGCAAGCACACCCCGTTGATCATTTTGATCCTATGTTTGCAAATGCATTTAAGTGCTTAATATGTAGGATTAATTTGTGCATAATTTATATCACTAAAAATGCTCATTTGGGAAATGGTAGATACTACCTATTTGATTTTATCCCCTTTGTTGAACTATATCATATCCCCTTGTAATCATAAGTTGGGTTATCATAATGGTTATATGCTCTAAGCTTTATGGTATAACTAATTGCTAATCAAGCTTGCTAAAATGAATGACTATATTTTGTATAAATGTAAGTACATGTACAATCATTAAATTTTACGGATTATGTTGATGGGGAATTATTGTTGATGATATATGATGATAATTTAGATGTTGACGGGTTTTGATGTGATAATATTAAATGGATTAATGATTGATTGATATTGATGATTTTGGAGACCCGTCACATCACATAAGGACCGGTACTTTGGAATCTTGATTTAGGGAAATATCGTGCGACCATGGATGCTGGTATGGGACGGCTATGGCTAAGTAATTAGTTGAATGTTGCCTTGCCTTCTAGAAGTAGAGAATGTATGGATAATGTACTTTATTCAGAGGGACCTCCATCACTACGGTTTTGGGCTCAAGGTTTACCAATACAATGAATTGTACCCTTTTAATTCCTGCCTAACTATCCATGTTTGAAGGAGGGGAAAATTGTACCTCTGGGATGTTAGCTGGTAGGTACGGAGGGATTTTTACAATTTAGGGAAGGCAAGGTTAGCAAACGGCTAATGAAAACGTCATGCGTGATACCGATGTGCACACTTCGTGAGTGCACGGTGCTTGCAACACCACAGACGGTCACTCACTGTCCATGGGTACAGCGTACAAACTCTGCAGAGTAATTAATCCATTCGAATGGCCGTGCTTGCGGTCTCAAGCTCCTTAATGATAGGTCTTTGTTTAGATAATGGTTGGGATTAAAATTGATCATGATTATTATGATTATTGATATATGAATGGCATAGTTGATGATTGTTATAGGAACTTGACATGGACGTCAAGTATGACACCTTATTTATATGATACTTACTTGTGCTTACATTTATACAATTTATATTCAAGCAATTCAATTTAGTAATTATTTCCTTAATCAAGTTTAGATTGCCATTTGCTCATTTATGCAAATTAACCCATATTATACCTTCCTTTATTTGGCCTTGCATATAATTATAGTTTTGCTATGGTTCACCCGCATTGCTTGCCTCCGATAACTTGGTTTCAGATATGACATCGATCGTGATGAGGACAACGCCGTTCTTTCTAGGAGTTCAACTTCCAGTCAATTGCCTGTGGGATGAACACGGGGCACACGCTGGATGTTTGGAATCCTTTTACCGCTGCGAATATTTTGTTGGCCGATGAGCCAATGTTTTGTAAGTTTGAAACACATATGTTAGTTGAATTTTGATATAGCTGAGATTCCACTGTGATTACCGTGTGTACTTGTCGTTGATCCTGGGGCAAGTACGTAAACACGGGGTTTCGGGTGTTTTAATTACCCGGGACGCCGCAACAACGAGAAGAAGGGTATCAGCCTAGGGGTTACAAATATCTACTTAAGCTTTCATTATAGATTCATTCCTGCATATCGGGGCACACGCATGCCAAGGCAACAACCCGAGAATTAGGTTCAACTACCTTGGGAAACTACGTGCTATTGACCTCCCTACTAACCATCACCCGGACGTGGTGGATTACAGAGACCGGTACGCCTGTCACACGTACTCGCGGCTACCATCCTCCGTAGGGTGTAGAGCAAACTCACGACTAGAATAGTTCCTTGAGCCATACAAGCAAATATCCTAGATAGCTTACTCTTCGTACGTAAGAGCAAGCCAACCATGCATAACAAATCTATGTGGATTGTGTAAGCATTTGCGGTGCAAACAACCCATGCAGATAGACCTACCATACACAGACGTGGAACCAACACAAGAAGTTCTCTATAATTATTACTTAAATAAATAAATGTAAACTAAAAGAAAACTAAAATAAATAAATAAGAAAATAAATAAGAAAATAATTATATTAAAGAATATCTAAAAAAAAAGAAAAGATACAAGAGAGCTTTACCCAATGTCCGAAGAAAACTCCGGAACGTCGAGGGGAGCTCTCACTTCTACTCTAACTCCCATGACCAACTAGCCTACTCTAAACTACACAAGTGGAATGATATTCCATGAGCGGAGCGTGACCCTACATTGGGTCTTCTCCTCTCAAGTGTGATGGTGCGAATTGATTCGGAGGCCGAGGGGTCCCTTTTATAGCTTGTGAAGGCGATGGAAGCACCCTGGCCGACTTTGGAGAGGCGGCGCCGACAGAGTCGGCCGGCCGGCCTAGGGGGGTGGCCGGCCGGCCGTCCCTTCGGTCGGTTGGCCACCGTCTTTTGCCTGAACGCTCCAGATCCTCTCCTGATGGCGGTCCGAAGGTCGGCTACTTCGTGGGGTCGGCAGAATTGGATTGAGGGCCAAGTAAAGGCCCAAATAGCCTACCTTCTAGAACGTCGGTGGAATCCTGCCGAGCTGGGCTTGAATTGCACGTTGAGGATTATTTTCCAGCCCACTGGAGAAAGCCTGGGGCCTGTGGCCACCAAGTGGGGCCGGCCGGCCTAGGGTGGGGCCGGCCGGCCAGGGAATTTCCCTGACTGGGCCCACTTTTCTCCATTATTCACTCCTGCATCCAAATATCCACCAAAACTTGTGGAGTAGCATTATTCCTATCTACTATGCACAAAATCTTGTTGTTATGTATTTATTTACCGGTAGGGTGGCGGTCAAAACATGGTTTAACGACCGCCAACAATGTCTCTATATAGCTCACTGATTCCGAGGTATATGTTGCTCGAGGCTTTGAAGAAAGACGAGCGGAACGCCGAACTCCCTCCACTTCCTTTGATCTCTTAGGTTGAGGCTCATCATCAGAGGAGTCAGAGATCTGGACAAAATCCACAATTTTGAGTTCGTGCCGATCGGCACAAGCCCCGTGCCGGTCGGCACGACTGCCGTTCCTTGCAAAATATGCGTCCAGCTCTGCCAGGTTGCGTGCTCTTCTCTGTGCAGCATCGTCCCTGTCAATACGCCTCTGAATTTCATCATTGATCTCCTTAGGGGTCATGCGCCCTTTAGCAACAGGAAAGCCATCATCAAAGACGAAAGTCGCAGGGATGCATTCAGGATCAGCTAGATAATTCTCAATCTGCCTTTGATGGTCTTTCATACAATGAAAACACTTACATCCAAACCCTCTGGTGTTCTTGTGTATCATCTTCTCTTGCAGATCTTCCCAGACGGTCAGGATGCGTGGAAGCTTGCTGTGCCGATCGGCTCCCTCTGCGTGCCGGTCGGCACCGCCAACAGGAATACTTCCATCATTAAGTCGAGACCTATGGATGGTTAGAAAGCAATCTCTGTCCAATTCTTCTTTCTCGCTATCAGTAAGGATTGATTCGAAGGCCATAAGATCATCATATGTTAAAGGGCGTTCTATAGCGAGAAGTCTATCCATTGTGTACCTATCAGAGACGGGTGTGTCATCATCAACCTTCGATTTACCCTTGCGTACTAACACCTCCTTGATCTTCTTCCGGAGGGCGTCATCCATCTCCTTCTCTTCCTTGTTGAACGCATCCGCTTCGCTCTTGTACATCCATCGTTGCTTCAAGTGCGAATAGACAATCGGATCGTCCTCGATGGGGTTAAGGCTCCTGTCGGTCTCCCATGGCAGAGTCGGGCTCATTGACGAAATTCCGCCGTTGTGCCGATCGGCAGCGCCTTCGTGCCGGTCGGCACCGCCTCCTCCGCTGCCGATTTCGCCGCCTTGCATTGCTATCTACCCTAGGGATTCAGTGGAAACTCGGGTTTCACTCGATTTTTTGATGATGAGATCCGAGACAACTCCATATATATATCCTTGATTCTCTTAATCCAAACGGACTCTATCTCTCAAATTTGGAAGTCATCGAAGCATGTCTTGGAGGAAGGGCAAAACTCGACACAAAATCGACACGGACTCTCCCGTGCCGATCGGCACGGCTTCGTGCCGGTCGGCACGGAGGCAAATTTGCCTCACACGACTCAATAAAATCAAAGAAACAGAAAACACACAGAAAAACAGTAAAAACTACAGCGCTTTTGTTTTACGTCGTTAAGCTCGACCACCCAATCACTCAATTCACATAATATATATCAAATGATTTTAACTCAAAAGTTTCTGGTTCAAGATATACCTTTAGTCGTTGGCCATTCACCGTGTATGTATTTTGCTTTCCATTCATTATTACAACAGCTCCGGAAGGAAGAACTTTATGAACAAGATACGGTCCATCCCATTTGCTTTTCAATTTGCCTTTTCCGAACAACCGAAATCTTGAATTGAATAGTAGCACTCTATCTCCTTCATGAAATTCCTTTTTCAATAGCTTCTTATCATACCATCTCTTTGTCTTTTCTTTATAGATAGCCGCATTCTCGTAAGCCTTTAAACGCATTTCCTCGAGTTCACTAATTTGAATCTTTCTTTTTACCCCAGCAGCATCTAAATCCAAATTCATCTCTTTGATTGCCCAATATGCCCTATGTTCTAACTCCACAGGCAAATGACAAGTCTTTCCATAAACAAATTGATAAGGTGTCATACCTATTTGTGTCTTGAATGCTGTGCGATAAGCCCAAAGTGCGCCATTCAACTTGTTGGACCAATCCTTTCCTTCTCTTGTAAAAATTTTCTGGAGAATTCCTTTCAGCTGCTTGTTAGAAGTTTCTGCTTGACCATTGGTCTGTGGATGATAAGCTGTTCCAATTCGATGCTCAATACCTAGCTTTTTCAAGGTTTTAGTAAACTCACTTCCAGTAAAATGAGTTCCACCATCTGTTATAATAACTCTAGGAACACCATATCTTAGAAATATGCACTCAGTCAACATCTTCCTAGATTCTTGGGTTATACTGACTCTGCATGGTATTGCTTCTACCCATTTTGATACATAGTCCACAGCAACCAAAATATATTCATAGCCATTAGAATTAACAAACGGTCCCATGAAATCCATGCCCCAAACATCAAATATATCAACTTGCAAATTATACTTTAAAGGCATAGCGTTACGAGCATTAACATTTCCAATTCGTTGGCATTGGGGGCATCTAGCAACATACCTCTTTGCGTCTTCATGCATCGTAGGCCAATAAAATCCACTAGCCCATACCTTCGCTTGCGTTCGAAAATGCCCATAATGTCCACCATACTCAGATGAGTGGCACTGTTCCAATATGCTTTCGCGTTCATCACGAGGTACGCACCTTCGAACAGCTCCATCTTCACAATATCTATATAAATAAGGATCATCCCATATGAATTTCTTCATTTCACTGACAATCCTTTTCCTTGAATTCTTGGTGTAATCATTCAGGTTCTTTGTGAATCCATTTACAATGTCTTGCATCCATGATTCTCGATGGTCCTTAACTAGAAATAGCTGCTCTTGCGCCATGGCATCACCAATGCATCCTTCCTTGTCCTCAAGCGTCAAACGAGATAGATGGTCTGCTACTGAATTCTCGATCCCTTTCTTATCTCTAATTTTCAAATCAAATTCTTGCAGCATCAAAACCCAACGAAGCAATCTAGGTTTCAACTCCTTTTTAGAGACAAGATATCTAATTGCAGCATGATCCGTATAAACAATGACCTTAGAATTGAGGATGTAGGATCTAAATTTCTCAAAAGCAAATATAACAGCTAGCATCTCTTTCTTTGTTGTTGTATAATTAATCTGGGCTTCATTAAGAGTTTTGCTAGCGTAATAGATAGCATGCACTTTACCATCTTTTCGCTGTCCAAGAACTGCTCCTACTGCATAGTCACTTGCATCGCACATGATCTCAAAGGGTAAATTCCAGTCCGGAGGTTGCATAATAGGTGCAGAGCATAATGCTTCTTTCAACTTCCGGAAAGCAGTAAGTCGTTCATCATTCATCTCAAATTCAACGTCCTTTTGCAGCAATTCCGTCAATGGCTTAGCAATCTTTGAATAATCTTTGACAAATCTGCGATAAAAATTTGCATGTCCAAGAAAACTCCGCAGCGTCTTAAGATCAGTAGGTGGTGGCAACCTTTCAACTGTGGATATTTTAGCTTTGTCTACTTCAATGCCTCGGTTAGAAATAACATGTCCTAAGACAATCCCTTCGGTTACCATGAAGTGACATTTCTCCCAATTAAGAACTAAATCAACTTCTACGCACCTCTTTAGCACTTTCTCTAAATTTGCTAAGCAATGATCAAAATCAGTACCATGAACAGAGAAGTCATCCATAAATACCTCCATAATGTCTTCAATGAATTCAGCAAATATAGCATTCATGCATCTCTGAAATGTGGCTGGTGCGTTGCAAAGGCCGAATGGCATTCGGCGATAAGCATAAGTTCCATAGAGACAAGTGAAAGTGGTCTTATGCTGATCTTCAGGTTGAACAGGAATTTGAAAGAAACCACTATAACCGTCGAGGTAGCAAAAATAAGAGTTCTTGGCTAACCTTTCAAGCATCCCGTCAATGAACGGTAGTGGATAATGGTCCTTCTTTGTGGCGGTATTCAATTTCCTGTAATCAATACACATTCGCCATCCTGTAACTGTTCGTTGAGGGATCAACTCATTATTCTCATTAGGCACAACTGTGAGTCCTCCTTTCTTTGGAACGCAATGCACTGGACGCACCCATTCACTGTCAGTAACAGGATAAATCATTCCTGCATTAAGAAGTCTCAACACTTCTTTCTTCACAACTTCCTTCATGCCTTCCTTCAATCGTCGCATGCCTTCAACGACTGGCTTGGCGGATTCTTCAAGATTGATCTTATGTGTGCAAAAAGCCGGGCTTATTCCTTTGATGTCATCAAGACAATATCCGATCGCTTTCTTGTATTTTCTCAGAATAGCAAGCAATCGTTTTGTCTCTTCTTCATCCAAAGCACTATTGATGATGACATGATAAGTTTTATCTTTGCCTAAGTATTCGTACCTTAGCCCGTCAGGAAGTGGCTTCTGTTCGACTTCTGGTGCTGCACCAGGATCCAGATTACCCAAAGGCTCAAATTGGAGATTTTTGACGCTGTGCCGGTCGGCACTACAGCTGTGCCGTTCGACACAAGTGGTATGCCGGTCGGCACCATCTTGGATCTCGGCCTCTTCCCCGTCTGATTCTTCAAACAGTTTATTTAACGGGTCTGAGTATCCTGTACTGATTTCTTCATCCTTTTCTGTAAAGAATTCTTGGAGAGAGGGTGGGTCTTCACTTTCTTGAACGAGGGGTGGGTCTTTGAATTCAAAAAGGACTTCCTCTCCTCCCAGGGTCAATTTGAGGTGACCTTTTCCAGCATCAATAACAGCTTGTACAAGCTTTAAGAAAGGTCTTCCCAAAATAATATCTTCAACTCCAACTTCACCTTTATCAAGAACAAAAATATCCACTGGTATAGCATTCTTTTTTACCTCAATGTTAATATCCTTGATAACTCCCAGTGGTTTAGTTCTCCTTCCATCTGCCATGATTAGCTCAAGCTCGATTCCTAGCAATTTTCCTTTTATGTCATAAGGCATATCCATAAATGCTTCATACGTCATTAAACTGACGCGGGACCCAAAATCACATAGTACCTTAGGGAAGCTTCTATGCCCTATTTCGCACGGTATGTAAGGATCAACTTCCGTTCGCTCCGTAAGGCCAACTGCATATACTCCGCATAATCCTTCATGCGGCGACGGGACAAAACAACTATCAAATAGCTTCTTTGCTTGCTGAACCTCCATCTGATCAATTTCCATATCATCCTTATATAACTTCCCCAATACTTCGCCAATGATAGCATTTCCAGTATTTCTGAAGTTCTAGTGTCTTTAGGGAAGTTATACTAAATTCCTGTAGTAGAGGCATACCTTGGATCATATGTTCTCCTCATACTTAGCAGATTTGAGCTGAAATCTATAGGGATCCAATCCAATGGTTCAAACTCGTCCAACGGTTTAGCATTACTCAAGGTTGGATCTCCTACCGGTCTTGAAAATTTACTCACGAAGCTGTTTTCATGCTCCTTTAATATTGCAGCTTCAGTTTTCGAGATCCCCTTAACAGAAGGCATGGTGCCGGTCGGCACAAGCGTCGAGCCGGTCGGCAAGCTGGGCTCAGCTGTGCCGATCGGCACAGGAGCTGTGCCGGTCGGCACCTCTTCCAATCTTGGTCTTTTCAGATCTCCTTGCGCTGGTTCTTCTGTCCTTACTGTTAATTCAACTTCGGACACTGTACATCTTTCCGCTTCAGCTTTCAGTCCTAAAGAACCTTTTTCTAGCGTCGACCTTTCAAGGGGAATTGGATCTTCTTGAAATTCTTCCCAATGCCTACGCATAACTTCAGTTTTTGATATCTTACTCAAAAGATCCAGACTTGCAGTAGCAGTCAAGTCGAGGAAACTCCCTCCAGCCGAACTATCCAGATGCATCCTGGAGGTTCCTTCAAGAGACATATAGAATGTCTGAGCAGTCAAGTTATCATCCATGCCCAAATCAGGCCCTTGCTTCAATAAAGATTGGAAGCGCAGCCATGCTTGCGTGAGGGTTTCTTCTCTCCTTTGCTCAAAGTTAACCACTTCTCTCCTCAGTTTCTGCACCTTCGGAAGCGGGAAGAAATGCAAACAGAAATTTCCTACAAGCTTATCCCAGTTTCCTTTAGTTTCACGAGCTGCAGATTTATACCAATCCTTGGCTCTTCCATCTAGAGAAAATGGAAATAGCAACCATCTGTACCAATTCTGAGGCACTCCCTCATGCTTAAAGGTCTGACAGAGAACTTCTAGATCTTACAGATGTGTATACAGGTTCTCGTCCTTCGTCCCAGAGAATTTGCCGTTCTCGACCATGCTAATGATGGTCGGGTTGAGAACGTATGATGAAGCAGTGACTTTCTCATCAGAAGTTTGTGGAATCAGCAATCCTGGAGACGGTAGTGAATGCTCCCTAACCGTATGAACCAGTTCAGGAGTACCCATCCTAAAAACACAGAAAGAAAACACAAAAACAAACTAGAAGAGAGAGGATTAGAGGTTAGCAGAATAAATAGATAGTAAAAGAACTGGCTTGTTCCCCGGCAACGGCACCAGAAAACGTGCTTGTTGGTCGTTTGTAACGCACCCACTTATATACCGCAAGTGTACGGTGTACAGTTGTTGCACTTTTTCCCTTAGAGTATCCAAGGTTTAATATCGAACCACAGAGAACAAGCGGGACTTAAACTATTATTTAAACAACTAAATTAATATAGCAAAAGTGTGTGTAGAAAGGATGGTTAACAACTAGAGAATGAAAGCCTACGGTTGTGATAAGGTTACGTAAAGGATTCTCTCCTATGGTTTGGGGTACTGGCATGCAACTCTAATTAATGGTCGATTGATAGGTTTAGTATTCTACAAGACATGGTGGTTTCGTTCTCCTCTCGCCCTGTCACGACAAGGGTTAATAGCTCCCCACTGGTTTCTTGCACTATGTCATAATAACGTATTGATCAGATACGAAATAGAAGCATCACATAGACTGAACACATCAAAAGAGTATTGTAAGTGTGAGAGTTACATAACCAGATTTCCCTCGCCACGGAGAGAATATGAGATCTACTCACGCATCATACTGCAACACATGAACATGGCTACAATAGGATGCGGGAATTTGGCGTGATCCCGATCGGCACGGCAGTGTGCCGGTCGGCACGATCTTCCTTTTTGGTGGTGATGATCGGTGATCGCCGTACTCGCCGCCACAACCTTCAACCTAGGTCAAAACCTCTGTCTGTCTGTCCGTCCTCTCTGTTTCGTGACCAAGATCTTCTCTTTATAGTTCCTCTCGGTTATGGTCCGGGTTTCACCGACTCCGACTCTGATATTTCTTCTGGGCTTCATATTCTCCGAGTGGGCTTCATGTTTGGGCTCGAACTCCAGGGTGCCGGTCGGCACGGGGCTGTGCCGACCGGCACAGGCTCCAATTTCTTCGTTCTTCGGGCCTCCGGCAGCTCTTTGTCCGTAGTCTCTTTAGTATCGCCTGTTATCTGCAAATTCTTCCAAATACACAGAAACTACGCATATATATAATAATGAGGGTTAATTATTAGCAATAATGACATAATAAGGTATTAAAAACACCATATTTGTCATATAAAATGGGTACCTAAAAAGCGCCAACAGTAGCTGAACTTGTCAACGCTTGCTTCTATTCATACTAATCCTGGTCAGATGATTGGACTCGCGGGTCCACAATCCTTGTGGTTTTTGCACTCGATACGTGCGGGTGAGGGTCCAACAGCCCGGGTGCAGAATCTAGGCCCAATGGTCATTAGCCAAGTAGGTCTTCATCATACAAAGAATCCATAAGCCCATTATGCTCAATGGGACACTAGGCCCAAATTTGAGTAATACATTCACCCGCATCTAGTGATGTCCAAACAGGCATCTCGGCACGGCACAGGCCAGAAAAGGCACGGCCCATTTAATTTCGGGCCGACACGGGTCGATGCTAATTTCGTGTCGTGCCGTGCGAGGCCATGGGCTCACCCTTCGACCCAAGGCACGTCACCTTCACCAATAATCGTGTCAGGCCTAAAAAGCACAAAACTTTTAAAAAGGCCCGACAGCCCAAAAAGCATGAATTGGCCCTCGTCAGCGCCGGAGTGGATCTCCACAGCGGATCTACGCCGCCTTGCCGTAAATCCGCGCTGCCCCGCCGCGAATCTCTGCCATAGGCACCGTCGCCGTCCACTGGTGGAAGGAGCCGCCGCACCTGGATCTTGTCGCTCGGGGACTGGGACTTGACGCTGGGTTGCCACTGCGGCGAGGGTCGGGTATGCGGAAGGACGACGCGGGGAGGAGGACGGATGACCCGGGAGGAGGATGGCCGGGGTCGCCGCGAGAGGAGGAAGGCTGATCTAAGGTTTGGAGAGAGAGAGAGAGAGAGAGAGAGAGAGAGAGAGAGAGAGAGAGAGAGAGCCGAGGAGCGGCAGGTGCGAATGTGAAATACGGCTAGGGTTTGGCGCACGCCACGTCGGGGAGGAGTTTTATTCGGTGAGCGGGGTTACTGGGCCATCGGGCTAGTCCGACTGCTAACGGGCTTATCGGGCTAGCCAGGCCAGGCCTCATTTTCGTGCCGTGCCGTGCCGCCCATCGGGCTCGACTAGGGTTTAGGGTTTAGGGTTTAGGGTTTAGGGTTTGTCTTTGGTTAGTGTCTCTCAATTGTCAACTTGGGTGACTGTTTGTCTCCGTTGACCCCGTTGCTCACCTAGTCCTGCCCTCGATTTCAGTTTGATGAGTGCCTGAGGCCCCATGGTCGCCTGATAGGAAGGCGAGAAGGAGGAAGAAGAAGGCGGCCGATAACTCATTTGGTTAGGAGTGTAACTTAACATAGACAGGCGACGGGATGGCTTGTGTGTCCATGCGCACTCAAAATTAACTAATTTCTCCTTTCAAGAAAAACAAAATTAACTAATTTCTCGGTGGAGATAAATTGTGCAAAAATTTGCACACCTACCACATACCCGAGGTTCGAACGGATTTACAATATTTTGCTGTGAACTGGAATAAATTGATATTACTTTTATTAACTTCTCCTCGGCCCAGTGCCTAAAGTGCTAGTACTGCATTTTTATGAAACTGTTAGTGTTGGCTCCAACGGTTGTTCCCCTTGGTGCACCTCCCAAGTGTGTCGAGTCTCGAGCGCAGAGATCAAAGAGAAGACCCGAAGGTCCAAAAACGGTTGGAACCCACCGGGTTGATGATGGCAGTCTTGAGAAAACAAGTTGCTACCAAGAGCAAGGATACAAACAAATACGGTTAAGTTGCAGAAGAAACAAGGCGCGACCGAGAAGCGAGGCCTGCAAACATCATGGCATACAGGGAGGATGCTGCTTTTGCAAGTGATGAAACAAAACGGCTGAAGTAACGCTCCCGACGACGAGAGGCCCTCTGCCGCTTGCTTCGTCAGTCAAGTCACGCATGACGATCACTTTCGCTGGGAACAAACAAACAAGCAGAGGTTTGGGAGCGGCGCGGTACCACAGCACAGCACACCAGCAAGTAGGCCTGGAAAAAAAGCTCGAACCTCCGCTCGGCTCGATCTTAATTTTGGCTCGGCTCGGCTCGGCTTGGTCTTCTTAATGAACCAAGCCGAGCCGTCAAAATAGCTCATTTGTTAACGAGCCAGCTCGTGAGCTGCTCGTGAACAGTTTGATTAGCTCGATAGGCTCGATTATATAGAAATGTCAACTTTAATTCTCTAATAATATGGTAGGTTTATGTTAGGTGAAGCTTAATTTATCATCTAAAAAATAAACCAAGTTCAGTATAGATAAAAATAATGTTAAATGTTAGATATCTTGTTATTTTTATTTATTTTTCACCCTTGTTGACTTAGATTGATATGTTTTCTACAGTATTATGTTATATTATGATTTTTGTGTTGTTGGCACATGCTAATATTTAAAAACTGATTAAAATCACCTAATTTTTTGTCATAAAAATTTTAACATGCTTAGCTCTTGAGCCTAACGAGCCAGCTCGATCCTTCTAAATAAACCGAGCCGAGCTTCTATTTTAACTCGTTATCATAATGAGTCGAGCCGAGCCAGCTCGTTATCAAAACGAGCTTTAACGAGCTGAGCCTTAATGAGTCGAGCCGGCTCGTTATCCAGCCCTACCAGCAAGGCAGCCTGCCTGAGCAGTCACGAAAATGGCTTCCACGGCATGGACCATGGCGACGTTTCGCAGTCAGGAACGCGTCCATGAGGAAGCGGGGGTGTTGTTCCGCGCGACGTGTCGGTGTGTTGAATCTCCAGCACACCACCCTTTGACCCCGGATGCCTTATCCTGCTGATTTGTGGGCCCATCTGAAGTAGACGTTCAGTGTAGGGGTAAGAAACAAAAAAAAAATGCTTCATGCTCTACTACAAATCTACGCTAGTACGGAATGGTACTGTCAGATTTTTGTACCCCAGCATTCTGGCTTCAATTCCTCAAAAATAATGAAAAAATGGCGCCTTGGCAATGGTTAATTTGGTATATTTTTTTTCTTTAGCAATCAAAAGGATATACATGGCCAGAAAAAGGACAGGCCTTTTTTCTTTTTACAGGTTACGGCCGTCCAACTTTACAGTTGCAATGTTTAGCGGCGGCAGAATAAAAAGCAGATACTACTAGTTCCCATGCAAAAAAGAAAAAGAAAAAAAAAGAGAGTAGATACTGTTGAAGTGGAATGACAATGACACTGTAAATCAGATAGCACTTTATTGCACTGTAGATAGGTATTTATACATGGGAAAGGGTTGCGACCAACGGGTCGCAACTGTTCATCAAAGGGTGCGACCGAAAGGGTCGCAACAGTTCGCTAATGGGAACCTGTCTGTTCCCTCAACTGGTCACATCGTTTTGTAACACTCCCCCTTGATCAGTTGATCATCATACAGTGCTTCTCCTCGAAAAACCCTGTGGGAAAAATATGAGGAGATATGTGGTTTGTATACTGTGAAAAACTCCTTAAACCTAGTGGGAAAATGAGGAGAAATTGATTACAGTATATATGATTACTTTCTCATCGAAACTCGAGAAAAACCTTTGTGAAGGAAAATTCAGAGTTTGGAGAATAGTAAATGTCATTGATATTATCTCAGAAAAACCCCTGTGGGGAAAGGATAGGTAATATGACATGTAGCTTGTAGAGATATTGCCTCATTAAAACCTATGATGAGAAAACTCGTTGAGCAAAAACTCATACAGGGAAAAGAGTACAATATGATGTTTTGACAAGGTTATCTCAGAAGGATACTCCCCCTGATTCTTGCAAATCTTTAAGTCTTCGCATACCAATGCCTCGAACACATTTATCAAATGAGTGAGCTGGTAGAGACTTAGTAAATAGATCTGCGAGGTTATCGCAAGATTGGGTTTGCAAGATATTTATCTCACCGCTTTGTTGAAGCTCATGAGGATAAAACAATTTAGGAGTAAGGTGCTTAGTGAGATTACTCTTAATATAACCTTGTTGCATCTGAGCAATACAAGCAGCATTATCTTCGTAGATAATGGTTGGTGATCCGATAGGACCAATTCCACATGACTGTTGTATGTGGTTTACCATCCTGCGAAGCCATACACATTCACGTGATGCTTCATATAATGCAATGATTTCAGAATGATTGGTGGAGGTAGATACCAGAGTCTGTTTGGAAGACTTCCATGATATTGCTGTACCACCATGTAGGAATACAAAGCCTGTTTGTGATCTGGCATTATGAGGATCTGAAAGATAACCAGCATCAGTGTATCCAATTAAATTGGAGTCCTGGTTTTTTCTAAAGAAAAGACCAAGATCTTTGGTACCATTAAGATATCGAAGGATAGTCTTTATCCCTACCCAATGACGTTTGGTAGGGGCTGCACTATGTCTGGCTAATAGATTCACTGCCAATGCAATGTCAGGCCTTGTGCTATTTGCCAAGTACATAAGTGCACCAATGGCACTAAGATACGGGTACTCAGGTCCCAGTATCTTTTCTCCATCCTCCCTTGGTCGGAACTGATCTTTATCAAGTTCGAGAGTTCTAACAACCATAGGGGTTTTAACAGGATGGGCTGTGTCCATACTGAATTTCCCCAATACTTTCTGGACATAGGCAGATTGATGAACCAGAATTCCTGTGGGAAGGTGTTCGAGTTGTAGACCCAAACAGAATTTAGTTTTACCTAAATCCTTCATCTCGAATTCTGCCTTGAGATGACGACATGCATCTTCAATATCTTTTGTATTGCCAATAATGTTGAGATCATCGACGTATATAGAGATAATGCAAAAACCGTTAGGAGATTGCTTGATGAATATGCATGGACAGTCATCATTGTTACAATACCCCTTTTTCAAAAGATACTCTTTCAGTCGGTTGTACCACATCCGTCCTGATTGCTTTAAGCCATATAATGACTTTTGAAGCTTTACGCAATACATGTTGCGATTTGCATCCTTATTCGGAATTGGAACTCCATCAGGAACTCTCATGTATATATCCGAATCTAGTGACCCATAGAGGTATGCGGTCACGACATCCATCAACTGCATAGATAGATGATTTTGTACTGCCAATGATATTAGATATCGGAACGAAATTCCACTCATAACTGGAGAATAAGTTTCATTGAAATCAATGCCGGGTCTCTGCGTGAACCCTTGTGCGACAAGCCTTGCCTTGTATCTCACAACCTCATTGTTCTCATTCCGTTTCCGGACGAAAACCCACTTGAATCCCACAGGATAGATTCTAGGAGGTGTAGGTATTACTGATGTGAATAACTCTCTTTTCTTGAGTGAGGCTACCTCTGCTTTGATTGCATCTTTCCATTGATTCCAGTCCGAGCGTCGTTGACACTCTACCATGGATTTAGGATCTGGATCATTCAGAAGATTGTCTGCAATCTTAGCTGAGAAATAGGCGTCGACAATCGTAGTGTTACGATCATATGATTTTCCAGTATCTGAAAAGTGAATGGATATTTCATGAACTCCTTGTGACTCCTCGTGATTTCCTAATACGAGTGTGTCAGGATGTTCCGATGTCCCAACTCTAGGATTGTGCACATCCGAGTTAGGTTGTGGATCATGTGGATCCACTGAGTGTATACAACTCTGTGGGTGTCTGTCAATGTGGGATTGACTTGCATTTACAACTGGGGAGGAAATAGTCCGTCGACGAGTGCTAGGAGCTACATCCTGCTCTTTATTCCTCTCTTTCCTTGGTCGCTTGCTAGAAGCATCTTCAACCCGCTTTGAGGCGGCCGTACTTCTCCCCCTCTTTGTCGGAGAAGGGAGTTGAGTGGTTTTATTTGGTACCTCCACTCTTTCTGGCGCATTCCTTGCAGGGTTCAAGGATTTTGTGACACCTCTATGGTCAGTAAATGCATCTGGCAGATTGTTTGCAATGTGTTGCAAATCAATAATTTTCTAGACTTGAAGTTCAGTTTCTGGAGTACGTGGATCTGCATGAGTGATGCCCTTAGCATCCCAATCAATTTCCTGGCATTCATTGTGGTACTTGAAAGCTCCCCATAATATCGGAAAATGATTCTCATTGAATATGCAGTCAGCATGCCGGGCAGTAAATAGATCCCCTGTGAGGGGTTCAAGATATTTAATAATCGACGGAGATTTGAATCCCACGTAGATCCCCAATTTCCTGTGGGGGCCCATGGCAGTACGCTGCGGAGGTGAAATCGGTACGTATGTAGCGCAACCGAATTTTCGCAGATGGGAAATACTTGGTGCATTTCCACGTACCAATTGTAGGGGAGATGTAGTATGATATGCAGTTAGACGCAATTGAATTAAATCAGCAACATGGAGTACTGCATGACCCCAACATGAGGTTGGGAGATTGCAATTATGTAATATTGGTCTTGCTATAAGCTTGATTCTCTTTATGAGAGATTCTGCCAAACCATTTTGTGTATGGACATACGGGACAGAATGCTGAACTTCGATTCCTTGGGCCATACAATAATCATTGAAAGCTCGCGAAGAGAATTCTGCAGCATTGTTCAATCGGATTTATTTAATCCGCTGTTCAGGGAAATTTGCTTTTAATCTGAAGATTTGAGCAATTATCTTTGCAAATGCATGGTTTCGTGTCGATAAGAGACACACGTGAGACCATCGTGTAGATGCATCTATTAAAACCATGAAATACCTGAACGGTCCAGAATATGGTTGTATAGGGCCACATATATCTCCTTGAAAGCGTTCAAGGAAATCAATAGGCTCATGTTGGATCTTAAGGTAGGATGGCCTTAAAATCAACTTTCCCGTGCCACATGCGGTGCACATGAAATCTGAAGATTGCGGGAATTAGGCATCATTTAAATCATGACCAATGGAATTGCCGATAATTTTCCTCATCATCCCTACACCGGGATGGCCAAGGCGATCATGCCAAGTTTGGAATGTGTCAACATTCTGGAAAATTACCTTGTATGCAACATGTGGAACGGGTTTAATGTATGTGTAGTACAATCCAGACGGTAAGGAAGGAATTCTTTCCAGAACATCTTTGCCATATCCGTGGTCTTTAACTATGAGAAGAAATTCCTCATTGTTATCTTTGTGGGTTTCAACGTGTAACCCATTCTTACGGATATCTTTATAACTTAAGAGGGTACGAGTTGAATCAGGATACAATAATGCATCCTCAATTGTTACTTGTGTACCCATGGGAAGCGTAATAGTGGCTCGACCAGAACCAACTATTGTCGCATCGCGTCCAGTGATTGTCAAAACATTTCCTTGTCTTCTAGTAAGAGTTTGGAAATATTTAGTTTCCCTAAGTATAGAGTTTGTGGTACAACAGTCCACTAGACACATTTCTTCCTCCATCGAGTTGACTCCCGTGGATCTATATAGACGAAAAATTAGAGAAATTTCATTAGATATATAGATTACATGTAGTACATAACTTTATTTATTAATGTATCAAAGTGCTGATACTTATTACAATACCATACAGTACCATCTACTTATTACAACTTTATTACTAGGACATAGATAGCTAAACATCTGGGAGATGTTGGATCCTAAACGAGGTCTCCATGCACGTCGTTCGAATTGAATTCGACGAGTGTGTTCTCCGTGTCCATGTAGTCATCGACGGATAGTGGGGGCACCGGGTTACATATTGCTAATGGAGCAGGTTGTGAACCCTCAGCCTCATTGCTTGTCTTGGATTGCTGATTGAAGTGTGCTTCATAGCTTGATCCTTGTGGCTTGCTGCCCTGGGATTTTTGGTACAGATCACACAAGTGTTTCGGGGTGCGGCATTTCTTAGTAGGATGGCTGTAACATCCACACTTCTGACAAGTCTTCTTGTCATTCTTAGGTTTAGAAATACCCTTCCCTTTTGCCTGGCCATTAGACTTATTGCCTCTCTTCTTGTTGCGTCGCTTGGATTTACCCTTCTTTTGCTTGCTTGTGGAAGCATCAAAATTATTCTTGTTCTGAGCATTATAATTCACTTCAGGAAGAGGAGCAGCCCCAACCGGGCGTTGATGATGATTTTTCATAGTAAGCTCATCATGCTTCTCAGCCTCAAGTAAATCATTAATGAGTTCAGAAAAGTTTTGGTAATTCCTAGCACGGTATTGATGTTTCAAGACCCTCTCAGAAGGGAGCATAGTAGTGAGAGTTTTCTCAATCTTCTCCGCTTCTGATACTTCTTTTTCACAAAACCGCAACTTGGAACAGATTCTGTGAACAGCATGGTTGTATTCTCCAATAGATTTGAAATCCTGGAGACGAAGATTGGCCCACTCATGGTTGGCCTCAGGCAGTAAGCATGCCTTTTGCTGTTCATATCTGTTCTTGAGAGAGTTGAACAAAGTACTTGGTTCTTCCTCCAACACATATTCAGCTTTTAAATCTGAATGGAGGTGCAATCTGATGAGTTGCAAGGCAATGAACTTGAATTGATCAGTAAAAGTTTCTGGTCTCTCAGCTGGTGGCAAGAGAGCTACAAGTATCCCACGGGCTGCCAAGCTTATCTTGACAGCCGTCGCCCATGTTGGGTAATTGTGTCCATCCTTAGCGAGTTCCTGGAACTCAGGGGCCATGGTACCTACATGGGGTACAACCAGAGATTTAATTAAAAATCATCATGGTATAGTTGTAATATTCATGCAAATTGTGTAGATCTCAATATAGTATTTGAGAATGTGGTCCTCAAGATTATAGAGACTAACACTATAAGATTGCACGAAAATTTGCAAGAAATAGAATCTCTATTGCAAATGTGTGGTACGAGCAAGAGAATTAATCTCAATTGCTGGTATGTAATATGATATGCAATAAAATTATAGTTTCAATTTCATGATGTGCAAGAAAATTTAACTCTCAATTGCATAGTTGATGTTGTATAAACATGTTGTGCATATCAATTAATGTGAATTAATTGTGGCTGACAAGATCTCAATTGTTAGCCAAAAAATATTGCTAAGGTTGTTGTGTTTAACATAACTTTTTCTTCAATTAAGCGTTAGCAAAATGAAGATAAGTTATTTGTGTTAATTTTCCCTCCAATTAAGCGTTAGCAAAATGAGGTAAAATTAATTGTGATGATTTGTTCTCGAATTAAGCATTAGCAAAATGAGATCAAATCAATTATGGCATGTCATTTGTCCTCGAATTAAGCGTTAGCAAAATGAGGTCAAATTTAAAAGTGATCTTGCAAGAAAATGTAATATTCAAATACAAGAATTTTGGATAATTTGGTCTCGAATTAAGCGTTAGCAAAATGAGATCAAATTAATTGTGGTATTTTTCCCTCCAATTAAGCGTTAGCAAAATGAGGTAAAAATAATTGTGACAATTTGTCCTCGAATAAGCGTTAGCAAATGAGGTTAAATTGATTGTGTTCTCGTAAGAAAATACAATAATCAATTGCAAGGAATTTGATTAAACACATGAATATGTCTGTGGACATAGTCTTTACACATCTGTACAGGGACTGGAAAGTAAATGTCAACCTATTACAATACTACGCATAAATACAGTAAAGTACAGGGACTAAACTGGAATGTTAAACAACATATAAACAATAAGGTAAACTAAGGCCGTAATTCACTGGAAGCCTGAGGACTTGAGTGAAAAAGAGCCTGGATACATGCTTGCCCGCAGGGGCTAAGCAAACTTGGGCTGTGGCCCAGCCGGCCTTTCGGCCCGAGAGGGAGTGCGCGAGGAGGGGTGGTGCGAGGGCGGCCCACCGGCCCAAAAGGGTTGTTGCCTTTAAAAGGGCAGTTTGCCCGGCGGTTAGGGTTAGGAACCCTAACTGCCTCTCCCTGCGCCGCAACCGCCGCCTCCTCTTGCTCCGCCGCGATCTAGTCCAGATCCGCCGCTCCCCCTCGCCGCCGACGTGCTCCTCATCGCCGGCGAGCCTCCCCCTCACTGCTGGAGGAGGAGATGTCGTTGGAGTCTTCGATGCGACCGTTCATGTGGACGGCGCGCGTCGCCGTCGAGGACCACGCGCTGGGCTCGCGTCCCGGGCGGCGTGGTGGCGTGCCGGCGAGGTGAGCGAAGCGCCGGAGAAGGGGGCCCCCGTTCGGCGTGTGCGGCGACACCACCCCTGCCATGGAGGGGCCCACTGGTTCCGCTCCGGTGAGGACATCGAAGTCCGGCGAAACGGGCGGCGTCGACGGCTCCGCCCGCATCCGCGGCGCCAACTGGCCAGTGGTTGGCCTTCCTCTACCCCCAACGCGCATGCGTGCGCCACGGGAGATGTTGGAGGACAACGGCCTGAGCGGCGGTGAAGGCGGCGGTTGGGGCAGCGATCCCGACTGGGACGAAGAAGACGTCAAGTTGATGAGGGCGTCGATCACCGGTTCCTCCTCCGGATCCTCTTCCTCTGATCCCGTCGCCTCACCTTCGGCATCGACGGCGGCGGGTGCCACGGCGTCGTTGGAGTAAGGCGGCGGTGCCGCGCCTTGAGCTGATGTTGACGGCATGGCGGCGGAGGTTGTGGCCGCCGCGGTGAACGATGTCACGGCGGCGGCAGTGGCGGCGCTCCGTGGTCCTGCTTCTGGACCGAAGAGCGACGCGCGAAGAGGAACGACGGCCGGAGTCCAGAACACCATTCGGGGCTCGACGGCCGGCGTGGGCGTGGGCAACCTTGGAGACGGCGGCGCCGGTGTGGGGATGCGCGACGGCGCGACGGGAGGGACCACCGAGCCCCGTGTGTGGCGCGTCAGGCCATGGGTGGGGCACCACCGGTCCTCCGAATCCCCAGGCCTGGTGTTGTAGTTGCTCGGCCCTGCCCCTGGATCACCACCAGGGACGCGGAAGGCGCCGAGATCCAGGCGTCCGCCATAGGCAAGGTGGCGGTTGCCACGACCATGGCGGCGGTTGTCCATCCATCGTCCGCGGCGACCAGCGAACGAGCGTCCACCACGGCGGCCATTGAAGACGGCGCGATGGCGACGGCAGTTGCGGCGCTGCGGGTGGAAGAACGGGCGGCGGAACGGGCCGCGGAAGTGGAGACCGTAGCGGCCGTGGAAGATGCGGCGGCGTCGGAATGTCCGGTGGCGCGGCTGGAGCGCGCGCAGGACGAGGGCGAGGATGGTGAAGGTAATCGCATCAACGATCGGCATGGTGCTTACCAAGTCGATCTCGCCGGGATCCTTGTTCCCGTCGAGTTTAGAACTCGACGAGTTCTTGTTCCTTCTTTCTCGGCGAGTTCAGTACTCGCCAGAGTCTTTTTCGCTCGTGGATAGGCAAAGTGGCTGATAACGTGTTGAAAGTGGAATGACAATGACACTGTAAATCAGATAGCACTTTATTGCACTGTAGATAGGTATTTATACATGGGAAAGGGTTGCGACCAACGGGTCGCAACTGTTCATCAAAGGGTGCGACCGAAAGGGTCGCAACAGTTCGCTAATGGGAACCCGTCTGTTCCCTCAACTGGTCACATCGGTTCGTAACAGATACTAGTACTAGCACTAATAAATAGCTGAGCCTCCTGGAATTTCTCATGATCTTCTACATTGTACACTGACAATTTCTTCTTCTCGGGAGGCGCCTGTGGATGAAAGAACAGCATCAGCAGGGATCGCGCACCCTGGTGTTTGGTGTTTTGGGACGCGGATCCCACGCCACGCGACTCACGAGGGGTAGCAGCAGCAGCAGTCCTCTCCTCCCTCTGGCACCAGCAGCAGCAGCCGCCGCCAGAAAATCAACTCCGCGGCGGCCCACGCGTCAGAGGGGAGGGGCGACGGTTGCACGCGGCTGCTTTGGAACCGCCGGATGCGTTTTTTTCTCCTGCTTTTCCCCGAAGCAAGCAAGCGCCTTTCCTCTCGGTTCCGTTTCTGCCTCGCCCTCGCCCCAAAATTCATTCACCAAGAGAAAAAAAAAAGGCATGAATAGTGGTGGAATGAACACGGGAAACGTTCATCCAAAAAGAAAGAAAACGTACGTACACCCAGAACAGAACAGTTTCATACTAGCAAGGAAAATAACTCACACCCGGGATTCCAGCACCACATTATAGTAAATTTACCACGTACCGCACGGCAAGCAGAGTGCTGGCAGCTTTTCACTCCGCCAGCAAGGTACTTGTGATCCTACCGCGACAATCGCATTCCTCCGCGTGCCAAATGTGCCCACAAGTATTTTGCCATCGCTCGTTCAGGTTGTTGCAGAATTCGTTGTGTACTTTTTTTTTTACCGGAAACGAAATCTCATTGATATTAAAGACTTGCACTTCTGCATAGTAGTCCAAATGAAACAACTGTAAAAATGAAAATTTTGACTTTTGGGATACACGATATATCCTGTGGGAGATCCTCGTTAAAAAAAAGGTCCTCGGACAAAATTTTGTTGACCGGTTGACCCAGGGATCTCTGCTGCTGGTGCATCTCAGGCCTGCGTTCCATCCCTATTGTGGCATCTAGGAACATAATTTAGCAAGTTCTTCCACTCAACCAGCCTTGACGAAGAACAAAATTCTGTTTATATCAAGAAATAAACGAACAAAATTCTGTTGCTAAGAGAGGATGGCCTAATACGGCCAGATGTGGGTACCAAGAAGTTTCCATCTAGCTAGGGATGCAGATTGGTACCCATTGAGTCATGTGAGTCAGGAGTTTAGTTCATTTGTTTGTACTAACTCAAGAGGATGAAGGTGCATGTTAGTTTGTTTGGAATGTTTTAAGTTCACCTAAAATTCGGAAAAGTTTCATCCCGGTTTAAATCCATGGCCCTGTATGTGTAGCCCATCGAAAATGCTGATGTTGATAAACTTTCGTGCACCAAAGCTGTAAAACAAACGCATAGCAAAAACTGTTGACCATGTCTTTTGTTTTGGGAGATCTAGATTATTATCCGTTTTTGGCAACCACAGTTGTCAATTAATTTTTTTTCATCAGTTTACATGACCTATTGCTTTCTTTAAACCCAGTGTAATTGTGTAGGGAGTGTTTAGATATAGATAACAGCGAGTTTTATTGAGTTCTGTTATAACAGTAATACTTGATAGAGGAGGAAAGGAAGTTCGAGAACCTATCCTAGTCCTACTCCATATGTGGGCAATTTACCAAAGGACTCTCTCTCCTAGTAGGAAAGGAGACCCCCTACCCCGAGTATAAATAGTGGAGCACCCCATGATGTAATTACACAAGTTTATTCAGAATAATAAAAAAAAGGCTCCACCCTACATTGTGTCTCGCCTCTTGTCTACTTTTGTGTGTTGTTTTCCCCCGCCGACAACGAGTTACAATACGTTATCAGCACGCTCTTCCGCCGAGCTACAGGAACCGCCGAAGTCGCCGAGAAGGAGGAGTCGGCGAGTTCTTCAACTCGCCGCCTCGGGATTCATGCCGCCTCGGGAAGCGCGCCGACCTCGGGAATTGAGCCACCTCGATTTCCGTGCCCGACGACATCGACGTCCACGCCAACGTGAAGCTGTTCACGGGGAACGACTACACTGCATCCGAACTACACTGCATCGAGTTCGCCTGCATCAACCTGCGATCGACTAGATCACCCCCGAAGGTGAATTACTAGCTACTCGTAGTACTAGCGATCGCGATGGCTCGTTGCAGCCATGGATTGAAATCCCCATGCAACATCCGGACCAGATTTTTCTAAACCTGGATTTATCGCGTCCCTTCATCTAGTTTTGTTAGGGATCACGAATTTGCATAGCATACACAGTAATGGGGCTTGTAGCCGCCACTGTCGCCGACGAGCACCGCCGGCGACCACCACATGTCCAACATCAGTAGCTCGATGGCTACCGCACACACAGCATACATCACAGCCAGCTGATACAGAGGGAAAAGGGGGCGCCTGTAGATCTAACCCTATCCCTAACCCTAACCCTAATCGGCGAGATGGATCTCGCGGGAACCCAAGCCGAGGAGCCGAAGCTCGTGGAGCTATTCATGCACGTGGACTAGAACATCCCGACGCCACCTAACCCTAGTTAGTCGGCGACAAGCTTGAACCTCGCCGCGACCACCGTGCCGACTTACCGCGCTGCACGAAACCGCGCGCCGAGCCGCACCTCGGCTCGGCTCGGTCTCCTCGCCATGTGGGGCCCACATCGCCGTCGCACCATCGCGGCACCGCACGACGGCGACGACCCGCCGCGAGCCCCGCACGAGCTCGCTGGGCCTGGATCCGCGCTCGAGGTCACCGGATCTGACCTCGAGGCCGCCAGATCTGGGGGTCCGGGACCCCTCCGCCGCGAGGGGGGCCCCGGGTCTTCGTCCTCCTCACGCCGCGACGGTGGTGAGCCATGAGCTCACCCGCCGCCGCCATCCTGCCGCGCTCCGACGCACCCGAACGCCGCGCGCCGCCGCTCCGCCTCCGCGACCCCCGCATCGGGGACGCGCATCGCCACCACACCGGCGCTGAGCCTTGCACGCGCTCGCCCGGGGCCCCCGCCTCCTTCCTCTTCGCGCCGACGCGCCATGGCGCCGCACCACCGCCACCGCCGCGAGCTCGTCGCACGAGCTCGCCCGCCGCCGTCGCCGCTCGGGTGAAAGGGAGAGGAGTGAGGGGGAGGGAGTGAGCGGATAGGGTTTCAACTCTATCCGTCTCGCTCTTATATCCGGCCGGGCAGGCCGGACTGGTGGGCTGGGTCGGGGTGGGGCCGGGATGGGCTGAGCTAGCCCACTGGGCCGGCCTGTTTCGGAATAAACAGAAAAAGAAAAGAAAAATACGAGGATAATTCGAAAAGTCTAAAATTTTGCGAAAAACCCCCTGAATAAGCTAGGAATTGCGGTTAAGTCCTGAATTTTTGCAGAAAAGACCTTGAAGTTTTCCATAATAGAACCCGCAGTCCTAAATTTTTGCAAAAAGGTCCAGATTGTTCTGAAATTACGATTTGACCCAGATTTTTTGCAATTTGACCCTGTAGTCTATGGAATTTGTCTGAATTATTGTTATTTTGCAAATAACATCTCGGGTTTAAGGGAAAATATGTCAGAAACATATATGCTTGCTGTTTTTGCTGTTTAATCCTCCTGTTTGTGCATAATTACTGTGTAACTTGATCTGAAGCAATTAAAACATGATTAAAAGTGCCTTTAATCATAGAAACATGGTTTTAGGTTGTTTTTTCGAGTTTTTAATCCATTACTTTATGCATTCTACAAACTAAGTTTACAAGAAGCACATGCTACTTCATTCCAGAAGGATGATAAGGGGAAGGGTCCAAAGAATGGATCAAAGAAGGGTAAGCGGAAAGCTAAGCGCTCTAATAAGAAGAGGAACGCTAAAACTAAGCCGCTTAAAGGGGGAGCATATGGTGAACAAGACCAAGATTGTTATAGATGTGGTGAGCATGGCCATTGGTCATGCATATGTAAAGCACCTAAGCATGTTGCTGAGAGGTACCAGAAGCTCCATGGCACGAAAAAGAAAATCCAGAAGGAAGCACACTTCTTGGAATGTCCACCACTTGAAGATGGTCACCTTCACTTGAAGAGAAGGAGGAAGATATCGCGAAGATGGACATTAGCACAACACAAGATGACGCCAAGAACCTTGAAGGATCCGGAAATCTTAATCTTGATGATGATCTAGATGAAGATGATCTTCTTGGAGAAGAATTAGAAGATGTGCATGGAGACATGGATTAATTCTCCCTAGTTATAATACTATCTAGTAGATGGTTTAAGTAGTAGTTATGCATTTAGTTTTAAATTCCTGCAATGAATTAAGTGGATTAATGTAATCTCTAGTAGAGACCTCGTTTTTAATATATAGTACTTGCAGTCTATATAATCGCCTTGGTTTTTCTTTTACCTTGTCGTTATTTGGCTTTTCTTGAAGTATTTGCTTTTGTTTTTGCCTACAAGTGTAGTACAATGGAAGAGGAACTATGTCTTGTAGACTGTTGCACCACTAGCACAGTTCTTAGGGATACTCGTTATTTCCAAACACTCAGAAAGTATGAAGAAAGAATAACGACTCATTGGAAATGGGAGAAAGATTGTGGGTTCCTGAAGAGCAACCTTTACTCTCCCTAATGGAACGACATTAGTAATCCAAGCAGCATTACTATATCCAGACGGAACTAGAACATTGCTGAGCTTCAAAGATATCCGTGCAAATGGTTTTCATGTAGAAACCAATGACGATGATGGCGAAGAACGTCTTATCATGACTAAAAGCACGGAGATCAGAAGACTGTTGTGGAAAGTTTCCCCTCCTTTAAGGAAAGCATGTACTACACCTATATTAAACCACAGAATGGCTTAGCTGCGTTCAAAGTGATCTTGAAGAATCGTGAACCATACAGAATATGGCATGAAAGACTTGGGCATCCAGGAAGTAATATGATGAGCAGAATATTGAAGAATTCTAGTGGTCATGAATTGCAACCGAAAAGATTTCCTTCAAGTCATGAAGACTTCTTTTGCGCTGCATGTGCAACTGGAAAATTGATAACTAGAACCTCTATATTAAAACTTCATGCAGAAGATACACCAATCCTTGAAAGAATACAAGGAGATGTCTGTGGACCTATTAGTCCCTTCTCAGGTCCTTTTAGATACTTCATGGTATTAATAGACGCCTCCTCGAAATGGAGTCAAGTATGTCTATTGTCCATTAGAAATCATGCTTTTGCACGCCTTACATCCCAAATAATTTCCAGAGCATAGAATTAAATCCATTCGCATGGACAATGCCGCAGAATTTACCTTGAAGGTATTTGATGACTATTGTAAGTCATTGGGAATAAAGGTAGAACATTCTGTTCCTCATGTGCATACGCAAAATGGTTTAGCAGAATCGCTAATTAAGAGGATCAAGTTAATTGCAAGACCACTATTATTGCATAGTCAGCTGCCTACCACTTGTTGGGGACATGCTGTGCTACACGCTGCTGCTCTCATACAACTGAGACCATCTGTTAAAGTTGAAGAATCACCATTAGCATTAGTGCAAGGGAAGATACCGAATATGTCTCATTTAAAGAAGTTTGGATGTGCCGTATACGTCCCTATCCCACCGCCTCAGCGATCATAAATGGGAGCTCAACGTAAACTTGGAGTTTATGTGGGATTTGAGAGCCCATCGATCATAAAATATCTTGAACCACTCACTGGAGACTTGCATACGGCTCGATAGGCTGATAGTATATTTAATGAAGATCATTTCCCGGCATTAGGGGGAGGAATGTACCTCAAGAAAGAATGCCGAGAAATAGAGTGGGAAACTCCTGGATTCCATGGAATGGATCCTCGCACTAAAGAAATTGACCAAGAAGTTCAAAATATCATCCACTTGCAGAGGATTGCTAATGAACTACCAGAGACATTCACCAACACACAGGGAATTATGAAATCTCATATACCAGCAGTAAATGCACCGGAAAGAATTGAAATACCCTGTGAAGCGGGAGCTCAAATGGAATTCCAAACTAGAGCCACTACCTCATTAGCAAGAAATGCTAGGAAGAGGGGGAGTGAACCGGTTGCAAGGGTATCGAAGAAACCCAAAGTACAAGCGCAAGCTAAAGCTCCTAGGAGACGTTTGACAGAGCGTAAGCATAAGCTTGGTACTAATGAGAATCCCGTGAATGGTGAAATGAGTATTCACGAAGTACTGAAACCAGATATTCCAGATCTGAACACACCTGCAAGTTATGATCTGGACCATGATGAAAGAATCATGGAGAACTCAACACACTATGTTGAGACAGGAGAAAAGCATGATAGAAGAGCTCAGAATGTCGACATATATTTTGCAGAGAAGATTGCCCACATCATTGATGAGGTTGAAGAACCCAAATCAATGAAAGAATGCAAGCAGCGTTCTGATTGGCCAAAGTGGAAAGATGCAATCACTGCAGAACTAAATTCGCTTAATAAAAGACAAGTCTTCGGAGCAGTCTGCCTCACCCCTGAAGGAATGTATCCCGTAGGATACAAATGGGTATTCGTCCGGAAGAGAAACGAAAAGAATGAGGTCGTAAGATACAAAGCGAGATTAGTAGCTCAAGGTTTCATGCAGAGACCAGGTATCAATTATGATATCACATACTCACCTGTAATGGATGGAACAACATTCCGGTACTTGATCTCTCTAGCAGTAAATATGGAATTGCAGATGAAATTAATGGATGTTGTGACAGCGTACCTGTACGGGTCGTTGGATACTGAAATCCACATGAAGGTTCCAGAAGGAATGAAAGTCCCAAATGAAGAAGAACGCAACTTATATAGTGTGAAGCTGCAAAGATCATTGTATGGTTTAAAGCAATCTGGAAGAATGTGGTATAATAGGCTTAGTGAGTTTTTATTGAAGAAAGGATTCTTGAAGAATGAAGATTGTCCTTGTATGTTCATTAGAAAATCAGAGATGGGATATTGTATAATATCTATCTATGTCGATGATCTGAATATCATTGGAACTACACAAGACATCGAGGAAGCTAGTTCATTCCTGAAATCTGAATTTGAAATGAAGGATTTAGGAAAGACTACATTCTGCCTAGGCTTGCAGCTAGAGCATACCCCAGAAAGGATACTATTACATCAGTCGAACTATACCAAGAAGGTATTAGAGAAGTTCTATATGAGTAGTGCATATCCACTCAGAACCCCTATGGTTGTGAGGTCACTCGATGTAGAGACAGACCCATTTAGACCAAAAGAGGAACATGAGGAAGTGTTGGGACCTGAATATCCCTACCTAAGTGCTATCGGTGCGTTGATGTATCTTGCAAATGGTACAAGACCCGATATTGCCTTTGCTGTTAATCTCCTAGCAAGATTTAGTGCAGCTCCAACCAGAAGGCATTGAAATGGCATTAAGCATGTCCTCAGATACCTTAAAAGAACGGAAGATATGGGATTGTTCTTCCGCAAGGAAGGAAATGTAATCCTAGAAGGTTATACAGATGCTGGGTACATGTCGGATCCACACAAATCATTCTCGCAGACTGGTTATGTGTTTCTCTGTGGGAACTGTAATTTCTTGGAGATCTACGAAGCAGACGATGGTGGCTACATCAACAAATCACTCAGAGATTATTGCCTTGTATGAGGCATCTAAAGGATGCACTTGGTTAAGAAGAATTACTCACCATGTACTGAATACATGTGGAATTGAAGTGAGTAAATCCCCTACCATTATCTATGAAGATAATGCAGCTTGTATTGCACAAATACAAAAGGGATATATTAAGTCAAAGGTCACGAAGCACATTACACCTAAATTCTTCTTCACGCATGAAATGCAAGAGAATGAAGAAATTATGGTGACTCATGTTCGCTCATGTGATAATCTTGCAGATATGTTCACTAAAGCCCTACCTGCTAAGCATGGTATAGGAATGAGGAGACTTAAATATGTGTACAAATCAGGGGGAGAAGTTCCTTGAGCACATAATCCCTAACACTATAGTCAAGAAGACAATATAGTAAATTCTAGAAGAATATAGCATTGTACTCTTTTTCCCTCATTTGAGTTTTTACCTGAAGGTTTCTCAAAAGAAGAGGTTTTGAACGAGGCAATGTGTGCAATTAAGAGCTACGGTACAATGTACTCTTTTCTCCATTTTTTTTCAGTGGGTTTTTATGAAGGAGTTTTAATGAGACATGTGTGTCGTCGTAAAATGCCCAAGGAGGAGTGTTATAACAGTAATACTTGATGGAGGAGGAAAGGAAGTTCTAGGAGAACCTATCCTAGTCCTACTCCATATGTGGGCAATTTACCAAAGGACTCTCTCTCCTAGTAGGAAAGGAGACCCCCTACCCTGAATATAAATAGTAGAGCACCCCATGATGTAATTACACAAGTTTATTCAGAATAATAAAGAGAAGGCTCCA
This sequence comes from Eragrostis nindensis, assembly GCA_012490785.1. Classification (NCBI taxonomy): domain Eukaryota; kingdom Viridiplantae; phylum Streptophyta; class Magnoliopsida; order Poales; family Poaceae; genus Eragrostis; species Eragrostis nindensis. The sequence goes on along the minus strand of JAAXCT010000021.1, from coordinate 2,609,874 downwards.
CCCTACATTGTGTCTCGCCTCTTGTCTACTTTTGTGTGTTATTTTCCCCCGCCGACAGCGTGACAACAAGTTCTAGTACAAAACAGCATGGTCTTTTTTGGCCTGCTTTCAAAAATGTGTTAACGACACACAAATGCACTGTGCTAGCTAAATCTTGCCAGCTGCATCATGCATGCAGATCAGACTACCAGAAATAGAGTGATAACTTCAGTGACACGACATTTTTCAACGTAGTTCAAGGACACAGTATGAAAATTGAAATTTACGCTTTTCCCAAGAGGTATATCTACTATCTTAAGAATCACCGCACCACATCATACTTTTCCCCACTGTAATCTGTGGGAAAAACTACTTTATTCGTAGCTTATAATGTGTCGGTAAAAGTCTAAAAGTTCACCATCTATGCATCTGTCGGTAATAGCTTCGTAGTCCAATAGATTATCTGTTGGCGTTGATCTGTCCTAATAGCTTATAATGTACCTTTTGATTTGTCGTGACGTGTCAACACACTGGCATTTGCTACTATATCGACAAAACATTAAGATTGACGAGGGAGTTCCGCTGCATTTCCAGTATTGCTATGGTTATAGAGGACGGCCCAATAATACTAGGGGCCAGATGTATAACATCGATTCCATCTGGGCCTGTATATGTGTAGCCCGGTATAGATCTGTGTCTTAATTTTTGCCGATACAGATCTGTGTCCTTTCAAAAGAAAAAGAAAAATAAAAAAAATCTTTCAAAGCTCTCCATTTACTAAAAAAAATATTTAGTTTTTTTTGGTAAATAGAGATCCTTCGAATTCCCGTCAATCAGAATTTTGAAGACTGGCCTGCTTGGCATTTTGATAAACGTGGCTTGTTTACAGTGCGATCCGCCTACAAAGTACAGTGTGAATTTGTAAAGAACAGGAGGGGAGGTACAGCTTCAGGCTCCACTAATTCGTTGTTTCCACATGATAATTTCTGGCAGGAGTTATGGAGCTTACAATGCTGGGGAAAATCAAGCACTTTATGTGGCGTATGGCACACAATATTCTAGCCCTGTGCAGGAACTTGAGAAGAAGAGGGATGGATGTGGAAACTCGATGTTTTGTGTGTAGAAGGCTAGATGAGGATGGGGGCCATCTGTTTTTAAAGTGCAAGTTTGTCAAGCAACTATGGAGACAGCTGGACATGGAGGAGGAGAGGCAGGTGCTTGAGGCCTGTAACTCAGCTAGGGATGTCATCACGAAAATTCTAGGAATGAAAGGGGAGACAGTGATCAAGGTCACAACTCTATTTTGGATTTGGTGGGGAGAAAGGAACTGGATCAGAGAAGGAGAAGGGAGGAGGAGTACTGACACCCTTGTGCATATTGTCAGTAAAACAACAGCTGATTATATACAGGCATATCTCAAGGAGAAGAAGAAGAGTGAAGTCACGAAGGAGAAGAGAAGGTGGTCTAGGCCTCCAGGTGAGATCATCAAGAATTCAAGATCAACTCGAATGCTGCCTTTGATAATGAAAAATGATCTGGGGGATGGAGTTGTTGTGCCCGAGGTAGCAATGGTGATGTACTGATGGTGGGAGCAGGAGCAATACCAGCATCGATGGATCCTCTCCATGCTGAAATTATTGCAGGGGTAAAGAGCCTCCAGATAGCTAATGATATGGGGATGTCAAATGTTATTCTAGAGTCCGATTCTCTGATGTTGAAGTAGGCTGTTGAGAGTAATGACTTCGATCTGTCAGCAGTAGGTGCATTGGTGCTGAAGCTCAAGAATTTGAAGTACACCATATATCTTATCTCTCTTTAGCTTGGCATTCAGCAAACGACCATGTCATTTTAACATGAAATGAAATTGACCGTCAAAACAAAAATGAAATGAAATTGGAAATACTTATCCATATGCATTGATTTACATTGGAATTGAAGATGAAAAAGAACTAAAGATTTCTTTTTGAGACGGAATAAATTCCATTACCCTGCGGTGCCTGGCAAATTGCCAGCAACCCAAACCTGAACAAAGGCCGGGGCATCCTCCTCGATGAGGTCCGAGCCCAGAACCAGAGTTTTACCATGAGCGGCAAGCTCATGTGCTACCTTATTACATGAACGTGGACAAAAGGCCACACTACAAGACTGAAACAATTCTGAAAAGGTATGGAATATAATACACGAACAGTTTTGTCGGTGCCTCAAATAAATTTTACTCTGAACGATCGTTGTCCAGCTGCTGTCATATATACATCTTGTGTGAAATTTGCTTGGCACTCAATTGTTGTGTTGGCTTAATGTCAGGATATGGATCCATTCGGCACTCGTCCGGAAAGATGGTTGGGCAAACGTACTCGTGATGCCGATACAGGGGATGTTCAGGAAGATTCCACCCGTGACCAGATTGACATTGATCGGGCAATCCATCTGATGAGGTTTGTCTTCAAAGAAGGGATGGCTTTTCTGGACAACGGGTCAGGGAGATCTCTGGATGAAAGGATGATGGTGGACATGGCAGGGTACATGCTCAATGAGATGTTCCGGGGTCCTGGTTCGTGGCAGCGGAATGATCAGCCTCGGATGAGGGCTAAAACACCCACACTTGAGAATGAGATTGCCCATGCGTTCGCTAAAGAAACAAGGAAGTGTATTGCCACTGAACTCCGGGGAGATCTCTTTGGGATATATGTTGATGTCTGTTTGAAGAGTTTGGAGAAATATCTAATCTCTAGATTATTCCAAGGCAGTACATACATATATATTTGGTACATGGGCTCTTGGGCCCTTTGTTTCTCAGACATACAGCCCAACACTCCCCCTCAAGATGGATGATAGATATCTATCATTCCCATCTTGTTACATGCCATATTACACTCTTTCACTCCTAATCCTTTTGTTAAACAGTCTGCTAGTTGATCTCTAGAATTTACATGACTCAACTCTAGTATACCATTGTCTAACTTCTCCTTAATAAAGAAACGATCGATCTCAACATGCTTTGTTCTATCATGCTGGACTGGATTATTAGCAATATTAATGGCTGCCTTGTTATCGCACCAAAGCTTCAAAGGACCTTTCCTTAGAACATTTAGTTCTGATAGGAGATTCCTTAACCATAACATCTCGCTCAATCCCAATGACATAGCTCTATACTCCGCTTCAGCAGTTGAACGAGATACAACCTGTTGTTTCTTGCTTCTCCATGACACCAGGTTTCCACCAACAAAGACACAATAACCAGAAGTTGATCTCCTGTCATCAAGACAACTAGCCCAATCAGCATCACAATAACCATCCACGTTCAAATGTCCATGGCTTGTGAACATGAGTCCCTTTCCAGGACTACTCTTCAAGTATCGAAGTATTCTATAAACAGCATCCATATGCCCACTCCTCGGATCATGCATATATCTACTCACAACACTTACGGCATAAGAGATGTCAGGCCTTGTATGACATAAGTAGATAAGTCGTCCAACAAGCCTTTGGTATCTCTCCCTATTCACTGGATCACCAGATTCAGCACATAACTTGTGATTTGGATCGATAGGTGTTGATGCAGGCCGACACCCAAGCATGCCGGTTTCACTTAATAAGTCTAGAACATATTTTCTCTGTGAGAGAACTATGCCCTTTGGGGATCGAGCAATCTCAATACCAAGAAAATACTTGAGGAAACCAAGGTCTTTCACCTCAAATTGCTTATTTAGATTGTCCTTCAAACGTGCAATCTCTACTTCATTGTCACCGGTGATGATAATATCATCCACATACACTGCTAGAACTGTAATCTTACGTCCACAATGGTGGTAGAAAACCGTATGGTCTCCATTGCATTGTTTGTAACCCATGCCGCATATCGCACGTTTGAATCTATCAAACCATGCTCGTGGAGACTGTTTGAGACCATACAAAGATTTCTTCAATCGACAAACCTTTCCAATTGCCTCGGGTTTAGAAAAACCTGGTGGAATCTCCATATATACCTCCTCTTGAAGATCACCATGCAAAAAGGCATTCTTAACATCTAGTTGGTGTAGAGGCCAACCAAAATTTGCAGCACAAGAGATTAATGTTCTTACAGTGCTCATCTTTGCTACTGGTGCAAATGTCTCATCATAATCAATGCCATATGTTTGACTGTATCCTCTTGCAACAAGTCTAGCTTTGTACCTTTCAACCTTCCCTTCTGGATTCTGCTTCACTGTGAAGACCCATTTGCAGCTAACAGGTTTCTTTCCTGCTGGTAGTTTCACGATGTCCCATGTTTTATTCCTTTCAAGAGCCCTTAGCTCCTCTAACATTGCCTCTCTCCATTTAGGATCATGTTGTGCCTCTTTCCAGTCTTTAGGAATGCTAACAGATTGTAGGGATGCAACAAATGCTCTATATGCAGGAGATAAATATGCATAAGAGACATAATTGCTAATGTCGTTCTCAAATCCATACCTTGGTGGAGGAACTCCAGCCTTGACTCGTGGATCCTTTCGCAATGCAATGGGTAAATCAACTGTAGAGGAGCCATTAACCTCAATCTCAGATGTTGATGAGACATCAACAACTTCTGGGCCATTATAAGGCACCAAAGTCGAAGAACTTTGTTCTGGAACCACCTCTGTAGCTTGTGCTTGAGATCTGATTTTCTTTCTTGTATACACTTGCGACACATTTTTGTGTTGCCATTTTTCACATGCCGACGAATCTTCCTGAGAAGATGTTGAACCAGTCACCACATCTCCACTCTTCAATTGAGGAACCGAGCCACCAATTATTGCTTCCATCTTTCTTGGTTGGTGATCACTTGACTCATTTCTTGTGTCACCATTCTCCCCCTCTCGACCAACATCATCCATGCTACTAGGAGAATCAAGATCAGAAAACAAAGAGCTCAAATCCGTTTTTTCTCCATAGAAAGGCTCGGACTCTCTAAATGTAACATCCATACTTATGAAAATGCGTCGTTCAGAAGGACTCCAACATTTATACCCCTTTTGCCCATTACTATAACCGATAAAGATGCACTTAATGGCTTGAGGATCCAACTTTCCAACTGAAGGTCTGTGATCTCTAACAAAACAAGTACACCCGAACACCTTTGGAGGAACTTTAAACTCATTCTTTCCATACAACATTTCATATGGAGTCTTCATCCCAAGCACTCTTGATTGCATGCGGTTAATGAGATAAGTAGCAGTCATAACTGCCTCACTCCATAAGAATTTTGGCACATTCATAGTATACATAAGTGATCGGGCTACCTCCAGCAGATGTCGATTCTTCCTCTCAGCTACGCCATTTTGTGGAGGTGTATCAGGACAGGAGGTCTGATGAAGTATTCCTTCAGCTGAAAGAAAACTACTAAATTCATTGTTCACATACTCTGTCCCATTATCAGTTCTGATAATTTTAACTTGTGTATTGAATTGATTCTTCACGCATGAATAGAAATCCTTGAAACATTTAAGCACCTCATTTTTATGCCTCATAAGATATATCCAAGTCATACGGGAGTAGCAATCTATAAATGTCACAAAATACTTCATTCCACTCACCGAGATGACCGGGGATGTCCACACATCAGAGTGGACTAACACAAAAGGTGATATGCTTCGGAGTCCTCTACTCACATAGGATGACCTGGTATGCTTCCCATACTCACATGCATCACATACTAATTTCGTCTTGTCCACTTTGCTCATAATATCAGGAAATACTTTGCTCATAGTGTCAAAGGACATATGGCCCAACCGACAATGTTGGAGTATTACCTTAACTTCTTCTTCACTAGCAGCAACCACCAAAGCAGTACATTCAGACTTATCAGTTCTTCTATCCAAGAACCATAGGCCATTACGTCTTATACCAGTCCCAAGCATTTTCCCTGTTTTTCTATCCTCAATTAAACAATTCTCTCTATCGAGAGTAACACGACAATCCATATGATCCACCAGAGCACTCAAAGATACTAGATTAACTGGGAATGAGGGAACATATAAAACTGATGATAATGTAATTGAAGGAGTGCACCTCACAGTACCCATACCTTGAATAGGTTGAGCAGTTCCATCGGCCGTTTGAATGGTCTCTTTGCGTGTTGGAGGATATGGAACATATGATGCAAATTCAGTCGATGTCCCCGTGACATGCCTAGATGCCCCCGAATCTAATATCCAATTTTCATGAAATGTTTTCGTAGCAGGACGAGCAAGATTGACAACGTTCCCAAGAACCATTGACGTCTCCTCTCGTATTGGGGAGATATTCTCTTCACAAGGATCCACTGAACTTGACAATAATACTGAACTCTTCGCTAAAAAATCTTGAGCCAACTTCTCAAGTTCCTTTGGTGTGAGTAGTTCAGACAGCTTCTCAAATACCTGCTCAATTATTTTGCTTTCCCCCATCGTTCCTTAACTGCAGTGGAGCAGCTAAACAACACAACCAAACTTGCACAGATACTCTTCTTCCTCAAGCAGTTTGTGCTCCTCTTCCTGTCGTTACACTGTAGCAGCAGCCAGAGAGAACAACCTCTGTCACCACGAACTAGCACCAGACCAGCTGAGCACGAATTTGTGCCTGCCTCACGCCAATGCTCAACACAACAATTCAACACCAGGAGCTTCCTACCTCCTTTGCTCCTCTCTCACCCTTCACACGCACACACAAGCACTACTTTCCAGAACCAAGTAACCAAGCAGCCAAGAAGCTCACCGGCAGCAGCACCTCACCGGCAGCAGCACCTCACGCCTTTGCGCCTCCAAAATCTGGTCGCCCCTCTGCAATCAGTGCACACCACTGCCTCAACACGCCTCCAACTCCAGGACACAGTTGCCGCCGGCTCCGCCACGAGCTCCTCCCTGCACGCGCGTCTCTGCCGCAGCTCCCCGATGCACGCACCTCGCCTGCTGCTCCCACCACGGCTTCAGCACCTCAGCCAGCTTTCTTCACTGCCGGCTGCCGCCCACGCTGAGTCACGCACTCGCGAGTTGTCGCCTGGTCACGGCAGCGCCGCCACCGCCGCCACGGAGGATCGTTCGGCTCTGTATACCATGAAGAGTTTGGAGAAATATCTAATCTCTAGATTATTCCAAGGCAGTACATACATATATATTTGGTACATGGGCTCTTGGGCCCTTTGTTTCTCAGACATACAGCCCAACACTGTTCACCGTGCACCACGCACAAAACCTACATGGTTCTTTTTGTGCGCTATCTCAATGGCAAGGGCGAGGTCACAGAGAGGCCCCTCGGAATTGTGCCAGATCCTGATGTCTGTCATCCAGATCTTAAGGCAGCAGTGGATAAAATGCTTTCTGAAGCTGGATTGAGCTGGTCGAATGTGCGTAGCCAAGGATATGGCCTGTTAGGCTACGATCGTGAGATCATTACTGAACCAATGGCATCCATCATTAAAGAAAGTGCGTCTGCCTACCATGTTCATCCTCATTTGTGCCAGCTGCATTCCACTCTTATATTTGCTTCCTATGGTCAGTTTGAGGTTTACGAGGTTTTCCAACTAATCGATGTGTTGTCAAAACTAGTTAAGGATTGTCCTCAGTTCACTGAAAAGGTCTGTACCCTAGTCCGAGATCGAGGGGTGAACCTAGACAACGACCTTAAGAAGACTGGCGAAACAAGTTGGGGTTCATACTATGAGGCACTAGTAACATTTGCTTCTTATTTTACTCCAGTTTTGGATGCTCTTGAGTTTGTGGAAGAAACCACCACAGATTCTGATCACAGATATCTGGCCTATAAAATACTTAAAGAGTTGTCCTATGACTTTGTTTTTGGGTTGCTCTTGATGCAAGATGTGCTTGGCGTTACGAATGAGTTATCACTGGCTCTGGGCAGGAATGGCCTGGATGCTGAAAACTGCATGGCTCTCCTGCAGGATGCCAAGAAACAACTGCAGACAATGAGGGATGAAGGGTGGACATATTTTCTAAACAAAGTCAGCTTGTTTTGCAGTGATAACGAGATCCCCGTACCCAATATGGGAGACACATTCAAAGACAAGTATAGATTGAGGGGTGAGAAATCTACAACGATGACAAACCTGGAGCACTACCGTGTTGGTTTCTTTGAAAACGTTGTCAATATTCATCTCAATGAGCTCAACATGCGTTTCAGTGAGCAAAGCTCAGCGTTATTTCTTCTCTCATCATGCCTAAATCCACGGAACTCTTTCCAAGCTTTTGATAAGGACAAGCTAACTGAATACGCTCAGTTCTATCCGTCTGATTTCTCTGGTTCTAACATCATGGCACTGGATCTGCAACTTAAAGCCTTCATATCAGATGTTCACAATGATATCAGATTTTGTGGAATGAATACACTGAGCGCTCTTTCTATGAAGATGGTGGAGACAGGCAAGAGCTCCATGTATCCGCTGGTTTATCTGCTACTGAAGCTTGCCCTCATCCTTCCTGGGACACCTGCTACCGCCGCAAAGACAGCCTCTTCTGCAATGAAATTCATAGATAGCACAATTACGAGAGAACCCTGCAACCAATGGTTCTGTGACTGCTTATTGTTATACCTGGAGCGTGACTTACCCGGAAACATTAGCAATGACGCTGTCATTGCATCTCTCTAAGGCTGTCAGTTGTATTGCCTATCGGAGTGTGGATGCAGGGACCGAAAAAATAGCCTTGTAGTTCTCTTATCGCAGCGGGCCAGTGTTCATGGACTATCGGCGTTGCCAAATTCAGCTCTGTTATGCACTATGCACTGTTATGTAACGCAGCTTTTATTTGTTCGTCAGAATGTTTTCAGTTTATTTATGAAGAGATTAGTTTGGACTTATGCGCCTTTTATTTTATTATTTTGAACGGAAATGTGCACCTTTTTATGTCAAAACTAATTTAAATTTTGATATATATGACAGACCTGGAGAAGAGTCTGGTGTCTGCCTTCGCATATCTAGTATCTCTTGAGTATGCATTTTCTTGCATGCCGTAAGCGTGGATACTTATTGATTATTAAATTTAAATAATAATAACTTACAATAACACAAGCCGTGGCCAGTCTGAGCGCTTGCTCGGTTGGTACTTGATAAATGATGACGTTGAGCGTCTTACTCACCTGGGCATATTATGATGATCGGTACAGAGGGGCGATATTAGTCGAAGGTGACAGGGCCGGAATTGTTCTCGGCGATGCAAAGGTCTTCTATGAATTGCTTCGCAGACACTGTAAAATTATACTTGTACAAAATGCATTCAAACTTATACTCCCTCCGGTTTTAAATTGTTGACGCCATTGACTTTTTTCGTTACGTTTGACCATTCGTCTTATTCAAAGTATTAGTTCAAACATGCAAAGTAATAAGCTATATTTTAATTTTCTTTAATGATAAAATAAATCATAACAAAATATATGATAAATTTTTAAATTTTTTGAATAAGACAAATGGTCAAACATAACTAAAAAATGGTCAAACATCAACAATTTAAAACCGAAGGGAGTACTCCATACATTTCTTTTTGTTGCTATTAGATTATGTCACTTGGATTATAAGGGCTAAACTACAGTGTTAGCCTTCTTGACAACCCCAGCACTCCTTAGCTCCTCCCCTCTCCTTCTGCTATTAATAGTAGAAAAGAGTGCTTATGTGGCATAGTAGAAAAAGTAGTACTCTACCGACATAGTAGAAAAAGTTTACACAAAAGTCTTGTAAGATCTCTGATACACTTTTTTTTTTAAGAAAATGATTAGGAGATACTATTTTGGAAAAGATTTTGCAGAGACTCCTCGGAACAAGAATTCATAGACAACTTTTCAGAATTGTTTCTTCCATAGACACTTTACAACTCTCTAAAAAAGTGTTAGTATCTCACTAAAATTATTGATAATTAGCACGGGCCACCGGTCAATGACCTCAAGGCACCGTGCTGTTCGGCATATCTCGTTCCGAGGTGAGGTAAGAGCCGGCTGGCTTGTTGGTCAGATCAATGACCAACGAGCAGCATGCGGCGTGGGCATCACTTTTCTTTTCTTTTTTGAAACATTATACATATGAAGATATTCACAAACATGCACGAGTTCTAACACTATGAACACACGCATACAAACCCTACCTATGTGAGCACCTCTGAATTTGGTGCTAATTGTCGTCCTTGGATCTATTGAGTCGTCTCTGGCAGCTTTCGATTGCCCCTTCGTTGGTTGAAGTATGGGTGTTGTTCTATACTTGATGTGGTGGAAGAACGACCATATTGAGTTGACTGTGCCCACTGGAAGACATTAGAAGTTGCATACTGGAGACGCTTTTTTGTTCTTTTTTTTTCTTTTCTAGTTTGTTTCATCGGTGTAGCGTTGATGCACTTCTGATGATGGCCGACTTATGTCGGTGGTTGTATTTGGTTGTAACCTTTCTAGAAATCAAGGCCACTATGGTCGTAGCTTTTCTGAGGGCCAAGCCGGGGATTAATACAATCTTCCCATTATCTAAGAAAAAATGTGAGCACCTTTGAAAGATTGGGCTGACTGGTCTTGAAATTCACAAAGTCATCATCTCATCGTCGATAGGAACATCGCCTCCAATTGAGCATGCAACATAGGCATCACTTGTATAACAGTAATAAGCATTGTTGAGGAAGCTGGGCTAGGCAACAAAACATTTGAAAGGTGGACAAGATGTTGTGACCCACACAACGGGCCATACAAACCCCCTATTAGTGAATGAAAAACCAACTAAAAATCGTGTCCGGTTTGGTTTCATCAGTTCGCCAGTTTTTGATAAAAATAATTTGAAAGACTTTTAAAATTTGGAAAGTTTTAGAAACTTTCGTTAGACTTTTAAAATTTGATAAAAATAATTTGAAAGACTTTTAAAATACACGAACAGTTCAATACTGCGTGTCAAATAAATATTATATTCAGCAGAGGGAGTTCGGTAGCACCGGGGCATGAGGTTTGTGGTTCGACTCCTACCGGCCCATATTTTTGCTGCGTGTGGACGTATTTTTGCATGGGTCTCGCTGGGAGGCACGAAATTTGCGTGGAGCGCGGTCGTTCACTTTTTCGTGGCGCGCGGTCGTTTTGCATGGTGTGCTGTAGCGAGGCGGGAGATGGTTGCACTCAGCGTTGGATTTCATTTTCGTGGCACAACTGTTCGTTTTTGCCTTTCGCTCAACGCGCGCCACGAAATATTTGGTTGCTGGCGCGTTGCTGGGCAGGTGACGCTTCGTTATCGTCCTCTATTTAAACAAATCTCTCTCCCCATCATTCCTCGCTCGAATACTCCCAGCCCCAGGTTGATGTGTGCTGATGCATGGTTGAACAAAAAATGGATTTTGATCTTAACATGCTGCCTCCCAGCAATGTGTTTCTTTTTCACTTGCCATCGCAAGCCTCTTCAGCTTCATCTCGATATCTTCCACGGCAGCGGCATCTTCATCTTGGAGTCAGGGACGACGAGCTCCTCGGCAGGCTCGAGCTTGACGTCGGGCACGAGCTCGACGGCGGCCTCGCGCTTGACGTCGTCTTCATCCTCGAAGTCAGGGACGTAGAGCTCGACCTCGCGCTTGACGTCGACCTCGCGGGGTCGCTTCCGCTCCATGGCGTTGCCGGTCACTAGGTCGTCGCCCTCGACGGCGTCGTACGTGCAGTCGCTTCCGCTCCATGGCTGCCGGTCGCTCGCTGAGGTTGCCTTCGTTCTCCTCGCATAAGCTAGACGCCGGAGGCTCACTGTTTTATGCACGCAACCATCAAAGGCGCAATTAAACTAGACGCCGGAGCCGAAGTGCATTGGGAACTGCATGGCATTAACACAGCGCACGCGTATGCAAGGGTAGTATCGTCCGGACTTGATGAAAAACTTCCCAACGACATGTTTTGTGATACTCCTGTGAAATGCCTCAATAGCCATCACAGACCAAAAGGGGCTACTCGCGTAAGTAGTGTACAAGTTAGTAGTAGTGTGAAAGGTGATCGCGTCCCCAAAGTGTGGCTCCTTGGCCGACACGTACGCGCGCGAGTGCTTCTTCACCTAATTTTAAAGGTGCTAGCATAATTAAGAGAAAAATTCTTGAAATTCAATAATCTTGAAACCAATATCTCAGTTTAGTCTGCAAGAAAGTGCAATCAACACTGAAGGTAATATATTCCTGAATTTTAAGGAACAACATCAATAACTTAGAGGTTTCCTCTTCCTTATTTGGAATATTAGTCTTTCTTGTTTCAGTTGTTTTCTTCTTCTGTGCCATCTTGATCAAATTATTTTGATATATTGTATTTTGCCTTTGTTTTTTCTGTGTTTGCAGGAACCACATTCAGTTTTCATTTACTCCTTATTGTTTTCATGGAGGGGCTCGCAGGTCGATGTGTTGTGCACAGCTTGGGCTGGGTGTTCACCTCCCAGTGTAGTACCAGTTTGGGTCGCTGGACTTCAAGGTACTTGTCTTTGCTGCAGTAGATTTGAAACTAAGTTAATTTTCCTTCTTTTGAATCTGTCGGATCAAGTGCAGACCAATGGTATATTATATTACAAATATCTATATTGTGAATGTGTCATTATGATAGGTAGTGTTCATTAGTGCACCGAGAAGATATGTAATATAAGCAAAGGTGCCGTGACTGGAAGAGAAGATGAACACACATGTTCAAAGTTTGTTTTTAGAATGCCGTGACCGGAAGAGAGGATGAACACATGTGTTCCTTAAAAAGTTTGTTTTTAGAATATTCCTCTGTACTTATATGAAAACATTTTCCATGAAGTTCTAGCGACTTAGGGTCATGCATTCCTTAAAGTTTGTTTTTAGAATATTCCCCTGTACTTATATGAAAACATTTTCCATGAAGTTCTAGCGACTTATGCTTACAGAATTGACCACTTTTGGTCCTTGAAGCCTCCTCTCCTTTTATCCAGTTTATTTTTTGTTTGCTGCGACAAAGATATTCCGAGGAAGCTTGGAGAAATTTTAAAAGTGCAGTCTTTCCTGCAAAGCGCCAAACTGCAGCAGCTCGTGCAAGTGAGATGAATACACACTTGCTGTTACTTCCCGTGAATATCGACCTATTGCCGCGTGATGGTTACAAAACAATGCTTGAAGTGAAATTTGTTAAAGAGGAGGATGTGCATTCTTCTGTCGTCAGACTTTATCCCTTAAATTCATTATTTGTAATTTCCTTCATTCCTGACGCGGGGTTAGGGTTCGGGTTACCGGGGACGCGCGGCAGCGGTGACCTTCATTCTTGACGGCTATATAGAAGGTTTCAGGAGGCAGCGGTCGGCTCGGCGGTGGGTGGCGCGAGGTTGACGATGGACACACTGTCGGAACAGCGAGGAACGCGTGGCGCAGCGCGGTAGGGGACGTGTGATTGACGTGTGAACAGCGAGGAACGACCGGAAGCGCGATAACTACCCCTAAGAAAAATATTCGTATACAACCTGCCTTACTAGAGAAGTACAAGGGCATTTGTGGCATTTCACAACTCGGAAACTGCGTGAAGTATTGTTGATTGCACGCATGGAGCTTCTCCACCGCTGGAGTGTTGAACAGACCACCGCTGGAGTGTTGAACAGAAGGCTGATTTAGCTGCTTAAACCCTAACTGACACTGATTTCGATCGACGCTTTCTTGATTCTTCTGTACCAATATCTCTGGGCGCTAACATAAACTAAGGTCGTGATCTTTAGATGATGCAACCAAAGTTTCTCCTATTAGAAACAGCAATGGCGTGACGTGTCTGTCACGCACGGTTGCAGCCGACAGGCTCCAGATCCATCACGTTAGATGATCGAGTAGTTTAGCATTTTGTTCGGCATCTCGTCGTTCCGGGGTTGTTCAACGTGCCAGGCTCGAATAACATTTTCTACGAGGCACGCAACTCACGCTTCGGGTCCGGACTCGAAGCATCTCGCTTTGAGTCGCGGTCACTCGCACGACCGTTCTTTCGTCCGCTTCGCCGCCGGCCGCCGCACGCGGGAGCACGCCGGCGAACCCGACCGAGCTCTCTCCTCGTATCCCTCCTCCTCCTCCTCCTCGTCATCTGGATCGGCGGAGAGCGGCGGAGATCCACCCGACTGGAGCTGGGGCTGGCTTCACTTGCAGGTAACGAACCCTACACGGACTCACACAAATCTCCGCCTCTCCTCCGTCAAATTAGTCGTGTTGTTTTCTCGCATGGTGGAGCGGTGGATGCTACCCCGTTCGTCCATGGCGCTGGTCGGGACCCAGGTTGCGGCCGTGCGGGCGCAGCTCATTTCGCCTTGTATATAATTTTAGTGGGGTCGACTGTCAAGTCAATCAAGTGTGCTCCCCAGGTCCCGCCCCTGCCTGTTGGATTTGGATTCCCACATTGATTGTCGAGGTGCTGTTATGGTCGGGGTTGCCTTTCCTAATTTGTGGATGATTTTGCTTGTTTGCTCGGTTCCTTGATTGTTCTGACAGTGTGGCTTGGTTAGGCAACCACACTCCGTGCATAATGTACCTTGCCTTTTGTCCGAGAATCCAAACATAGTTGTCTATTTTGTTTGCTTACCAATAGCGTGTTGCCTAATTTAGTTGATAGGGGGTGGAGAACAGTGATGACCAACTGCAAAACCAAATGTTTGCGACCACATTTCATCTTGCAGTCTTCAAAGTTTACTGCAAACGTACTAGAGATGGGTTCTTGAACATAAATGTTCTTTAGTGTCCACTGTTTTTCACTCCTGGCATCTTGTTTTCTGTCCGGATCATGTGGACTGATGTTCTCATCTTCAACAGAATCTGTCCGTCAGAGCGATCGAACGGCGCAATGGCACAGAAGTGACATCTTGGTCAACAATGACACGTTTTGTTTATATAAACGACGACTCATGCCGGAATTCACACTGTGATAATCGAATATCCAATACCAAATATACTTTATGGAACTTTCTACCAAAGAACTTATGGGAGCAATTCAGGTTTGTATCTGTTCATCAAATATAAAAGCAGTTACTTCTCTACCTTACGTTTCTTGAGCAGCATGTGTATCTGTGACATTTTTGCCCTGATAGTTGCAAGTTGGTCAGTTTTATGGGTTGCTTCATTTTCAGTTGACCGACCCGTGATTTCTGTTGTCTGGACATGCCCCGCAGAAGTTATTTCTCATACTATTCAATCTATGCTGAAATTTTTGTGTGTTAATGCCAGTAGGTAGTGCAATGCTTGAGCCCATTCCTGCTTGAGCCCATTACCTTCATTTTGTTTGGGGGATTGCCTGCAGTCGTAGATCAGTATGTCTGCTGTCAAATATATATGCACCTGATAGTAACCAGAGACAATTGCTTCATTGTAATTTACTAGCTCTGCAATTTATAAGTATAATTGACCTCTACTCCAGTATATAGAGCTCATAATTGCAATGTGAGGCATTAGTCTTCTTAAGCATCTTGTCGAGTATCTGTAGTAACTCTTTGTTTTCTTATTTTAGGGAATTTAATCAATATTTGTTCTTATGTAGTAGATTACTTTGGTTTCCATGTGCCAGAAAATAATAGTCTGAAAGATTGGGTTCACTCTTCTAAAAATTTCAGGCGTTTCATGAATCAGTATTTTCTGCTAATAGCCTGCCTTCAGTTGTGGTCCACGATTACGCCTGTAAGTCCAGCAACCACATGGGGTCCACTTATCATCATTTTCATAGTCTCTGCTTCAAAAGAGGCTTGGGACGATTACAATAGGTATCTTTCTGACAAGAAAGCAAATGAAAGGAAAGTGTGCGTGGTAAAAGATGGCATCCATAGACAGGTTATTTTCTTTTCTGTCCTCCATTCTCCTTTAACTTGATCGAAAACATAAACGTCTTGAGCCTATTGTAAGTTGCATGGACATTTGTGTTTTGAGCTGCTAGGACATATAGTGTCTTAATCTTGTTCGGATGTACAGTGTGCACGACAAAATTCATTTCGCCTAAAGGCATTCTACTTGTGAATTCAGTAAGAAGAGAAGAACCTTCTGAAAACCCTTGTATGTAATCCTTAGATGAAAAGAAACTTCTGTAAAGTTCTTTCCATGTCCTGTCATTCAGCTGCTGCTTTTTCCATCTCAGTGTCGCAAATGTGACACAAACCTGACCTAGCACTATTCAGTACGGTGCTTGACTTGAAAATACCATATTAGTTCTTGTTTGATTTATCTGATATCTATTTCAGAGAAGCAAAAAGTCGTGAGCTCAGTTTTCAGGCCCTTATGCATCATCGTCGCCCTTATGTGGGCTACGTGATGGAAATTTTGTTGCAAACATTGTTTTGTTGCAAATAGTGTTTTCAATTGTTGCATGAGTGGGTCTCGCAATATTTGCAACATTCAATATTTGCAAATTTCAATATTTCAAAACAGCGCCTGCAACAAGTAGATTGAAAACACTAGCTAACTTCACAAGATTGAAAACACTAGCTAACAGCGCCTGCATAAATTCCCAGCGCTGAGCCCATTTTCACAAGATATGTATCTAGCTAACTTAAATTACTTTCAAAGAATTTGCTTGATCATCTGGTACAGTGGTGTGGTTTTCTTTCTTCCCCTTGTTGGAACTGGTATATCCACTGATATGTTCTGAAACATAAGCAGTGATAGAAATGGTACTTGGGAGGTTCTGTATTGATAATGTGGATGAAGCATGAAGTTCTGGGGAATATTTTTCTTTGAAACTGAAGAAAATTATGTTTTAATAATGAATTTTGGATTGCTTGGATTTGTTTATAAAATATTGGTTATTTGACTGCGTCCGTGCTTTGTTTTCCAGATCAAAGCACAGGAGATACATGTTGGAGATATAGTGTGGCTCCATGAGAATGATGAGATACCATGTGATCTTGTTCTTATCGGAACATCTGATCCTCAAGGCATCTGCTATGTTGAGGTAAATGAAAATCAAACTGTAGCCACAGTCCATATGTTTATTTGTTGTACATATTACAGCAATTTATGATGTATTTCATGGATGCATACCAGTATTACATGAATTTATGATGTATTATCAGCAAATGCTTAAGTGTTATCTCCACTTGTGCTTCAGACTGCTGCTTTGGATGGTGAAATTGACTTGAAAACAAGACTAATTCCTTCAATTTCTGCTAACTTGTCAGCAGAGCAGCTAGGGAAAGTCAAGGTCAGCCTTTCTGCACTTCGGCTTCTTGGACATGGACATTTCCCATGCCTTTTCTCTTTACCTCTTTTTGAACTGAGCAGGGTGTAGTCGAATGCCCCGACCCGGACAATGACATTCGAAGATTTGATGCTAACATGCGCCTGTTTCCTCCTATCACTGATAACGAGAAATGCCCTTTAACTATCAACAATACACTTCTTCAATCTTGTTACTTAAGGTACACAGAGTGGGCATGTGGAGTTGCAGTTTACACAGGTAAATATAGAGTTGATGCTGCTGTATTTGTTCTGCTTGAGGCACTTGCGGTGCAAGTAGCTGATGCGACTTATGTTCTATGAGACATCATTAAACTCCAAAATCTTTCATGACAGGCAACGAAACCAAATCAGGAATGAGCAGGGGAACTGCAGAGCCCAAGCTCACTGCTGCTGATGCAATGATAGACAAGCTCACTGTTGCGATATTCATGTTTCAAATTATTGTTGTTCTTGTGCTAGGTTTTGTTGGCAATATCTGGAAGGACATTCAAGGTCTTAAGGTTATATTTCTTTATGATAAGTATTTGTTGGGGAACAGAAATACATTGTAGTTTCAATGCAAATTGTCTAGTATCTTATGGGCATTCTCCACTGTTTGTTGTGATACAGATGATTAGATTTTTGAGGACTTGAAAGGACATTTTTGAGATTTTTTTATTTAATCAGATAACTTCCTTCTTTTATGCAGCAATGGTATCTTATGTACCCTGCGGAGGGACCATGGTTTGATTTCTTGGTTATCCCATTACGCTTCGAGCTATTGTGTTCAATAATGATTCCTATCTCCATAAAGGTATGATGATAGTTTGCATCATTATGTCCCCTTACTCTATTGCTTGTTTTGAAGTATCCCACCTTACATGTTTACACAGTATTATGCTGTACTCGTTGATATCCTACAGCAGGTAGTTTTTTTTTTTGTTTCTGTGGAGACCCTTCATGTACATTTTAGATTGGTAACACTGGTTGACATGTATGTACGTATTTATGTAGAGGTTCCAGCTTTAATACCTGAGGCTGAAATCCCACCTTGCCCAGTCATCTATCTTGTCCAAGTTTACTCCTGTTAAAGTCGTGTGCTGGAAGTTTAGGGTTGGGAATAAATCCATGGTTCACTTTACTTCACTTTTGGATTTCTGTTTTTTGTATTAATGTTCAAGAGCTCTGACTGTGATGAACTAACTTTGTCTAGTTTACCATAGTTCTTCATCCCTGCATGTGGATCTATAGAAGTGTGTTGGATTTTCTCAAACCTTGTAGATCCATTTATGCTGGTGCAAATGATTATTTATTTGTTTATTTATTTCAAGACCACCAGATAAGGTTTACATTTTTTACAGTTCCGTGACCTGTGCAGTATAATCTTTAAAATTTTATTTTTCCTTTGGTTGTAGGTCAGTCTTGATTTGGCTAAAGGTGTATATGCGAAGTTTATTGATTGGGATGAACAAATGATTGATCATGAAACAAGTACACCTGCTCATTCAGCTAAGTATGTGACGTGCTTTATCGATTTATGTAAATCTATATTTTCATCACATCTGCATTCATTTCATAGAGCTTAAATAAATGTTATACTTCAGCACGGCAATTAGCGAGGACCTTGGGCAGGTTGAATATATTTTGAGTGACAAAACTGGGACACTAACAGAGAATAGAATGATCTTCAGAAGATGTTGCATAAGCGATACTATGTATGGAAATGACAATGGAGATGCTTTAAAAGGTTATCCACTTACTCCAGGTTTTCTTTCCATTCAACTAGGGGACACTGTTTGTCCTCTTCGTTTTAGGAGTGCTTAATTGTGCAAATGTGACATCTCGGTTGCTGGCAAGTGGAAACTCATAGAGAAGCGCATAATTTCTATAACTTTATATATTTATGCCTGACAATGTTCATGAAACATTTCTTGGGAGGGATGGAAGTACTCTAGGAGATACATACTTACATAGTTTTACAGAAAAAAAAAAACGTAATTAATGAATTTTTCTACAGAGCAAGGGGTAGAGATGAACTGTTTTGTTTTGCATTATGGAACAGTGAGGTTGAGTTTCAGAACTTCATGGTATCCAATATTCCAAGGTGCTTCTAGAATAGAATCTAGACTGCTAGTACACTTCCAACATCATGTGGTATTATATGCTGGAAGTTCTATTCAGTTTATTCTGATACTCGTTAATAAATTGTTTGTTGCGCCAAATTTGTCCCCAAAACTTACCTATTATTTGGTCTCTGACGTTTCCTCTACTTAGATGTCAGGCTTCTGAATGCTCTCTCAAGTAATGATCCTGATGTCATCAAATTTCTTATGGTGATGTCTCTTTGCAATACAGTGGTTCCTATCAAAAGGCAAGTAGGTAGTTTCTTTCAATACTGTATTCTGCAAATTCATGCTCTTTGTTCCTTATATACCTTCAACTTTCAATACTTTCAGCAACGATGGCACTGTGTTATACAAAGCCAACAACTTAAAATGGGGCCACCCACGTGGTTTATGGACACAAATGGATCTGTTTCTTGGGATGTGTTTGCAAGTTGATAATCAAATAGCAATGAGAACATCTGATACATATTATGGTGACAGTTTAGAGAAAAAACAATGGATCATGTTGATCTACTGAGGGAGCAATTGAAGATCTTATCAGGGGAGGTGGCACTCCATACAAGTGTTCTAAAGCGCCTCGCAGAGGAAGCTGCAAGAAGAACAAATGATCGGATTGAGGTAATCTGAATACGCAAAGGTTTTTTTCAGTATGTAATAACAAGTGTTCTTTTTTTTTTCCTGAAACTGTATGTATTTGAAGATGGAAATGAAGAAGGTCAGTGACGAGATTAAGGGCAAGAAGCAGCACATAGCATATCTGGAAAGACAGATTAAAGGGAAGCTCGATCAGTTGGACGTTCCACTGGTTGTATTATCTGCATCAATTGGTTTTCAACTGTTTTATTCTTTGAACTGTACATACATATCAAACTGTTGCAATGATTTTGCAGTCTCACACAAAGCTACTGGAGCAACTCAATGAGAAAGCCTTCGAACTTGAGGTGTATAAATTATCTGGAGAGTATGCTTCTTGTATATATGTTTCTAAAAATATTTATTAGCAAAATGGAATAGGAATAAAAGCATGTTGCTATCAAGAAAGAACTTTTTAAATTTCGTATTGTGGTGACCAGAGGGTAAAGAAGTTAATGTAGTTGATAGGGATCCACCCTAGCTCATGCTGAACCTGGAGGGAAATGCAAAAGAAGTAAGACTAGGGACTAGAATATAAAAACCCCAAATGCTTCCACGAGAACACGATTGTAGTGGAAGGGGTACTAGGACGTTCTCATTCTTGCCCAACCACCACGCAACTTAGTGAGGGTATTAAATTAAATTCACCGCTGGTTAAAGTTTCTTTAGTGTTCCCTAGGTGCTAAGGATCCCTGACCTAGGATATCATACAACAATATTGTTTCTGCATTGTTAATGTGCTATTTTTGTTACTTGTAAATTTCACAAAACTGCAAATATTTGTGATCTTGTATCAGAAAAGTACAACTTTTGGTGCTAGTTTCAGAAAACTACAACAACTAAGACACTCTATTTCAGAAAACCACAACGTTTGTGTCCGGTCCCACTAGTCCGTCTTAGCTTTAGAACAGTTGCACTTGTGGCACCAGACAGAAAAGTAATTTTCTGAAACAGGGTGTCAAAATTGTTGTAGCTTTCTGAAACTAGCACCAAAAGTTGTTGTTTTCTGATACAAGAGCTCAAATAGTTGTAGTTTTGCGAAATTTACTGATGTCATTTTGAATTTTGCGCAGCTCAAGACTGCAGATAAAAGAATAATGCAAGACCAGCTAAAGCAAACGGTAATCATTTGGTTGTAAGTTAATCCAAACAACAGAAAAAGGTCTTATGTCAGTTCCGAATTCTTTTGTTATCAGGCAAGCCGATGCCACGAATTGCAAGAAACAGTTGCTCACTTGAAAGAACAGCTTTCTGAAGCTCTTGAAGCTAATGAGTTATTGTCCAAAAGCATTATAATGCAGAATGCAGACATCGGTCATCAAGTTGGATCACAAGTTCACACAGGAAATTTAGTATCTATGGACGTCTCTGGTGAACTGCAAAAGGCACAGCAGGTTTGCCTTTTCCTGCACTTGGTCCAAAATTATTTCAGTCAACTGCAGTATTTTTCTTTTTGTTGCAGTAGATTTGAGGAATTTTCTGCTGGTCATATTTGAGTAGCTTGATTGACATTTCACTTCTCCGATTTTGTCGGTGCTAATAGTGGAAGGCTGGCAGTTTTTGGCACACATACTGAGTCTGTACTGATCATACGATAAGATTTTCCTAAATGCTGCTAATGTATTTTTTCCCAGCCACATATTCAATGCTGCCGAAATACCAATTATCACTTAATGTAGTTAATATTTCTCTTAGCTAATCCTGAGAAAGGGCTTCCAATGGGGACATCAGAAGTTGTGTTCACAGGAAGGTTGAAAAACCTGTGCATTACTGTCGAACATAGAATGTAGCGTCTGGTGTCGTGAAACTTAATACGTAATGTACCTTTGATGAAGCATCATTTTAATATAGAAAATTTGGTTTCGATGTTCTTGTTATCAGTATCGCACTATTGTGGCATTGATAGAGGATCTGTTGATGCACCCTTTTGATTAACTCCAGCTATCCACACATTGGTTTCGAGAGAGCTGGTGGGTTCCTTTATTGTAAGGTATGAAACATTGCCTCTGGAATCAAAAGGTTTTAGGCTAAGTAGGTCTAAAACAGAATACATGAAGTGTAACTTCGGTGATACGGGGCAGGAGGATGGAGATGTCAGCCTCGATGGTCAAGTAGTACCCAAGAAAGACACCTTTCGTTACTTGGGATCGATGCTACATAAAGATGGAGATATCAATGACGATGTCAGTCATAGAATTAAAGCTGGATGGTTGAAGTGGCGTCAAGCTACAGGTGTCTTTTGCGACACTAAAGTGCCACAAAAGCTAAAAGGTAAATTCTACAGGACAGCGATCCGACCTGCTATGCTGTATGGAGCAGAATGTTGGCCAACTAAAAGAAAGCATATCCAGCAACTCAGTGTAGCAGAGATGCGTATGTTGCGATGGATATGTGGCCACACAAGAAGGGATCGAGTCCGGAATGACGACATACGTGAGAGATTAGAGGTGGCACCAATTGAGGAGAAGATTGTTCAACATCGCTTGAGATGATTTGGGCATGTGCAACGAAGTCCGGAGGAGGCGCCTGTGAATACGTCGTCCCGAAAATATGAAGAGAGGCAGAGGTCGACCACCTTTGACATGGCAGAGTCGGTGAAGAGAGAACTGAAGGACTGGAATATTGCTGAGGAGTTAGCTATCGATAGGAGAGAGTGGAAGAAAGCAATCCACGTGTCGGAACCTTGATTTCTCTTTTTTTAATCCTTTTAAAAAAAACCCTCCTTTTTTTAAAAAAACTTTTTTCTTTTTTCTTTTTTCTTTCTCTCTTTTTTCTTTTTTTCTCTCTTCTTTCTCTTCCATCCTGTTTTGCGCTTTCTCGTTTTGGTTGGTTTTGCCTCTCTTGTTGGTTCCTGCAGTTTTCATCTCTAGCCTACCCCAACTTGCTTGGGACAAAAAGGCTTTGTTGTTGTTGTTGTTACAATAGCACACGGTGATGCTATGTACTCCTCATACGCGTGAATGATTCAATACTAGACTAGGAATACGACTCTAAAATTAGAGTCTTAATCTATTACTATATCTCTACAATTACCATGTGGCATCAGCACTAAGATTTGCTTTATATTTGGCATTCTTTTTTGCATCATATATATTTATGGAACTCTCCACTTTTCGGTAAGTTGCAGGCACCGCCAGTGACGAACAGATGAGGCAGGCTGCTTTATCCACAGCTTCTCAGCTTGGAAGTAGCACTTCAGGACAGCGAGTTGATAGGCAACAGCTTACACTATCTCCAGGTGATTTGTGAATTTCTATTACCTTGCAATTCTATCTGCTGATACATTGGTAGGGCACCAATTATTTCACATATTGTTTTATTTAATTTGAAGTTCGAAACTAAATAACTTTAATATAAGATGAAGCTTAACTAGTTTACGAGTTCATAGCTGCATAGTAGTGACGTTTGGTCTAACATGGTACCAGAAGGTAATGTTTGTACTGGTGTGGAGGTCTAGCGATGGTCGAAGCAGTGGAAAGCGAACGATAAGTATGTTCTCCTGGCTACCTATGTCGAGATCATAAAAGACAAAGGCCAATACTCCGGGTCATATAAAGATGTCTGGAAGAAGCTTAAGACCCTCCGGGACCAAAAGAAATTTAACTATGACCCCTTCCCGAGCGAGAAATGTATCAAGCAGAAAATACGGAGAATGAAGAAGACATTACAGAAATTACAAAGCCGCCCAAGTGATTACAAAAATCAACCTGAAACCAAAAGGGATTACAACCAGCGGAGGCTCCTAAAAGTGTGTCCAGAGGAATGGCTGGGTAATAGTATAGCTTTTCGCTTGTTATTTAAATTATGGCTCTTCTTTCTCACAGCTTATAATATTTTTAAAAAAAAGAAAACTACAGATTTTGAAGCATGCTAATAACGGTATAATCACACGCAATCTTGTGTGCATCATAAAGAAGAATACAATGTCATCACAGGAACTTTGTGCGATTATCAACATGATTGGATAGAAAAATATAATAAAAACTGAGAGAGATTTAATGCCTATAGTTTCTTAGTTCATCAAAGGTATATGTCGATTTATGTGGGGACAAAACAGATAGGTTGACGCAAGCAGCCCTCAGTTTTTACAGAGTGTTGGTAATAATGCACTTCTCCTTGAGGGCATTTTGGGCGTAAGATGTTGATGGAGAAATAAGAGGAGAAATAAGTTTGTGCCAATAGAAATGTTGAAAGAGTAACTCAATTTACACATGGAAGCCTAACTAGTTTACTAGTTCATAGCTGCATTAGTAGTGACGTTTGGTCTAACCTCTAAAAGTAGTATTTACTTTTACATTTTAATCACTTTGGCGAAGAGCCCTATAGAAAATCCAGGTGCATGCATACGGCAACACATCCCCACTTTGTCACTGAGATAGGAGTGTTGTCATGACTAAATTGTACTTGCGTACTTAAAGCTATACTTAGTTTGTGTTGCTTCTTATTTGAATCACCTATTTAGTTTGTGTTGCTTCTTATTTGAATCACCATGACAATGTCCAACTACAGACCTTTTCTGGTGCTTTAACATTGTTAAGCTCTTTGATCTCTGTTAGGGAGCGAGGCGGAAAATGCCATGCATTCGCAGTTGCTATCCAAGTCCGGGGAGGCCAAAAATCACCTATCTCAGTCACCGTTCAGGCCTCCAAATGCTGCTTACCTTCCCAGCCATGATGCAGGTGCACAAAAGGATGACATAGCGCAATTCAATGAATGTCTGCCAGCTAAGAGGCCGCATGTCAGAAGGAATTTCAACATGTTGTGTCCTTACCTCACTCATGTTGCGGAGGTCGCATACAAAGATATGGTCGCTGAACCTATCGATAGAGCTTTTTATTTTTGAGGTGATCAATGATAAGGATGCTAAGGCTTTGGATGCGAAGTTCGAGAAGGCAATGACCGACGAGCGCGACTTGGCCACGCCGGAGGAGAAACTAAACGAGGCGCTGCTGTCAACCCTGGTGATCCAATAAACTAATACATTGGTCATTCCTGGAATGACCAATGTATTAGTTTATTGGATCACCAGGGGTAATGACCAATGTATTAGTTTATTGGATCATCAGGGGTTGACAGCAGCGCCTCGTTTAGTTTCTCCTCCTGCGTGGCCAAGTCGCGCTCGTCGGTCATTGCCTTCTCGAACTTCGCATCCAAAGCCTTAGCATCCTTATCATTGATCACCTCAAAATAAAAAGCTCTATCGATAGGTTCAGCGACCATATCTTTGTATGCGACCTCCGCAACATGAGTGAGGTAAGGACACAACATGTTGAAATTCCTTCTGACATGCGGCCCCTTAGCTGGCAGACATTCATTGAATTGCGCTATGTCATCCTTTTGTGCACTTGCATCATGGCTGGGAAGGTAAGCAGCATTTGGAGGCCTGAACGGTGACTGAGGTAGGTGATTTTTGGCCTCCCCGGACTTGGATAGCAACTGCGAATGCATGGCATTTTCCGCCTCGCTCCCTAACAGAGATCAAAGAGCTTAACAATGTTAAAGCACCAGAAAAGGTCTGTAGTTGGACATTGTCATGGTGATTCAAATAAGAAGCAACACAAACTAAGTAGGTGATTCAAATAAGAAGCAACACAAACTAAGTATAGCTTTAAGTACGCAAGTACAATTTAGTCATGACAACACTCCCATCTCAGTGACAAAGTGGGGATGTGTTGCCGTATGCATGCACCTGGATTTTCTATAGGGCTCTTCGCCAAAGTGATTAAAATGTAAAAGTAAATACTACTTTTAGAGGTTAGACCAAACGTCACTACTAATGCAGCTATGAACTAGTAAACTAGTTAGGCTTCCATGTGTAAATTGAGTTACTCTTTCAACATTTCTATTGGCACAAACTTATTTCTCCTCTTATTTCTCCATCAACATCTTACGCCCAAAATGCTCTCAAGGAGAAGTGCATTATTACCAACACTCTGTAAAAACTGAGGGCTGCTTGCGTCAACCCATCTGTTTTGTCCCCACATAAATCGACATATACCTTTGATGAACTAAGAAACCATAGGCATTAAATCTCTCTCAGTTTTTATTATATTTTTCTATCCAATCATGTTGATAATGCACGCACAAAGTTCCTGTGATGACATTGTATTCTTCTTTATGATGCACACAAGATTGCGTGTGATTATACCGTTATTAGCATTCTTCAAAATCTGTAGTTTTCTTTTTTAAAAAAATATTATAAGCTGTGAGAAAGAAAAGCCATAATTTGGATAACAAGCGAAAAGCTATACTATTACCCAGCCATTCCTCTGGACACACTTTTAGGAGCCTCCGCTGGTTGTAATCCCTTTTGGTTTCAGGTTGATTTTTGTAATCACTTGGGCGGCTTTGTAATTTCTGTAATGTCTTCTTCATTCTCCGTATTTTCTGCTTGATACATTTCTCGCTCGGGAAGGGGTCATAGTTAAATTTCTTTTGGTCCCGGAGGGTCTTAAGCTTCTTCCAGACATCTTTATATGACCCGGAGTATTGGCCTTTGTCTTTTATGACCTCGGCATAGGTAGCCAGGAGAACATACTTATCGTTCGCTTTCCACTGCTTCGACCATCGCTTGACCTCCACACCAGTACAAACATTGCCTTCTGGTACCATGTTAGACCAAACGTCACTACTATGCAGCTATGAACTCGTAAACTAGTTAAGCTTCATCTTATATTAAAGTTATTTAGTTTCGAACTTCAAATTAAATAAAACAATATGTGAAATAATTGGTGCCCTACCAATGTATCAGCAGATAGAATTGCAAGGTAATAGAAATTCACAAATCACCTGGAGATAGTGTAAGCTGTTGCCTATCAACTCGCTGTCCTGAAGTGCTACTTCCAAGCTGAGAAGCTGTGGATAAAGCAGCCTGCCTCATCTGTTCATCACTGGTGGTGCCTGCAACTTACCGAAAAGTGGAGAGTTCCATAAATATATATGATGCCAAAAGAATGCCAAATAATAAAGCAAATCTTAGTGCTGATGCCACATGGTAATTGTAGAGATATAGTAATAGATTAAGACTCTAATTTTAGAGTCCTATTCCTAGTCTAGTATTGAATCATTCACGCGTATGAGGAGTACATAGCATCACCGTGTGCTATTGTAACAACAACAACAACAAAGCCTTTCCCAAGCAAGTTGGGGTAGGCTAGAGATGAAAACTGCAGGAACCAACAAGAGAGGCAAAACCAACCAAAACGAGAAAGCGCAAAACAGGATGGAAGAGAAAGAAGAGAGAAAAAAAGAAAAAAGAGAGAAAGAAAAAAGAAAAAAGAAAAAAGTTTTTTTAAAAAAGGAGGGTTTTTTTTAAAAGGATTAAAAAAAGAGAAATCAAGGTTCCGGCACGTGGATTGCTTTCTTCCACTCTCTCCTATCGATAGCTAACTCCTCAGCAATATTCCAGTCCTTCAGTTCTCTCTTCACCGACTCTGCCATGTCAAAGGTGGTCGACCTCTGCCTCTCTTCATATTTTCGGGACGACGTATTATCCCACTACGTACAGGCGCCTCCTCCGGACTTCGTTGCACATGCCCAAACCATCTCAAGCGATGTTGAACAATCTTCTCCTCAATTGGTGCCACCTCTAATCTCTCACGTATGTCGTCATTCCGGACTCGATCCCTTCTTGTGTGGCCACATATCCATCGCAACATACGCATCTCTGCTACACTGAGTTGCTGGATATGCTTTCTTTTAGTTGGCCAACATTCTGCTCCATACAGCATAGCAGGTCGGATCGCTGTCCTGTAGAATTTGCCTTTTAGCTTTTGTGGCACTTTAGTGTCGCAAAGGACACCTGTAGCTTGACGCCACTTCAACCATCCAGCTTTAATTCTATGACTGACATCGTCATCGATATCTCCATCTTTATGTAGCATCGATCCCAAGTAACGAAAGGTGTCTTTCTTGGGTACTACTTGACCATCGAGGCTGACATCTCCATCCTCCTGCCCCGTATCACCGAAGTTACACTTCATGTATTCTGTTTTAGACCTACTTAGCCTAAAACCTTTTGACTCTAGAGTGTGCCTCCACATATCCAGCTTCTCAGCAACACCACTCCTGCTCTCGTCAACTAGGACCACGGCATCTGCGAAGAGCGTACACCAAGGGATATCGCCTTGCATATCTCTTGTGATCTCATCTATCACCAGAGCAAAGAGGTAAGGGCTCAAAGCCGACCCTTGGTGTAGCCCAACATGAATCGGAAAGTCAGATGTGTCCCCACCACTTGTTCGAACACTTGTCACAACATTATTGTACATATCTTTGATTAGATTAATGTACTTAGTTGAGACTTTGTGTTTTTCTAGGGCCCACCACATGACATTCCTAGGCACTTTGTCATATGCCTTTTTCAGGTCAATGAAGACCATATGCAGGTTTTTCTTTTGTTCCCTGTATCTTTCCATTAGTTGCCTTAAGAGGAAAATTGCCTCCATAGTTGACCTTCCGGGCATGAAACCAAACTGATTTTTGGTCACACTCGTCATCTTCCTCAGGCGGTGCTCGATGACTCTCTCCCATAGCTTCATTGTATGGCTCATCAGCTTAATTCCACGGTAATTAGTACAACTTTGTATATCTCCTTTATTCTTGAAGATTGGTACTAATGTACTGCGCCTCCACTCTTCGGGCATTTTGTTTGTCCGAAAGATAAGGTTGAAGAGCTTAGTGAGCCATACTATCGCTATGTCTCCGAGACATCTCCAAACCTCAATGGGGATACTATCAGGGCCCATCGCCTTACCTACCTTCATCCTTTTTAACGCCTCCTTTACCTCATAATGTTGGATCCTTCGCACGAAACCTCTGTTGTTATCATCGAAGGACTCGTCTAACTCTAAGGCAGAGCTCTCAGTCTCCCCATTGAACAGTTTGTCGAAGTACTCTCTCCATCTGTTCTTGATCTCCTCATCCTTCACTAAGAGTTGATTCGCTTCATCCTTGATGCACTTGACTTGGTTGATATCCCTCGTCTTCTTCTTACGGATCTTGGCCATCTTATAGATGTCCTTCTCTCCCTCTTTTGTGTCCAAACGCTGGCATAGACCCTCGTAGCCCCCCCCCCCCCCCCCCCCCCCCCCGGGCTTTGCTGACAGCTTGCTTTGCAGTCTTCTTTGCTACCTTATACTTCTCCATGTTGTCTGCAGTCTTATCATTGTGCAGACGCTTGTAGCATTCTTTCTTCTCCTCTATAGCCTTCTGCACCTCCTCATTCCACCACCAAGTATCTTTAGCTTCCTTTCTGTTTCCTCTGGTCGTCCCAAACTCTTCTGAAGCCACCTTCCGGATGCAAGTCGCCATCTTCAACCACATGGTGTCTGCGTCCCCTTCTTCCGCCCAAGGGCCCTCCTTAATGACCCTCTCCTTGAAGGTTTGTACCGCATCTCCTTTAAGCTTCCACCACTTTGTTCTAGTGACTTTGGCATACTTACTCCGTTGGAGACGAATTCTAAAACGGAAGTCAGCAACCACCAGCTTATGCTGAGGGACAACACGCTCTCCAGGTATCACCTTGCAATCTAAGCAAGCATGTATGTCTTCTCTTCTAGAGAGGACAAAATCAATCTGGCTAGTGTGGTGGCCACTACTAAACGTCACTAGGTGGGATTCCCTCTTTTGAAAGAAGGTGTTTGCTACAAACATGTTATAGGCTAGGGCAAAATTCAGGATCTCCTCTCCTTCTTGATTGTTTTATTATACTTGCATAAAATAATAGCAGACATTTCTATTTTATTTTACAGAATGAACCGAAGAATATCAAAGTGAGTTCGAACAACAGGCTTGGACATTCATCTAATATCTGGAAACTGTTTTGTTGGATTTGTCGAATCCATTGAGCATAGCCACGAACATTTCCTATTATATATAATTCCTATAGGTTTTTGAATGCATGGACATGAGTATGTCTTATTTGTGGTTCTTTAGATTCTGTTGCTGTTCTTAAATGTCATATTGATTGCACCCATTTACAATTTATCAGTAAATCTAAAAACCAGTGGAAATTAAGACTCATTAATGGATAAGAAAGAACTTATTTTGATGTTAAACATATAACGTGATATTGCATGAGCATTATAATAGAATATTAAATAAAATCATCGGATTTCGATAAAGAATGGCAAACTACTTTGTGTTGAAATAAAGAGACAATGTCTTGAAATAAAGGAATAACCTGTTGAAACAAAGAATATGCAAGGAGGCAAGTGCAAGAGCAGCTAGTAGTTTCAATTGTTGATTATTCCAGGTTCAAAAGTTCCAAAGGAATACCAAGTGTAAGCTACGGCAGGTAGATTTGGAAGGAATTGGGGAAGGATTGGAGAAGAAGTAAGAACAACAGCGAGGAGAGGACGAACAGCTGGATTGCTGATTCGAATAATTCTTTGTCTGTTACATGATGATCGGCATTGAGCCGCACACACGCTTAAGTAGCAGGAGATTACAACGGGTCAGGCCCGCGACTGTATCCAGCATCAGGCCCATTCCGGCCCAGTTATCTTCACGTTCCGCGGTTGACGCGTAACCCTCTTCTGGTGTTCCCGCCCGCTCCAGGTTGGCTTGCCGGAGCCGGTACAGTAGAGGACGCGCTAATAAAATATAATACTGTATGGGAAAATGTAAATTTATATTTAATTATGTGAAGGCACCAGTTCTTTGCAACTTTATACTACTATGAACTATCTACCACTTCAGAAAAAAAATAGAAATATAACCATTATTAACAGATACGTTTTTCTCCTTAAATGTTGCAATTTTTCTTTCAAATTGCAATACTCTGCATATTGCAAGATTACTAGGCCTGTGCAATAGTGCATCTGCACAGGTTGTTCGACTAGTATGTGTAAATTGAGGTACTCTTTTAACATTTCTCTTGGCTCTAGGCGAACTGCATTATTACCAACAATAGGTGCAAAAACTGAGGGAAGGAAAAATCACAAACCATAAAAAGAGAGGGTAAAATGAAAGTTGACACTTGAAACTCTGAGTGGGAGTAAGGACACAATTGCCTCAAAGAAAAACTATGATAATGTTAGGAAATATTTGTAGATCATGAGCGAACCAGCATTGAAGCAAGCTTTGCAGTAAAACCAGCAAATAAATTGATAAATAGAATCAGAATTCTTAAAACAAAGACATACAGCATGCATAACTGTTTGCTACATCTTTCTTGTTGGATCCCAATCTTCCGCTTGACATAAAACTGTTGCGCATTTCAACATCTCTATATCTCTATAGTCCTACAGATGTAGAGCCAGTGGTTCACTGTTGAACTGTTTAAAAGGCGATTTTCTGATTAGGCACCCCCTCCCCTACCCCCTACCTTGCGCCCCCTCCCAAAAACCTAGTGGTATATTTATTTTTCACGAACACAGTAATCTTTGTGATTACTTCAAGAATAAAGAATGGACCATAATATCTTATGGTGGATTTCTGATGAACTTCAGAAGATATTAGTGAACTGTAAAATAACATACACAAATATTGCTACCACAGAAGTTACCTGATTTTGATAATTCCACAGCCCCTGCTGATAATGTTGTTGTTTCTTGAGCAGCAACCGTTTTCCATTTTCCCTTCTTTCCAACAGTGCTTGGATTTTCTGTCTGGGGAGAATCTTCAGGTATATTGTCATTCACTTCTTGCCCAAAAGAAGTATTTAGAAGTTCCTCATGAGTATGGTTTGTTTCCAATGAAACCTGACTTGATGAGGGTGGCAACAGGACATCATCCAGACCTGCATAATGTGCATGAACATTATTCGACACGGCAGTAGCATCACCATATTAAAAAGAAGTCAAGAAATTAAATAGATAAAGTACCAAAGAGGGATTACATTATTAGATTTGGAAAAGTAATTGCTTCGACCTCATGCTATAAAGGTGATGACACTCGAGACTACTAACTGCATACTTCTTTTCTAACAAAAAATTGCATACACATTCAAGAAATGTTTAATCATAAACAAACAACAACTCATCAGCATAGAACGCTTGTGGGAGTTTTATTTTCCACCAGGGTTAGAAACATAAATGTTAATCTTGAAGCAAGAGGGATGCAAACAAAGGTTCACAATGGCAATACAGAAACTTGATCCAGTGAACTAACCGAGCACATTGGTAACACTTTCAAAAAGCAGAAGGCAAATTAGGAAGGAGCAGTAATGTGAACTTGGCATGTTTCATATGCCACATTTAATTCTTACGGTGTGTACCTCCAAACCCAAGGGCAAGCGCATGATTATCAATTTCTGGTGCCTTTGACATCTTGGCATGGAGAAGGCAATCAACATTGTCTCCGGTTAAGACACAGACACCCGTCAGTGTCATTGCTTCAGAGAGGCGATAGTACGCACCCTTTATTGAGACCTGATGAAAAGCAAACACTCTTAGAAGCTTGCATTACCCTTTGAAAGTCTTTAATATGACAAGGTAGTGAACATTAAATTGCTAGTTACTCCGTCAAATTATCCATAACTGATTATTTGATACCACGCCTTTCTGGTTCACAGAAAGAGATGTGATGCATTATCATGTGCGCTGTGCAATAACCAATTACCAAGCTCACATGGAATTACCATGCGGCATTAACTACATTTA
This sequence comes from Eragrostis nindensis, assembly GCA_012490785.1. Taxonomy (NCBI): domain Eukaryota; kingdom Viridiplantae; phylum Streptophyta; class Magnoliopsida; order Poales; family Poaceae; genus Eragrostis; species Eragrostis nindensis. Next base: position 2,577,426 of record JAAXCT010000021.1, on the reverse strand, counting down.
GAGTTTTTTTTTTTGGGCGCGTATTAACTACATTTAGTTATTCCAACTAACAAGGAAGAGGCTATCATTCCAAAGGAGAATATTTTCTTTTGCCAAGGGAAAAGAGTCGGTACTGCCACAGAAAGGCTTGGCAGTACTGATTAGCCTAACCTTCACATGTTACACTTCATGTCACACTGATAAATGGGATCCATCAACGCTGCTTGACGAAATCACAGAAAGACTCGAGAAATTCTGAGGCACACTTATCAGCCCAAAACCAATTCTAAACTAGCCAAAATATATTTAAGTAATTCTGACAAGCTCACTACAAGCACAACGATTAACTGGCAAAATAAACGCCGATCGGATCCACGAAATAGCACCTCGAAGGACTTGACGGTGACAGGCCCGATGTTGGAGAAGGCTGCGGCGTGCTCCGAGGCTACCTGCGCTGCGCGGAGATCAACACAAGTATCAGTTGCGGTGTCCGCGGTTTGAGAGGACGGGGGAGGGGAATGAGGTGTCAAAGTCGTACGCTTTAGGCGGCCAATGGTGGTGTCGGCGGCGACGACCAGCACCAGGTGGGTGTCGAGGTTGCTGTCAATGAAGAGGGGGAGGCGGGAGTCTCCGCCGTTGGTGTGAGCCTTCGGCGGCCGCGGCGACGGCGGGGCGGCGGCCATCGCGGGGAGCGGCAGCCACTTTTTTTTCTTTTGTTTTTTTTTCACCCCCCTCCTCGCCGCCCCCGGATGCCACTACGGAAAGAGGAAGGGGTAGGACTTGTGGTCGGAGGGGCAGAGCGACGTAACCCTAAATGCCGGAATCGGTCGCACTCGCGTCGCTGGCAAGTTGCGTTGGATCGCGAGTGTCGGCCCACTTACGGGACTACGTGACGCGAGTTAACTGCCAGGCCTGTCGTACGAATACGATGCTGCGAGACCTCTCTCTTGCGGGCCTTTTTCACTCCGGCGGCTAGTTGATTCCTTTGGTCCCCTAAAAAAAAAAGGGTTGATACCAATGGCTCTTTTCTTTTCTTTTCCACTAGTAAGAATGCACGTGCGTCACGCACGTGTATAAAAATTACACTACTTGGCAGGACCATGTCAATTATGAGCAACTTGCATATATGTTCTTTTACAATTAAAATTTAATTAATTTGAAAAGAATAATGCAGGGCCATAAGCAAGTTTCGGGCACAACACACTCATGCCATTGGTCACCTAGACCCATATCACTTTTTATCAGCAAAACCACCACTTTTTATCACCTAGACCCACATCTACTTCACATTGGTGAGATGTTTGAAAGTGAGAAGCCCGTGAAGCCTTTGTAAGCATAGTAGGCGATTCTTGTGTAGTAGAATCCAGGGATGAACATTACAATCCCTATTCCAACAAAAAGGGGGTGAAAGATCAGATAAATGGAGTGACAAGTTCATGCATATGCACACCACTATAAAATGGATGCAACCTCAAGCTGGTGCACTAATGATCTCTACTGAATAGATTAACATTTAGTCATCACACAGCGGTTGAATCAACCCGTAACTTCGGAATGTAGTAGCAGTCAGCACAGAAACGTGATTGCTGCAATATAACACTTATATCAGTTTTACACCAGCTAACATATTTATGGAAGTACTAAAACATTGTGCAATCATAATGGGGGGGAATAGTAATTTTCGTAACTGTCAAATAGCAATGTGCAATATGAATCTACTGCCTATGTAGATACTTAAAATATTGTAAAAAATAATTTGTGATATCAGGTGGCAGGCACACATGTAAAAATGCAGCTGAAATAATGTTGATTTCTGTGGCAGGAAGGAAAAACCAAAAGAAAGAATGCAGGGCACAAAAGGTACCTGTAAGAATGCAAGACATTTCAACGTGAGAGAATATTACAGTCTACATTATAGGTTGCCATGAGAGGAAATGGGATGCAAATGAACGAATGATCCTAGACAATATAAACTGATCCCTTTATTCGAAAATGCAGAGACCACACAATTCGGATATTAACATAATTTATTATTTTAATATTATCAACATTCCACCTGCTTACCCACTGATCAAATTTTTAGAAGCATTTGCAGCATATAAAACAATGAAACTTAATGGCTTTTCGAAATTGATAAACCATCTCTAGGAAAATTGAGTGGAATCACAAATAACGGAAATAGCAGAAGGGTAACGTGCCAAACTTATATTGGTTTAGAAAAGCAGAGGGTATTCCCAGATGCTAGCATCCTCAAAAATCTGATCACAGATTTGTCTTTCTCCTGCTAGTAGTAATTTGATCTGTTTGAAAAGCATAATATGGATAGATTGATTCTGAAATGAATATATACAAAATTGGCTTCAGATCAGAAATATTCTCACCGCAATTCGCATAAAATGTATCCAGTTTCCAATTTTAGCCTCCAAAGCTTCCCATTGCATTTTTTTGTACATCATCTTTACTAACTTTTTCCACTCCTAACTTTCTCCTCCCCCTTGAATTTTATTTTCTGTCAGCAACACACAATGTTCAGTAATGATGGATATTTTTTTACACAAAACAACTAAACAATAAAACTGTATGTTCCAGTTTTAACCAGGGACCAATCTAGTTGCTTTCTACATGATGCAGAAAAAATATTTAATCACTAATCCATCATAGAGACAAGTACAACGTAGGATGGGAGTGTGCCTTGTGATCTTAAATAAAAATGAAACAGTGCAAAATAATGAAATCATGAACAAAGATGTTTCTAGTCCCTGAAACTTCAGTTGATACTTTTCGCCAGATCTCACAAACGAAATCAAATAATCCCTGAAGAAAGGAATGTAGCTTCCCTAATATTTTGTGAAGCTTGATTTCGCTTGTGGTGGTGCATGAGATGTTGATAAAAAGAATAAATAAGGTTAATAACACAACAAACCAGGATAGAAGCATACCTTGCCCCAAGTATGCTAAAATGCGGAATTGAAGGCTTTCAATTCGGACAGTGAGAAATTTTCTCAACCAAAACATATGTCCTCTATACTATCTTACATATATAAAAGTTCTAACTTTTCTAGTTTCCTGAATGTATGGTAGATAGCTAGCTAAACACCATTGATTATTTGGCATGCATAGATGGCTTGGTCCGGTAGATAAGAGTTCTCTCGGCCATTACTATTTGAACATGGATAAACACCTCTGCATGGAAGAATTCCCTAATTAATGCATATATGATGTATATACCTCTGTGCTACATATTCAGCTCCTAATACATATCTATTATCTGAGAACCATATCAATAAATATGAGATGGAAAAACCAGAACTCATGCGGGGTGAAGTTTAAAAGACTCTTGTAGGTATGAAAAAGGGACCAGCTACATTAACTCAGTGAAAATAGCATCAACTTAAAGCAATGCAATAAAACAAGAGTAAATTTCACAAAACCACGACTATGTGCATTCGAATTACCTTTAACCAACAACACCAATTAAATGTCAGAGCAACCACGAAATTGCAGTACAAGAAAATTCCACCAAACCTAACTTTTGCCATCTCAGTAAATATGGACCACATATTGAAAGGTTTACAGACTCAATAGCTGACTACTGCTGATGCTATCCCACAGCTATCAGCTTGTAAAACCAAAAGTTTTTTTTTTCACAAAGCCATTTGGTAAAACACAAAGCCATTCGATGCACTAATGTACAATCTAGATACTCTTACTAACACAATGACACGTTCAAAATATAAATATTTGTGGTATAATACAACCATTGGTCTGCATTTGACACTACAAATTCAAAAGAAGGAAAATTAACTTAGTTTCAAATGGACAAGTACCTTGCTGTCCGGCGAGCGAAACTGGTACTACACTGGGAGGTGAACTCACAGCCCCAGCTGTGCACAACACGTAGACCTGCGAGCCCCTCCATGAAAACAACAAGGATGAAATGCAATATTTTTCAATCCTCTAGCAGCATGGGCACAGAATGTGAAAAGTGAATGTGGTTCCTGCACACAGAAAAAGAAAAGGCAAAATATGATCAACCTAGCACTGCAAAATATACATTGTTACTGAGATATGTGCATCACATCACACTAAATTTATAGCTCTATATGCATACGTGCAGTTCTGACACAGGTTAATTTTCCTCGCAAGAATAAACCTTCAGTAATGGATAAAACAATGGAGACAACCAAAACAAGCAGAGAAACTGAAGACTACCAAATTGATATTTTTTCCATGAGATTTGGAATTAAGGATCAAGAATCCATTCGATGGTTCCAGGAATTGGCAAACCAACAGGTTTTCAGATCTACAAAATAAATAGTTCAGTAAGTGATCATTGTTACTTAGCAATCTCATGTGCATTAGGAGAAGGCATGATGCATCCAATTGACAGTCAAATAAGGCGTCAGAATCAGGCTAATTATGAGAGACATCTTAACAATTTTACGAGTATGAAGTAGGCATATACTCAATTCCCCAACAACATCTGCTAGTCTAAACTGAAATTTGACGCCTAATGCTAGATTGAATAAAACAACAAGGGAAAGGATAAAAAAGAGAACTAATGAAAAGGCAATGCAAGGCCAGGAATTGATGAGCATGAGCTGACACAGTACAGCGAACTGCTAGCAAACTGCTTTGCCGTCGTGCCCTGCGATATTACGAACTGCATCAATCCGACATTGGGAGAGAAACAAGGAGACTTAACGAACGGCAGAACACCAAGGATCAAATAATAACACTGATCCAAGAAGAAACAAGGGGGAAGCAACCACCTTCTCCACCCTCTGGAGTTGGACGACGTTGTCGAGGACAAGTTCCAACTTCCAACGCGGGCGACCACTCGTCATCGGCACGGGGCTGCTTGTCGGCGACCACCCTCCTGGATCTCCTTGGACACGGGCGGGATGGTGGCGGCCGGGGACAGCGGCGCCGCCGCCGCCGCCGGCGTGTGCGGGACGCCCTTCCTCGGCCGCCGCCGGCGCGCCGCCGCGAGGTGGAGGGAGATCAGCGCGAGGAGGAGCAGGAAGGCCGGCCCGACGGCGAGGCCAACGCGCAGCCCAGCAGCGCCGTCCTGCGCGAAAATTGCTGGCGGCGGCGACGGTCGCCACTGGCCACCTCCGAATCTCTGATGCATCCGCCTCGCCATGCGGAAGATATGGATCACCCGCTGAATTTCCGGCGGAGGGGATGGCAGGGTAGCGCTCCTTTCGGGTGAGAAAAGAAAAGGAGATGTCAGGATTTCTCAACGCCGAGCGTTACAAGCCTCACGATCCATCGCGCTCCACCTTTCCTAATCAGGACGAAGGCAGGATCCGACGAAGGAGATATTTGGGCTTGGTTTCGATCAACCGTTGATATTAGATTGGGTAAGTTTCGGCAGGTGAAAAATGTTTTTGAGAAAACTGGTTTCTTAGTAGGTAGATAGATTTAGTTACACTAATACCAATACACGTACGCCACGTGCATGTCTAAATGACCCAAAACAGTATCTATATATCTTATATAGATGCAACCCACTAACAATCATTAATTGCTATATATCTCAAACTACAAGCAGCCACATCACCTCAATTGTTTCATCCATCCGATCTAACATTGTGTTTGTTTTCAGCCATTGGATGCACTGTCTTTGGCTCCGTTTAATCATTCACTACCAGCATTCCTCAACGCAGCATCTAATATACGGCAGTTTCTGTTACTAAAGAAAAACATCAGTTTTTATTCTGTAACCCCATGACCAACCAAACGTTATTCCATTAGCTCCTCTCTGCTTCCATTCCAGTAGAAATCAGCGAGTTCAAGAGCTTGAAGGTTGTTGGCCTTTCCACTAAAAATACAGCATATATTCTAGAGAAGGCATCAAATGAAAAGTTGCCACAGTCCCTCTCCTCCGTTCCAAAATCAACCTTTCTTCATCCCTCCCCTCTCTTTGATTTTTGTTTTCCAACTAATTGGCAGGATCGTTCAAGCTTCTTCCTCAGTGAATCATGGGATCCAGACGTGTTTTCCAATCTTCTCCTCCAAAGAATTGCAACAATTTTTCAGAATTTGTTTGCCTATGATTGTGTTCCTCGATCTTTTTCTTGCTCTACTATTTTTCCTGCAGAGAAACAAAGCTTCATGGAGTTCCAGTCAAGTCTCTCAATCTCTCTCCACAAATGAGATCTCACTATTCTGTACATGTAGAGGTCACCGATTCTTTTGTCTATATAACAATTCTTTCTTTCTCTGGATTTTTCTCAAGTTGTTCTTCACATCAAGTAAGTTTTCTCTTTTTTCACCTTCAATAATTAACTTTTTGTATAAACTGCTATATCCATCAATGTAACGTTTACATTGTGATGAACAAAGCACACAGTGTCCGGTTTAATCCCTTTGGCATCTGATTAAACTTTTCTAATCTTCTTTGCATATTGTTACATCCAATTTAACTTTTGCTTATTTTGCTAACAATGCCATTACATATCCTCTGCATATGTCAGATGGCTCGAGGAAAACTTTTTCTGGCAAGGTCTTTTCTGATCCAATATGATCTGTGCAATTACTTCCATCAAAATATGCATTCTGCACCACATTCATTGACGTTAATGACGCTTTGTATTCTTATACCTAATTTGTATTATGGTATTCAGTCGTTGGATTTTATATGCATGGGAATCAATTGATTTATGAGCACTGCTATAGGTACAATCCATTTGTTAGATTTTTGTATAATCAGGAAATATAATGTCTAAAATCACTTGGGCGGTGGCTGACATATCAATCAAAAGGCAACACTTGGTCGGACAAAAAGCACCACTTGGTCGGCAAAAGTGTAACAAATGAGTCGTGAAGCATTTTCTTTTATTTATTTTTAGAAAGTAATAGGAGAGTGAGAGCCCAACTAATTTTGTGTAAATGTCATTGTATATGTTTCTTTCAACATGTTCTTACTCATAGCCCACTCAATTACCATTTTTATGCACATTTAAATGCTTAATTATCTAAAGTCCACATAATGTTCATCTATATTCGTTCCATAAATTTCCGCAGCAACGCGCGGGGAATTCACCTAGTTTGAGATGTAGTTGATAACAAAAACACTTCAATAAGTCACAATATTTTATATAAAAATGACAGAGTTGTTAAAACAATATGACACAATACAAATATTATTCATTTGTTAGTTGATTCCTTTGATAAGGCATAAGAGAACAAAAATTAAAGAAATGTCTTTTGATTTTTATCTTAAATTAATAAATTATGTAGCGCTCGCATGTACGCAGCTACTATAATCATATCTACAAAAGAGGTACTGTTATCGTATATTATTTACTAACCCTTTAAAGATTTTCCTAAAAGTTATCTTTTATATTAATTAATCTACCATGTACATCAAACTATCAGTTATACATTAGTAAAAATATAGCATATTTTAATTTTTTTTTTACTTTGATAGAAATTCACTACCGGAAACAGGAGATTTGCCGAGTGCCGACCGTTCCGAGTGCAAATTTTCGGGCACTCAGAAAATCTGTGGGTTGCCGAGTGTCAACCATGAGGACACTCGGCAACCAAAAAACACTCGGAAAAACCCCGCTTTGCCGAGTGTAAAATGTTATACACTCGGAAAACCGGACAACAACACTCGGCAAAGAAATACACTCGGCAAACCGGACGATTTGCCGAGTGTTTTTCACCTGACACTCGGCAATCTTTTTTTTTTCCCCTTTTTTCCCCTTCACATTTTTTCTACTTTTCATGTACACCATATAGCACTTCCTCGAAGAAATGGAGTAGAAGATATAGTTTAAACTTTTCATGTACAAATGCCTGTCTGGATCTAACTAGCGAAATCTTGCCAGCCATATATCGTTTAAACTTTCTGAAATGGAGTAGAAGATATAGGTGAAGAAGAAATACAACAATATGCAGAACTAATACGGCCTCGAACAATCTGAAAACATAAGAACATCGCAAGCATTTTCATGTCAAACAATAATGCTGCTAAATAAAAAGGAAACTAGACACATGAACAGCAGATAAATCAAGCTAGCTGCCAGGCTAGAGATGCTGATGTTGATAATGCTGATGTTGATAAACTTTCGTGTACCAATGCTGTAAAACAAACGCATAGCAAAAACTGTTGAACAGGGTCTTGCAACGGAGTATACTGTATTAGTGTTGACCATGTCTATTGTTTTGGGAGATCTAGATTATTATCCGTTTTTGGCAACCACTGTAGTCAATTAATTTTCTTCGTCAGTTTACAAGACCTCTTGCTTTCCTTTAAACCCAATGTAACATTGTGTAGGGAGTGTTTAGATATAGATAACAGCGAGTTTTATTGAGTTCTATAAAACAGCATGGTCTTTTTTGGCCTGCTTTCAAAAATGCAGTTAATGACACACAAATGCACTATGCTATCTACATCTTGCCTGCATGCAGAGACTACCAGAAATAGAGTGATAACTTTAGTGACACGACATTTTTTTCAACGTAGTTCAAGGACACTATGAAAATTGAAATTTACGCTTTTCCCAAGAGGTATCTCTACTACCTTAAGAATGTACCTTTTTTTTTTCTTTTTGAGAGGTGTCAACACACTGGCATTTGCTACTATCGACGAAACATCAGTAAATTGACGAGGGAGGAGTTCTTCGCTGTATTTCCAGTATTGCTATCCTTATAGAGGACGGCCCAATAATACTACGGCCCAGATGTATAACAATCAGATTCCATCTGGGCCTGTATATGTGTAGCCCGTTACAGACCGGCAAAGAAAAATAAAAAAATCTTTCAAAAGCTCTCCATTTACTTAAAAAAAACATCTTTAGTTTTCTTCATCTTTAATTCCAATGTAAATCAATGCATCTGGATAAGTATTTCCAATTTCATTTCATTTTTGTTTTGATGGTCAATTTCATTTCATTTTAAAATGACATGGTCCTCTGGTGAATGGCGAAGGTAGCTAGCTTTAGCTTGCCGCAAGCTAAAGAGAGACAAGTGGCGTGTCTTTACATGTCTATGTGCCACTGCCAACGATCAGTTTTATTTGAGTAATTCATTTAAAAAAGAAAACCGCACGAGGTCTTTCGTACTGTCTCAACTTAAGAGAGGCATTTCCACCGAATATTAATTTTGTTAGCATGGTATGTAAACTTGATAAATAGAACGTAAATTCTAAGTAAAACTACTGATTGTTCTCAAAAAAAAAAAGTAAAACTACTGATTGAAATGCCTGTCTGGATCGAACTAGCAAAATCTTGCCAGCCATATACGATATATCGTTTAAAATTTCTGAAAAGGAGTAGAAGATATAGGTGAAGAAGAAATACAACAATAGGCAGAATTAATACGGCTTCGAACAATCTGAAAACATAAGAACATCGCAAGCATTATCATGTCCAACAATAATGCTGCTAAATAAAAGGAAACTACACACATGAACAGCAGATAAATCAAGCTAGCTGCCAGGCCAGAGAAGATTAGAAGTCGACACTGAAGAAGATTAGCAGACAGACGAGGAGAAATACCCTAAAAGACAAACTACATCGATCTACGAGCAGCTCTGAACATTGAGTAGCGCATGCATGGTTACACACAAAGACACGGCTCACTCCCATGAGCATCCAAGCCTGAGCTCAAGATCCAACCCGCCCTCCTCAACGACACCACCACCGCGGCTGCAGGCGCCTCCGATCCCCAGGTCCAAGTTCACCTCAACGGCGGCGGCCTTCATCGCGGCAGCGGCAGCCGTGGAGAAGAAGCTGTAGACCACCGGATCGGCGGTGGTGGCGCCGCCGCTGCCGGTTCGGTGCGGCGGCAGCGGCGGCGGCAAGAGGTTGAGGTTAGGGAGAGGCGAAGGCGCTGTCCTGTGGTGGTGAGCAGCAGCGATGAGTTGGCTAGGGGTGTGCCCCTGAAGAGATGCAGCAGCGTAGGCGGCGGAGCAGCACTGCCTGAGCCTGGCCCTGTCCCTCCGGTGGACGTTCATGTGGCCGCCCAGCGCCTGCGCCGACCGGAACTCCCGACGGCAGTAGCCGCAGGTGTAGGGGGACGACAAGGACGGCGGCGACCTCTGCGGCGACGGCGGCGGCGGCCACGAGAAGCAGCTGCCGGCCAGGCTGAAGTTGTGGCCCGGCGTCAATGCCGGTTGCTGCTGCTGCTTGAGGCCGCGGCCATGGTCCCTCTCCATTGCTGCTGCTGGTGTGGTGGTGAGGTAGCTGTACTCTATTGGCTGCTTGTCCAAGTGAAATATCTATCAGATGAACTGAGAGCAACCAAAGGCACACAAGTGACCACTACGCATCAGCTGCATCTATATATAAGCTGCAGGAAATGCGTCTCGTGCATATGGTGCAGCTATCATATTTTCCCTGCACATTAACTGTGGTTTTCCCGAGGCACGTTGGCTTCTCAGCAGCGGAGAGGAGAGGAGAAAGCAGCTTGCAATCAAAGCAGGTCGCGCTGGCTCATTTTCTTGGACAGACATACAGAGATAGAGCTGCATGCCGAAGCATAAGTGGCACGCCATTGATGCTACGTCCAAGGTGCCGTCAGAACAAGGCTCGCCGTTCCGGGGAAGACTAAGTGACATGTATGGGCAAGGCGCGCAGGAGCTTTTCCGCGCGACAAGACGCCTTGAGCCAGCCAAAGAGACGGTTCATGTTAATTTGAGCACTGGTTCATTTGCTTCTGGCTCACTCCATCCAGAGGGCCGGCCATGCATGCATTGCCGGATCGAAGAGGCAAAAAGACTGCAGGTGTGGTTCCGAGGCGCTGAAAGCGTGGCTGGCCTTACTCTCTATTTGCTCCGATCGAGTTTGACTGAAAGGATTGGGAGGACGAGGTAGTACTTGCTCGTCTCGCCTCCTCGCTTTTCTTTTCTTTTGGTTTCCACATGGGATGGGAAGGACGGATCCGGGCTTCATCATTGGTCAAGGTGTCATGTCCGCCTCTGCCCTGCACCACATCACATCGCCCGGTCTTGTCCCAAATTGATGGAATCCGGCCAGCTCAATGCATCAAAGCATCATGGGAGGATGTGTGTGTTTTCGAGTCAACTCCTTCGGCTAGCTGGGTTTCTCAGCTGACAATCGCGCGCGCGCGTGCCCAGCACTTGGCCATTTGGGAACGGGAAGCCATGATGCTAATGGAAAGGCGATGTAAATGTTACTTACCAGACATCATTCTGTGGATAGAGCAACATGTTCTTGTTTTCACTCTTCATCAAGAAAAATTTTGCTAACGTACGGGAAGCCATGAGGCTCGCCTTTTTGCACTAGTACGTAGTAATACGTGTTTTTTTGTGCACTAATACGTGTTGGGATACCATCGTTAGTGATTTCTGCATACAAGAAAAATTTTTAAAGATAGCGTGAAATGCTTCATATGAGTACCATTTTATTTTCACATGAAACTGTTATTGGTAACCAATTTAAAATATTTGTATATTGCGGGGACCACGTTGTTAGTTTCACTCCAGGTCCAAACTCTCAGGACAATGGGGATCAGAACTCAGAAGCTTTGGAAGCACCTACTCGACAGTCTCAGGACAAACGCTGTATGAAATGAACGAGCGAACCAGTTGGAACGGTGATGGATGTCATCGATCAGTGGCTCAGTGCACATCCCCAAAATTAAACGTACCAGAATAAATGCCTTGATGGCGTGCCGCTTAATTGGGACCTCCATGTCAGGATCGTCTGCTAGCTTGAGTAGCAGTTCAATCATGTCGATCTTTTGGGCACACACCACAGCCCTCACCCTCCTGCCGTCGTGCTCGTCCAGCATGTGTTCCAGAAACACGTCCATCGTCTTGCTAAGCCTTTTCGTCCTATCGATATACTGCGTTGTCGAAGACTGCGTCCCTCCAGAGAGAGGTTGTTCGAAAACCACCAAGCTTCAGCGAGCGATGAGTATCGTCGCATTCTCTTTGTGTCACCACGCATGGAGAGACACCTGCAAAATTGTTATCAGGCCTGGCTCCGAAGAATCGAACTCGGCGGGAAGCGCTCGAATCGAGCGACTTGCCACTGGGCTAGAGCGAGCCTATGAGAAGGAACATCTCCTCAACCATCCATGGGAACTCGTCCTTCGTTGCCACGAGTCTGCCGGCCCGTACTTCTTGGCGCCCCACCGCACCGGATGCCCGTCGGATGATGCTGGGTGCACGTCACACGCAACATGGCGTGCACCTCCTCACGCCGGGACATGTTCGTGCAATGCAACGTGAGCTCGTTTCGCCGAGCAGCTTTGTGTGCCACAGCTTGCGCGTTTTGCGCCAGTAAGCGCCCCGTAGGGCCCCGAGAACATGTCAGACTGGTTGTATTAATTTCCAACCAATCATTGCTTCTTCTCAAACTTACACACGCAAAGTGACAATAGCAGAGAGAAAACTAATAAGCTAAAAGAAAACGAACTGTAAAGGTACTCATCCGAGCATTGCAAATTTGCAATTGTATGTGGTGCCTTGTAAAAAATTGAAACTCCGTCCGGCCACTTCAAATTGGAAAGTTGTCCATTGATATATATATATATATATATAGACAATTTTTTTTCAAATTTTCAAAGATTTTTCCTTAGTTTTTAAATGTTTCAAATTAATATACATTGTGTGTGTTAACAATTTTTCACAGAATGAAAACATTCATTTCAAGTCAAAATATCTCTTAAGAAAAATGGTTTGATTTATGAAATTGTTTAAAGAAACATACTCACACTAGTTTGTCTTACAACTTTTCAAAATATTTTGTATCTCAACTTTCCAAAATATTAATACTATGTTTGATTATGTTGTTTATCTTCTTTAGTTGTTTTACAAAAGACCAGAAAATAAATTTGGGAACCAAATAAAAACACTAAGCCTAAAGTGGACCTAAAGAATACAAGAAACCCAGCCCAACACCTGTCTAAACCCAACAGAGAGACCTTCTTCCTCCCTTTTCTGCCAGCTATCTAATGTGACCTGGCCCAAACTCCAGGCCGAAATGTCCGAAGCCCAAACAGCAGTTGGTGCTCCTCCTCGTAAGCCCAGGACAGGGATCTACATAGACAAGTCCGCTGATCTTGACGCGTCCAGCGCGCGACGGTAAATCCGTGCTCGTTCTGCTCAATGAAAAGGTCGAATAGATGCAGTCAGACCATTGTGTGCTCCATAAAGTCTTTCTTTTCGTAGTCACAGGCTGGCGGAGCTTGGATCAATTAGAAGAGGACCAACACACGTTGCACGTGCCACATTTACACAAAACCTTGCTTACGCTTTTGTCATCGCTTCACGTAAAATAATTATTTGAAGTTACTACTCTTTGAGACGCTCAGTATTTAAGTTGATATGGTTGCCATTGAACAATCAATATGACCAATGTGGTACTATATATTGAGCCTCATGTTAGCATTGATTCGGAAAAAAAGCCTCATGTTGGCCACTACCACCAGGCACCAACCACAGCCCACAGCCATGGGAGGAGGCCCCAGCAAGGCCTCACAACTGTTTTGCTATTGCATGTTTGGACACCACCACCAAAGCCCAGCCATATCAGTGAGTTTGTACTTCTGCATTCTAAGACATTGCCTCTTTGCTTTTGCATGGACTTGTGATGAGCTCCACATGTCCATTTTTTTTTTTGGTGCAAATGACTTATCCATCCTTTTCTCTGAAACACCTCGCAATAAATTCCTTTTGTGTACTGGTTACTATGTTTGTTTACTTGTGTTTGTCTTATAGTTTGCGTGAGTATAGGAAGTTTACATAGAATGAGGATATTCAAATTCAGGATTTCTGACCAACGAGTAGCACCACCAATCGGAAGGCAAACATCCTTGATCATTTTGTGTCCAGTAGTCTTATAAAAGGTTTTATTGTAGACAGGCATGCTTGAGTCTATATGAATACGGACCTATTGTAGCTGATTTTTTATTTTTAGTAATAAGTAAAACTGAAATTTCAAAAGCAGTAAATCAGGATGGTATTTAGAAATCTAGGAAATACGTTCTCTAAACAGCGTCCAAGTCGGGACTTTGTTATTCTCAGCGTCCCTCTACGGACGCTGGTGGCGCTAGCGTCCCTGCCTGATTTACTCTTGAGTCTTGACCACGCGTGATGGCCAGGCCAGCTAAACCAACAAATTTGTTTTACTAATTAATCTGAAATTGTCTTGTCTGGATGGGATTTGCCATTGAAAACTGGTACGGGGGACGAGGTTGGGTTAGAGTGAAGTGAACGAGGGTAGAAGTGTTTTTTTTAGCAAAATGACCGTAGCTACTTACACACCCGAGTTCAAGTCTTAGGCTTAGCATAGGTGCTCGTATAGTCGTATTTACTGTTAATTACATTTTGGCGGGAGACGACGCCCCTATCGCGAGGTGTATATGGTGACTTCGTGAATCTCAAGATTGGCTGGCCCAATTCTTCGAAGGCGTTTATTGTAATATGGTGTGCGTGTGTGCGTTCATATGAGTGAGTGCATTTTTTACAAAATGGAAATAGTTTCTGCCATGCGTTCCACACACAGCGTTCAGACTTATTACAATTCTTTCAACTTCCTGGCTGTGGTCAAGAAAAAATTAAAGACAAAGTCTATTATTAATTTTCATCCATTCTTCGCGAAGACGTCTGTGTTACTGTGTTTAAGAAAGAATTTTTTTCACGCACTCCCATCTAGTGAAGCAGTATTCCCTCCATTTTAAAATATAAGTAGTTCTAGCATTCATTTTTTTTTGCCAAAATATATGTAGTCTTGGATTCCTAATGCAGCTTTCTCACTTCTCGGTGCGTCGTGTTATGTGTCTATCTCAATCTCTCTTTTCATTCACTCATCATTCTTTCCTGTGTATCATTTTGTTTCACCTCTTTTTAGTTATCATGTCTAAACTCAGAACTGTATATATTTTTAAAGCCAAGAAATTACATAGATGCAGACTGACTTCCGAGTTTCAGATGGAGGTTATCAATGCGAATCGTGATCGGCCGTCCAAATCGTCTGTCCCATCTTGTACGGACTCAATAAGACCCGTTGAGAGAACGTGAGGTGGGTAGCATATATCGGTGTAGTTGTGCGTGACGTTCAATGAATCAAGATGTCTCTACGGCCCCGACGTACCCACAGGACAGCTGATAGAAATAGACCGACTACTGGAGACAAATTGTTTTTTAAGGTTTACTTGCTATTTTGTTGTATCTAGGGCAATGCTGCCTGCATTACGGATATATAAATCCTTTTTTTCTTTTGAGATGATATATAAATCCACTGGCGGAGCTTCATCCAACAGTAGCTTCACTAATTAAGCAAAAATTTGAGTGACAGTGCCTGATTTACTGTTTATTCAGTACAAATTTGTGCTAGGTAGGAGGGCCATGGCCTACTTTTGCCACAACTATACTCGGTCCCTGTATATATCATTGATTCAAAACAAAACATATGCTCCTTCGAGGGACAAAGAATGGAAGTGTTATCCTTCGAAGGTTTTGGTTGCAATTTTTTTATTTTGACTTAAAACAAAAATATGGAATAATATTTGTATCTTATAAACTCGGAATCCAATCCGTAATAGTTCTCACAAGGCCTTAACATGAATAGAAAATCTAAGTTTTGCATAGACGTAACATAAGACCTTCCCTTATCCTCTAATGTGAGTGTGTTGCGGCATGTTTCAAATCTACTTAGCCAGAAATCATATGTGTGGACCAGACTTGCGTTAAAATAAAGTGCGGACCAAACAACCGGTCATATTGTTATAATCTGAAAGTTGAGCTTTATGCTTTGTTTGGATTTAGTTTCTTGCACTTCCTTAGCAGCGGATCGACTAATTTGAATTTTGAAGGCTCCAAATAAAAGGACTAATACGTGGATTAATTTTTAGCCAACCAAGAGACTAGATCCTACATAGTGTAATTTGCGACTTTTTCAAGATTTCTTGTCTCCTATCAATTGAGTTGGAGTTGTATAAGTTGATTTTGTAATCATAGGATGTATGGTATAACTTTTCTTTAGAATGAAATATATGGTGCCAAGCAATTAAGATTTGAAATGCCATGGTTGCTTGGTTTGTGTGAAACTTTGTAATAAG
The DNA here is from genome assembly GCA_012490785.1 of Eragrostis nindensis. Lineage (NCBI taxonomy): Eukaryota > Viridiplantae > Streptophyta > Magnoliopsida > Poales > Poaceae > Eragrostis > Eragrostis nindensis. Next base: position 2,561,400 of record JAAXCT010000021.1, on the reverse strand, counting down.
GAATAAATAAATGTATTGTTCCATACTCAGGCTGAAATATTAATCAATCTATTTTTTTTTCTAAAAAAGAAGCTTAATGAGGGAGAGAGAGGCGAAAGGGCGTGCATCATAGTGATTACAAGAGCCTTAGTAGCACCTGAGATCCTGAGTTCGATTCCCTGTGGTAGAGAATTTTCTAAGATTTAACGACGTTGTGCGTTCAGCGAGAGGCGACGTGGCCGTCGACAGCGAGGCGCCAGTGGTTACTTCATCAATCTCGAGGATTTGCCGGCTCAATATTCGAAGATGCTCATAGAGGTAGGGTTTACGCATGTGCTTTTTATAGGGGTGAGTATGCGTGCGTTGTGAGTGTCTGAGTTGTACTGTGTAATCGCAAGAGGGAGAGAAAGAGGAGGTTGCTATCCTTATGCAAGGAACCTTAGACTTTGATAACCAAAAGGAAGAACTAGATATCTAACCCAAACTTTGACATGCAAAAATAGATGTATCTTCTAGGTATTCCACGGGGCTACAAACATTCTTTTGCCGACTATATATTTTTAAATAATACACACATTCATAAGGGTCTCTTTCTTTTTCATCGACGGCTGGCTATATGACATGAGAAACCAGTATATTTGTTTTTAGAGAATAGATAGGAGCTAGTAGATAGGCAATTGATATTGTACAATGGGAAAGAAAAAAGATGCCAAATAATAGTTTGATGCATTTGATACATGTATGCATTGTCGTATTGAAGATATTCCAACAACAACAACAACAAAACCTTTTTATCCGAAGCAAGTTGAGATAGGCTAGAGATGAAACCTGCACGAATCACAAGAGAGGCAAAACCAACAAGAAACGCAAACCAACAAGAGATGCAAACCAACAAAAGATGCAGACCAACCGGCAAAATAAATAAAACCTGAAATATCCCTTTCATTCGCAAAAGAAAACGAGATAAACCCAGAATATAAATATTAACATGATTTTTTTGTGTTCATAAATGTAAAATATTTCCATCTTAGAATGATGTACGCATGCAAATTTAAAGATTTTCTAATTGCATGTGTCATCCTTGTAGTTGTAGCCACAATAAGGAGGGCCAGTGCAAACCCAGTGCATGGAATTCTCTACTTAATTCTGAAGATTCCCGCTAATTAAATAGAAATTTAATAAAAAAAACTCTCTTGGGTTTTTAATATATGATACGTTAACTTTTTCGTTACTTTTACCATTGATCTTATCTATAAATATTTGTGCAAATAGCTAAATGTATAAGAATCTTAAAATGCTTTTGATGATAGACCCAATGATATTCATTTCATCTTAGAAAACTATTTTCTTAAATATAAATTGTTGGTCAAAAAGTACAACAAAAAGTTCAACGGCGTCATATATTTAAAAACCGAAGGGAGTAGTTTTTAGTGTTCAATGACTTTCCTTTAATGGGAATGTCTATTTCAGTATCTTTTCTTTTTGGAATTTGATTTTCTGCTCTCTTTTTTTTTTGCTTATTCAAAATTTACTTAAGTGATAAAAGTTGACTAAACAATTTTTTTACTTTTTTCGCGAATGACTAAACATTGTGTACTTGATCCACATTTTTCATCGATAGTTATACTGTTGACTCAATATTTTTGTACAAATGGCCGAGCAATATTTGTTTAGGGTATTGAATAGATATTGAGTCAATTTCCCTCCTTGCAAAAAAGATCAGAAAAATATTGATTCAACATGTGTTCGCAGCGTGCCACCAGCGTGCAGGTGCTCTGTACTGGCTCGGTCCGGTGTGGCCCTGGCCGAGACTTGCGCGGTTGCCGAATCGAAAAACCACGGCATGGAGGACCTGTTTAGGGGGAGGGGTCGCCCTGTGTGGCTGTTGGCCCGAGTGCCACTTAATCCTTCTTCTCTCAACCACCGGCCAGCTCGCTCCACCGCCGCAGCCTCCAGCTCGCGCCGCCGCCGCAGACTCCAGCTCGCGCCGCCGCTGCCGTATCCACCTCGCGCAGCCGCCGCCCCCTCCAGCTCGCGCAGCCGCCGCCCCCTCCAGCTCGCGCCGCCGCCGCTGCCCCCAGCTCGCGCAACCATCGCTGCCCCCAGCTCGCGCCGCCGCCGCCGCCCCCAGCTTGCTCCACCGCTGTCGCCACCTGCTTGCTCCGCCGCCGCCCAACTCGCTCACCACACCCCTATTTGCAAGGAAACTCCCAAGGAGGTTGTCTCAATTTTCTGTGGCCAATCTCATGACAGGATTGGGGATTTTGGAATTTAGATTATTGCAGGCACCCCTTGGTAGTTCGGACTTCAAGCCATGAGCTTCCTCAGCTGGAACTGCCGGGGTTCAGGAGGAAGGAGCCTTCGCAGTCGCAAGATACAACATCTGAGCCGCTTAGTATCATCCACCAATGCCCAGGTAATATTCGTATCTGAAACTCGTAGTTCAAAAATTACAACTTCTCAGTTGACAAACCATTTTGCCATGCACGATAGTTTTGTCGTTCCAGCAACTGGTCTTTCGGGTGGTCTTTGGCTCATGTGGAAAGATGACATAGATCTTACTATTGTTCATTCCAGGTCGAATTATGTTTTAGCTCATGCTATTCAAAAATCTAGCAATGTTAGTTTCAAGTTGATTTGTATCTATGGGGATCCTCAGCATGCTAGAACTAGTCAGATTTGGCAGGAGATCACAGATTTTATTGTTCAAAGTCCTGATAGACCTGCTTTTTGTATGGGTGATCTAAACAATATTATGCATGCTGCTGAGAAGTGGGGGCCTGGCCCTCCCAATTTATCTCGTATTTCTACTTTTTGTCTCTGGTTAAACAATGTGGTTTAATTGATATGGGTTATAGTGGGCCGGCCTATACTTGGACTAACAAGCGTTTTACAACTAACCCTACTTTTGAAAGATTGGATCGTTGTCTTGCCAATGCAGAGTGGTGCCAAGCTTTCCCGAACACAATAGTCTACCACCTACCAATGTTATACAGTGACCACACGCCAATTCTTGCCATCTTGAACTCCAAGATATCCAAACCAAAGCGTCGTTTCCGTTTTGACAATTGGTGGCTTACCGAACCAGATTTCCATCAACACGCAATGCAGGCCTGGTCACAAACTCACACACAACCTTTCCACCGTCGCACGCTTCACCTAACCAGATCTCTGAAAACCTGGGTCAAGAAGAAAAAGCCCCTCAACCAGCAACTCGAAGATGTTGAAAACCAGCTGCGTCAAATACAAAATGCGCCACCAGCTACTGTTGATCATCTTGCCGAAGCATCCCTTACGCAGCTCCACCAAAACATCTTAGATAAGCTCACAGAGTACTACCGGCAAAGATCTAAGAAGCATTGGGCCACTAGAGGTGACAGAAACACAAAATTTTTTCAGCAAGCATGCACCAAGCGCCGTACAAAGAATAGAATTTGTTTTATCCAAGCTACGCCTACCACCACTCTTTCCAATCCAGAAGAAATCTCAAAAGAATTTATTGCCTACTTCACGAGACTTTTCACTACTTCTTTGCCGCAAGACATGCACAATACAGACCATGCACATGAGGTAACTATTGGTCGTGATGCATCTTGTACGCCACCCACTTTGGATGAGTGCTTGCAGATTCTGAAGAGTATGAAGCTCAGTGCGGCACCGGGACCCGATGGCCTCAACGTTGCTTTCTACAGAGCTGCTTGGCAATGGATAAAGCATGATGTTCATAACCTTATTACTACCTTCTACACAACAGGTACTTTTCCTCACCAACTCAACAACACAGATATTGTACTCATTCCTAAAAAGTACCCTGCTACCCTTGTTACTGATTATAGGCCTATTAGCTTGACCAATGTCAATTACAGAATCATAGCTAAGTCCCTTGCCCAGAAAATCAAGGATGAGTTTCCAGATTACATACATCCATCCCAACATGCTTTCATTCAGGGCAGGAGAATTACTGACAACATTATTATTGCTCAGGAAATTGTGCATTCTTTTCAGCTAAAATCTTTTAAACAGCAAGCCTTTATGCTTAAGATTGATCTTGCCAAGGCTTTTGATAGATTAGAATGGCCCTTCGTTGTGGAGGCACTTCGGCGTAAAGGGTTCCATGGTCATTTCATAGACATGGTGCATGCCTGCATTTCTACTCCCTGCTTCTCTGTCAACATTAATGGTCAGTCCTACGGCCGCTTTCAAGGTTCCAGAGGCATTCGGCAAGGTTGTCCCCTTTCTCCTTACCTTTTTGTGCTTGCTATAAACGAACTTTCTTTGAGATTACAGGAAGCCCTCGATCAAGCACATCTCACAGGTGTTAAATTGGGTTCTACCTGTCCGCCCATCCACTCTATTCTTTTTGCTGACGACCTAATCATATGTGGGCAAGCTAATAATCATGAAGTGCATATTATCAGAAGCATTTTGCAGGACTTTTGTACCAACTCAGGTCAAACTCCTAACTGGACAAAATCCTCCATCCTTTTTAGTCGTACTGTGCACTCCTCCACTAGAGCCCAGATCAAAAATATTTTCCCTGTGCAGGATTTCCAACCCAACACTATGCACTTGGGTCACCCGTTGCTGATTAGTCACAGAGACAAATCAAAAGCCTATGAATTCATTTACACGAAATTCAGATCAAGACTCACAATCACCAAAGCAAACACTTTAAACCATGCTGGCCGCCTTGCTCTCATTCAGTCAGTCTTTGCATCAATTCCGATTTACTATATGGCCAACACTCTCTTCACAAAAAAATTTCTAGCCAAAATCACTTCCATCATCCGTACATTCTGGTGGCAAGGAGTTCAGACCTCAGATAGGAAAAAGCCTCTCCATCTGCGAGCTTGGAACTCCATTACCACACCTAAAAAGGATGGAGGACTAGGTATTAGAGACATTATGCTAGTCAACAAGAGTATGCTAATGTCGTCAGCTTGGCGAATTATATCAGAACCGGAGTCTTTTGTGACGTCTATTCTGCAGGCCAAATATTTTCCAAGAGCAACGTTATGGACTGCACCTTTGTACACACCAAAATCAACATTTTGGTCATCCATATTAAAGGTAAGAAAGGAACTCCAAACTGACATTGCTGTGCAGGTAATTGATGGGAACATTAATATATGGAATCAACCTTGGTGCCCAATCTGGCAACATCTACATGAACATCTGAACCTACAACAGAATGAATTTCAAATTCCTAACACTATTGCTGAGCTATGGCAACCAGGTATGAAACAGTGGGATATCCATAAAATAAATACTATCTTTGGACCACAAGTGGCTGCTGTTATTTCACAGGTACAAATTCTTCCTGGCCGGGGGCAGGATATCCTCTATTGGAAGCCCACTGCTTCTGGTCTGTGCACTTCAAAAAGTGCGTATGTGCAGTTAGCAACAGCATCAAATGCAGAGAAACCACCCCCATTTGTATCAATGCAGGTGCTACAAATACTTAGAACGGTCTGGAAGGAAAAAAGCATCCCGCCTCGAGTGCAAACTTTTGCTTGGCGACTGCTACGGCTAGCGCTAAGCACTGGTGCTCGAGTCAAGAGGATCATACAAGCGGCAGATGAAAATTGCTCCAGATGTGGTGCACTAGAAACAGAAGATCATCTGTTTCTGCATTGCACATTTGCCAGAGCGGTGTGGTTCGGATCACAGCTTGGACTACGTACGGATGCCTTGCCAATTACAGATCGAGGCATTCATCACCAGCTCACGGAGATGTTGCAACAAGGTACGAATATTTCTATTGCAGGATACATTTTCAGCATTCTGTGGTGCTTATGGAAGGCAAGGAACGACCACCGTTTCAACAAAATCGATTGGTCGATCAATAGAGTCCTGCATGAGGCACGAGCAATTGCGGATGAACACCTTCTTCACGACCAACCACTTCAAAAGACGTTGCCGGCCACAAACGCTTCATCAGCTCCTACAAGGCACCATGAAGCACACCCGGTGGACTATAGAATCTTCACTGATGCTTCATTTCAGGTGGACAACGTGTATGCTCCGCCCACTCCAGCGGGCATTGGCATCTTCATCATCGACAAGACGCAAACACTACTCACAGCCATCTCAATTCAAGCAATTTATTTGCAGCCGGCAGACCCGTTAGTAGCAGAGGGACAAGCTCTGCTATTAGCAGCTCGTCTTGCAAAGCACTTCAATTGGCGGCAAGTTGCTTATTATACTGATAACCAGATATTGGCAACGGCTGCACAACGCCAAGATCCCAGGAATCAGCCAGGGCATTGGTCACTCAGACCGACCCTCCAAGAACTTGGCGAAACATTACGAGGTGCCTACTACTCGGTGAACAAGATCCCAAGAAAATACAACTCAAGAGCAGATGGACTAGCCAAGCGAGCGAGACAGCAACCCGTCACTACAATCTGTCTAACTTCTTGTATGGCTATGAATCACAATCTAGCTTGCCCTGTGCAACAAGCACTAGCAACCTTTCAATGGGACAACTTCTGTCCCATCTCTGTATCGTGTCTTTGAATTAATGAAATACCTTTTGTCCTAAAAAAAAAAAAGGAAAAACCACGGCACGAGCAAGCGGTTTCCCGGCCGGCGGGGCGGCCTTCCTCCCAAAGCGGCAGCCGAAAAGAAACGCGGAGAAAACAGAGAGAGAAATCAGCACGAGCACGACTGACCTCACCTAGGCCTTCCTCCTCCTCCTTCCTCCCAGTCCCAGCTACTGCTCCTCCCCCGAAACAAACAACATCCGCTTTCCTCCCCTCCGCACTTCCCCCAGCCGCTCTGGTTGCCTCGCCCTACACCACCCGCCGGCGGCCGCACCTCCGGCCCCCTTCCCTCTTCGCCCTTCCCTCGCTTTCCCGGCCCTCTCTTTTCTCTAGGGAGGGGAAAGGGAAGGAAGAGGGGGGAAAAAAGAGAGGATCTTTCTTCCCTCGCGCTCGCATCCCATGGATTCGCTGGGCGCCGGGCTCCCGGCGCTGATGTTTCTTGGCTCGATCCGTCGACCAGCTACATGGAGACGGTGCTGGTGCTAGTACTTGGGCCTGACCCTTGCTGTGCGAGCCTGTTCGCATGGCCTTGCGGGCCGCCTCTTCTTGAAGCTGCCCGCGGCACGGGATGGCAGGACGGCGGCGCACGTGCGCAGGTTTCTTCGATTTCCTTCCCCCGTTCTTTTCTTCGTTTCCTCTGTTTTGATTCCAGTTTATTGGGTTGTTGCCGGTTCCTGAATTCAGCAATGGTTCTTGCTTCTTTCTGGATCCCGAACTTCTGTGTTTGTTGGACTTCGGGTGTTCTTGCTTCTCAAGATCCCCGGGATCAATTCTAGATGAAAGGCTTTGATAGTTTTGCTTGGAGGATCAAGGGGAACATGCGCTTGATGCCTCGATTTGACTCAGCAGATCTTGATTTATTATGCCCTTCAATTTCAATATTGAAAGTAGATATGATGCTAACTGCGTTTTACATCTGATTGCAGGCAACTCGATTTGTTCAGTGGAGAATCAAGAACTGATGCCTCAAATTGTTGCAGAAATTGCCATGAACCGTACAACACGCCTGCGAATGAGGCCTGGTTGGTAGAGCCAATGGTGGGAGCGGTGTGGCGCGGGATCCCCTTCTTGTGGATCCTCCTGTTCCTCTCCTCACTGCTTCTGCCGGTGTCACTGGCGTCTGCTGATTTCAGCCACTGCGGCGGATGCGACGACGTCGACGACGGTAGTCTGTGGAGCACAGAAAACATTCTGCAATGCCAGAAGGTCAGCGACTTCCTGATTGCCACGGCCTACTTCTCCATCCCGCTCGAGCTGCTCTACTTCGCCACCTGCTCCGACCTCTTCCCCTTGAAATGGATCGTCCTCCAGTTCGGTGCCTTCATCGTGCTCTGTGGGCTCACGCACCTCATCACGGTCTTCACGTATGAGCCACAGCACTCGTTCCAACTCGTGCTCGCCCTCACAGTTGCAAAGTTCATGACAGCCCTTGTATCATTCGCAACGGCGATCACGCTGTTGACACTGATTCCACAGCTATTGAGGGTGAAGGTGAGGGAGAACTTCCTGATGATCAAGGCACGGGAGCTGGACCGGGAGGTGGGGATGATGAAGAGGCAAGAGGAGGCTAGTTGGCATGTACGGATGCTCACGCATGAGATACGCAAGTCGCTCGACAGGCACACAATCTTGTACACCACCATGGTTGAACTCTCCAAGACGCTGGAGCTGCAGAATTGTGCTGTCTGGATGCCCAATGAGAGCAGGAGTGAGATGATCTTGACACATCAGTTGAGGCAACGGGATATAATGGAGCCGCACAGCCGCTCAATTCCAGTTGACGACCCGGATGTGGTACAGATAAAGGCAACAAAGGATGCCAGAGTTCTTGGGCCAGATTCAGCACTAGGTATCGCAAGTCGAAGCCAGATCGAAGCAGGGCCTGTGGTTGCAATTAGGATGCCGATGTTAAGGGTGTCGAATTTCAAAGGTGGGACGCCCGAAGTGATGGAAACAAGTTATGCTATTCTGGTACTGATTTTACCTCAGAATGATTCAATAGGTTGGGGTCCAAGGGAGTTGGAGATTGTTGAAGTAGTCGCTGATCAAGTTGCAGTCGCTCTCTCACATGCAGCGCTTCTCGAGGAGTCTCAGTTGATGCGGGAGAAGCTTGCTGAGCAACATAGAGACTTGCTGCGGGCAAAGCAGGAAGCCGTGATGGCAGCAGAGGCTAGGAATTCCTTTCAGAGTGCCATGTATGATGGAATGCGAAAGCCAATGCACTCAATCCTTGGCCTCGTCTCAATGATGCAACAGGAAAGTATGAATCAAGAGCAAAGGCTTGTAATGGATGCCATTGTCAAGACTAGCAGTGTTGCATCAACATTGATGAATGATGTGATGCAAACATCAACAACGGATCGTGAGTACTTGTCTTTGGTGAGGAGGCCATTCAACCTTCATTCCTTTATTAAAGAAGCAGTCAGTGTGGTTAGATGTCTAACTGGTTGTAAGGGTGTAGATTTTGAGTTTCAAGTTGACAAGTCTTTGCCTGAAAGGGTCGTTGGTGATGAGAAGAGGGTTTTCCACATTTTATTGCACATGGTTGGTACTCTAATCAACCGATGTAATGAAGGTTGTCTGTCATTATATGTCAGTAGTTACAATGAGCTTGAAGAGAGGCATAATCAGGATTGGATGCTGCGAAGAGCAAACTTCTCTGGGGGCTATGCATGTGTGAAGTTTGAGATCAGGATTAGAAAATCAAAAGATATTATTTTGAGTTCGTCGAGCAGTCAGATAAGTCAAGGGCGCAAGCCTAACAATTCTGAGATGGGCCTTAGCTTCAATATGTGCAAGAAGATTGTGCAGGTACGTCTCAAGTAAACAATATCAAACAGATAGGATAGATTCACATCACATTCAATGATTCTGGGTATGTAGGCTATATGTTGATACCTGGTTAGACTTCATTTATGTACAGGATTATATTGCTATAGAGATTTTTTTTTTCAAGATTGGTCTTTTTTTTTCACCTCATATTCACTGGAACATCAGGTCACAGTCAGATATTAGGAAATAATAAGATTTCGTTAATTTTTGGTCTCCCAAACTTTGATAGAACATTACAACCTGAGGACTATTTTCAGACTTCACTAGTTGGCTGTTGAAGCTTATTTATATCTGAAAAACGATCGTTGTATATTACCAGATCATAATGTGGTTGAATTCGAGGCATTATATATAGTTATAAACATGTTAGGCTGTCCATCCCAAAGAATAAGTTATACTTCCATTATTTGCAAGTTTTGATGCAAAAGTTATGGAGTCTAGTTGCAAAAGTTATGGAATCTTTAGTGATATACTACAATTTTGGTCAAACTGAGATAATATATCCATTTTATTCGTCTAATTGTCGCACGAATGCTTTATCAGTAATTCATTTTATGTTACTTCTTGAAGTTTGCTTTATTACGTGTGTAATGTTATTGACAACAACAAAACACAATATCGAATTGTCCCCTCATGTCCTAAAGTCTCAGCAGGTCTCTTTGACTGTTAGGTCTTTTTCAATAGTTCATTGTCCAAGTAGCCTATTATATGCTCAATTTGACGTATGATATAAAACTTCTCTTTATGCTGATGTGAGTCCTTATATCTGCGGCAGAATGGCAATATTTGGTCAGTGTCTGATTCAAAAAGCATAGGAGAAACTATCCTGCTCGCTATCCAGTTCCAGCTGCAACCTGTGACACCGGTCTCTGGAGCATCCTCAGACCTGTACCGATCATCACCAATTCCCAACTTCAACGGACTTCGAGTCCTCCTTGCAGACAGTGATGACACCAACAGAGCTGTTACTCACAAGCTCCTAGAGAAGCTTGGTTGCCGAGTCCTTTCGGTCGCTTCTGGCATCCAATGCATGAGCTCCTTCGCCGGTGACTTGTCTTTCCAGATGGTGATTGTTGACCTGGCCATGCAAACGATGGATGGATTCGAAGTAGCTCTTGCGATCAGGAAGTTCAGGAGCAACAGTTGGCTGCCGGTGATTGTTGCCCTTGCAGCAAGAACTGATGACAACACCCGGGAACGGTGCCTGAGGTCGGGAATAAACGGCTTGATCCAGAAACCAGTAACATTAGCAGCACTGGGAGATGAACTGTATAGAGTCCTTCAGAACAATTGAAAGAACCTGATGGTTCTCATTTCTTTCAATCTCAATAGATTGCTGTAGCTTGCTTCATAGTAATTATCCTAATAGTTTCTGCCAGGTTAGATCCATACAATCACACAGCGTTTATCACAAATGAATATGTATAGGAAGATGAAAACAGACCGCATTTTTCTTGTTTCCTTGCAGGAAAGAAAAGTGCTAAATTTTGAAGAGGCTAACATTTAGAGTTTAGATATTTTTTTTCTTTTGTAAACCCAATTAATCGTGATATAATATGAGGTAAGGCACTTTTAGCTTGTGAAATTATAGGTTCATACACAGGCATAAACCAGAAGATCTTGGTTTGGATTAAATGCAAGCTGTAGCTGATTTGTGGTTGAGATTTTGAGACGATGGATGTACGAATTCACTGAATGCAACGCAATATTAATAAATATCGAAAGGGGGTAAGGAACTTTTCAATGGTTAAGACATGCTGAAAAGCAGGCGAGTTAAGATTACATGCAAGAGGGCAGCCTATATAAGGTTGATGCTGACATCCTATCTTGAAAATTAAATAATAGTACTTGCAATCTTTATTTGGTACAGGCAGTGCTCTAGATGCACTGCATCTGCTTTCATTGATGCAATACTTGCTTACTGAGAAGACCTAGCCAGTCTAAACTTCCTTTAAAAAAACAAAAAGTGAACTTCTAGCAATGAAACATACGAGGTGCCTGATTTTCATTCTGAAACCTTGAGCGAGACAAGTATCTCTCTAGCGAAACCGTTTCAGTCTCCTATAAGTTTTGTAGCTTGGCACTGAAGTTTCTGAGGCCATCTCAAGAGCACTGCGTATTGACATCAGGGTCAAATGTCTAATTTCATGACAGCCAAGTTGCTGTTTAGGCGTATAATTAAGACTTCTCAATTCATTGGTATTGACGTTTTTGACGGGTTGTCTCTGAGCCTTGATTATTTTACGCTAACGCAGCATGCAAGACAATAAGTACTGCCATCGCACCTATTCGTCAATCCCTAAGCATTCGATTCACCTGGACACAATGCATACTCCACCTTTTTCTTCTCTAGCTTGTTGAAAAGTATGCAAAAGATGCTTCTGTCGAGTCTTTGCAGCTATCAGACACGCTAACCTCACACAGTGGCCGTTGCTCTCTCTGGTGATCTGCTTGCAATTGTGTGTTCTTCTTTACTGATGTCAGACTTTGTGTCCATGTCCAAGGAAAGGGAAATCGTTGTTTTATGAAGTGAGGATATGCTAGTATAGTTGTATAGTACGTGTCTCTTACGCCCTCTTCACATATCAGAAACCAGGTCTATCTGCTTTTAGGTGAGGTTTCTTTCAAGTGAGTAAGAATTGCAAACTACCAGCAGCCCACACATGCTATGGAAACCAGGAATCCTCATGTGATGGCTTTTACGCAAGGGACCAAATATCAAGTTGAGAAACCCATCCATCCTGCTGATTTTGTTCTAGTTCTTTCACATAACTGTTCAAAAGCTGATTAGTACCATAGTATACACAAAATGAAATGTCTTTGTAACAAATATCTTTTGCAAACCTTGTGCCTCGTTCAAGAGCAGTGCTATGGATACGACAGAGTTGTCCGACTGACGAGATCCAAAGTCCAAGCAGCGATCAACCAGCGTACAGCAGGGGGTACAAGGCACGTAGATCAGCCTAGTCTGACGGAGTCGGACCACAGAGGTTGGATCTATAGCTTTTTCCCTCGTACAATATATGTACTGCTACTACAGTGCTGCCCGAGTCATTCAAATTTCTATCTCAACTGGATTTGGAGGTCCTGCAGGGGGGATGCACATGAAAATCCTCCAGATCTGTGGTCGAACGTTGCCTTTTCTGCGTGAGCTGGCCATGCCGCAACTTGGTACTACGCCCAATGTGCCTGAACGTCCTGCCTGCCTTCCTTTGCTGCTCTTTGACCACATACATTGCTCTATTCATAGCCATGGTACCGTATACAGTTGGGAGTGCTCTAAACTGGAGAGGAGTACCACCGACTACGTGTCATGGAAAATGACCAGGCGTGCGAATCTTCAGAGCTCAGACCACGGTTAAGAAATAAGAAGTGCTGCGCCAAAAGAAAAGGAAAAGGAAGGCAGAAATTCATAATATAATTCTGAAGAGCTTGCAGTAATATTCATGGGTGGAATGGAGGTACGTGACAGTGCACCAGATGAACTCCATGCTATGAAAGAAATCAATTCGAAAATGCAGGGAACACCCGTCTCAATCGTTTATTTCTTCCACCGGACGAGAACGGAAACAGGACAGCCGCAATGAACAAAAACGATCACGAGAGTAAAAACAAACGGAAACGGTCGGGTACCGAGAGTTTAAGACGGGAATGCCGATGCATTTATTTTTGGTCGCCAACATAATGACAACAACAATAACTAAACGTGAGAGCAAATTGCAATGGACTCAAGTCGAGCTATGATATGAATAACGAATAAACGTTAGCAGTTTGATACAAACAGTTATCATTTCTCCTCTGCATATGTACTGACCAAAATATCAGTTATCGTTTTGCAAACAGCAAACACGTTAGCAGTTTGATACAGTACTATAACAGCTTGACGAATCATGAATCCATTCCATGTCCATAATACACTCCATAAGCAGATGCTGGAGCAGCTGGAGTGGAGGAGACCGCCAATTAATTAAGCGTGGCGCGGCTTTGATGAGCTAGATCGAGCATGGACGCGCCGCGTGGTGCACTGGTGCGGGCGGCCAAAGCTGGAGCACGGAAGCGCGGTCCGGGCGGAGTTTGAGGTGCGGCGCGCCGGCAATGCGACTGATGATGGATTGCGTCATGCACGTCTCGGGTGGGCTAAAAAAAGGACGATAACTGGAAATATCCCGTCTTAAACGGTACAATATACCGCAAAAACAGGCAAAAAGGAAAAACACTCCTAGCTCCCGTTTTTGTTTTTCATTTTCTTGTCGGAAATCCAAAAACAGCCAGAATAAATGTGGTAACGGTTGCCGGACTGTACGGGATTTCTCCATCCTGTTTTCATCCCTATCTTATCTTTTGTGAGCTCGCGTTGCTGCGAAGTCGAATTGCGAGCTCGCTTCACGGCAACAAGCCAACAACGAGCTCAAGCCGCAGCTGAGGCGTTGATATGCGAGAGGTAGTCGGCAGAGGTGCCAGTTTCTTCGTTGATTTGCCTCGTTTGCAATTGTCGTAAGGTCATTTGCCTCCTTCCTACGCGAAGGAATGAAAAAAAAAAATTGAGGACCAAAGGAAATTTCCTTTGTTTTTTCAGTGCTTCATTCCAACATTCCAAAGGCTACCAATTCCTAGGGGTGAAAGCGGGACGGGAAAATCCCGTACCGTCCCGTCGCCGTTTCCACTTTTGACCCGACCGATTTCGTATTTTCGGTAAAAACAGGAACGGTACGGTATACGGGATCAAACTCACGGTAACAGGATCGAAAACAGTTGAGCCTTTCTCCCGACCGTATTCTCGGAATCCCGTTTTAGGCCGGGATATCCCGTATTACATCCTGTTTTCAGGCTATACGGGAAGATCAGCCCACGGCCCAGTAGTGAAGATTTGGACCAGACCAGTGTTTGTCTCAATGCTGAGCGAGCTCCCATGTTTTTTTATAGCAGGCACATTGTTCGGATGAGTGCTGGCTGCCCGAGGTGGTACAAATGCTTCTGCTGTGCTGATCTGAGCTGAGCAGCCGGCCGATGGAGTTATGGGCCCAAGTTGGCTTCTTTCCATTCTCTTTTTTTTTTCTTTCATTGCCAACGTGAGTAAATATGGCCCAGTAGGTAGATAAAAAATCTTGTCATGCATGTTTTTTCATTAGAAAATCATACGACGGGTTTATTAAAAATAGTTTATATTTATTTTACAGTTCATGTATTGAAGCTAAGGATAGTATGCTTTACCGTTTTGTATTACCGGTTCTCGACCGATACCGGCGTATTCCCACCCGGATTTGATCGTTTTCGACTAACCGTTTTTGTCCCGATCGTTTTCGTTACCTGCTTTCCCGTTTCCGTTTCCGTCCGGCATGAAAAATGTGAAAGCGAAAACGGTTGAGGGGTTTTACCGACCGTTCCCGTCCGTTTTCACCCCTACCAATTCCTATGAAAACTAGAATTCTATATTTTTCCTATGAAAGTCCTTTGATCCAAAGAGCCCAGTCTCATTTGGGAAGAAAAAATAGGCCTTTGAAAAATGAAACGAGAATCTTCTATTGTTGGGCTAACAGGGCAAAAGCCCATCAGGGACCAACTTGGGACAGAGAAATTGAAACTTTTGCTGGGTCCAATTCCCATCCAGTTTCAAGTTCAATCCGAGCGAAAAAAAAGTGAAAATTTCTCTCTATGCCACTGAAAATGTACTTGTTTTCCTTATTTTCTATGAAAATGTTTGAAGTTCCGTATTTGCCATCAACTTTAAATTTCGATGCCTCAGTACCACTTTTCGTCAACTTTTGTTTGCTTTTGTTACTAAAACACGTCAATTTGGTATATTACGATATGAGGTGGAGGAGGATGGCGACATGGCTATTTTATGCTTTTTGTGAGAATATTATTGCATTTTTTTTGGTGATGTGTGCACATCTGAATATCATTTTTTTCTTTTTTGAGAAATTGCATGTGATGGCCTTCCTCAAACAACATGCGTGTTATTCTAGGCGCAATGTCTTCTTTACATGTGTCATTTCACACTGTTTGGATGGCCAAATTAACGAAATTGACACTCGAGAATCATAATTTTAGATGAATGGTAAATGAGAAACTTCAAATATTTTCATGACATGTAAGGAACCACGTAAATTTTGAAGGAATTCTCTCTCTCTCTCTCTCTCTCTCTCTCTCTCTGAGACCTGAAAACGGCAAGGGAGGGAGTCCCCTAACATTTTTTTCATTAAGAAATTAATGTACAGATTTTATAAGGGTACACCCCAAAGAAGACTCTACTAACATCAGCTAATACTACTACTCGGCCAACAATCAAAGACCAACTTTAAGCTAGGCCTTGCTCAGTGAAACCTTTTTAAACTCTTGATTGAATGCGCACCATTTAAAATTATAAACTACTAGTCGCATTTCATACCAATTATTTTGCACACCAAGGTTAAAGTTAACAAGCTAACAATACTTGGTTTAATCTATAACAAGCTAACAATGCCTAGTCCTTTTCACATTGCTCCTTTTCTGGCGACAGGGTGCAGAGGGCATGCAGGGTCCTCTACTAGTAGAGCTAGTGGTGGCAGCTTGCTCATCAGATTGCTGAAATGTCTGCCCAGGCTGCCATCCTTCTGAATTTAGGATACTGATTCCCTCTGAATTTCGTTGGGTGGTTAGCAGGGGAAAGGGGAGGACTCTGACTAGCACTTAGTTTAATCATTTTATTTGCTGCTCAACACTGCAAATCATAAACTATCACATTTATTACTTACTATATCAATCTGATATATACAGTCGTCAACTTGTCATTCATATTTCACTCATTGCCATCTAGACTGTGTTAGGCTTCATACACGCCAATTGAAAACTTATGAAGCCAGGCTAACTATATATATACTAACAGATCACAGAATTACCTGCGAATACCATCTTTCAGGGAGGGCTTAAGCCTTTTCACATTGCTCTTTTCTGGTGGCAGCGTGCCAAGGGCATGCTGGGTTCCACTAGAGCTAGTGCCAGTAGATTGCTGAAATTCCTTCTCTGGCGTCCATTCTTCTGAATTTAGGATACTGAGAATTTGTCTTTTGTACGTGGGAATACTTTCCTTGACAGAAGACTGAAAGCAACTCTTGTTAATTTCAAGGGACTGCAATGTGCGCTCCAACATTGATTTAAAGCTTGTTGCCTCTTCTTGCCGGTTTGTTGTCTCATGAGGTGTCGTGTGGTTGTCCACTGGTAGCTTCAAAGATATCTCATACAAATCATTGAGTCCTGCAAGGTACTGGTCCTTCAAGATCTTACTCTGTGGGACAAAAAGAACAAATAAATTTATCACAGATGCTGCATGGACATGAATAAAAAAAAAGTGAACGGAACATGGTTTGTTGTTTACCGATATGATAATCCCTAAGTGAATTCAGTAGGCGGTTCCCATGATCTATAGAAAGAGTGAGTTGAAAGCCTTGGAATGCCAAGAGAATTGTTGCATGGCTTACCAACTCATGTAAATCGCCTGCACCAGGATAACCAGTTCGAGCAGGGAGCTTCACAGGGATGCTACTAGTATTAGAGCTAGGAGTTTGCCCAGCAGATTGCTCAAATGTCTGAGCAGGCTTCCTTTTTTCTGCATTTAGGATACGGACAATTTGCCTCTCGTACATGGGAATTTTTTCCTTGAGAGCAAGCTGAACGTGATTCTTGTCAATGTTCAGGAAACGCAATATGCGATCTAACATTAGCCTGAAATTCTTCATCTTTTCATACTGCTCTGTCTGCTTTTGAGCTGGCATATGGTTGTCAATATGCTGTAGCTTCATAGACACCTTATTGTACCAATCACTGACCTTTGGCAGGTACTGGTTCTTCAAGGTCTTAATCTGCAGACAAATAAAATCTGTTGCATATGCTACACGAAGATGATTACAGAAACAGAAAATTTTGAATGGAGAATGGTTTGTCAATTACTTTACATATATGACACTGTCCTTAAGTCAATTTTGGAGGTCACTTCCATGAATTTTTGAAAGGTGCAAGCGATTTCATAGCCTTGGTATACCAAAGGATTCTAGGATGGTTGTCACATGGCTTACCATTTGATATAACTCCTCTTGCCAATCGCCTGAACCTGGATAATCAGTTTGAGCAGTGGAGTCCTCAGATGCTGCATTTAAATCAAGGTGTCAAAATGCAAACAAGACAAGAATTATCAACAATTACTCTTAGGTACAAATTAACCGACCCTGTTACCTATTACTGCTACAAGGAATATTTGCATGCAGCACTCAAAACAATATGTTGAAGATAACTCCAGGACATGGAAACTATCATGATACAATCATTTACAGAACATCACTTAAAACAACATTAAACAGATATTTGGATTATGATCGTACACACAATTAACAAGAATAGCATATGTCCTTCAAAAGATACAGTGACAACAAATGAACAATGAAGACTTAGATAACATGTAAATAAATCATTCCACAAGTGACAACATAAACTCCCATAACACGGTTCCTCCATCAAGCATCTGTTTTGCCCTCTGTTCAGGGCATGAATATCACCATAAAATGCATAGTGAACTGTATTTTTCTCGAACCCAAATGGTTAACCATTAATCTAATGCAATAAAAAATATATCACCATAATTTACAAATTTGTTACAGCTAATGTGGTAGTGAATAGCCCATAGCTAAAGTGAACAAAATATAATACCTCCAAATATCAGAGTATTTTTAAAGAAAACACATACACAATTCATAAAAGCTGCAACATTGCATTTGCTTCGATACCTGAGACAGGGGGGCGATTTGAAGTCACTTGGGCATTCCCAGGATTCTGTTTTATACTTGTCTCACTCTCGATAAGTAACATTTTCTGAGGGATTCCCTCCAAATAATCAGCCTGACAAATATCAAAGGAAAAGTATTATGTTGCGGTTTTTAGTATACATGTGCGATTACTAACATCTTGCCACCCGACGTCCTGGCATCATTAGGCATTAGCACTTTTGAAAAAAATATGATTCTCCCATTTTGGTGCTGAGGAGTTAAGGATAAGATAAGCAGGACTGACTGGTGATATAGGCAGTGACATGTGCCTGCCTTATGCCAGAAGCATGTCCCATGGCTGCTTGGTTGTCGGCAATAGGCTCCTTGGCCAAAAATTGAGATGAAACTGGGTATACTCTGTATCCTACGTTATGCATTGTTTCCAATGAAACGCCATGAAACTTGCAATGAGAGCAAGCATTTCATTTCATATGGAACATTTTGATCATAACATCACGCGACAACCTGGCAAGCCTAGTAAACAACAAATGAAACTATGCGTTGGAGAATGGTGTTACATTTACGCTCGATAGGATGTGGAAGTTTTAGGCAAAGAAATGAAATGCCCCATTCAGAGTAGTATTATTATCCTGCCTCTTTGATCTTCCATTTTGAAAATTTCTGGCTTTGCCCATAGAAGGTAGCACTAACTGTACCTGGTTGGTGGCTGCAGTAAAGATCTTCTGTTCAAACTGCTCAGCAACATTTTGAAGCACACTGGGCAATTCTAGCGGGGAACGCTTATTCAGTACCTCCGTTCTGCACCAAAAAAAGGAAAAATGCAACATCTGACATCTTGAATTCTAATTGATATTTTTTGTAAAATGATTAAGCCAGGTACCCGATTTATGTCATAAATACTGTATTAGCTTCCTAGAGCCAAAAGGGGGCATGGAATACTTAGACATCTACAATTATTAAGTTGATTGCATCCAAATGGCTGAACCGACCCAGCTGACAGGGCAGCACAAATTGTCATTAACATGTATATAGATGTAAGATGATAGGAATACAAATGATCCAAGAAATATAATGGAAAAGGGAGAAATGTATTTAACAGAGCCACGAAGTTCAACATTTGGGGAAGATTTGATCATCAAAGCAAGATTTTCGTACCATGCTTTAGTGTAATACAGATGTGTGTGCTGTGCTTAAGGTCCAGATACAATTTTGTATCTTTTAGCAAATGAACCAATGATGAAGGCTGTGCTGCTTTTACATTTCAATTAGCAACCTGGGCCTATTTGAGCAGCAGTCTGATCTTGATCGGCTCGGCTCTTACTAGACACGAATTGGATGGGGGACATGATTGTACGCCTATGTTGAGTATTAATAGGTAACAATCTGTTGCAAACAAAATTAGTGCACTGCATGCGGGGGCTAAAATTGGAGGTAAGAATGATACATCTTATAAGCACTATGAATCGAGGTGTTTGTGAACATAGGGTAGGTCAGCAGATGGGTCAAAATTCGATTTCATCTTAAAAGGGCGACAAAGGATGGCGATGGGGACGATTAATCGTCAAGAAAAATCGCTTGTCCTTTGGTTTGTTTGCGGACAATGAAAGATCGAACGTATCCACATGGGTGAAGAAACGGGAACTCGAATCGAGTCGCCAAACGAAAGTTGGCTGGGGATTGGAAGGGGAGGAAGGGAAAGTGGGCGTACATCTGATTGACGATCATGCGGCGAGCCTCGGGCTGGAGATGGGAACGCCAGTCGCCTCCGCCTGCGGAAGGATCAGGCCCCTCGGCGCTGTCCATGACTCGGGATTTTGTTGCCGAGCTCGGATTTGCCGGACCTCCGAGCAGCAAGTGACGGCAATGGTGGAGACGAGACTGGAGAGCAGGAGAAAGGAAGGACAACGGCGGCGGCTCCTCGGACTACTAGCACCGTAGCACGCACGGGTGCAAAGTGGGCTGCCTGCCGGTCCGTCCAAGCTCGATTGCACGCGACCACTCGGCCCATAAACGGCCCAGTCGGCCTAGCTTAGGGACGTAACAAGCTTAATTTTCTTACTATTAATATGCTGGACATATCCATCCAGAATACACAGGCCCCACTTAGAACAGCCTAATGAACCATCATTATAATTCAAAAAAAGAATGCAGGCTCAATTTATTTTTCTCTCAAGCTGTGCAACACTTCAAATCAAAAAGAATGCAGAGTAAAAATATTCATTACTATATCGATCTGATATACACTAAATCGTTATTCATACTTCATTCATTGCCCATCTGGACTGTGTCAGGCTTCTTCATACACGCCAATTGAAACTTGTGAAGCTAGGCTTCTTCATTCATTGAAGCTTCTAGAAAAATTATCAACATTTTCTCTTGGGGACAGATTAACTGACTCTGGGCTGCCTATTACTGTTACAGGAAATACTCGCAGCAGGAGGACTACAAATATCATACTACAGATAATTTCACACAGGAGTGACCGAAAAGGAAAAAAAACATGTATGCTGAAGAAGGAAGCTAAGAATCAAACTGCATCAACTCAAACTGACTACGAAATTTGAGCTGGACACACCCTTCGCGGAGACGAGGCCTCTCCAGAAGCTCCCAAGTTCCTCAGTTCACTGTAGCTCTTTCCCTGCAATCCACCGTCTTCCTCCGCCAAATCTGATCGGCCCCCCTCCCAGGCGGCTTCCTTGCGGCGTGTGGAGGGGGTCCCATCCCTGTGTAGCTTATCTAGTAAGTAGATCTAGCCCTTGTCTTCTGTGTAGCTGGAGGATTGGAGCTCCCTCACCATTATGTGTTCTTTCGGTGTTCTTCCCTTCAAACTGTTCTTCGGTGTTCTTCCCTTCCAACTTTGGTGATTTGGTTGCTCCTCCTCTCATAGTATTAGTTGTTTGAATAAATGTTTCCCGTAGTGGTGGTAGGCGTCATGCCTTTTGCAGTCCTCTCCGGCCTCCTCCCCAGTGAGTGTATCCTCCCCCTTTGCTTCTACTCCGTTGCTCTGGTTCAAGTGCCATGTGCTCTGGTTCAAGTGCCATGGAGGCGTTCTCTTGGCTGGTGGGTTGCTGCAGTGGAGGTCTTCGACATTAGTCATGTTTTCATGGATTGGGTTGACCGCATCATCTTGCTGATCCCCGGTTCAATCCATGAAACACTAAGATGCTCTGGCCCGGTGAAGCTTCATTTGGATCTACGGCCGAGTCCTATCCTACTACTACCTCAATGGGTGCTTGTTCTGAGGCGACTGTCGGGTGAACCGCCGGCATGTCAATCAGCTTGCACCACAAGGCCCTTCTCCGTCCGTGACGCAGTTGTTGGATGGCTTGGTGCTGTGCACACTGCCTGGTCCCGTCATTGGGCGGTGGCTTCGTCGTTTGATGTTCTGCTGCAGGTTCCATTGGTGAGCTTCGTCCCTGTGAACGGGAAGCTGCTGCGGTGGTGCGCTCATCGCCGTTGGTGGTGGATTTCCCCTGAGGACTGGAATGTAATTTTTTTATTTTTAGTTATGTCCTCCTTAGCCCTTTTGTGGACCCGTGCAAAATTTTCAATACTTGTAAGGGTCTCATTGTAAAATGACTGATGTACTTATCCTGAGCAATGGATGTTTCTAGCCCCTTGTGGGCGTTTGTCCTTCAAAAAAAAAAAACTGACTACGCAAATTAGCAGCAAAGACAAAATAAAATAATTTGAGGAAGAAGTGAAGATAAACAAAAGACTCTGTAATCTGGCAAACAATTGCTGATAAACAAAAGCGCACAACTTAGATAGCATGTGTATATAGTACAAAGTACATTCCACCAGTGAAAGCATAAACTCTCTTAGCACTTCCTTAAAAGAACTCTCTTAGCACGGTACCTCCACTAAGTGACTTGTTTTTCATCTACTCTATAAAGTCACGGCATGAATGTCACCATAAAATGCAGATGGTCAACAATTAATAAAACATTCCATTATCCGTAATCAACATGGTTGCCACGACCAATGTGGTAGTGTAGAACCAAAAGCACACAAAAACATAATACCTCCAAGTATCTGAAGAGGTTAAAAGGACATATGTAAACAGTTACTAAAAAGTACTTAATTTGATTTTGCTTCATGATACCTAGGCTGAGGGGCCTTTGATTCTGAACCACTTGAACATTCTGAGGGTTTTGTTGTGCATTGGCCTGACTATGACCCTCCATAGAGAGCATTTTTGGAGAAATCTTCCACAAATAATCAGACTGGAAAAAATGAAGATCTGAGTAGCGGTTTGCAATGATAAATTTACATGGGTGCAAGTAATGTCTTTCTATCCACATTTGCTGGTGTGATTACTACAGGGGGAAATGATTTAGTTCTTGTTTTTTTTTTTTTCTTTTTGGTACTATAAGGGGGTTGAATGTTTGATCTAGAATAGATGATTATATAATATGAACATCCCACAATTCTTAGGCTGACAGTGATTTAGTGTGATCCCACATGTTATTAAGATGAGTGTCAAATCCTAGAAGCACTCTAATTTAGTATTATATTTCGCTTTAATTGAAGGTTGGTTTACTTGCTTCAGATGTAAATATACCAAGTTTTATTGTTTATTATCACTTGCTGCCATACTAATGATTCCGGGACCACATTTGAGCGAGACATTAGTTGTAAAACGGAAAGGCATGAAATTATCGGCAGAAAGTTAAAGAAATAAGAATGAAAAAACAATGGGCCAGCCCCCTGGGCGTTGTCCGTGTCTCACTTGACGTGCCACTCTACTTTATTTTTGGGCTATAAATAAAGGAGTGCTCGACCGGTTAGAACACACCAAAAGAGAAATCACTCCTTTGCATTAGATGTAGTCTCCAAGCTCTAGTGGAGTTAGGCTAAGAGTAGAGTTACTATAGTTCCTAAGTCATTTTGGAGATTCTAGTATGGCTTTTGTATCTTTTTTCTCTCTTTTTTGACTTTATTCTATTTAATTGTATTATTCTATTCATATAGCCTTGTCTTGGTTAAGCGTTCCTTGTTTGGTTGTGGACCCTTGACATGCTTATATAATAGAGTAATCATAATCTTCTTATATAGTGTTAGTGTGAGAGTCATATGCTTGTTATGTGGGTATTGCCTAAAGGGCTGGCAGTATGGACATATAATTGCCTTATTGTCACGTGTCCTAGTACATAGTATACCATGCCATGTATATACTTAGGTTTACATCCATATGCATATCCAAGCATGAGTCCAATGATCCTTGATTATGCTCTAGATCCATATCATCTCCTACGAGATTTAGAGTAATATTTTAGCAATGTAAGCATGGTGCTTGGATTGGTAGAATACATTGGATGCATCGTGCTCCACGGATTGTTTGATGTAGACGGTAGGTGGTGACAGTCCTATTCGTTCTCGGTAGCCCTCCATGTTCGGGTACGGCGTAGAGCTATGGACCGAAGTCGCCTTGACAGACCAGGGGTAAGCCGGTGCCTAAGTTGTTTGAGTGCATATGCCTAAACCTTAGTTGTGTGCATGTATGCATATATTATATACTACTATGCAATTGTGTAATGAAGTACGTTAGGAACTTAGCTCTTTTCTTTGTTCTTTCTCTACTTGGCTTTGGATGTATTTTTTTTTTTAAGGAAGAACGACCCAGAAGGGTCTTGAAAGGATCAAGGGCACCGAGAGGGGGGGGGGGTGAATCGGTGACTCAACAATTTCTCCCAAACGTACTTAAGGCGTGAAGCTAGCAAGACTAGATATGGTGACAACAAGAAGCTAGCGATACGCGCACACAATCTAGTCTATGCAACAAGCAACACCCTAACAAGCAATTCTACCAAGTAGTAAAGAGACAACCTATCATGCAATGCTACTAGCACATAAGTAAATGCGGAAGCGTAAATGCTAGTAAGTAAAGAGATAGAGATAGGAATGCTCATGATTTTTCCCGTGGTCTCGGAAGGATGGCGCCTTCCCCTACTCCACGTTGGGTCACTCCCGCCGGAGTCTCGACCCCGTCCCTCCGCTCGAAGGCGATCCCTCCTAGAGCACACTTCACCCTCCGAGTGAAGTCGCGGGCACGTCCCGCCGGGCTCGATCCCGGGTACTCTTCCGGAGGTAAGGCTCCGCACGTGATGCGTGCCGAAGGGCGCTCCACTAGTGATGCTTCTTTCGCACGGAAAGCTCCAAGACCGTGTACAAACTTGTGTTAGCTTCCACAATCTCTTTGGACAGCTCAACACCAACGCCTAACCTGTCTAGGCCTTGCCATAGACCAAGAGTAACAAACCGAAGTGACTCTCTCAAGCTCACACTAGCCTAGAGATCAAGTGGATGCAATTGCTACTCTCTCAAGCACTAGGATCACTCCAAATCCTTCACAAGTGCTTCTCTCTCTTGCTCTTGGCTTCCTCTGAGTTTCCTGCACTCCAACAATGGCCAAGAAACCCCCCAAGGGACGGGCAACCAACTATATATAGGCTACCAACCCAAAACTAGCCGTTGCCCAAAAGTGCCCTGCGAAACTAGAGACCGTACAAAGGACCGTACTGTCCGGTCTCTTCTAGACCGTAGTGTCCGGTCTCTATTTTCAGGCGCATCTCCATCTTCTTCTTCATCTCCAATGAAGACTGTACTGTCCGGTCCCTAGGACCGTACCATCCGGTCAATTGTCCGGTCTTCATTTCTTCTACTTCCAGAAACTTCAACTTCTCTGTCTGGAAATCCTCTAATGACCGTGCCATACGGTCCCTTGACCGTACCATACTGTCCTATTGTCCGGTCTTCATTTTCTCAGCATCCCGAGACTTCACTTCTCTGTCTGGATCTTCAATGAAGACCGTACCAAACGGTCCCTAGGACCGTACTGTCCGGTCTCTACCGGATAAGCTGAAAACTTGATCCACTCTTGATCCTTGCTTCCAACTTCTCCATTCTTGGTTCCTCTTCTTCTTTTCAGCCACCCTAGCCCTCGAGAGACTCACTATGCATCCATATGATCTCTAACCTAGTGTGCTCTAAGAGAACCAATTCGATCCCTCTTGATAGTCCGGTTTTTCCTATGGACTCAAGCTAACATCTACACCAAGCCAACACTTGCTTAGTCTATCAAGTCCTTAGCCTTGATCCATCTTCAACCTTGACTCCATCAAGTTCTCGATCCGAATCGTCGAGGCAACCAATCACCAAGTCGTCAATGAGATAGAGTTTGTGAGACGACGCTTCCATTGACATGACCATTTGAATATCCTACATGGAAATGTTAGTCACATCAATATGGTCACCCAATCACCAAAACATTCATACCTTTGGGGTTTCCGAACTCCAATGGTCATGAAGCTTACAATCTCCCCCTTTTTGGTGATTGGTGACAACACATATCAAAAGATAAAGAAAGGAATGCGTAAGAGTGATCGAGAAGATTAGATATAAAAGAAGAACAAGTAAAACGGAGAACAAGGTAGTCATAGCTCAAAAGGTATCACCTGCAAAATAGATTTAGAGCACATGGGTGATATATATGGAATAAAAACAAGAGCTATGACCACAACGCTTGTGATGATAAGTTTATAAGATAATCCTGCAAAAGCAAGTGAGTGCACATATCATCACAAAAAGAGGAAACCTGGCAAGATAGATATAAATAAGCGCATCCAGGATAGCATACACAAACTCAGAGCAATATACATGATATATAGATAACGAGCAAGTGTATGTAAAGAAACCAAGTGCATTCTTGATGAGCTAAACACCAGCAAAAGCAAATCAAGCTCAACAAGAACCACGAAGTACCAAAAGAATATACAAATGAAGTCACAAAAGGTCTCCCCCTGGACAAAAGACTGTCTCACACTCCCCCTGGACACAAGATCACTCTGCTACTCCCCCTAGACCTATACAAGATCTCTCTATCTCTCTCCCCCTTTGGCACCAATGACCAAAAAGAGAAAGAAGGAAAAGAGAAAAACAGCTGTCCTACGCGTCGGAGGCTGGAGGAGGTGCAGTGGCAGCAGGTGCTGAAGAACTGGTGGAAGGCTGAGCACTGTCCTGCTGCTGCTGAGAAGGTGGCACTGGAGGTGTCCAAGTCCAAGTCCGTGGCATCCCCAGAGACTCCTGTGGCTGGAAGAGTGGAGTGAACGGCACAAGCTGCCTGTAAGCAATCCCAGGGGAGTCTGTCTGTAGAAGGGTCTGCTCAAGCTGTGTCACGTACTCAACTGCCTCTGAGTCTGAAGCTGAGTGGACTGAGGGAGTGGGTGAGCGACTGGGGGTCCAGGAGAAACTACCAGTAGGTGAGGCTGCTCTGGATGGTGGATCCTGTCCTGTAGCAAGAGCCTCATCTAACTCCTCGCGAGTGTACCCAAAATCAGTGAGATCCACTGCTGCTGTCTCAGCTGTAGTAGTCACGACCTCTGCCTGTGAAGCTGTAAGTACTGAGTCTGTCTGTACTGAGGCGGTCTGTGCTACTATGTCAAAATCAAGTGTACGGGCTGACAGTGGTGACACAAAGAAAGGACTCGTCAGCTGAAGCGGTGAGAAGCTCGGAGCTGTAGAAGCTAGTAGAGCTGACGGAGTCATGGAGAGGCCTGGTGAAGAGCGGTACTTGTGTGAAGGTCCTGCCTCTCCTGTCAAGCCAGCAAACGTGAACGTCGACGGCCTCACCGTAGGTGTGCCAGCAGGTGAGATGGGAGCCGTGAGTAAGGTGCTGAAGTACTGTCCTTGGCTGGCTGACTGTCCTGCCTGTGTCTGGGCAAACTGCTGCTGCTGCTGTAGCTGCTGAAACTGTACTGTATCTGGTGGCAGCACACCTGGGAAGGTGAGAGGAGCGAACGACGGGAGGCCTGGCAATGCCTGTCCGAAGAGACGAAGAGTCTGAGCGATCGCCTCAAAGCCTGTGAACAGCGACGACAAGCCAAAGGCCATCTCCATCTGAGTGAGTATCACACTGTCTAGCATCTGTCGATCCCTCTCCCTATCCTCCCTCTGACTCTGGAGCTCTCTACGGATAGCTGCAAGCTCTGCACGTAGTACTGAGTCTGTCTAAGCTGGAGCTGTAGCTGAGGCTGAAGGTCCTGCTCTAGAGTCCGGAGTCACGTCCTCAGGAATGGACTCCATCTGGCTACCAGTGTGTATATGCTGCTCTGTCTCGGTAGCCGTGTCTCCTAGGCCCTGTGAGGAACTCCCCTGTGAGGCTGACTCCCGGGTAGCAACCCGTCTGTCGAAGGCAGGTAGGGGTGTGTACGCTGTGATCTTCTTGGGCAGCTCATCGTAGTCCTCCTGAGATAACAACTGTAGCCTCCTCAGAATATAGCAAATCAGTGGAGCGAAGGCTAAGTGTCTGGCAGCTATGCTCTCTGCAATGACGTCCTCCATCTGGCTCAGTATCAAATCAACCAAGTCAAAGCCTCTGTGCCTCAGTATCAACATAACAACCCACTGTGAAAGTATAGAGAACTGATCCCTGTAACCACTCCTGGGCACAATAGTCCTGCTCAAGATACTCCTGAGAACTCTGCCCTCGTGTGTAAGTCTGGTGTGAGCTCGGCTTAAGTTCTCCGGGTGAGGTGGAGGAAAGGCAATGCTCATATCCTCATCAGACGGTAGGTGCCCCCCAAGAGGTCTGCGGGGAGGCTCCATCCCTGGGTGAGCAAGTGGAAACACCCTAGTCTCGTGCTGAACAGTCTCAAGGGCCTCTACGAGGTTCTCCCTCGTCACTCTGTGGGGCTGCCCTCTGAGCATGAACCATATAGCTGAGCGATCTGGGGCTATCCAAAGAGAAGCATAGAAGTCCATCACTATGTCATAGTCCCATCTCATCTGAGTGGTGATGATCTCCTCGAGGCTTAGGATATAGGTCAAGTGCTGTGTGAAGTCTGTCCCGGCACCTCTGCTGGCAGCCTGTATGCTGCAGTGCTCGTGAGTGACAAAGAGCTTATCAGCTCCACCAGTACGCAGCCTGCTCCTCAGTCCAGCTGCTATCCTCTGCTGAAGCAAGGTCCAGAAGCGACCTCCTGCCTGTGGGTCTCTCCTGGCAGGTACCCAAGTCTCCTCACTGACTCTCCTTGTAAGCTTCATGACCATTGGAGCTAGGGAAACCCCAAGGTATGAATGTTTTGGTGATAGGAGGAGAACCATGAATGTGACTAACACTCTTTGTGAGATCTTATAGGTCACATATGAAGAAAGCTCCGTCTGTTGGTGGTGAACGCCAACACACCATGAACTTAATTGACAAGGATGATTGGTTGCCTTCATCTACACGAGAACGGACTTGATGGAGTCGCGGAGAAGACATGGATCAAGGCTAAGGACATGCTAGATCCAAGCGAGTGTTGCTTGGTTAGATGTTAGCTTGAGTCCATAGAAAAACCGGACTATCAAGAGGGTTCGAGGTGGTTCTCTTAGTACACACTAGTTATAGAGATCATTGGATGCATGGTGAGTCTCTCAGGGGCTAGGGTGGCAGAAGAGAGTTGAAGGAACCAAAAAGATCAAGTGTTGAAGAAGAAGATCTAGAAGAAGATCGAAGCTGCGAAGGCAGAAGAGACCGGACAGTACGGGCAAGGAGACCGTACAATACGGTCTACAGAGGAAATTTAGACAGAGAAGCTCAAGTTTCTGGAAGTTGAAGAATAGAGACCGGACAGTGGACCGGACAGTACGGTCCTAGGAACCGGACAGTACGGTCTCTATTGAAGTGTTCCAGACAGAGAAGCTGAAGTTTCTGGAAGTCGAAGAATGAAGACCGGACAGTTTGACCGTACAATACGGTCGAGGACCGGACAGTACGGTCTTACAGATGAAGAGCAACAGAGAAGGAGAAGTTTCTGTTGGCTGAAGAAGAATGGAGACCGGACAGTACGGTCCTAGGGACCGTACAATACGGTCTGGTCTGAGATGAGTTGCAGCACTCTCTGGATGCCGGTCTGGTGAAGACCGGACAGTACGGTCAGATGGAGACCGGACAGTACGGTCTACTGTACGGTCATCACGCAGACTGGGCACTTTTGGACAACGGCTAGTTTGAGGTTGGAGGCCTATATATAGTCGGTTGTTTACCTCTTTGAGGTGCTCTTGGACCCAGGAAAGAGGGGAGGTGCTGCCAAGAAGCCAAGAGGAAGAAGTGTGAAGCACTTGAGAGGGATTTGGAGTGATCCTAGTGCTTGAGAGAGTAGCAAGTTGCATCCTTTGATCTCTAGGCTAGTGTGGGCTTGAGAGAGTCATCTAGGGCTGTTACTCTTGGTCTATGGCAAGGCCTAGACCGGTTAGGCGTCGGTGTTGAGCTGTCCAAGGAGATTGTGGAAGTCGACACAAGTTTGTACACGGTCTTGGAGCTTCCCGTGCGAAAGAAGCATCACTAGTGGAGCGCCCTTTGGCACGCATCAAGTGCGGAGCCTTACCTCCGGAAGAGTACCCGGGATCGAGCCCGGCGGGACGTGCCCGCGACTTCACTCGGAGGGTGAAGTGTGCTCTAGGAGGGATCGCCATCGAGCGGAGGGACGGGGTCGAGACTCCGGCGGGAGTGACCCAACGTGGAGTAGGGGAAGGCGCCATCCTTCCGAGACCACGGGAAAACATCATGAGCATTCTCTATCCCTTCTCCTTTACTACTCGCATTTACTTATCGCACTTCATATGATTGCTTGTAGTACTTGAGTTGTGCTCTTATCTTGCTTGTGTGTTTACCTTGGTACCTACTAGCTTCACTAGGTTTGCTTGATTGCCTTGCTCGTGTGCTTACTTGTTATAGCCCATCTAGTAGCTCTAAGGACTTTACTTAGTGTGCCTAGTATCTTGGTTGCCTTGTCTCTAGTTATCTTGTTACCTTGCCTTGCCTAGCTTAAGTCTTCCGTTATCTATCTATCTTGTGCTAGGTTGCTAGTGTGGTGTGATTGTGTTATCTATATACACTAGCTATATAGGTTAAGGATACTCCTTAGTGTGCTTTACCTTGTTACTAGAACTACTCGCTAGGAGTTGCTTGGGTGTAAGTGTTTGGAAATAGATTCTAGAGTGCACCGATTCACCCCCCCCTCTCGGTCACACGATCCTTACAAGTGGTATCAGAGCCAAGTGCTCATTATTAGGGCTTTACCGCCTTGAGTCGTGACCGGGATTGTGTGTGGGAAAATGGAGTCCACTCATGATGACGTTTCTAACACTTCCATCGCCTCTACCTTGATTGAGCCTTATGATTGTGTGCTTAATGACATTTCCTACTATGATGTGCGTGATGAGTATGATGAGCTTGTTTTGAATGATGATGAGGATATCACTAACTATGCTTCTCGCTTGTATGTTCTTGCTAGGAAACTCATGTCAAGAGGCTATCCATCCATTATGCACAAGCATGTTGTGAAGAAGCATATTCGATCTCTACCACTCTCGCGTTTTGGTATTCTTGCTTTTGCTCGAGTGGATGAGTTTGTGAACATGCCCTATGATGAGGTGGTTGCTATTCTCTCCTCTCTTGAGGAGGATATCAAGAAGGGCGAGGATATCTCTCATGCAAGTGAAGATCAACACATTGAAGCTCAACCTCTACCTCAACTCAATCATCATCTCGTGTTGGTGAAGGTTCTTCTTTTCGGGATCAAGAGGATGGATATATCAAGCTATGTGATGAGTTGGACCACATCTCTATGATGCGAATGAAGATCTTGTTGAGTTTGCTCTTCGGATGGATTCACTCATCAAGAGGATAAATGAGAACAAGCTTTGGATAGTCACCAAGGAAGAGGGACTCAAGAGGTTTCTTGATGCTTTGCCGAAGGACAAGTATGGTGATCACATTGAGTTTGAAATCTTCGAGCTCAAGTCCTACTCAATTGAGCAAGTCATTAAGATCATCACAAGAAGAAGGGCTCGCTCTATGCTCTCTAACACATTCAAGACTCCAAGTGATGATGAGGAGGAAGAAGAAGATGATAGGGTTCCCGTCTTCTATTGTGATGATGACTATTCAAGTGCTAGTGATGATGAGCCGGAGCCTATCAAGGAATATCACATGAAGAGTGAAGTCTTGCCATCCCTCTTTGAAGACTACTACAACTTGTATGAGCCGGATCTTGCCGATCGGCCTCACTATCACCTCTTCGACATGTATGATGTGTTCTATAGGGAAGATGGGGAGTCTTGGCTTGATTGTTGGAAGAGACTTCTTGTGTTGGTGGCTAGAGTGAACTCTTTTGAAGGAGAAGACAAGATTAGTGATGAACACGCTATTCACATGGTGATCTCTATGCTACCATACAATAGGAAGGTCCACATTCTAAATGATCTCAATGATGATATTAGTGGTATGACTCTCAAGGACATGATCTTGATGGCACTATCCTATGAGAATCAAATCTACAACATTCTTGAGTACTTCAATGCTAGTGGAGATGTGGGAAGGTTTCAAGGTCTTCAACTTGGAACTCATGTCACACACATGGGTGTTGATCGGACCATGTGGAGACACAATGGAGTCACCAAGGCAATGATTGACGCCTTGGATGCATTGGACTTGGATTTTCTCAATGGAGTTCCTATGGCCTACATCAAGAGCAAGCAAGAGGTAAATGATATGTCAATTGATTCTCATGATACTAACACTCCTCTTTGCTTGATGGCTACTTCCAAGGTGAACTACAAGATTGGTGGCAAACATTGGGTGTTGGATAGTGGGTGCACTCAACACATGACCGGTACTTCATCCATATTCACCAACTTGGAAGAAAATGAAGATCATGACAAAGTCACATTTGGGGACAACTCCAAGCACAAGGTGAGAGGTCTTGGTAAGGTGGCTATCTCAAATGACCTCTCTATCTCTAATGTATTGCTTGTTGAGTCCCTAAACTTCAATCTTCTATCCGTTGCTCAAATATGTGATCTTGGCTTTTCTTGTAACTTTGATGCTAATGGGGTGGTTCTTCATAATGATGCTATGGGTCTCACTATCAAGGGCTTTCGTCATAATAATCTATATGTTGTTGATTTTGAGACTAACATTGTTGCCCCTAGCACTTGTCTCTTCACTAAGTCCGCTCTAGGTTGGCTATGGCATCGAAGGCTTGCTCACATTGGTATGGGTCAACTCAAGCATGTAATGAAGAACAAGCTAGTGAGAGGAGTCAAGGATGTCACCTTTGAGAAGGACAAGCTATTTAGTGCATGCCAAGCCGGAAAGCAAGTGGCTTCACCTCATCCATCCAAGAATTTCTTGTCAACATCAAGACCTCTTGAGCTCTTACACATTGATCTCTTCGGGCCTACAACTTATGTGAGCATTGGTGGGAATCTCTATTGCTTGGTGGTAGTGGACGACTACTCAAGATATACTTGGGTATTCTTTCTTGAGAACAAGGCACAAGCAATTGGGATATTCAAGAAGTTTGCTAGAAGAGTACAAAATGAGTATGGACATCAGATCAAGAAGATTCGGAGTGACAATGGGACGGAGTTCAAAAACTCTATTTATTGAAGACTATTGTGATGAGGTTGGCATAAAGCACGAGTTCTCGGCTACATACACTCCTCAACAAAATGGTGTTGTTGAGAGGAAGAACAAGACACTTATCACTCTTGCTCGTGCTATACTTGATGAGTACAACACTCCGGAGAAGTTTTGGGCGGAAGCTATCAACACGGCATGCTACACCTCCCACCGGATCTATCCTCACAAGTTGCTAAACAAGACTCCATATGAAGTGATTGTTGGGAGAAGACCGAATGTTGCCTACTTCCGAGTGTTTGGTTGCAAGTGCTACATCTACAAGAAGAGGGAAAGACTTGGCAAGTTTGAGAAGAGGACCGACGTGGGCATTCGTGTCGGTTACTCGGGCTCGGCCAAAGCTTATCGGGTTTACAACACCTCTACCGGCTTTGTTGAAGAAACCTATGATGTGCAATTTGATGAGTCTCACGGGTCTCAAGAAGACCCTCCTTCTTCTCATATTGTAGGTGATGAACCCGTGGAGGAAGCTTTGAAGAACATGCCTATTGGTGAAGTTATTCCTCGTGAAGATGAACCTCCGACACCTCCTCCAACAACTTCATCAAGTGGACCTTCTACGAGCACATCTCAAGAGAATCCAAGCTCTCCCTCAAGTGAACAACATCAAGCACCTTCAAGTGATCCGCAACAAGCATCTTCGAGTTAAGCTACTCCAAATGAACCGCAACAAGCGCCATCAAGTCTACCTCATGCAACTACGAGCCAAGCTTCACCGAGCAGTCAAGAACAAGCACAATCTACTTCAACTCAAGATGATGGCTCGGGTTCACCTCTTCGACAACAAGACACTCACATCTCTAGGGAGCAAGCCACAAGAGATGCGCAAGATACTTCGCCGGCTCCTCCTCCTCCTCGACAAGAACCTTCAAGGAAGCACAAACCCATTGCTCGGGATCATTCATGTGATCTCATCATTGAGAGTCCTTCTCAAGGGATAAAGACTAAGAGAAGTCAATATAAACCTAATTATGTTGATGAAGCTAACATTGTTGAGAATTTCTCTTTTGTCTCTACCCTAGAGCCGAAGACGATCGAGGAAGCCTTGAAAGATCACAAGTGGGTGCTATCCATGCAAGAGGAGCTCAACAACTTCAAGAGGAATGATGTTTGGAAGTTGGTGAAGCGTCCCAAGCGATCCAATGTCATTGGCGCTAAGTGGGTCTTCAAAAACAAGCAAGATGAGAAGGGAGCAATCGTGAGGAACAAGGCAAGACTTGTGGCGAAGGGCTACTCTCAAGTTGAAGGCGTCGATTTTGACGAGACTTTCGCCCCCGTCGCTCGTCTTGAGGCTATAAGAACACTTCTTGCTTATGCTTCTCATTTTGATTTTAAACTTCACCAAATGGATGTGAAAAGTGCATTTCTCAATGGACTAATCAATGAAGAAGTTTATGTAGAGCAACCTCCCGGCTTCGAGGACCCCGAGCATCCGGACCATGTGTACAAGCTCAAGAAGGCTCTCTACGGACTCAAACAAGCACCAAGAGCATGGTATGAACGACTTCGAGATCATCTCATCGCCAAGGGCTACAAGATCGGTAGTATCGACAACACTCTCTTTACTAAGCATATTAGTGATGATCTCTTTGTTTGTCAAATCTATGTTGATGATATCATCTATGGCTCCACTAACGAAATCTATAATGATGAGTTCCGTGCTCTTATGAAGAAAGAGTTTGAGATGTCCATGATAGGTGAACTTCATGTCTTCCTCGGTTTTCAAGTCAAGCAAATGAAGGAGGGCACGTTCATCTACCAAGAAAAGTACACTCGGGATCTTCTTAAGAGATTCGGCATGGAAGACTCCAAGTCCTACGACACACCTATGGCTACAAGTGTCCCTCTTGATGTGGATGTAAAAGGTATACCGGTGGTTCCTAAACTCTATCGTTCTATGATTGGTTCACTTCTTTACCTTACCGCATCTAGACCGGATATCATGTTTAGTGTGTGTCTTTGTGCTCGTTATCAAGCTAACCCCAAGGAGTCCCATATGAGTGCCGTGAAAAGAATTCTTAGGTACATCAAGAGCACTCCTACAATGGGCCTATGGTATCCAAAAGGCTCGGACTTTGGACTTGTTGGCTATGCGGATTCGGACTTCGCCGGATGCAAAGTGAGTAGAAAGAGTACCTCCGGTGGATGCCAATTTCTTGGACAATCACTCATCTCATGGAGTTCCAAGAAACAAAATTGTGTGGCTATCTCTACGGCGGAGGCGGAATATTTGGCGGCCGGTGCTTGTTGTGCTCAACTCTTATACATGAAGCAAACTCTATTGGACTATGGATTATCTTATGGGCAAGTACCTCTGTATTGTGATAGCGAAAGTGCTATCAATATGGCTCTCAACAAGGGTGATCACGGCCATGCCAAGCACATTGAAGTCAAGCATCACTTCATTCGAGATCATGTGGCCAAGAAGGATATTGAATTGATTGGTGTTCGGACTCATGAACAATTGGCGGACATCTTCACCAAGCCACTTGACAAGAAGACTTTTTGTAAGCTCCGGGGAGAACTTAATGTTCTCGACCTCTCCGACTTCACTTGATATCCTTGAGCTTACATTTGTATATATGTATATATACTTTGCTTGTTTTTGTTTTTGTTGTTGTTTTTGTGTGTTCTTCTTGTTTTGTAGGACCGACGACTAACCTACTTGAGATAGCAATGAGCATGGGTTAAGCTTGGGATTGGTGGCACTTGGCTCCTGAGGCTTTGAAGAATGGCTCGTTGTGATCAAGCTCATGGAGGGCTCAAACTTGTTGTTGGTAACTTCGCTCTTAGCTTTCTCTTGTTTTACCCTTATAGCATCATGCATTGTACACTTATCATTCCTTGCATTCGCATCATGCATCTTGCATAAGTGTCTCGGCGCCGAGCACCCATCTAGGGGGAGTTGCTTATTCACAATATGAGTATATGACCTCCTATGATGAATTTATAGCAATGCTATATGAGCTTCATGTCCATTGAACCAAGATTTTTGAGCTCCAAGGTTAAATCCACTTGCGCGGCTCAAAGTCTAAGGGTTCATACATTTCCATCATCATCAACTAACCCCTATGTACTTCAAGACAATATTCTTTTGAGAATGTGTGTAGGGAAAATTGTTGGGAGATGGAGAATCACGGATCAAGGGGGAGCTTCACGCCAAATCAAGTAACTCATTTTCCCACTTGTCCCATATATTTACACTAACCTTTTCTCCCTTGAAAGATTTCTTTTTGGGTGATAGATGCCAAAGGGGGAGAAGAGTTGGGCTTAATGATCGAGCAAGAATATGGGGGAGAAGAGTTCGAGCGGAGAAGAGTTGGGAAGAAGAGTTCGGGCCTATGAAGGGTCGTGGAAGATGTCACCTCAAGGGGGAGTGTGTACAAGAGAAGATCAAAGGATCAAGACGATCGATCTTCGCACAATCTTGAGGTGATAAAGAAGAAGCAATGCCGTCTCAAGGGGGAGTTTGTACGAATGAAGATCAAGTGACCAAGATGATCGATCTTCACACAATCTTGAGATTGGTACACTTATCAAGGGGGAGCGGAATTCTACAAAGTAAGTATGAAGGTAAACCCTCTTTGCTTGTCATAGCTCCATGTGCTTTCTTTCACTTGTGATATGAGTTTTTGCTCTAACTTGTGACTTCTTTTGAGCTATGACTTGCCTCGACCTAATCAACAAGGTAACTATCTCTCTATCATATACTTGTTGTTTACTGTCTTGATCGAGTTGCGTTTTTATCTTGGCTTTTGTCATTACATTCTTTATCTTCTCGATCATTTTTATCATGGTTGTCATCCATTACCAAAAAGGGGTAGATTGTAAGCTTCATGACCATTGGAGCTAGGGAAACCCCAAGGTATGAATGTTTTGGTGATAGGATGAGAACCATGAATGTGACTAACACTCTTTGTGAGATCTTATAGGTCACATATGAAGAAAGCTCCGTCCGTTGGTGGTGAACGCCAACACACCATGAACTTAATTGACGAGGATGATTGGTTGCCTTCATCTACACGAGAACGGACTTGATGGAGTCACGGAGAAGACATGGATCAAGGCTAAGGACATGCTAGATCCAAGCGAGTGTTGCTTGGTTAGATGTTAGCTTGAGTCCATAGGAAAAACCGGACTATCAAGAGGGTTCGAGGTGGTTCTCTTAGTACACACTAGTTATAGAGATCATTGGATGCATGGTGAGTCTCTCAGGGGCTAGGGTGGCAGAAGAGAGTTGAAGGAACCAAAAAGATCAAGTGTTGAAGAAGAAGATCCAGAAGAAGATCGAAGCTGCGAAGGCAGAAGAGACCGGACAGTACGGTCAAGGAGACCGTACAATACGGTCTACAGAGGAAATCCAGACAGAGAAGCTCAAGTTTCTGGAAGTTGAAGAATAGAGACCGGACAGTGGACCGGACAGTACGGTCTCTATTGGAGTGTTCCAGACAGAGAAGCTGAAGTTTCTGGAAGTCGAAGAATGAAGACCGGACAGTTTGACCGTACAATACGGTCGAGGACCGGACAGTACGGTCTTACAGGTGAAGAGCAACAGAGAAGGAGAAGTTTCTGTTGGCTGAAGAAGAATGGAGACCGGACAGTACGGTCCTAGGGACCGTACAATACGGTCTGGTCTGAGATGAGTTGCAGCACTCCCTGGATGCCGGTCTGGTGAAGACCGGACGGTACGGTCAGATGGAGACCGGACAGTACGGTCTACTGTACGGTCATCACGCAGACTGGGCACTTTTGGACAACGGCTAGTTTGAGGTTGGAGGCCTATATATAGTCGGTTGTTTACCTCTTTGAGGTGCTCTTGGACCCAGGAAAGAGGGGAGGTGCTGCCAAGAAGCCAAGAGGAAGAAGTGTGAAGCACTTGAGAGATTTGGAGTGATCCTAGTGCTTGAGAGAGTAGCAAGTTGCATCCTTTGATCTCTAGGCTAGTGTGGGCTTGAGAGAGTCATCTAGGGCTGTTACTCTTGGTCTATGGCAAGGCCTAGACCGGTTAGGCGTCGGTGTTGAGCTGTCCAAGGAGATTGTGGAAGTCGACACAAGTTTGTACACGGTCTTGGAGCTTCCCGTGCGAAAGAAGCATCACTAGTGGAGCGCCTTTTGGCACGCACCAAGTGCGGAGCCTTACCTCCGGAAGAGTACCCGGGATCGAGCCCGGCGGGACGTGCCCGCGACTTCACTCGGAGGGTGAAGTGTGCTCTAGGAGGGATCGCCATCGAGCGGAGGGACGGGGTCGAGACTCCGGCGGGAGTGACCCAACGTGGAGTAGGGGAAGGCGCCATCCTTCCGAGACCACGGGATAACATCATGAGCATTCTCTATCCCTTCTCCTATACTACTCGCATTTACTTATCGCACTTCATATGATTGCTTGTAGTACTTGAGTTGTGCTCTTATCTTGCTTGTGTGTTTACCTTGGTACCTACTAGCTTCACTAGGTTTGCTTGATTGCCTTGCTCGTGTGCTTACTTGTTATAGCCTATCTAGTAGCTCTAAGGACTTTACTTAGTGTGCCTAGTATCTTGGTTGCCTTGTCTCTAGTTATCTTGTTACCTTGCCTTGCCTAGCTTAAGTCTTCCGTTATCTATCTATCTTGTGCTAGGTTGCTAGTGTGGTGTGATTGTGTTATCTATATACACTAGCTATATAGGTTAAGGATACTCCTTAGTGTGCTTTACCTTGTTACTAGAACTACTCGCTAGGAGTTGCTTGGGTGTAAGTGTTTGGAAATAGATTCTAGAGTGCACCGATTCACCCCCCCCCCCCCCCCGTCTCGGTCACATGATCCTTACACTCCTGAACTTCTTGAGGACGGGGCCTGGCAGCCTGAGAGCGTCCTCAGCAAGCACATCCCTGAGAGAAGCAGTCCTGTGAAGTGCACAGAACTTGGCAGCCATCCTCTGCCTGTCAGCCTCTGTGACCTCGTCACCTGAGCTGGAAGAACTCTCTGGCTCTGGCTGAACCTGCTGCTCTTGCGCGGTCCTCGACGTACCAACCTCACAGGTGGACGGAGTCCGCTGCACTGTGGCTCTAGCCCTGGAAGACCTCCTCGGAGTCTCCCCTTGTCCTCCTGCATGGGGTCCCTGATCCGGAACCCTGTGTCTCTGCCAGTGGGTATGTCAACCTCTGCTGCCCTGAGGGCCCGATCCCACTCTGGGTCACCTGTCCTCTGCTTCTTCTTCTTGGGCTGTGGATCTGGAGCCTTGGCCTTGCCCTTGTCTCTGTCTCCTCTGCCCCTGCCTCTGCCTCTACCTCCTGCCATATCTGCTGACTATCCTGCAGACAAGATAGGGCGAGTGAGCTTGGCTCACCAACCCGCCCACTGACAAGCTGACTGCCAAAGATGGGACTAAGGGCTTGGCCCTCAATCCGTCCACTGTCACTGCTCTGCTGTCAACTGCCCACTGTCCGCTGACAACTGCCACTGCACGGTAGGAATAGACAGGGTATATGAGTATAGAATAACCTACTATAATCTACAAGCAAGAATCGTAGGTAAGCGCGTAAATCTAGATGAAGTCCTAGCGCAGAGGTAAAGGACACAATGCCGGCAAATATGCAAAGAGGAACTACGGCATTGTCGATTATGAGTGGAGATCAACTAGTGTACATAGATCATATGCAATAGACTCAATGTACCACTAATCGAGAAATGTACTAAATGTCGAGCTAGTGTATGGTATGGAAAGGAAATCGACACAATAGTAAACAACTACCAACATGTCATAGATAAATGAAGTGCAATACTCGAACACTATGACATATGGTAACCTAAATTGCGAGAGATTGAGGCAATGCAAACCGATTTCGCAATAAAGGTTCGATTTTTGGATGATTTTCTAGGGATTTTAATCGACGAAGGATTGATAGGCTCAAACCCTAGATAGGAAATGTAATCGAGGCTACTGTGCAATTTCAAACTTCCAGAGGCTCACCGGAGCTTAAAGATCGTCGGCGATCGACGGTGAAGTGGAGCTCGAGTCCAGTGAAGACGTCAGGAAGGGCAATCGCGCGCGAGGGGTAATCACCGGCTCGGTGACGCGCTGTGGTGGAGCTCCCTGGCCGAGCTCGAGACGACGACGTCGTCGTCCTCACTCCCGGCGACGGCGCGCAACGAGGTGGAGCAAACGGCAAAGGCTTGGCGTGGAGGTGCGGCGCAGTGCAGCAGCTAGGGTTGCGCGTGGGGCGCGGGCGCGGTGGAGCGAAGGTGTCGCGCAGCTGCTGTGGTGGCGCTGGAGCTCGTCGGCGAGGCGCACGACGGCGTACGGCGGTGGTGGCGCGCGCGCGAGGGCGAAGGCGATGTGGTGGCGGGAGCAGTGGGTGCGGTGAACGGCGGCGGTGTTTGAGAACGATGCACAGTAACAGGGAGGATTCCCGTTAGGATAGGTTTAGTTTGAAACGACGGTTTAGATCGATCGAAAACGGAAACAACGGATGAGATTGAAACTGATCTCCCGATGAATCTAACCAGACCGTACGGTACGGTCTACAGGATCGTATTGTACGGTCCCTTTTAACCCTGAAGTTGCTCTATAGAGACCGTATTGTACGGTCCAGGACCGTATTGTCCGGTCTCCATTCTGCCTCAGGTTTTAAGGATCTCGTGCAAAAGCACACCGTATTGTACGGTCCCTTTGATCGTATTGTACGGTCCAGTCCAGAAAAGCTGATTTTCAAGGAATTTCCTTCTAAGTCCAAGTTTCTCGCACAAAAACCAAATAAACACCAAACATGGACTAGAAGGGGAACTCTCAAACACTCCTTTGAAAATAAACCAATATAGGTTGCACATAGGCTTATAGTAATTTTTCAAACCGCAAATAAGAAGCATCCAATAAGAACCAAAAGAGATAAAACCAAAAGAGGGGTATGTATGAGCCCTTTGCCTATGATCCGTGCAAGTAGATTTAACCTTGAGTATCATTTAGCAAGACTCAATGGGCATGAAGCACAATTCTTTTCTTTCGTCACACTTCTATGAGATGTGAGTTCATATTGCGAATGAAGCACCTCCTTGAAGAATAGATTTGTCGATGAAGCACTCGAAGCTTGTGGTGGACGTTCATGGATCATCATCATGGCACACGGTCCACCACTATCACCCTTCTAGGTCTTGTTCTTGGGAGCCCACTCGCACTTGGTTGGCCTCTCAAGGTCAACTATGCATTTGGGCACCCAAATCTTCCTCATCATCCTCCTCTTGTCGGGTGATCCAAGAGCCTTTGCCTTCACCCTTCCTCTCTTGTCCCTAAAGAGCTTGTAGTGTGTATTCTCATGGAACAAGTTAGGGTTAGGCAAAACTTTGGAACTTCTCACATTGGGACAAT
Source organism: Eragrostis nindensis (assembly GCA_012490785.1). Classification (NCBI taxonomy): domain Eukaryota; kingdom Viridiplantae; phylum Streptophyta; class Magnoliopsida; order Poales; family Poaceae; genus Eragrostis; species Eragrostis nindensis. The sequence continues at coordinate 2,520,482 of JAAXCT010000021.1, read as the reverse complement.
TCTTGCTAGTGTGCCCGTCACGGCAACACTTCTCACAATAGTAGTCGTCCGCCATGAGGGGACTACCTAAGGTGGAATGTCATCGTCCTTGCCGATGAGGTTGATGGCGGCGGGGTAGGAGCCGAGTCCCTTGTGCCCGGGGTTGTTCACAAGGTTGCGACCAAGTATCTCCTTATGAATGGTCCTTCCCCTCGTGAGCCTCTCGAAGCCATCCATCACCGAAGCTCTCTCCTCCTTGAGTTGATGATATTCCTTCAAGATTTTCTCATCAAGAGAGATGCTCTCAAGAGAGGGAGTTAGTTCATCGCAAGTAATATATGAAGAATCGGAAATAGATGAACTAGAAGAAGAAGTGTTACACTTTTCGAGGATGGATTGATGCTCTTCCTCAAGAACCTTGAACTTGTCGTTGAGCCTCTTGTGATCAACCTTGAGCTTGTCGTAGCTTTCATCCAAGGTTATGAGAGAGGTGGAAAGATGCTTGATCTCATCCTCTAGTGACTTGGACTTCTCCTTGAGCTTCATGTGGTTCTCCTCAAGCTTGTCATAGTCCTCATCTAGAGCCTTGTGAGAGATGGATAAGTCCCTAAGTTCACCTTCAAGTTGACGGACTCGGAAAGCGGCCACTTCATGTTCCTTCTCCAACCGAGCAATGGTCTTGTCCTTTTTCTTGAGCATCTTGCCGGTTAGGAGAATGCTATCCAAGAGTTCCTCAAAGGTTGGCTTATCCTCCTCACCAAACTCTTCCTCGGACTCGTTCTTCTCATCATCACTACTATCATCATCTTTGGCCATCAAGCAAGTAGGAGGTGGAGGTAGAGTCTCGGACATGTTTGTGAGAGCAATGCCGGCCATCTTCTTGCCCTTGGAGGATGAGTCATCACTTTCTTCTTCATCACTTTCATCGTCTGTGACCCACTCTCCAACATAGAGACCCTTGCGAGATGATCTTCCCTTGTCTTTGCCTCTAGAGCTTTCCTTCTTGACAAACCTCTTCCTTACCTTGGACTTGCTTCTAGGGTCTTCTTCTTCATCATCGCTTGACTCTTGTGTCTTCTTCTTGCTCTTCTTGATTGGCTTTAGGCATTCCTTGGCAAAGTGACCCTTCTCCCCACAATTGTAGCACTCGGCATCCTTCTTGTTGATGAACCTTCTCTTGAAGAAGTTGCTTCTCTTCATGAGGAGTGCTAGGTCATTTGGGTGAAGTTACAACAAGTCTTCTTCATCTTCTTCAAGCTCTTCATCACTTGAATCTTGAGTCACCACCTTCTTCATCTTCTTCTTGCTTGACCCCTCGGATGCAAAAGCAAGATTCTTGGAGGGCTTCTCGTCAAGCTTCTTGTCAAGGTTGTAGCTCTCGAAGGCGGTGATCTTCCCAAGTAGCTTGTGAGTGGTGAGGTCTCGCATGTCGGTGTTGAAGAGACATGTGATGAGTGCACCATACTTCTCTCTTGGGAGAATCCTCATGATCCTCCGCACAAGGTCACCATCATCAATCTTGTCCTTCACACCGAGGGAGTTGATATCCTCTACAAGCACATTCAAGCGAGAGTAAGTATCATTGATTAGCTCATTTGAAGACATGGTAAAGGCATCATATTTGTCCTTAAGGACATAGTATCTTTCCTCTTTCACATCCGAGGAACCCTCATGAACTTGTTGGATTTGAGTCCACACTTCATGAGCGGTACCCGCGGACTTGACTCGAGCAAAGACCTCTTTAGTGATAGCTTCAAACAAGGCATTTTTAGCTTTAGCATTTGCCTTTGCAAGATTCACATCAAGAGTACCAATAGGAGTTCTTAGAGAGACACCGGAACTTGTCACCTCCCATGCGATAGGATCGAGAGTCTCGAGGTAAGCTTGCATGCGAGCGTTCCAATAGACATAGTCGGTCCCATCGAACGGGGGCGGTCCACTTCCTCCCGGCATCCTTACTCAAGGCGGTTAAGCCCTATTTGAGCAACGAGGCTCTGATACCAGTTGAAAGGATCAAGGGCACCGAGAGGGGGGGGGGTTGAATCGGTGACTCAACAATTTTTCCCAAACGTACTTAAGGCGTGAAGCTAGCAAGACTAGATATGGTGACAACAAGAAGCTAGCGATGCGCGCACACAATCTAGTCAACAAGCAACACCCTAATAAACAATTCTACCAAGTAGTAAAGAGACAACCTATCATGCAATGCTACTAGCACATAAGTAAATGCGGAAGCGTAAATGCTAGTAAGTAAAGGAGATAGAGATAGGAATGCTCATGATTTTTCCCGTGGTCTCGGAAGGATGGCGCCTTCCCCTACTCCACGTTGGGTCACTCCCGCCGGAGTCTCGACCCCGTCCCTCCGCTCGAAGGCGATCCCTCCTAGAGCACACTTCACCCTCCGAGTGAAGTCGCGGGCACGTCCCGCCGGGCTCGATCCCGGGTACTCTTCCGGAGGTAAGGCTCCGCACGTGATGCGTGCCAAAGGGCGCTCCACTAGTGATGCTTCTTTCGCACGGGAAGCTCCAAGACCGTGTACAAACTTGTGTTAGCTTCCATAATCTCTTTGGACAGCTCAACACCAACGCCTAACCGGTCTAGGCCTTGCCATAGACCAAGAGTAACAAACCGAAGTGACTCTCTCAAGCTCACACTAGCCTAGAGATCAAGTGGATGCAATTGCTACTCTCTCAAGCACTAGGATCACTCCAAATCCTTCACAAATGCTTCTCTCTCTTGCTCTTGGCTTCCTCTGAGTTTCCTGCACTCCAACAATGGCCAAGAGACCCCCCAAGGGGCGGGCAACCAACTATATATAAGCTACCAACCCAAAACTAGCCGTTGCCCAAAAGTGCCCTGCGAAACTAGAGACCGTACAAAGGACCGTACTGTCCGGCCTCTTCTAGACCGTACTGTCCGGTCTCTATTTCCAGGCGCATCTCCATCTTCTTCTTCATCTCCAATGAAGACCGTACTGTCCGGTCCCTAGGACTGTACCATCCGGTCAGTTGTCCAGTCTTCATTTCTTCCACTTCCAGAAACTTCAACTTCTCTGTCTGGAAATTCTCTGATGACCGTGCCATACGGTCCCTTGACCGTATCATACGGTCCTATTGTCCGGTCTTTATTTTCTCAGCATCCCGAGACTTCACTTCTCTGTCTGGATCTTCAATGAAGACCATACCATACGGTCCCTAGGACCGTACTGTCCGGTCTCTACCGGATAAGCTGAAAACTTGATCCACTCTTGATCCTTGCTTCCAACTTCTCCATTCTTGGTTCCTCTTCTTCTCTTCAGCCACCCTAGCCCTCAAGAGACTCACTATGCATCCATATGATCTCTAACCTAGTGTGCTCTAAGAGAACCAATTCGATCCCTCTTGATAGTCCGGTTTTTTCTATGGACTCAAGCTAACATCTACACCAAGCCAACACTTGCTTGGTCTATCAAGTCCTTAGCCTTGATCCATCTTCAACCTTGACTCCATCAAGTTCTCGATCCGAATCGTCGAGGCAACCAATCACCAAGTCGTCAATGAGATAGAGTTTGTGAAACGACGCTTCCATTGACATGACCATTTGAATATCCTACATGGAAATGTTAGTCACATCAATATGGTCACCCAATCACCAAAACATTCATACCTTTGGGGTTTTCGAACTCCAATGGTCATGAAGCTTACATGTCTCGATATACATAGCAGCCACCCTTTTTACAGAAAAACCCACACTAAATAGAAAATTACAGAAAAATCCTTGAGAGTTTCTGCAGCCTAACGTGGAAGACGACTGGAGCTTCCTCAACAGCGCTGGATCTCGACGAAAGGGGTCGAATCCACACTGCTCGTCGACCAACCACCGCCGAATGGAAGAGAAGGGCGCCAACTCGTTGATATGGCAACAGAAACAATCGATGGATTGACATCGATGCCGGATTTTGGGGCCTCCATTTTGGAGGTTGAAGAAATCATGGCCGGGAGTGATCTCCATCGACGAGAACAAGTCGTCGCATGAGTTGCCGACCATTAGGTACTCTTGAACTCTATGGATTTGAGATTCGCTCATGTGAGCAGCTGCAACAAAAGACACCAGGACAACGAGCACCAAGAAAAGGGAAGAGCTACGCACGTCAGGGAGGAAGCCGGTGGCTGAAACAAAAGGCATCACGCCTACCTTCCACATAGGAAACAAGATAAGAAAGGAGCAGCCGGCACGGGGAAGACAAATCGCCTGCGAGAAGCTCGGCGATGAACGGCAAACCGGAAAAGGCTCCACCTACTAAACAAGCTAGAACTAGAGCATCTACTACTACCTAATACTAGCTAAAAGCAACAGGGTGGGACCCCCTCCTTGCCGCCGGCAACCATCGGGAAGGAAGAAGGAGGGGGGCCGATGAGATCTGAGGAAGGAAGCTGCTGCTACAGTGAAGAGCGAACGAGAGCTTTTGAGAGTGGTGAGGTGTAGCGGAGAGGTTGGGTTCACTTTGGATGTATATTAGAGTTGATCCTTTCTTGTGTGTTACATTACCTATATTTTACTGTTTAGCTTTGTATGGTCTTTGATCCATTTAACTGTAGATATAATCTATTAGCATAATACTCTCTTAAACATCGTCTTCCCTGTGAAAAAATATAAATTACGATACCTTAGAATACTCTCAGGTGAAATGCTGCAACGATATTCTCCGTACGCTTGCGGATTTATCTGTGATTGTTAAGAAATACCAACACCAGGCACTCGGCAAAGGAGGGTCTGTTTGCCGGGTGCCTACCGTCATAGCACTCGGCAAACAGGTCGTAACGGCTGTTTTTGGCCTGGCCATTTTATTTTGCCGAATGGTACGTGAGCACTCAACAAACTTTTTGCCGAGTGCTGATGTATAGCACTCGGTAAAAAGCTCTTTGTTAGCCATTTTACGCTATAAGCTCCGCAAAGACTTTGCCTGCCGTTTTACGAGTGTGTGCAGCCTTCGAACCGTGTGAAAAGATTCCACCGACTGTCTCAATCCGCGCAGCTCGTCGATCGTGCATGTGGCTGGACTTTTCCCGTCGCACAGACCAAATCTCTTTTTTTTTCTGTTTTATATTCGATTCTGGGTCCCATTAAAACGAACGCAGCACTGCAGGAACCGAACCATCGTTGGCATGCGAACCGAGCTATCCCGACGGACAGAAAAAATCGAAACAGCCCTGCCGGTGCTCTAAGTTTCTCTCACACAGTGAACACAAATATTGGTTGGGCCATTGTCTCCGCTGCAGACTGTCTACCGTCCAAATACGCTGTAGGATGCCATGCCATGTGAAGGCCTTGATGCACAGCAGCGCCCAGACAGACCAAATGATCGTGGGGAAGGTGGATTCCTGTTGCCCCTGCCCGAAGAACTGTATGTCATAACCCGATTTGACCGTGTACTCGCCGCTTGCTGTTGGTATCTATGTTATGTTGTCGTCCTCTGTGGCATTAGTTTTGTCAATTGACATTCATATATCAATGAGTATCTATAAGCTGAAGTATTCATGTAGAAGGTTGTTGTTTAAGTTATGCGAGATGTCTCGGATCCATCGGTCATCTTGAAGGGCTGGTGTCCATGTAAATGGTTTTTGCTTGGTTTTATCGGTTTATCGTTTGCTTTTGGCACTATAAAAAACCGAGTGGTTCACCGTTTTGTGAACCTTGGATACAACTTGTTACTCAAATTCATCATTGGAAGCTTTGGTGCATATATCATAAATGGACATATTTTGCCTTTTATTTCTCCTCAATGTTTTATGGCGAACGATGTATGTTTTTTTTTCTAATAAGGCGACATGGCAGATTGAGCTTTGGACGTCGTCCTTGTAAACAAAACTCACAAGGATTAAACGACTACACCAATCGAAAGTGTAATTTTGTGAAACTTTAGAATCGCCTTATTTTCCCAGCTGGGTTAATTGCCTCCACATTTGGCACATCCACAGATCGCAATTTCTGACTGCAAGTAACAGCAACTATTATAGCAGACCTTCGGGGCCGTCCCAAGGTATATGCAACACGTGCAACTGCGGCACACCAGATCCGTCGCATTCCACGGCGCTACCACCTGCTCTGGCTTGCGGGGCTCCAGCACCGACGCATGGCCTTCTTCCATCACGGCCACAAGATCAATAACAGTCCATCGATTAACGATATCATCGTGAAGAATAAGCGTACAATATATATAGTACAACCGAACTTATGCGATGACATACCATGAGCTTGGAGATGCTGGGTGACATAAAGGAGAGCAACAACGGCCACGGTGAGAAGCATTGTCGTCCCTGGTTTCGCCATCGCTTTCCTGTTTTTGTGTTACTCTACCAGTGGAGATGGTGTGTCGGAGCATATGAGCTCTGTATATAAATATGAGAGAGGGAGAGAAGAAATGATTTTATTTTGGCTAAATTTAGATTCCTGCTATATTGTTATTATGGCCAAATATAACTGCTAAGATACTGGCTACGTTTAATGGTGGGAAATTATTGCACCTTGAAACAACCGATGCCTTCTCTAATTATCTCTAAGCATTTTGTTGTTTTCACCCACAACCACTCTCCCCGCTCTTGCATGCTTTTGTCATCACTGAAATCCAACTGCTAGGATTCAATCCAAAGCTTAGAGGAAAACGTCCTATTAATCAGATGGGGCAACTGCATTAGAGGATCTATTTTTGAGCCTAATATTGAAAAAAGACCTCTTTTTCCAAGTTCGTAAGATTGGACCTGTTTATTCAAATTTAACCGGTTAACAACCCCTATTCCGTTAGGAGGTTATAATGGTGTTAAATCCAATGTAGAAAGACGACTACGCCCTCGCAAGATTGGACTTGTTTTGTATAAAGCTTTGCAAAGTTACCCCGTTTATCTGCAAATTATTCAATTTTGGAAAAATCATTTTCAAATTCTAAATTTCAAAACGAAATTTTCAAAATTAAATAATTACAAACATAAAATGAATCCTTAGCCCTATTCACAATGCTTTGTAATACATCTGCAGCCAATACAAAGAGTAACGAGCCATTTGCTATTTTGCCCACGAAATTGAGGGGCTTCGGTAAAAGGCTCATCTGTCGTTGGGCTTCGTTAAAATGCCCATAAAATCGATGCACCCAACCGGTATTATACCCGCAAGGGCGATATAATGCCCTCAGCTTCATGTTCTTCCTCTCACCTTCGCAGCTCGCCCACGCACAACTCGCCGCTCGCCACATGCCCAGGCGGCCCAGGTGCAGCACACCGCCCGCCATGCGCACTGCGGCCCAACGCAGTTGGCCATTGCAGAGATGGTGCATGATGTCTCTGTCATTCCATAGCTTCAACAACTTCACAACCAAATCATCTGTTAACTTGTGAAATAAAAAGAGTAATTATTTGGTTTTTGGAAAGCCAATTTCCAAATAACGACCATCCCACATCAAAAGGAGCTCAGAAGAAATAAACTTACATTCTTAGGAATTCCATGATATCTGGTGACCGTGGAGAAGCACCTGAACTCATAAGTCTCACTTATCCACCCAGCCTAGCTTTTATTTTGTTAAATATCAACTTGTCCCACACAAAGAATGGATTTCGCCCTGATAGGACAAAGCATAAATGCCAAGCGTATACTGTTTACTAATAACGAGATAAACACTAAATAAAGTGGATTATCAGCTAAAGTTTCCAACATATAAGCTATGATCAAGATCTATATCTACACAACTCATGAATTGTGTAGAGGTCGTCTGCCCCTGCTTATTCTGCCTCCGAAAAAACTGTACTCCGCTCCGCTGCGATCCGAAAGCGCGCCTGCTGTGATTCAAAACCTGCCTCCCCTACGATCTTCGCGCACCTGCGATCCGATAGCGCGCACCCTGCGATCTGCAAATCGTGCAGTTGCGCCCACACAACGCCGCAGAATCCCCCCGCCTCCCCTCCCTTCCCTTCCTCTGCGCCACACAGGCGGTTCCATCACCGTCCTCGCCATGCGGCGAACCAGGGACTCGAGCCCCCTCGCCGACCGAGCTTGGGGCGCAGAGCACGGAACCCGTTGCCGACTGAGCTCGTCGCGCCGCCCGCCCCACCTTGGCTCGATCCATCGACCTCGCTCCCCGAGCTATGGCCGGAGCCCTGCATGATGGATCTGGGTGTCCTTCAGCCGGATGTGGTGGTTCCCTATGTTTTAGGGGCCGAGCATGTGGGCTCACCACCGCTCGGTGGCGTGCACTGGACGACGACGACAATAGGCATTTGGCTTGGCGGCATGGCGGGGTTGTGACGACGACACGGCCAAATGGCGACGGCGACGTTGCAACATCATGGTTGGTGCAAATCCTCCCGAATTCCTCCGCCTCCCTCCCCTGCAATCGATTTTGGGGCTGCCTAGCTGGTACCCAAGTATATCACAGGATCTCAGCACTTGGGCAATTAAAAACAGAAAAACACGTTATTTCATAACAACTCCAAATTCAGGTATTCCAGGTGCCCTTGGCACCTGAATTTTGAACCTTTTCATCTGCACCAGACGGCTGTACTATTTTTGGAATTCAAACACTCTGAAAATTCCGAATTTTAATTTGCAATCAAAAAAGAAATGAAGAATTTTGCACCAGAAATCCAAATGGACTGATAGTGACCTAATTTTGCCCCCTTTTTTTTTCTGAATAGCTCAAATATGAACTACAGACTTCTTTTAACAAATGGGTCCAGATTGAAACAAACATTTCAGTTTGAAACAAAATATTTACAACTCTTGCAACAAGATCAATCAAAAAATCAACTCTTAAATCATTTACATTAAAAAGTGGCAGAATGATTTTCATGAGAAAGATGACATGGAAGTACCTGATTCTTGAGGACTCTGTTTTGATCATCAAAACACCCAGAACACTTCAAGATTTTGGCTGAATGTATTTTTTAAACAAGATGTTGAATACATGAGTGGAACAATACTTCAAGTTAAAAAATAGATGTGCCTCATTTTCTATTAAGGGAGCCTCCACATGATAGGAAGTGTTGAACCATAAGTGAATTGTCCACCTTTCCTCATCAACTTAAGCCCACGCTTCTTTTTACATGGTATCACGAGAGGGTTACGATCCTGTGACCTAATACGCCGGGGCAGCGCCCCTGTTTCGCGGCGGATCTTATTTGATCCGGCCGCCGTCGTCGCTCTAGCGCGTCACAGCAGGATGCGAATTCTCCTCGGCCGACACCTCCAAGTGCCAATGCAATCCATGACGGGGCGGCCTGTCTCGTTGCCTCAGTTGCCAAGCTGGCACGCTACATCACCAATCACCAGTGGACCGCGCCGCCACGGGCGCTTGGGCTAGTCTTGGTCGCGCCGCCACATGCGCAGACGGCTGGCCGCGCGTCCACCTCGTTGGGAGCAGATAGCGTCAACAGTCAACTGCAACCAGATGTGCCCGCCACTGATAATTTGGTTTGCAGTGACGCGGACGAGCCTGATGTCACCCGCGCGCTCCGTCGTTAAGATGGCCACTGCCCATGAAAACTAATAAAAAAAATCCCCCGCCGCCACGGCCTTATCCAACTCCTACCGCTCCCGCCTCATCATCTCAATCATTCTCTCGCTCACAGGAGACAAAAAAAAATTCTCTCGTTCACAACTCGTATGCGCTCTCTCTCTCGGGCGCCTCTATTCCGCGCGCGTGAGCGGGGAACCACGCGCATTTTCCATTCGGGGCACCCGCCTTTCTTTTTTGGGCCGCGCGTCCGCCGCCTGCTTTTTTCGGCTGACACTGTCAGGCAGCATTTGGTGCATGGCTGCTTGGTGCTCCACGTCACATGATGGCTGCTTTTTTCCTGTTCTATGTCTACTTTTATATCATATCTTACATACTCAAACTTCCATCACACCTTATGAACCAACTTTTGTATGAACTTACTAGATACAAACTTACAAAACAACTTCTGCGCGGACTTATGAGATAAACTTACAAAACAACTTCTGATCGAACTTATGAGACACAAACTTACGAAACAACTTCTGGGCGGACTTATGAAACACAAACTTACGAAACAACTTCTGCACGGACTTATGAGACACAAACTTACAAAACAACTTCTGTGCGGACTTATGAGACACAAACTTACGAAACAACTTCTGCGCGGACTTATGAGACACAAACTTACGAAACAACTTATGAATCAACTTTCTACAAACTTACGAGATACAAACTTACAAGAAGACTTTCTATGTGTGCGCATACACGCATGCACCCCATCCTCCTACATGGTGGCCCCCACGTGCACAAACTTGTCTCCGCATGCAGCTCTGCTATCTACCCCGAGCAGGGCACGCAGGCCCGCACCCATCTGCGCACCGGGGAGCCCTCCCCAGCTGCTCTGCTTGGCAGGCGGTGGCCACTGGCAACACGCGACGCGATGCGCGCGTCGTCCAACACGCGAACGCGCGTGTTACAGTCTTCTCTCTCTCTCTCTCTCTCTCTCATCCTCTTGCCTGCCTCGCCGGCCTGCAGGGCCACGCCAGGCTGCTCTCCGTGGCCGTGTTGCTCGCTAGGCTGCTCCTCTGTGGCCGCGCAGGGCGCACGGGTCGCCGTTGAGTGCCTCGACCCTGGCATGCGCATCCGGGCGGTCAAGTCCCGCTGCTACGTGAGCTGCGTCGACGCGGACGGGCCGCCGCGGTGGAGGTCTGCGAGCTCTACGCTGACGAGGCTACTCCGGATCAGTGCCGTCCGACCGTGGGGCTACTCCGGTGCCGATGTGAAGGTCAGTCCTCGCGCGCATAAATCTCCTCCCTCCCTCCCTCCTTCCTCACTCTTTCCTCTCATCTTCGCAGATCCGATCACTCCGTTCGGCTAGAGTTCCGGCGTCCTCGGGCACGGTGAGAGCGGGGCGGGATGCAACGATGGAGTTGAGATCTGGCCGCTTCATGTGGCTAGGGTTCCGGCATCTCCGCGGACCTGCGGCTCCTCCATGACGCAGCAGCTCGTGCGGTCTGTGGTGATGACGGCGACGAGGCTCGGAACCGGCACGGCGACGCTGCCTCAGCTCAGATCCGGCGCGGCGGCTTGTAGATCCAGGTCAGTCCTTCGTTTCCTCGCGCGGACCTCGCTCCCTCCTTCCTTCCCTCACTCTTCTCTCTCTTTGCAGATCTGGCGTGGTCCCGTGACAGCGGCTACGAATCCGGTGGGCGGCACTATTACGGCGACGACTGTGCGACGGCCACATTGGCATGGGGACGACGCGACGGCGACGGCGGCACGGCACGGCACGGCGACGGCGGCGGGCAGCACGGCGGCACGGCACAGTGACGGCGGCGGGCAGCACGGTGAGGGCGACGGCGGCATCGGCTTGGGGATGGTGCGGGCAGTGGACCCTGCTCCTGCCCCACGCTTTTTTTTTAAGTTTTTATTGCCTTTCCAGTGGCGGGCATTTCCGCCCGTCACTGCTATTTTCGCTTTCCAGTGGCGGAGCTGGAGTGGCGGACGGGTCGTCCACCGCTGCAGGCTCATTTTGCCCGCCACTTAAGGGTTGTATTATGCTAGTGTCGCCTCCCTGCTGGCTCTGTCTTTGATTTATTTTCTCTAGGCTCGGGTTCCCAAGGCTAAGAGACAGAAAGAAGATGAGGGCCTACGTTAAGGTCACACAGGAGTTCTACGCGGAGAAAGATACAACTTCTGCTGTTGTTATTTTTATTTTACCCGACAATAAATTGGGATTGTGTCGCCCTGGTTGATCCGTCGACGCTACTAGAACATCGACCCTCTCGAGGATGAGTTGTCGTTGAGCCTAGCTGCAACATTGGCTCGTGGTCAAGCCATCCTCATCGGGATCACCGTCTATCTAGAGGATGGTGGCATCCATGTTGTCGGTCCTCCTCGTCACGCTGGCTCACGATCCAAGTCGCGACGTCCGTCTCCACCTCCAGGACACCGCCACTTAGCTAGGAGTGTCAAATATACATGTGTATGCGTACAGGGTAGATGTGATGGCACCCTCGTAACAGCATTAGGAAGCATATTTCGTTGTAACAACATCGGGAGGCATATTTTGTTGTAAATAAACTAGTAATGACTTAGTAATGTGCAAGAAACTTCCACATAGGATTACTATTGAAGATTTGCTGTACGCCTGTTGTTTGTAGAGCATCCAGCTAACGGACTAAACTTATCCGACTGGCTTACCAGGCAGCTTCGAAGTAAAAAATACGCGCTTTCAGCTGTAGTTAAAAATTAAGGACGCGGTTAGAGCGCGTACAGGCGCGCGTTAGGCGAGCGGCGCGACCTATTTCATTGGCTGTCACGTGTCCGCGATAGGTTGATCCGAAGTAACTTTCTTACTTTATCCTCTCTCTCTCTCTCATTCACGTGTCCAATGGTCAGTTCATGTTGCATGCGAAGCCCGACGCCAGTCCAGTTACAGCTGCAGGCGATAACGTCAGCGTATTAAATACACGATCTAGAAACTTTAAAATGTCATAGGTCTCTCGTATGACGTCCGTTTTCGATTCCGTTTACACCAATGTGTTCGTGGCAACGACACGAACAAAACTAGATCCCACTTGCATATATTTTATTTTTTTTATATATGCCAAAATATCACAGAAGTTGCTACTAAATTTATAACATAAGTTACTATCATGTAAATTTGAAAAGCTATAGCAAATTGCAATCACAAAATATGCTAAAGTTGTTAGAGGATGTTAAGGTAAAGACTTTATAACAAAACTAAACTTTGTTACATGATGCACACATAAAATAGGTTTGCACAAACTATAAAAAAATATATGTTGCAAGATGTACAAATGAATTTGCTACCATAAAATATACTAAAGTTACTACATAATATTCAAATGAATTGTTATCACAAACTACACAAAATTTTTATGTGATCATGGTGTACAAATAAAAGTTCTAATCTTAAGATTTATTAAAGTTGTTACATGTTTTAACATGAAAGTAAACAGATAAATTATTATTCACTATCGGGTAAAATTTACTGCTAATCCAAGAAATAGTGAACTTCGGTAGTTTTTAATTATAGTGAATTTTGTGTAGCAACTTATGTTATATGTATAGTAGTAACATAAATTGAAGTTTGTATAACAAGTTATGATATACTAGTAACAGTAACAACTTATTAACTTAAGTTGAACTATAGTAATAGAATCAAGAAATTATTATAATTTGAAAAGTTAAATTAAATATGACTTGAATTTGAAATTTACTTTAGTTAATATGTGAGCACCAACTTGTATAGAGAGACATTCTAGTAGTTTTAACTTTTAGAATAAATTTTAGGTAGCAAATTATGTTATATGCCTAGTAGTAACTTATGTCATCAAAAAAATTATTCAAAAATATATGCAAGTGGGATCTAGTTTTGTTCGTCTCATCGCGACGAACACAATGATGCAAACGGAATCGAAAACGAGCGTTAGAGAGACCTATGACATTTTAAAGTTTCTAGATCGTGTATTTAATACGCTGATGTCAGCGTGGGCTTTTTTTCCTGAGCATGCGTATTGCACGTAAAGACCACCACGCATGCAGTATGGCCCATGTGCTCCTCAGGTCCTACATAAACTCTGATAAGGAGCAGGCCGCGCGCAGGGCCGCGCCTGCACAGGACGCGCGCTCGCGACGCAGCGCGTACGGCTGCGCCTTAGAGTTATCAAAAAATTAACTGGCATAGTATTTCTCTGTCAAATAGAGGGGCATTTTTAGGCACAATAGTTTAGAGCATTTCCAAGATAGCCCCATAAACATCTCCTAAATCAAAATATTGAGATCCAATTAAAAAATCATCTCCAACACGACCCTAAAACCACCCCTAGTTTTTTCATAGCCCCTAAAATCCCCTCATTTGTAGCTATAAACAAGGGAAGAACTGGGGCTCTCATCTCGTCTTTTTGCTATGGAATTAATGTTTTGTAGTCCCAAATACTGACGTGACCCAATCAAAAGAGTGTTAATCCATTTTTAGGGGAGGACTTGGAGGAGGAGAGAAAAATTGCTACTCATAATTTTTTGGTTGCTCCTAAAAACAAGTTTATGTGGCTAATTTTATGGGAGTCTCTTGGAGATGCTCTTATATCCTTATCCATATCCCATAGCTCCCCAAACAGAGGAATGGGATTAAAACCTCTTATCCCACAACCTCATTTCCCATCTCATATCCCAGACCCATTCCCTCTATCCCAAACCCAACATCCAAACTCCACCTTAGACTGACTCCAACAGGCTATGCAAAACGATATGCAAACGAGATATGCATCTCAAAGTGACTGTGCATCACAGATTCATTGTCCAACAGAGTAGGCAACCGGCAATCCAATTTTACCTTCAAGGAGAGAGAAGATGCAATTTTGCAATCCCTCTCTCCTCGAATGCATCCGTCGGAGGCGGGGGGACGCGTTGGGCCTCGTCGGCGAGCAGGCCGCGCCGGCACGGAACGGGGCGGAGGCGGTGGGGCGCGGGGAGCTCGAGTTGCGGCGGGCGGCGGCTGCGCGGCGGGCTCCCACGAACACGGCAGGAAGCACCCGTCCCTCCCCTCCGCCGACCTCGAACGCGTCGTCGACGAGCTCGGCTGCCGCCTCGTGGAGCAGCTAGAAATTTGAGACTCTGGGAGGGACGAAATCAAGACTCGTAATCCAGAAATTTGTACAAGGTAAGCAGAAGAAGAGGAAGGGGGCGGCGGACGGGAGAGGTGGGCGGATGGTGGGGTGGCCCGGCGTGACCGGGAGTCCCATGGCGCGCGTGGCGGCGCGCCGTGGCGTGGGCTGCGCGGACGCGCCGAAGCTTACCACGAGGAGCGGCGCGCGGCCGAGGCTGAGGACGCTGCCGCGGTTGGCGACGGCGGCGAGCAGGAAGAAGAGGCTCCCCAGGAGCAGAGGCACCTGCACGCTCGCCTGCAGCAGCTGCGCCCGCCCGTCGGCTCGCTCGTGCACCTGGCACGCGTTGAGCATCGACCCCACCAGCCAGAGCAGCGCCGCCGTGAGCACCATGTTCGCTGCGTGCCTCTCCTTCCCGTAGTTGAACGCTGCTCCCTTGCCCTGCACATGCGTGCTCCACTGACTCCATCAGTAATCAACCAACCATCCGAGGAAATGAGGAATTGAATCGCCATCCATCCAAATAGGAGAATCCAAGCTAGAAATTTGTTGGGACGACCACCTGTGAGACCAGCGTGGCCATGCCGACGGCGCCAAGGACGCACCCCACCGCGTGCATCGCCGGCACCATGGACCAGCCCGAGTTGGAGCCGGAGCCGTCGGCGCGCTCGCAGGCGAAGGGCAGCCCGGCTCCGCTCCACGGCGGCCCGGTTTTATTCGGTGCCGGGCAGGGCCTCTTGACGACGACACGCGAGAAGCGCGGGGCGGCGGCGCGGGGCGAGCGCGGCAGGTGGCGCGGGGCGAGCGCCGCGGCCTCCATTTGCCTCTCGAAGCTGCCAACTCTGTTGGAGACTCCACTGATAATTGGGTCCTCAGTTAACTGTTCATGCCAGGCAATCTGGGTTTGCCTCTCAAAATTACAAATTGCTTGTTGGAGTCAGTCTTAGGTTTCATGTCAAGAGTTGAGATATGCAGCAGTGAACAGGTCCCAGTCCCAAGGCAAGAGCTCATGATGATCTGTTTTCGATTGCCCTCCTTCTGTCTATAAACTCACAGCCTAATTTTCCTATCTCTTATCCCAGCCATTCCCTCTATCCCCAACCCAATATCCAAATGCCACCTTAGGTTTCATGTCATGAGAGTCGAGATATGCAACAGTAAACAGATCCCAGTCCCAAGGCAAGAGCACCCTCCTTCTGTCTCTAAACCCACAGCCTCATTTCCCATCTCATATCCCAGACCCATTCCCTCAATCCCAAACCCAATATCCAAATGCCACCTTAATTAAGTTTCATGTCAAGAGAGTTTTTTGTGTGTGTGTGTGTGTGTGAAGGCCCATGGACGGGACGTCGAGGACGAATATGGCTCTGGTCTCCATCCTCGTGCGTCGCCCTTCGTGCCACCGCTTGACAGGACGTGCGTGATGCAAAGACCGTGGTGTTTTAGAAGGCTGGCCCTTTCCGCTTGTTGGCGCTTATGTTTTAGGAGCTCTAGAGGATCCGGCATCTTCGTCCTGGAGGTGTTCGATGTAATGCTCCTTAAGTCCTTAACTGCAAGATTAATCTCCCTTGTCTTAGCTGATTGGATACAGGATATGGAGCAATGGAAACCATGGCACTAGACGTAGCCTGATCATCAGCATGACTCCCTCCAGATACAGAATTAAGTAGAAGAGGCACGATTGTACCTGAATCAATTACATGCTCTAGTTTAGCATTGTGGTCTGATTTTCTGAAGAGATAATACTGTAAGAGCAACTCCAGCAGTCTCCCAATAATTTGCCTCCCAATATCATCTATTGGGAGGCTCTCAATAGCTTTTTCAGAATATTGGGAGGTGCAGCTCTGGCAGTCTCCTAATAACTCCCTCCCAATATCCCCTCCTCCTTCCTTCTTCTCTTCTCCCCTCACACATGAGTAAATAAAACAATACACAATGACATGCAAACATTTCAAATGTTCATACTTCAACCACAAACAAGCCAAATTCAAATTTAGGTTCAAATTTCAAACTTCAAATTCAAATTTGAATTCAAATTTAAACATGCTACATTGCCGAAAAGGGAAAAAAAACAATCATGGATCAACCCGTTGGCCAAGTCTTTGCCACAAGTGCTCAACAAGATCTTCACAAAGTTGATGGTGCTCCTCCTTGTTGGTGATCTTCTTATGCACTTCGAGAAATTTCTTGAGTCGGTCTTTGTTCCTTTCTGGCTGCACCTCCGGAACGCGTGTGCCCTCCGTCTCATGGATGTACTCCACATCCTGCCCTCGCTCATCCTCTAAGATCATGTTGTGCATTATGATGCATGCTGTCATGATGTACCATAGTGTATGTTGATCCCAAAATCTAGCAGGTCCTCTCACAATTGCCCACCGAGCTTGCAACACACCAAATGCCCTCTCAACCCCTTTTCTAGCTGATTCTTGAGCCTTGGCGAAATGCATTCTCTTGTTACCGACCGGCTTGGAGATTGTCTTCACAAACGTTGCCTAAGAAGGATAGATGCCATCAGCCAAGTAGTATGCCATGTCGTATTGATGGCCATTCACCTCATAGTTCACTGGTGGTGCCTTCCCAGCTGCTAACCTGGCAAACAAAGGAGACCTATGTAGAACATTGATGTCATTGCAACTTCCTGGCATTCCAAAGTAAGCATGCCAGATCCAAAGGTCATTGGATGCCACCGCCTCAAGAATAATGGTAGGATCTCTAGAATGCCCCGTAAACTGACCATGCCATGCTGTTGGACACTTGAGCCACCTCCAATGCATGCAATCGATGTTGCCCAACATCCCTGGAAATCCAAGATCCTCACCCATCTTCATCAGCCTTGTTGTGTCCTCTTCATTAGGAGCTCACAAGTATTGCTCTCCAAAAATCTCAACCACAGACTTGACAAACATCCTCAAGCTCTCAATTATGGTGCTCTCGGCCATGTACAACCAATCATCAATGAAATCAGCTGAACATCCAGTGCCTAGCATGCGAATTGCTGCTGCAACCTTCTTCAAACAACTATGCCCAAGCTCACCGGCTGCATTCCTCTTCTGCACAAAGTAATCACAATGCCCTTCCACGGCATTGGCAATGCGCAAAAACAAACGCCGAGACATCCTAAAGCGACGACGAAAGAAGTAGTGGCCATAGATAGGGTTCTCACTGAAATAGTCATCCCACAGCTTGTCATGTCCTGCTTGACGCTTGCAATGAACTATGCCCCGCCCAATCACTGAACCACCACGCTTGCGCCTCTTCTTGCTTCCAATGTCGATAAGCATCGAGGCAACCATGTCCAAATCGTCCATATCATCGTCATCGTCGGAAGACGACTCGTTGAAGAACCCACTCTCCAATAATGAGTTCATCTGCAACAAATGAGAATGGCGCTGCTCATCAACCAACTCGGGAGAGCAACAAAGGAGAAATCTTGAGCACCATTTCAGTGGCGAATAGTATACCTACAGTGGAGCGAGGACGACTTGCAGAGCGGAGCGAGGACTGGGCCTGACGCAGCGGAGCTCCACGCCGACGCGCGTGAGGACGGAGCCTGGCCGACGACTTGACGCACGCGCGGATGGAGGCGACCCCGCCTGGCCGACGACGAGCCGGAGCTCCACGCCGACGCGCGCGAGGACGGAGCCTGGCCGACGACTTGACGCGCGCGCGGATGGAGGCGACCCCGCCTGGCCGACGACGCGCCGGAGCTCCACGCCGACGACGCTGGGCCACGCGAGCGAACGAGGCTGGGGTGCGCAGAGACAGAGCAGCGCGTGCCAGAGATACCGGAGTGTCGATTCGACGCCGGGCTGCGTGGATTCGACGCCGGGCCACGTGGATTCGACGGCGGGTCGATGACGCGGGCCGCCGAGCCGGACGGCGACGCCGGGGTGCGAGGCGAGGCTCCAATCCTCGAAGGCGGCGCGTATGGCAGGGAGGCGGCGGAGGACGGGGCGCCGAGCACGGGGCGCCGACGGAGGGGCGTGGAGGCCGGGGATGACGTCGGGCCGCAGATCTCGACGACGGGCCGCGGGGAGCGGAGGCGGAGCTCCACGACGGATCCTGGACGAGGACCTCGTCTGCCGGGGACTGCGGCGGCCGTCGATTTGGCCGGGGATGACGTCGATTTCGGTCGGAAATGGGCGTCGATCTGGGTCAACGGAGGGGGACGGCCCTGCCAGCGGCCATGGCCGGCCGCCGTGACGTCCGGGACGGCGGTAAGGTGGGCTCCGGCGAGGTGGCGGCGGGGAGGCGCGCGAGCGGGAAGGAGCCGGCGCGAGCGGGAAGGGATGAACCAGTGCGCGCGCGTGGGGGGAAGTGGTGGGGCCCGCCAGAAGTTGGGATTGGGAGGGTGGGATGGTTGGCGCAAATGTTGGGAGGAGAGGGGTGGGTTTTGGGAGGGGAGTAAAAATAGGGAGGTTTTTGGGAGACTGCTGGAGCTCGTTTTTTGCCCTCAACCTCCCTATATGACAGGTTTTTTAGGATTGGGAGGGGGATTGGGAGACTGCTGGAGTTGCTCTAAGTTTGTAGAGAACAATGATACACTGTTTGAAGTACGTAGCCTTGTCACACTCTTATTGGAAAATATGTATAAGCTGCAAAGTGTATTATCTCACACCGATACCAAAGATAAATAGCTTAAATACCTATTCTACTACTTCAGTTCACATATTTGCTCTGAAACAACCGTTAGATTTTATTTTCATGATATCAATATAAACCAGATGTTCCTTCTAGTCGAAGTGGATGATATTCATTACAAAAGTTCACTTCATTGGCCTTACAAATAGCAACATATGTAAAAGATTTGATCAATGGGCATTAAAATCTTCAGGCATCGCTTATCCTTCTGATGGATTGTGGCTGCTCTTCCATGTTCCCAAACATCTTGAGCAGCTGGTAGAGAATGCTTGTCATGTGATTTAAAAATGTATTGCACCAATCGGCTCA
The DNA here is from genome assembly GCA_012490785.1 of Eragrostis nindensis. Classification (NCBI taxonomy): domain Eukaryota; kingdom Viridiplantae; phylum Streptophyta; class Magnoliopsida; order Poales; family Poaceae; genus Eragrostis; species Eragrostis nindensis. The sequence continues at coordinate 2,500,961 of JAAXCT010000021.1, read as the reverse complement.
CTCCTCGCCACCATGTGTGTCACATCTTTCTATCCGCTGATTTTGCTGATCTGTCAACGCCTGAAATTTCATTTTCATGATGAAAACAGTGCAAAGGCAATGTATATGACTAAGAGATGAGGCTAGCTCTATGTTCTACATGGCATTAGCCGCTTTCTGTCGGTGTCAGCAGGCCAAAGCCTGAACATATTCGGCCTCCAAGACTTCCTAACCAAATGAAACGGCTGGGATAACCTGAACATAGTCTACCTGCAAAACCTCCTAACCAACTGAAAAAGCTGGGAAAACTGCAAATAAAATTAATGTCGTATGAAAGTTTGAAATCATCGTGAAGCTAGAGATAGATCAAATTTCTATGGACGTTGACTCATTCCATATAGTTAAGTTTGTGCTCTATCCTTCTACTAATATTGTTATCTTATTATAGGATTTTTGTAAGCATTCTTTTTTATTCCTCCTCGACATTTTCATGTTTCATTCATCTCAACATAAGTGCCTTAAATATCTCAGTTGAACAGAAAGAACAAAAAATGGCATATTATACTTTGTAGTGGATGTGACAGTAATTATTAACCTTTCTAAATAGAATCAGAGGCATGTAAAGAAGCACTTTATTATCACTCTTATTCTGGAATATTTTAGATAATCATATGAATTAATATTCCAAAAGTTGTGAACTCTATTATACACCTTAGCTCATATTTGCATCTTTGTTCTTCACTGTTTAAATCTTTTTTACTCTTTTGAAGTTGTATTGGTGTAAATGAAACTATAACTCTGCAACTGAAGGCATATAATATTTGATTTTTTTTATTACGAATACAAAGCTATCATGTATCATTTATATTTCAGTTTTATGCTACCGTGTGCTGCCGTTGTTTGGCTGTGCAGACACACAGCTTGCAAAGGGAGAAATAAGGATAGAAATGGGAAATGAAGAAGCAAGGAATGGGGAAGCAAAAGAAGAGGGAAAAGTAGAAATCGACCTAAATTTATCTTGACATAACTCCATTCTTATCAGCTTGATTGTAGGTAAGTGCTGGTTGTATTCCTAACAGTTGATTGTTGAAGATTTTAGAGTATTGTTGGATGAACTCAGCTTCATAGTTGGGTATTTTCAAACTTTCAGATGTTCTTGTTACCATGCCACACAGGCTGAATTTTTTTCCCTTTCTTTTCTTAATTACTATGGTTTTGCATTGACTAATTGAGCTTAGAAGTCTGTTTTTTTTTCCTGCAGACCAACAAAGGAGAATCACCATTGGTTAGCCTTCTGCACACCACCGTCATCCGCGTCAACCTTGGTATATGTATCTACTGGTCAGTATGCATGTACTATTCAATTACACTTTTTGTGCAACAGAGGCATGTAAAGACGTATTGATTTTAAGCATTGTTAATGATGTCTAATTTGATTCTGTTTTATCGAGAACATGTGTTTGTTTCAGTGCACAATCTAATGTAGTTAAATGTGGAATCACAACAACAGATGATCTCCATTTTTTCCTTGGGTGAACTATTTTGTGAGCCGCACTATTTCGCTATTCAATAGCCAAACCTATCTATGTAATGGCAAATAAGTCTGGAAGATGTCCTTATGATTTGAGCTTGCAGTTTTGTCTCGGTTTACACCTAATTTTCTTTCTGTTTGGAAAATTTCAATATTATTTGTTATGCTGAAATTTGCACAGCAGTTCCATTCAATTTTGCTATTTGATCCTACCTTTATCTATTTTTACCATACATAGACTGATTTAGACGCTTTACTCTTTTTTTTTTGTCGGCGTGGCTGTTGGATCTTCCACATGAATACATGAAACATATTTGCATTAGAATACTTGAAGAACTGTTTTCCAAACTTTATCTACCTTGACACTAAATGAGCATATAGACATATTTTTTTAGTGGAGGAATACAGCAAAAATATGTGCGGATACTTCTGTTATCAGATACTTGAATTTATTTCAATATAATTAGAGGTGATGCTTAAGTTACATGCATCTTGCTCCCCTAATTTTTGAGATAGGTGTGATGGTTGAATTTTGAAGATGGTAAAGTTATCCTCTTACAAATGAATTTGCTTGAGATTTTGGTTGTTTTAATATGCTCAAATGGTTCAACTATATTTGACGGGCAATCAAGCGCGGCAAGCCGCGCCATCTTTCTAGTGACGATCTGTTTTCGACGGCCGTCCTTCTATAGTTCTATCTCGATCCAGTCTCCCTCCATACGAAACTGAACTGCCATACGAAACTGAACTTATCATGCATGAGGGAGCGGATATTATCGGCCGCACGGGACATCAGCCGGAAATCTTGACGGCTGTGATGACTCCACGATTCGGAAAAAGTGTACGGGCCAGTGTATCTTTTTTTTGCGAATTACACAGTACAACTCAAACACTCACAACGCACGCACACTCACCCCTATGAACATAGGATTTTTGGCGCCGTTTTGTTAGTACAGAATTGGACCTAAAAAAAGAAAAATGTACTAACATGCAGATCATTTTCTTCACTGGTACAGTTACCTAGTCCAAAGATCAATCTCTTTTTAGACGAATTTGTTTTTCTCCTTCCTCTATTTCTCTATGCTACAACTTAGTCACTGTTTTCTTAAAAAAAAAATTTTGGTCACTGAAACAATAAAGGATTTTATGGGCCACTATGTGATGCTAGATCGGTAATTGTTTCATTGCGTGCATGTTTAAGTCATCGACGGTAGAGGCACACTCTGCATTTGAAGTGATGTTAAAAAATCAGCTTATAAACTGAACGAAATCGTAATGCAAGAAAACACGGAACATTTGTCTATAAACTACAATCGCAGGTTGAACTCAAAAGCTATACTATATCAGTGCAGTGGACAGCTAAAGGGACTCTAATATCTAACAGTTATAGCTTTGAGTTTAAAATAAATTACATATGCATCCAAACCTTTACATTACAGTCCTACAGTATATTCTCAGAGTATATGCTTCACCATGGAAAATCTATGCATATGTGTACATCTCAGGACACTAGGCAGCTGCACACACTAACCATTTCTTAAGCATTGCCCTAAACTGTAGTTAGCAAATACAAGAAGAGATAGAGTCGGCAGTACACTTCCTTCAGTCTTATCCTTCAATCTTCTAGAATCACATAGTCCCATTCAGATGCTCTTCTCACATATATATACCTACATACATGTTCATCTTTATCTCCTACTCCAGAACACTCTCTTCTTCACATATTGCTTTTCCAAAGACAAAGTGATTCACTGCTAGAGCCATCAAGAACACAAGCATGATTCTTTCCTTGTAGGTTTCAGCATAAGCAGATCAAGGTAGGCATCATCTCCTTTTCTAGTTCTTCAGAATTCTGTCCTACAATTAGGAACCGAAAATACTATCAGTTCACCTCAACAAATGAGGCCATAGGATGTTCTAAGCTTCTGCCGTAGCCTGCAACTAGTAACAGACAACAATTTTCCCTTGTCAAGAAATCTAGCTGCATGTGCAAGACCATATAGCTTAACTAGTCTACCTCTCAAATTATTTAACACAACAGCTTTAATACCAAGGCGCAAGAAAGAAAATAAATTGATGTCAGCACTCTTATGGCATGTAAAATAATTAGTATGGTTTTGAAGCTACAGCCTGTAGATCAATTATGCAAGAGTGACCAGTTTGAGCCATCAAAACTTACAGCCCAACTAACTCTTTTGATAGTATAGTGCTCCAGGCCAACAAGAACAGGGTGCTAGTTAGTTAATTGTCAGTAGTAGAGCATAAGTGTGATACTAAAACAAACATATCAGAGCACTTGTAACTCAGTGTATACGACCACAAATTCAGTAAATCATTTTAATTGTAACACTAGAACAGAGCAGCAATACTTCATTTCGCTAGCACGCAAGCAATCATTGGTTTCAGTAAAACTATTAACCACTGACTGAACTGCTAGAACAGAGTATTAGTATTAGTGCACGAAAATGCAAGGGATCAAAGGGGCTTCAGATTAGAATACTCACCAGTTCATCTCTGAATCAAGAAGGCTGCAGTGCGTGCTCGGATTTATGGTGACGCCGGGTGGACAGCCAGCAGCTTCCATGACCCCAAACCCTAGGTCGAAATATCAAAATCAATTTGGGAAAAACCTGATAGAGAAAGAGAGAGAAAGGGATGGAGAGGGAAAGAGAGGCGACAGGAGGAGCTGACCTGAACTCATGTGATGGCCAGCAATGGAGGAATTGTGGGTGGCGGCAGCAAGACAGACACCTTCGGGTGTGAAAGAGAGCAGAGGAGAAAAAGGCTGCAAGGGAGAGAGGTGCTGTGCGTGATTGTGAGGAAGCTAAGAGGAGACAATAAAAATAATTAAATAATAAAAGGCAGCTGTGCAGGTTGAACAAGCAATAGAACCCAGGTTACTACTGATAATGCAATATGCAGAGAATCAAAGTACAGAAATGGATCTGTACCCTTGGGATTGATAAACCTTTTGAATCTTATTAACCAAAGAGTTACGACTTTGAGAATTGTTGAATTGAGAGTGTCGACAGATCTGTCATTCCTTCAATGCAAACGTGGTATTTTTCTACCTTTGATAGATAGCAAGCAGCTCCTCCGCCGAAAGATGTTTAGCCAGAAGCGACGAAGGGGGGGAGCGGCTCTGTATGGGGCTCGTACTGCGGAGCGCTGTTAGAAGTCTTTTAAGAAGCAAAGGAAATTCGAAAAGTAGGGAACCTGGATTTCCAGCAGCCCAACAGTTGTACCTTGTCTTGGTGCGTCTTTCTTTGACTTTACTATCAAGCCCGATGTCATCTCACTGAAAAATATAAATTAACTGGTAAATCATTCTGAAATAATGTAAATCATACACTAGAGCACTTTTAGGAGATGGTAGATATGCTTTTAGTTGTAATTCTCGTATTGGCTTCGAATATACTCCCTCTGTCCAGAAACATAGTGTACATCTAGTTTTGTCCTAAATCAATTTTTTTTGAACTTTGACCAACATATCTAAAAATATATATTATTTCAAAGTAAGATAGTTATATATTATGAAAGTTCATTTCACGATGAATCTAGTAAAAGCCTTTTTATGTTGTCAACCCTTACGGTTTTCTAGATATTATTGATCAAAGTTCAAAAAGTTTGACTTAGAACAAAACTAGATATACACTATATTTCTGGACGGAGGGAGTACTTAGAATCTATAACACACGGGAATAGAACTAGTCGGGAATCGAGAGCAGGTCGTGGTGTGTTCAGGGGCTTCTCTTGAAGCAAACACATGCTCTGCCAAGTCGAGTTCTTCTATGCATATTTGCCTTGTTATTTGAACTAGCAATGTTTTGAAAACTTATTATGTCCTATCACCTGCATGACAATCTATTCTAAAGTAAATATGGCTACTATATGCTGCATATGAATTTGGTTTTCGACAACTGAATAGAGCAGTTGTGGTAGCCCTGGTTTGGTAATTTGGAAAGTTTTGGGCTCCTCGGCAATATGGCTATCATATAAGGTTAATCACCAATTTCCACTTATTGATCTATCGCCATATTACTCGTATCGACCACAGACCTGGTATGGGACAGGTTAAACTAAGTATCTAGCATTGTAGCATGCCTCCACAATAGGGTTATATTATATGTATGAGGCGCCGCAGGTAACATGGTGACCTATTCTGTTGGGCTTACGGGTAGCCCATATTTACTCAGGAGATATATATTCACATAGTTGGTGGGTGGAGGTATGTCTATATGTTAGCAAAACGGCTTTGCTACCTGAACTAAGCTGTGCATCAAAGGAATTGCACGGAGTGTGCTAGCGACACACGAAAAACTTGGCTAAGCTAGTCTGTGGGTAAAGTGATACACCTCTGCAGAGTTTAAAATGTGAATATTCACTCCTTGCTTCCGGGATGGAAGTTATGTCCGCAGTGGGAAAGGGCCTATAGGAGGCCATCACCCCATAGTGGAAAGTAGATTTTAACTTAATGAATGGTATTTATAATCACAAATATATTATATGATTATTCCTTGGTATTCTCCTTGGTCAGGAAGTTAATAGTTAGTCATGTGTTCTTTTTTCTATTGCTCGACTTGCTGAGTACCTCTGTTACTTACCCCGATTAGTACTATTCCTTATATAGATGTCGAGTTCATGGAGCCGATACAAGATGTTTATGTCTTGTGTGATCCGAACGACCTTGACCTAGATGATTATGATTTTGGAAACCAAGAGGGCGGACCATCCACCAGTGGAGTTGATCAGGATGAGTAGAAAGACAAGGTAGAAGTGGGAGAAAAACTCTAGTAGTGTTTAATTAGAATATATTAGTTTGAATGTAAATAGGTTTTAAAATAAGAACTGCTTTGCAATTGTGAGTGTGATATACTGGCTTTGAGAACAATGGTTGTGGTTTGCTCCTGTGTAATAACTCATCTGCCATGCTTCTGAAATGTACTACTCTGATGTGAGCCAGCTCTCTGTAAATCAAGTATTGCAGAGAAATGACTCCTAGACTGGTTATATACCTTCGTGGTGTATGACGGGTCGCTGCACACTAGCAGGAGGGCTTGCTCTAAGAACAGGTCTAGCACGACGATTTAAATCTGATGTATTCACATGAGTGCATCTAAACTTATTTACATGCATTTTATATCCAATAAAGAATTTAAAACACTAATTTTTTTATTTGCAGATGAAAGTGCATGTTAAGTTTCAGTGATGAAAAATATATGTAATTTGTGATATAATAGCAGCTGCAGAGTAATTTGTGATCGAAGACCCAACATATGTTCTCCGCTTGTGACACCTAAAATCGTGCAACTTATGCGGGCTGGGTTATGTGCTCCCATACTTATGTGGTCGTTTTGCACTACAAAATTATATGTAAAAAATTGTAACAACAATATTTATACATAGTGTATGTAATTTTATACCATCATGCAAAAGTAGAGATGCAATAAATATTTATGCAAGATGCAACAATTAAGAGAAATTGCATTTGAACAGTATTACGTTGCGGTCCAATGGAACAATACCAACTCACAACTGTTGAAGTTAATTTTCTCTTTTTGTCGCACATTAAAGAAATGCTAAGAAAAAATATAAATTAGAATACAGTATGAGCTAAAAGAACCGTGATTTATCTACAAAATATGTCTCTATGTGCTTTTAAATAAGTTTCACTACAAGAAATATGATATTATATGACAAAAAATATTTTGTCATGTGAGGCAAACTGCCGTCGTTAAATTTGTATCACTAAGTTTTTGCTTTGGTGTAAGAAAATAAAAAGGTTGGCAGCATTGCTATGTTTGGCACCCACAAGGTGCTAAAAGCCTTTTACATTTGTATGTTCAAAAGTTTTAATAATTCAATCTCTCCTTAAAGATTTGAAAGTTTAAACTAAACTGCATGTTAACCACGTCGCTTTATGTACAACGGAACTGTGAGACCAAGTACTCTTGTAACTATACATTGCTTGAACGTGCACAAATAATAATGTACTATTTAAAAGTGCATATGGTGGCACAAACAGAGGAGTGCAGGTCATGGCTATTAACATTTCACAGGGTAGACAGTCCGGAAGAATAGAGAGGAGAATCAGAGAGATTGAACAGGAACGGCGGTGGAAGAAGAGTCCCGAAGAACAAGTGCCGGTGGAGATATTTACTGCACACTGTCGTAAACAGGACCTGGTATAGCCTATTTTCCATTTCACCGTATTTCCTAAATGTGAACTAGGTGAAGATTCCGCGTGCTGCTGCGGGTGAGGAAAGAAGAAGTGATATAGGTTACAGTAATAAACAAATAAATTAGACAAAGGCATTTTAGGCAGATCAAATATATAAGAAAGAAATTTACAGTGGCCAAAAGTTTTAATTTTGATAGAATATGGTATTTCTGGCAGTCACTTCCTCCAAACATGTAAGAGCACAAAGAGTTAAGGGGAAGTGTGGAGGAGAGGAAATAGAGCACCAAGCACAATAATATATCGATGAAATGGTTTCTTAAAATATCCCCTAACAGGCTAATCATCTATTAGAAAATGACATAGAGGCACCCATTTAGATTGAGATCTTAGAACATCAAGCTATCTTCCACTAATGATTACAGGCAGAGACGGTAAATCATCAGTCCACTTGGCCCCCAAAAAAAAAAAGGTAAATCATCAGTACATGAAGATCCGGCAAACATTCATTGGCTGTCAGCACTTAGAGATACTTCGGATTCGTGGTAGAATTGAACGACCAAGCATAACAGGAATGATTTAATTTGTTAACATTAGGACGATAACAGCTTAGTTGCTTATAGCGATCTGAGAATGTGACGAAAAAAATATAATTAACATGGATGGCTTACTGCATCATGTTTTTATTTGGTTAGGACATATCTTTCTGATAGTCTTTTCAATTGGATAGCCAAGAAAAATGATTTTAGGAGGGTATAAAGAGGGGGACCGGAAACAATCAGATTCAGATTACGAAGAACCTGCCTTGCATTGACGAAATCACATAGGCCAATGCATGAAGCGATTGACGGAGAGAGATAAAGCAGTAGGCTCATGGCTTTTTTTAGTAGAAAACTTGAAACTGTTGACAAATTGAATCGATTAAGAGGGCAGCGACAGTTCAGAGAAGAGAGAGCACCTTCTGGTTTCTTTGGCTTCGTTGGGAAGGAATGGAGATGGGAGACCTCCAGTCCAGAGGAGGCGCTGAGTGTCACAATTAGTAAAACGACTTCGTTTGGAAGGAACGGAGATGGGAGACCTCCAGTCCAGAGGAGGCCCTGGGTGTCAGCAGCTTGGTTGCCATGGCAGAAGTAGAAGTGATGGTGTTGGGTTCGGGATTGAGGAATGGGAAATTCGGTGTTAATAACAATTAGTAAAATGATGGAGATTGAATGATCGAGCGACCTTTCATTTGTGCTGCTCGTAACAACAGTTGATTTGGCTTCCAGAGCTGTCGCCAGTAGGCAAGTACTGTTGGCTCTGATGGTCTGAATGGATGGGATCCGATGCTGAAGATGGAATAAAACTGACAATCGGATGGACAGAATAATTTGGGTGATGTGGCTGCTTGAAGTTCTTTATAGCAATCAATGACTTGTAGTGGTTTGCATCTATATAAGATATATAGATTCATCCAGCTCACTAGGCGAGAATCCCGAAAACAATGGACAGGGCATTGTGCGGCCACGATACGCGTAGGACGTCCCCGGCGCGGGATAGGTGAGTTTGAGCATGGGGCGTCGTTACTTGTCAAGTTTCGTCAAGCCTTGGTTAATTTGACCGGCCGTTTGAACAGTGGCTCCATGCGCTAGTATGAGTATGATGAATACATGTGATTCATCTAACCATCAGCGATTTGCATGTTCGGAAAGAAGCAGACATTTCCGTGCTCTTTCTAGATCCACTGCAGCAACAAACAGGAAGTCCTTTCCATGTATTCATCGTAGTTAGCTGCAGAGGATCCAAGGATGGCGAGGACCATTGTTGACTTTCAGAAACTACGTTGAACCATCTGTCTTATTCAAAGTATTTATAAAACTATTAATAATTTGAGATGTGTTACGGTGCTTGGAATTAATATAAACCATTCATTTGATCAGAGGTTATTTTTCGCATATATTTTTGATCCAATGGCCAATTTCCATACAACCTCGAAATTTCCGTTCGGAAATTTTAGATTCTACAAGAATCACCTTCATTAACCAGCTAGCTCAAGCCCCAAGCTGCTACGATAGGCTACAAAATCCGATCGATCTGCTTTTTCTTCATGGAGGAAGCCAATGAAAGAGCCTGGTCTGTAAATTCGGGGTTAGACACTGAAGCCGAAGCATAATAACTAGCGGACATCAAGACATAGATCTGTTCTAGAGCCTTCGGAAAAAAAAAAAAAGATCTGCTCTAGAGAAGAAAAAAAAATCCCCGAATTGGTGAGTACTCTCCGCTTCAGGAGCGCTATTTTGGGATTATCCATAGTGCAGGTCTTATTCTACACATGTATCGTATCGGTGCATCTACACAATCCGGCTCTACGAATGTCGGAATGTGGTCGACAAAACGTGCCCTCAGCCGCGGGCACACATCACCTCATTGTGTATGTTAATGTACGACTGGTTTTGATCGTTCCGTTAAGTATGTGACACGTGTGATAATTTGTTTACTCGTCTGTTCTCTTTATTTGTAAATTATTCTTCAGTCCACTTGTGGTGACATGTAGATTTTTTTTATAAATAATATCTTTATTGTCGAGAATTACAGAAATAATACCTTTGTTGAAAAATTACAAAAATATTATCTCGTGGAACATTCAACACACGAAAAACCATGTTCCTTTTTGTGTGTGTGTGTGTCAAGGATCACCTGCACGTGTAGAAGTTATTTATACATGAAGAACAAGAGAAAATCAACAAATGCTTATATTTTGGATGGAAGGTAGTATTTTTTTTTCAGTCTCCTCCTCCTTCTTCTTCTTCTTTTTCTTCTTCTTCTTTTTTTTTTTTTTTTTTTTTGGCGGTGGAGTCTCCTTCGTTATTTGACTGCCGATGTGACCGTTCGGTGACCGTTCGTTATTGCCCGTGTGTCTGTCCTTCGTCGTAGAGTCAGCATATTCTGTTTGGTTTCCCTTTGTTTTCCTTGTGTCAGCATAGGCGGTGCTTCCAATTTTCTGCCACCGTTTCCCGTGCGTGCTCAACCTTGCTGTGCCTACTCGTTGCTTCATCTGATCGACTCTGCTTTGTGTTTTTCCTTGTTTTCTATTACAACTCACGACGAAGATGCTGAGCAGCGACCATCTACGTAACCTCGATCAACAAGATGACGGTCATCCCGACCGGCGACTCCAGCAGGGTTCGCGCTCTCGATCGATGACCAACAGCGTACATTGTGGAGGCTAGCTACGACGACGGCGATTAATCAAGGGCTGAAGAAGAGCTACCGGCACGTCATTACGCGATGACCAAAACACTCATGCATATGTCACCTTCGATGTACAGTGCCATGCATGTAGTGTTAATCAAATCAACTCCGCAACCTCACGCAAATATCTAGCCAGGACTTAATTGTGCCCGCGGCATGCACCTAGCTAGGAAGCCGCCATGAACTCGCCCCCGCACGCACCAGGAATCAGTCGACTCACGCGATGGGGAACAAAGCTACGGCCTTCCTCCTCGTCCTGCTCGCCGTCGCAAGGTTGTCGGGTGCCGTGGCCGCGCCGCCGGGAGCTTCACCACCACCGTGGCAAGCCTGTAAGGACGGGCAGTTCCCGGTCGGAAGCTTGTACCGACGAAACGTACGTGAGCTCTTAGTCTCGTTCCCAGAAACAGTTGCATCCTCCGAAACTCTGTTCGCAACCTCCTCGGTCGGCGAACTGCCGAACGCTGTCCACAGCATGGCGCTCTGCCGCGGCGACCTGAACGCCACCGAGTGCCGGTCGTGCGTGGCTTCTGCAATTCTTGACGCCGAGCGACTCTGTCCAGATTCCATTGAAGCTACAATCTTCCACCAAACATGTATCGTTACAATTTCTAACGAAGCTTTTCTAGCCAACACTACGGACGACATTGTCATTGGCAGCATGGACACAAACTCCATGTCGTCGTCGCATATCTTCAATGATGCACTGGGCCTTCTCCTCAACAAGACCATCAGATATGCCGCACTGCGCTCGGCGAGATTGTTCTCCAAGGGGGAGATCGGCTACGGTACGGGCAAGACCATTTACGCCGTCGCGCAGTGCCTGCCGCACCTGAACCGGTCCACCTGTCTTCTCTGCCTTCAAGTGCGCATGGAAATGGTGTTGCAGCTGTACAGTGGATCTCCAGGCGGCACCGTCCAGGGGACCAACTGTATTTTGACTTACGACTTGACGAAATTCTTTGCCGGCGTTGAAAGCCTGCACCTGCCCGCGCTCAGACCATCATCCTCTCCTTCTTCAGTCAAGGTTACACCACCATCATCTCCTCCTTCTTCAGTCAAGGTTACACCATCAGGTGATTCTTCTTTGCGTTTATTCATTATTACTATTACTACTACCGCCATCTCGATCCTCTGTATAACTTAAGACTAGGGTAAAACCGCTACAAACAACACATTCTATAGCATAATAACAATCTTGACATGATCTCAAGTAGTATTACTTAGGTAGACATTAGGAAATTGCAACATATATCTGTAGCATTTACTATAAAATAAAAGAAAATGTTAGAAATGGTTATTATCACAGCATGAATTCAGAACTCTTCGCTACAAACATTACATGAACCGGGGACTTGCACTCAGCTTCAGCTGTTAATCTGCTCAAATCAAAACGAATCCCAACCCAAGCGATGTTGGCATCGATCAATGCATATAAAGTGCACAAATCATCGTCCACAAAATCAGTAATCAGAAGCAGTTGAATCATCGTCCACAAAAAAAGAAAAAAAACATAATCAAATCAGCTTTGTGCGTCAGAACCCACACTTTAGGCCCATGGAATTCAGCAAAGAACTCCTGCATCCCTTCGTTCACCATCTCCACCTTGCAGTCACTCATCATCCTGCAAGAATCAACATCAGGCACTACCAAATGAAAGGTTGAATCCTTTTCAGTGGATGATTAAACAGAGCCGTAGCACCGCACTGTCCTCTGCTTTTGGCAACTAAAGTATGGGGCTTTTGGCTGATTCAAACACATCTGCTTCAAATTTGTTAAACTAAAGTACCAAAGTTGAAAATTGTATAGGGAACTACAAGTTAAATATTTGTATTTTAAATTGTCCTGGTTTGCTAATAAATTTTATGTCTGTTTCTTCAGGGAGCAAAAGGACTGGCACAAACAATTTATTGATAGGTAATATAACAATGTTTTTCTTATTATCTTATCTATAATAATTATCTAGTTCAGTAATTTCATCAAGTTCAGCAAATAATACTAAAACTTATCTTGTTTATAAATAAATCTAAAGAAATATAAAACTGGTCAACTTGGGAATAAATTTAGCACTTCTGTTGTTCCTTCTTTTAAACCTTGCCAAAGTTGTCTTTCAAAATATAAGAGAAATACATCATATGTTAATATAAATTAATATGCTTTTCAAAGAGAATTTAACTACTGCCTGTTTAATCTCAGGGCTGATGGCAGCAGCTGGAAGCTTGCTCCTTCTATGCATTAGTATGCTGGTGTGGTGTCTCGTTTGCAAAAGGAAAAGCAGCAGAAACGAAAGAGATATCGAGGCTCTCATATGCTGCCATGGATCAATTGCACCCAAAAGGTACAATTTTGCAGAGATCACAAAAATGACAGCATCTTTCAACAAAGAGCTTGGAAAAGGGGGTTTTGGTGTTGTTTTCAAGGGGGATCTAGATGATGGTCGCCAAGTTGCTGTAAAACTCTTGCATGACTCCAAACATAATGGAGAGGATTTTGTGAACGAGATACTGACTATAGGAAGAACTTCACATGTAAACGTTGTCAGTTTATTAGGATTCTGTCTGGAGCGATCAAAAAGAGCACTTGTGTATGAGTACATGCCCAAGTGTTCTTTGGACAACTATATATACTCGGAGAATCCAAAATCCATTTTAAATTGGGAAAATCTCTACAAAATAGCACTTGGAGTTGCTAATGGATTGGAGTATTTACATGACAGTTGTAATACCCGGATTATGCATTTCGACATCAAGCCACAAAACATACTTCTTGATCACAATTTTAACCCCAAAATAGCTGATTTTGGTTTAGCCCAATTGTTTTATACCAAGGAGAGCAAGATTTCTCTTATAGGTGGGAAAGGGACAGCGGGATTTATGGCCCCAGAAGTAGTGTCAAGAACATTTGGATCCGTTTCTACAAAATGTGATGTATATAGCTATGGAATGCTATTGCTCGAGATGGCCGGAGGAAGGAAGAATTGGGAACCAACAGTTCAATCAAGTCAGCAGTACTTCCCAGGATGGATTTATGAGCACTATGCTCAAGAAGATGGATTCAGAGCCTGTGAAATTACGCCTGAGGTGGAGGAAATAGCAAAAAAAATGATTTTAATCGGCTTATGGTGCATACAGATTCTGCCAACACATCGTCCTACAGCAAATAAAGTTTTAGAGATGTTCCAAAGGGGCTCCCATGAAGTGCCAATGCCACCTAAGCAGAGTTTCAGCCAAATCCTTTAAGTATTCCGTGCATTGTTGTTTGGATGTGAAGTATCATTTTAAAGAAAACTGATGATAGATCAATTGTTTCTTTTCTTTTTCAGCGAAGATTCACCGTATAATTTGAGTGCAGATGGTAGAAGCAGCAGCTCTTCAACACAACAACCTTATAGTGAAATTATGGAGATCAAGGAGATGAGCCTAGAAAATCCCTGAGTACTACACCGGTTGCCAACTATCTGAGACGAGCCACAATCTAGACTAAGTAAGAAAAAACACTAAATATTGACAAGTGACCAGTTTGTTGATTTAGTTGGATAATTCAGCATGTTCTATATGCAATAGCTTCCAAAAGGACTTAATTACTTTCCACTTAACCAACTATTACTTAATTGCTTTCAACATGCAGGTAGTAAGATATTCCTGGGGGGAGGTACCCAGCTGCATCAATAAGCCAAACTGTGTAGTCAAATTCAACTCAATCAATGACCGAGGTGCCTCATCAATAGTATGAAGTGAAAGATGATCAGCCCGTTGAAAATGGTGTTGCAGAAAAAAAACTAGTTAGCTTGCTGTTTTAGTTATGTTCAACAGACCAACAGATATGTGCCAAGTGAATTCAATGTTCTTTATCCTCATCAGTGATGAAATTGATCCTCTGCAGCTCATTTGAGTAATTGCAGATAGTAGTAACATGTGTCTGGGTGTTGGTGCCGTAGTAGACCACATAGGTGGATCGATAAGACTATGCTGTTGACTTGTTGAGAGACTTCCACTCGTTGCCATTATTCATCTTTAAATGTGAAATCTCTCTGGTTTCCATTTGAATTGCAATGTGATTACCAGAACTTTTTTAGTTGTTCCTCCAATTTACAAATGTCCAATCAGCTTATATTTGAGTAAGTATTTTGCGCACCAACTAATAGCAGGTGGTTTTAATTTAGTTCAGTGCCATGCTATGATAGAGCAGGAATAGAAGGGGCTTGCATGATTCCATTCAATTTGATTCAAATTTAAGATGAAAAACGTGTGCTTGTTTACCATTAAAAGCTGGATCAGTGAAACAACTTGTTCCATGATAGTTTTTTTAGAAGTTTAAATAAATTGGTGACAAATGTGATGGTTACAATATTTTACCTGGATTCCTTCAGATGCAGCCCATGCCTTCAAAAACCTCTGGTTCAACTGCAACAATGGCAACTAGGGAATAGTTCAAACTATCACCTGCATCCAAAGAGCAAGATTTTGAACATGCATGGCCATAAGTGGTATTCAAAGCTAGTACCAAATTTTGAATATTAGCATATACAAAACACTCGGCAATAAAGTTGCATTTAGCATAGACATTTTCAATCTTCTTTGGAGCTATATATTCTCCTTGAGCTAACTTGAAAATGTTCTTTATCCTAAACTCCAGAAAAATATAAACAATTAATATTTTAAGATGAAAATAGTCAGACCAAATTGCATATAGGAATATATATAATAATAAATTAACCAAGTAAAAAATGTCCTGCGAGGAAAGTTCAAGGAACAGCTAGGATTGTTCACATTTTCTAACTTAGTTACTTATGAAGGCTCACAAACAAGGACTGTTTATCTTTGTCATGTAGTACCAATTTACGCTATTGAAACTATAGCCATTAATATGATGCCCCAGTGGGTCCCCACTCTTCATACACGCCAATTGAAAACTTATGAAGCCGGGCTAACTATATATAGACTAACAGATCACAGAAATTACCTGCGAATATCCATCTTTCAGAGAGGGCCTAAGCCTTTTCACATTGCTCTTTTCTGGTGGCAGCGTGCCAAGGGCATGCTGGGTTCCACTAGAGCTAGTGCCAGCAGATTGCTGAAATTCCTTCTCTGGCGTCCATTCTTCTGAATTTAGGATACTGAGAATTTGTCTTTTGTACGTGGGAATACTTTCCTTGACAGAAGACTGAAAGCAACTCTTGTTAATTTCAAGGGACTGCAATGTGCGCTCCAACATTGATTTAAAGCTTGTTGCCTCTTCTTGCCGGTTTGTTGTCTCATGAGGTGTCGTGTGGTTGTCCACTGGTAGCTTCAAAGATATCTCATACAAATCACTGAGTCCTGCAAGGTACTGGTCCTTCAAGATCTTACTCTGTGGGACAAAAAGAACAAATAAATTTATCACAGATGCTGCATGGACATGAATAAAAAGAAATAGTGAACGGAGCATGGTTTGTTGTCTACAGATATGATAATCCCTAAGTGAATTCAGTAGGCGGTTCCCATGATCTATAGAAAGAGTGAGTTGAAAGCCTTGGAATGCCAAGAGAATTGTTGCATGGCTTACCAACTCATGTAAATCGCCTGCACCAGGATAACCAGTTCGAGCAGGGAGCTTCACAGGGATGCTACTAGTATTAGAGCTAGGAGAATGCCCAGAAGATTGCTCAAATGTCTGAGCAGGCTTCCTTTTTTGTGCATTTAGGATATGGACAATTTGCCTCTCGTACATGGGAATTTTTTCCTTGAGAGCAAGCTGAACGTGATTCTTGTCAATGTTCAGGAACTGCAATGTGCGATTCAACATTATCTTGAAATTCTTCATCTTTTCATACTGCTCTGTCTGCTTTTGAGCTGGCATATGGTTGTCAATATGCTGTAGCTTCATAGACACCTTATTGTACAAATCACTGACCTTTGGCAGGTACTGGTTCTTCAAGGTCTTAATCTGCAGACAAATCAAATCTGTTGCATATGCTACACGGAGATGATTACAGAAACAGAAAATTTTGAATGGAGAATGGTTTGTCAATTACGTTACATATATGACACTGTCCTTAAGTCAATTTTGGAGGTCACTTCCATGAATTTGTGAAAGGTGCAAGCGATTTCATAGCCTTGGTATACCAAAGGATTCTAGGATGGTTGTCACATGGCTTACCATTTGATATAACTCCTCTTGCCAATCGCCTGAACCTGGATAATCAGTTTGAGCAGTGGAGTCCTCAGATGCTGCATTTAAATCAAGGTGTCAAAATGCAAACAAGACAAGAATTATCAACAATTACTCTTAGGTACAAATTAACCGACCCTGTTACCTATTACTGCTACAAGGAATATTTGCATGCAGCACTCAAAACAATATGTTGAAGATAACTCCAGGACATGGAAACTATCATGATACAATCATTTACAGAACATCACTTAAAACAACATTAAACAGACATTTGGATTATGATCGTACACACAATTAACAAGAATAGCATATGTCCTTCAAAAGATACAGTGACAACAAATGAACAATGAAGACTTAGATAACATGTAAATAAATTATTCCACAACTGACAACATAAAATCCCATAACACGGTTCCTCCATCAAGCATCTGTTTTGCCCTCTGTTCAGGGCATGAATATCACCATAAAATGCATAGTGAACAGTATTTTTCTCGAACCCAAATGGTTAACCATTAATCTAATGCAATAAAAAATATATCACCATAATTTACAAATTTGTTACAGCTAATGTGGTAGTGAATAGCCCATAGCTAAAGTGAACAAAATATAATACCTCCAAATATCAGAGTATTTTTAAAGAAAATACATACACAATTCATAAAAGCTGCAACATTGCATTTGCTTCGATACCTAAGACAAGGGGGCGATTTGAAGTCACTTGGGCATTTCCAGGATTCTGTTTCATACTTGTCTCACTCTCGATAAGTAACATTTTCTGAGGGATTCCCTCCAAATAATCAGCCTGACAAATATCAAAGGAAAAGTATTATGTTGCGGTTTTTAGTATACATGTGCGATTACTAACATCTTGCCACCCGACGTCCTGGCATCATTAGGCATTAGCACTTTTGAAAAAAAATATGATTCTCCCATTTTGGCGCTGAGGAGTTAAGGATAAGATAAGCAGGGCTGACTGGTGATATAGGCAGTGACATGTGCCTGCCTTATGCCAGAAGCATGTCCCATGGCTGCTTGGTTGTCGGCAATAGGCTCCTTGGCCAAAAATTGAGATGAAACTGGGTATACTCTGTATCCTACGTTATGCATTGTTTCCAATGAAACGCCATGAAACTTGCAATGAGAGCAAGCCTTTCATTTCATATGGAACATTTTGATCATAACATCACGCGACAATTAAATGCCATGGCAAGCCTAGTAAACAACAAATGAAACTATGCGTTGGAGAGGGGTGTTACATTTACGCTCGATAGGATGTGGAAGTTTTAGACACAAAGAAATGAAATGCCCCATTCAGAGTAGCATTATTTATCCTGCCTCTTTGATCCTCCATTTTGAAAATTTCTGGCTTTGCCCTTAGAAGGTAGCACTAACTGTACCTGGTTGGTGGCTGCAGTAAAGATCTTCTGTTCAAACTGCTCAGCAACATTTTGAAGCACACTCGGCAATTCTAGAGGGGAACGCTTATTCAGTACCTCCGTTCTGCACCAAAAAAAAGGAAAAATGCAACATCTGACATCTTGAATTCTAATTGATATTTTTTGTAAAATGATTAAGCCAGGTACCGGATTTATATAATAAATACTGTATTAGCTTCCTAGAGCCAAAAGGGGGCATGGAATACTTAGACATCTACAATTATTAAGTTGATTGCATCCAAATGGCTGAACCGACCCAGCTGACAGGGCAGCACAAATTAACATTAACATGTATATAGATGTAAGATGATAGGAATACAAATGATCCAAGAAATATAATGGAAAAGGGAGAAATGTATTTAACAGAGCCACGAAGTTAAACATTTGGGGAAGATTTGGCAACAAAGCGAATGACAAGGCCAAAGTAGCTGACTCTTATCGCTAACTTGACTCGGTCTAAGGGCGAGCTTGAATACAACTCACAGATCATCAAAGCAAGATTTTCATACCATGCTTCAGTGTAATAGAGATGTGTGTGCTGTGCTTAAGGTCCAAATACAATTTTGTATCTTTTAGCAAATGAACCAATGATGAAAGCTGTGCTGCTTTTACATTTCAATTAGCAACCTGGGCCTATTTGAGCAGCAGTCTGATCTTGATCGGCTCGGCTCTTACTAGACACGAATTGGATGGCATGGACATGATTGTACGCCTATGTTGAGTATTAATAGGTGAACAATCTGTTGCAAACAAAATTAGTGCACTGCATGCGGGGGCTAAAATTGGAGGTACGAATGATACATCATATAAGCACTATGAATCGAGGTGTCTGTGTACATAGGGTAGGTCAGCAGATGGGTCAAAATTCGATTTCATCTTAAAAGGGAGACAAAGGATGGCGATGGGGACGATTAATCGTCAAGAAAAATCGCTTGTCCTTTGGTTTGTTTGCGGACAATGAAAGATCGAACGTATCCACATGGGTGAAGAAACGGGAGCTCGAATCGAGTCGCCAAACGAAGTTGGCTGAGGATTGGAAGGGGAGGAAGGGAAAGTGGCCGTACATCTGATTGACGATCATGCGGCGAGCCTCGGGCTGGAGATGGGAACGCCAGTCGCCTCCGCCTGCGGAAGGATCAGGCCCCTCGGCGCTGTCCATGACTCGGGATTTTGTTGCCGAGCTCGGATCTGCCGGTCGACGATTACCTCCGAGCAGCAAAAGAGTAGCAAGTGACGGCAATGGTGGAGACGAGACTGGACCGCAGGAGAAAGCAAGGACAACGTAGCACACACGGGTCCAAAGTGGGCTGCCGGTCCGTCCAAGCATGATTGCACGCGACCACTCGGCCCATAAACGGCCAAGTCTAACGCGTTTATTTTAATATGCTGGATATATATCCATCCATAATAGACAGGCCCTCTTAGAATCGCCTCAAAAAAAAAAAAAAAAAAAAAAGCAAAAACCCACCTACATGTCCGGGGGATTTCATATACCCACATCGGGTAAATGAACAGCCTAATGAACCCTCATTATAATTCAAATAAAGAATGCAAGCTGAATGTATTTTTTCTCAAGCTGCGCCCCACTTCAAATCATAAACTACTAAGACTGACTTCAACGAAGATATCCAAACCCATTTTTGCCTCTCTCCACACTACCGTAGACGATGCATCGTTCTCCAACAAAAAGAGCCAAAACGTGGAGGCACTTTGCATCGGAGGAGAGAGGTGAGGTAAAAGTGCAATCCCTCTCTCCTTCGACGCATTTGCTCGGCACCCAAGTCGCGCGGCCCGCACGTCCCCGGCGCCGGCCGCTCTGACGCCGTCGCCTTCGCCACGCTCGTCCCCCGGCAGATCCCGCCGCCGCCTCGAGCTCGCGCAACCGCCGCTGCCGCCTCCGCCTCGCGCAACCGCTCCCACTGCCACGCGCGGTCGCCGCCTACCTCGAGCTCGTGACCATGGAGCAGCACAAGTGGAGGTTCCTGCGCGAGCTGGTCGCGCGGCGACCGGAGGGATCAGCCTCCCTCGTCGACTAAGTCGGAGCGGCCCACGACATCGAGCAGCGGAGGCGGCGCGTGGCGGGGGCGAGCACGGAGGCGGGGGCGCGCGGAGGTGGGCGGTGCGGAGGCAGTGCGCGGCAGCAGCGCAGGCGGGCGGGGGCGGGCGAGCTGCGTGCAGGAGGGGCGCGGTGCCCGGCGGCGCGCGGAGGAGGGCGGCGCGGAGGAGCACGGCGCTCGGCGGCACGCGGAGGAGGGTGGCGCCTTGTCGTGGTCGCAGCCTCGGCGACGAGCTGCTCCATGGATTGCGGTGCCCGGCGGCGCGCGGAGGAGGGCGGCGCGGAGGAGCACGGCGCTCGGCGGCACGCGGAGGAGGGTGGCGCCTTGTCGTGGTCGCAGCCTCGGCGACGAGCTGCTCCATGGATTGCGGGCCGGGAGAGGAAGGGATGTTGCCAGGGTACCACGATCTCGGGCGTGGCGACGGCAGACGGCGATCTTCAATTCGCGACGGCGGGCGGCGACGGAGCACACGGCGGAGGAGCGCGGAGGAGGGCGGTGCGCGGAGGAGCACGGGAGGCGGCGGGTGCGCGGGCGAGCGAAGGAGCGTCGCGGAAGTGGCGTTGCGAGGGAGGACGAAGAGGAGGAGGAAGAGGTCGGGGGCATGGGAGCGGGGAGGAGGAGGGCAGTGCGGAGGAGCGAGGCGGCGGCGTGGACGGAGGCGGCGGTCCAGGAGGAAGAGGAAATGCAATTGCTTGTTCTGTTGGAAACGGTTGTCTGCAATTGTTAGGCAGACTACTGTAGATGGGAGGCATATGTCCATTTGCATCTAAAATTTAGCTCTCCTTGTTGGAGTCAGCCTAATCATACTTATTATTATATAGATCTGATACACACAAAATCGTTATTCATACTTCATTCATTGCCCATCTGGACACTGTCAACCTTCTTCATACACGCCAATTGAAACTTGTGAAGCTAGGCTAACTATATAAATACTAACTGATTGCAGAATTAACTGTGAAGATCATCGTTCAGAGAGGGCCTAAGCCTTTTCACATCGCTCTTTTCTGATGGCAGCGTGCCAGGGGCCTGCTGAGTCCCAATAGTACTGCTAGGAGCTTGCCCATCAGATTGCTGAAATTTCTTCTCTGGCGTCCATTCTTCTGAATTTAGGATACTGATAATTTGTCTTTTGTACATGGGGATACTTTCCTTGAGAGACGGCTGAACGGAACTCTTGTTAACTTCAAGGGAGTGCAATGAGCGCTCCAGCATTGATTTAAAGCTTTTCACCCCTTCATGCTTGTTTGTTGGCTCTCGAGGTGTCACCTGGTTGTCGACTGGTAGTTTCATAGATATCTCATACAAATCACTGAGCCCTTCCAGGTACTGGTCCTTTAAAGCCTTATTCTGTGGACATAAAGAACGAATAAATTTATTAAAGATGCTAAATGGACCTCATGGTATGGATGTGAATAGCCCTTTCCAGTTTTAGAAAGGTGCAAATAAGATGAAAGCATGGGAGCGCCAAATGCCTTACCATTTGATACAACTCCTCTTTCAAAGCACCTGCACCTGGATAACTGGTACGACTAGTCGAGCCACTAGATGCTGCATAAAAATCAAGGATGACAAAATTCAAACAGGAGAAAAGTTATCAACATTTTCTCTTGGGGACAGATTAACTGACTCTGGGCTGCCTATTACTGTTACAGGGAATGCTCGCGGCAGAAGGACTGCAAATATCATACTACAGATAATTTCACACAGGAGTGACCGAAGAGGAAAAAAACATGTATGCTGAAGAAGGAAGCTAAGAATCAAACTGCTTTAACTCAAACTGACTAGGCATCAAAATTAGCAGCAAAGACAAAATAAAATAATTTGACGAAGAAGTGAGGATAAACAAAATACTCTGTAATCTGGCAAACAATTGCTGATAAACAAAAGCGCACAACTTAGATAGCATGTGTAAATAGTACAAAGTACATTCCACCAGTGAAAGCATAAACTCTCTTAGCACTTCCTTAAAAAAACTCTCTTAGCACGGTACCTCCACTAAGTGACTAGTTTTTCATCTACTCTATAAAGTCATGGCATGAATGTCACCATAAAATGCATATGGTCAACAATTAATAAAACATTCCATTATCCATAATCAACAAGTTTGCCACGACTAATGTAGTAGTGTAGAACCGAAAGCACACAAAAACACAATACCTCCAAGTATCTGAAGAGATTAAAAGGACATATGTAAACATTTATTAAAAAGGGCAAAATTTGATTTTGCTTCATGATACCTAGGCTGAGGGGCCTTTGATTCTGAACCACTTGAGCAGTCTGAGGGTTTTGTTGTGCATTGGCCCGACTATGACCCTCCATAGAGAGCATTTTTAGAGAAATCTTCCGCAAATAATCAGACTGAAAAAAAATGAAGATCTGAGTAGCGGTTTGCAACGATAAATTTACATGGGTGCAAGTAATGTCTTTCTATCCACATGTGCTGGTGTGATTACTACAGGGAAAAAGGATTTAGTTCTTGTTTCTTTTTTTCTTTTTGGTACTATAAGGGGGTTGAAATGTTTGATCTAGAATAAATGATTCTATAATATGAACATCCCACAATTCTTAGACTGTCATTGATGTAGTGTGATCCCACATGTTATTAAGATGTGTCAAATCCTAGAAGCACTCTAATTTAATATTATATTTTGAAATATTGCTTTAAGTGAAGGTTGGTTTACTTGCTTCAGATGTAAATATACCAAGTTTTATTGTTTATTATCACTTGTTGCCATACTAATGATTCCGGGACCACATTTCAGCGAGACATTAGTTGTAAAATGGAAAGGCATGAAATTATCGGCAGAAAGTTAGAGAAATAAGAATGAAAAAACAATGGACTAAAGTAACTTAACCAACAAACCCGTAAATTTGACACGATCATTGAAAAAAACAAACTATTGGTATTTTTCTCGAACGAATGAACTATCGGTAATTTTTCTCCAACGAACAAACTATCGGTAATTTGCGTACTCGTTTATATTGAAAAAGCTACAAGAACTTTAAATTGATTCAAAATGCCTTTCAGATTTTTTACGTGTTAGAGGTTCAAATGAGGCAGTTTTTTCAACTGTTGACCCACCCTATTCCATTCTCCATGGCTAAAAGCTCTGGTTTCCCCTGTAGAAGGTAGCAACTAACAGTACTGTACCTGGTTGGTGGCTGCATCATAGATCTTGTTTTCAAATCTCACAGCAATTTTTTCAAGCTCACTCAGCCCCTCTGGCACCGTTACTGGCAGGTGCTTCTTCAAAGTCTCCATTCTACACAAATAATGGAACATCTGATATCTCAATTTCTCTTTGAAACTTATAGTAAAACAGAAAGACAGATGACTTATTTCTGGAAACAGAAGTGGGCATGAAATTAGACAGCTATAACGTTTTGGCACAACCGCATGGATGAACGGACCCAGCTGACGCGACAGCACAAATTAAAGTGAACATACTTAAACACGTAAGATTGCGGGCATACAAATGCCCGCAATCAAGATTTGATCAATGATGAATGCAAGTATTTCATATCACTATTTAGTCTTATCCGGTTCTGAATGTTTATTGTGTTTCCTTATGGTCTAGAAACAATTCAGTATCTTTTAGCTAATCAACAGATATTCGTGGCTGATGATTTTAATGACTCAATTAGGAAACAGAGCCGATTTGAGCAACAATGTGACCCTTGATAGGCTCGTGCTGGAAGACATCAATTGAATAGTATGCACATCATTATACCCGTATGTTGAGGATTAATGTGTGATCGATTTGTGATCAAACAGAGACAATTAATGCACGCAATGCGGAGGTAAAATTGGAGATAA
The DNA here is from genome assembly GCA_012490785.1 of Eragrostis nindensis. NCBI lineage: Eukaryota > Viridiplantae > Streptophyta > Magnoliopsida > Poales > Poaceae > Eragrostis > Eragrostis nindensis. The sequence continues at coordinate 2,476,579 of JAAXCT010000021.1, read as the reverse complement.
GATTGACAGATATATGGTATATGCACTATAAATCGAGGTCTTTGCGTACGGTCAAGGCTAGGTCAACGTCTAAAATTCGTCGATTCAATTAAGCGTAAAAGGGGGATGAATAACAGATGGGGTTGGGGCCGATTGATGGTCAAGATCGCCTTGTCTTTTTTCCTTTTCCTTTCTGTTTATGTACGATCGCCCGTCTTCACAGCGATCAAGAAAGGCAATTTGAATCGAAATCGCCAGGAAAAAAAAAAAGTCGATTGGGGCTTGGAAGGGAAGAAAGAGGAAGGGGACGCACATCTTGTTGACGATCCTACCGCGAGCCTCGGGATGGAGGTGAGTCCGCCAGTCGGCTCCGGCGTCGGCGGCGCCGGCGGCGGCAGGGCCAGCCCCCTGGGCGTTGTCCATGTCTAGCCGCCTGCTGGTTGGGTTCCCTCGAGTCTCGATATATGTTTCCGCGGCTCAGTCAGATCTTCCCCGCAAGACGAGGAAAGTAACTAAGGGCGTTCGAGGGAAGAAGACTGGACGAGCAGGTGGACCGAGGGCACCAACCATACAAACGTGTTTTAGGAAACTTATTATGATGCCGCTTATATAGTGCTCACTGCTCAGATCAAAATTTCATATGGTAAACGATCCAAAAAAAAATTCATATGGTACTGTCAGCATGCCATCGATTTAATGAGACGGATAGTAGGGAATAATTGTTTTTGTAAATGTTCATAATTGATAATTCGTAAAGATAGATGGCTAATATGGGCCAGGCTAAATGGAGGAGCACAAGGCAAGAGAGTTCTGGCCAGGCCCAAGCATCCCTCTATGGGGCCATGGGCCAGGGAGGGTTTTCAATTCTCCTTTATATATTTATCTGAAAGTACCAAATGAAAGTGTTAGCAGCGAGTCGACCCAATATCTCGAAGAACAGCAAGATAGGTAGAATTGGGGATAGAAGAGAGATTTGGATTGAAGAACAAGTCAAGTTGTTTACAATAATTGATACCCCTCTCTTCCTCACCTCTGCTACACTTATACTCGGCACGCCACTGTTGTCGCTCACTCCCACTCTGGGCCAGAGATGCGAACATTGGGCCGCCGAACTCTGTTACTCGTCCTGGCCTCCTGGGCCGATGTAGATGGGGCGGCAGTGCTAACATCCCCTCCCGGTTGAGAACGTGCTTGACCCCAAGCAGGCGCAAAAGGAAACTGTTGCTTCAAATGTTCCAGATTCTCCCATGTGGCCAACTCTGGTGGCATACGCGATGAATCAAACCTTGAGACACTGTGTCGACTCCACGAGTAGAAACCTTGCGCTTGAGTACCTTCAATGGAATTTGCAGGGAAACCGAACTGTCAGGTAAGGACGGAGATACCTGCGTTAGTGGTGGGATTGTTTTCTTTAGCTGTGAGACATGGAATACTGGATGCACAGAGCAATCAGCAGGGAGACTGAGCTTGTAGGCGACGGCACCAATTCTGGACAAAATGGTGAAAGGACCAAAGAACTTGAAGGATAGTTTCTGATTTGTGCGAGGAGCAAGAGATGACTGCAGATATGGCTGAAGCTTGAGGTAAACTTGATCAACCATTTGGAAACTGCGCCCAGTTCGACCTTTGTCAGCCTGTTTCTTCATACGGTCACGTGCCCTTGACAGATGCTGTTTCACCAAGTCAAGCATCAAGGATCGCTCTTGTAACCAGTCAGACAACTGTGGAACTGAACGAGAAGAGCTGGACTGAATACCAAGCTGAGGAGGAGCATAACCGTACAATGCTTCAAATGGTGAACAACTCAGAGCAGAATGAAGACAGGTATTGTACCAATGTTCTGCTAAGGGCAACCATTGACTCCATTTGGAAGCGCAAGAATGGACAAAACAACGAAGATAAGTTTCCATACATTGGTTAACACGTTCAGTCTGTCCATCAGACTGTGGATGATAAGCTGCACTCATGCAGAGTTGAATGTCTGCTAACTTGCACAGTTCCTTCCAAAAATTGCTTATGAATATCTTATCACGGTCAGATATAATCGCTGAGGGCAATCCATGGAGTTTGTATACATTATCTAGAAACACCTGAGCTACCACAGCTGCTGTGAATGGATGTTTGAGAGGCAGGAAATGGGCATACCTCGTCATCTTGTCAACTACCACCAGTATACAATTGTTGGCACCTGAAGAAGGAAGGCCTTCCACAAAATCCATAGAGATTGTGGTCCAGGGCACAAATGGAATATTTAGTGGCTGGAGGAGACCAGGAGACTTAGTCCTATCAGGCTTAGCTTGCTGGCAAACAGCACAAGATCTTATATAAGCAGCTATGGCTGACTCATGCCAGACCACGCAAAGAACTGTTTAATCCTTCTAGTGGTCACTGGGATACCAGAATGGCCACCCACTGCACTATCATGTAAAGCAGCGATAATCTTGTGCTGTAGATTGGAGTCAAGGCCCACCCTGTTTTTGTACCTGAGAATGCCAGATTGCAAGAATAATTAGGAACTGATGTTGGGTTGACAGCCAAAGCTTGAATTAATGCAGAAGTCTTCTCATCCAGTTTGTAACTTGAGATGACTTCCTCCAACCATGTTAGTAAGCATACAGACATGGCTGAAAGATGGTGAGTATCATGAGGTCTTCTAGATAAAGCATCAGCCACGTTGTTTTCGGCCCCTTGCTTGTAAACAATTTTATAATGTAAGCCAAGCAGATTGGTGAACACTTTCTGCTGCCAAGGAGTATTCAATCTTTGTTCTGTAAGATGAGAGAGACTCTTCTGATCAGTGAGGACAGTAAATTCATTATATTGAAGGTAATCTCTCCACTGGTCTATAGCAAGAAGAATAGCAAGGTATTCTTTTTCATATGTAGACAAACCTGGTCTTAGTGCCCAGAGGTTTACTGACATAAGCTATGGGATGGCCTGACTGCATCAGTACTGCTCCAATACCCACACCACTAGCATCAGTCTCTATAGTAAAAGGCTTAGAAAAAACAGGGATGGCCAACACAGGGGCTGAGCTGAGAGCAAATTTCAGAACCTGGAATGCAGTATCATGTTCACTAGTCCACAGAATTCCTGACAAAACGTCTATAATATCCAGCCATTCCCAAGAAGCTTCAAAGTTCTTTGATGTTAGCACGAGTAGGCCAATTTACCACTGTTTCCACTTTACCAGGGTCAGTAGCTACTCCATCTTCACTGAGAATGTGGCCTAGATAAGATATCTGTCTTTGGGCAAAGGAGCACTTGGACAGTTTTACCTTCCATGATCCTGCAGGAGAAGTGTCAACACAGCTTCCAGGTGAGAGAGGTGCTCTTGAAATGTCTTGCTATAGACTAGGATGTCCTCAAAGAACACAATAACACACTTGCGCAACAAGGGTTTGAGAGTAGCATTCATTGCTCCCTGGAATGTGCCAGGTGCACCAGATAACCCAAAAGCTAAGACCTTAAACTCAAAGTGGCCTTCATGAGTAGAGAATGCAGTTTTGTGTTCTTCCCCAGTTTGCAGTCTAATTTGGTGAAACCCTGCCCTCAGATCCAGGCAAGAAAACCAGCTAGCATGAACCAATTCATTGAAGATTTCCTCCATAATTGGAATTGGAAACTTACTCTTAAGTGTGAGAGAATTAAGGTGTCTGAAATCTACACAAAAACGCCAGGATGTCCTTCTTGGGTATCATCAACACAGGAGAGGAAAAAGTACTATTGCTTGCTTGAATTAAACCACTGTCCAACATCTCTTGGACCTGTTTCGCAATTTCAGTTTTAAGAGGAGGAGGGTATCTATAAGGTTGAATATTAACTGGTCTTGCTCCAGGTATGAGAGGAATTGAGTGGTCACAGCTTCTTTTGGGGGGGAAGTGCAGTAGGCTTTTCAAACACAGTAGCATATTTCTGAAGTAACTGCTTGATCTCAGGAGCAATGTGCTGTGGAAGCTGGACTTGCTCAATGTCATCTTACACACTGTAGATTTGAACTAGTGTAGAAGGAGGCTCCTCAGGAGTAAGACCTTGAAGGAAGACAGAAGAATCACCATAAGGAATGGACATCCACTTGTGCTTCCAGTGAACCTTCATAGGGCTAAACATTTCTAACCAATCCATTCCAATGACCAAATCATAACAGTGTAATGGTAAAATTCTCAAATCAGAAGTGAAGATGAATTCCTGTATGGCCCACTGCGCCAGTTTGATTTGAGAATGACAGGATAGAGCTTCTCCATTAGCCACAGTTACCCTGATATTACTAGCTAGAGCCGTAATGCCTGATAAGCCAGCTGCAACTCTAGAACTTAACAAGGAATGAGTACTACCAGAATCCACCAGAATCAGAAGGTCTACATTGTGAATTCTTCCATGGAACTTCATTGTTTTAGGAGATGGAGTACCAGTGGTAGCAGCATGAGATAAACACATGAACATCTGGTCTTCTTGATGATCAGTAACATCACTAGCTGAATGGTTATCAGCAATATCAATATTGAACAAGCCCCAAACTTCCTGCATAGCATGCAATGCCGCTTCAGAGCATTTGTGGCCACGAAACCATTTTTCTGCACAAAACTTACAAAGGCCTTTAGCTATACGGTAAGCCTTGAGTGCCTCAAACTTGTCAAGTGGAGTAGCCCCTTTTGAAGACTCAGACAGCTTCTTCTCTTCACCAACTGCCGAGGTACTCTTCTGCATAGTCTTGGGAGGAGGCAATAATGGATGAGGACCCTTGGAGTAAGGCTTGGAAACATTGGGGGATTCATACTTGCTCGGGAAATGCTTGTAATCACGCCGCCTGATTGGTTCGGCCACCTCTTCCTGCAGAGTAGCAAGCACACAAGCAGTATCCAAATCGGGGGGACGTTGAATTGTAACAGCAGTTTTTATATCATCACGAAGACCATCGACAAATTTAACCGAATAATATAGGGGATCAGCATTAGGTTGGTAAGCATGCGATTGATCAACCAGCTCGGTAAATTGTTCCACATAGTCAGATACTGAACCTGATTGACGCATGTGGCACATTTTCCAGAGCAATTGCTCATGCTGATCACGCCCAAAACGCTCTAAAACTAAAGAGCAAAATCCACCCCAATCGACACTAGCAAGCTTCTTCTCCATAGACTGCAACCAACGTGCAGCAGCCCCCTCAAAATGCAACGAAGAAATCTTAACCCAAAGCCCCACATCTAATGAATACATGTCAAAATAGCTCTCACAACGAGACTTCCACAACTTGGGATTCTCCCCTTCAAACTTAGGGAAATGCATTTTAGAAAGTTGCCCTAAGGATCCCCCAGAACGGATAGGATAACGATCATGCGGAGATCCAAATAAACGAGAAAAACGCTGGGATTCGAGATCGGGCGTGCCCTTGTCCGGGACATGAGTGTGGGTGAAGACCGACCCATACTCATAGTCCCGGGGTTGAGAAGAAACGCGGTGCCCATAAGGGCCGTCGGCTAGAACTCCGGCAGGTGGGTGCTCGAATGCCGACAAGTCACCGAAGATGCTGTGCTTGGTGGAGTTGGATGCCCGCACCTCTCGATCCCAGGTAGAGTGGTACTTGGTGAGCTCAGCCTTGACGGAGTCGACGGTTCGCTTGACGTCGTCGACCGTGGACTCGATGCGCGGCCGCCAGGACTCGAACGTAGCGACACGTGTTGTAGCCGCCGCTTCATACTTGTCCAAGCGCTCAGCCACCAGCACCTCGAGAGTCTTCATGTGCGCCGCCACCGCCGCATCGATCTCGGACTTGGTCTCCGCGGCATCGATCGGCAGTGCGACCGGAACCGAAGACGAAGACGGAGCCGCTGACGCCGATTCCAGATCTCCGAACCGCTTCTCCCACTTCTCGTCGCGAGCTTCGAACCACTTATCCAGCTCGGCGAAGATTGCTTTCGTCTGCGTTTCGAACGCCAGCTTCAGATTAGGTTCCATGGCGCCGGCCATCTTTGCCTTGCGGGTGAAGAAGAGATGGTTGACGTCCAGATTCGAGGACCGATCGTCTCTGATACCAATTGTTAGCAGCGAGTCGACCCAATCTCTCGAAGAACAGCAAGATAGGTAGAATTGGGGATAGAAGAGAGATTGGATTGAAGGACAAGTCAAGTTGTTTTCAATAATTGATACCCCTCTCTTCCTCACCTCTGTTACACTTATACTACAACGCACGCCACCGTTGTCGCTCACTCCCACTCTGGGCCAGAGATGCGAACATTGGGCCGCCGAACTCTGTTACTCGTCCTGGCCTCCTGGGCTGATGTAGATGGGCCGGCAGTGCTAACAGAAAGGAGAGCTCTCCTCAAAAAAAAAAAAAAAAAACAAATGAAAGGAGAGGGTTCATCTCAATAAAATAAAAAATAAAAAAGGAGAGGGTAGTATTTTGATAGCTGTTTGCCGGAAAGTTGGAAATATAGTGTTCATGGATTTACAAACTTTTAGTATCCCTACTGCAATTCAAAGTTCTGGGCTACTAAATTATATTGATACCCTATACATGAATGAATCTGTGAGGATTGATCAACAATCGTAGGTAAAAATGTGTGTTAAATCCATGGATGGCCGGTTAACTTGGACATGTGGAATGGTTTTTCTTTATAATATGTTTGTGCATTGGATGTTTTGACAATAATACAAGTTAAGTCAAGGTTGCTCATAATTTTATGTTAGTCACATAATTAGGGTGGAAACTATAATGTTATAATTAAATAGCCATATAAATGAATAAAAAACCCCTCTCCTCAAAACAAAATCTATCATAATACACATTTTTTATTATTCCCCGTCAAAGATATATATGTCGAAGCATTTTACCATATACTAGCGGTGCTTGAGATAACCTGGTTACCCATGGAAAACGTCTCTCAAAGTGTTTTTAAGGTCGTAGGCACATGCACTTAGGCTGTGAAACCCTTAAGATTTCTAAAACTAATTGAATTTAATAAATTACAATCTATTATCGATCAACATCCATCTGAAAAGACAACACACCAAATAAAAGATGTTTTTATGCTTAGTATTGATCTTTGTATGAGATTAACAATAAATGTATTTTTGAAACCACAAGGCGCAGATGTAAAATTCACACAAGGTGAGGTGAAGCTACAAGGTTCTTTAAAAAAGTTAGGAAAAAAATTAAAATCCTAATTAAAAAATTAAATCACATAAAAAAGTCCATTACATTACATGTTTTTCATCCTTCGTCTTCAAGGATATCCATGCATTTATTTTTACCATACAAGTCAAGCAAGGCTGGAACAAGGGACTAAAAAACCGCAAACAGATCAGTTTTCAAAACCGCCAAAAACCACCTGGTAAACCGGTAAAACCAAAGCAGTTTTAAAAATTGCTACTGTACCTAGGTTTGGTTTCGGATGAAAACAGAACAGCTTTGCTAACCAATTCGAACCGGTTTTATGGGTTTCGCGGTTTTTGTTGATTTTTAAAACCCTGTCACGAACCTATTTGACAAAATGACCATGGGTGTGTGTTTCTCACCAATTCTTCCGCAAATGTTTCTTTAGGGTGTAGGTACCTGGAGAGTTGGTATTGCCGGTAGTGAAACCATTAAGGTCCCTCATATTAATTCAATTCCATATAGTGCAAAAATGTCCAATATGTTTCTTTTTTTTTGGGTAAAATGTCCAATATGTTCTCTTTTTATTGTCAATACTCAATAGAAACTTACAATGAATTTACTATTGGACCTACCCTACAAGGCGCTTGTACACAAGAAGCGGTAAAATTAGTTTATTTGATTTCTTTGGATCTACATCTTGCATACTTCTTTATCGTTCACCACGAGACGAAGTGAAAAACATGTATGCGTTGTAACCCATCAAGCCAACACAAGAAGACACCACACCTTTGGATGCTCTATCCTAAACGGATTAACAAACACAATGAATTTGATGTGCATACTGACAAAATGAAATGATGATGGACTGATCTTAGGAAACCATAAAACGGATGTATGCAACTTCATTATGGCTGCGATGGCGGCGATGATGAGCCCTCGTGATGGTAGGGTTCATTACTCAATAACCGCCGGAGAAACCCCATCAAATGGCATCATCCACATGCGTGGCACGCCGAGACATGCAAGAAGGAGACACACATGATGTGATCAGCTGGGGTTTTGCTCGGACAACAATCTCTAGGCGACCAAGTGTGTACGTGCATCACATGATTAGGAGCTGGGAAAAGGAGATCACCAACGGATATGGTTCATCCTCCTGGGCTTTTTGCACAGTCCTCAGCGATGCAACAGCCCTATTTAGCATTGTTTATCTATTGATGGGCCTACGTATCAGTGACTGTCGCTACGGTTATATAAGATGTGTGGTTTTGTCTGGAGAGGACATTGATCCAGAGTTGGTCTCAAAATGCGGATGTTTGTTGCCGCAGGGGTGCAAGCAACATCCTTAGCAACTACTTCTTCATTTCTTTTTTTTTTCCTTGTCGTTAAGATAAGAGATTAGTTCAAAAACAAGCTAATCCTTTTGTCCGAGAACGAACGTGGCATCTTTTAACATTCAAATATTAAGATAATAGATAATATATGAGCATAAAAAATGATAGGAGGTACTCCATCCGTTTCAATTTATAAGCAGTTCTAGCTATGTTTTTAGGTGTCCAGGTTCATTGAACATTCTCTGAATCTGGACATATGTTTGTCCAGGTTCATAGAATGTTTAATGAATCTGATACAAAGCCAGAACTGCTTATAAATTGAAACAGAGGGAGTAGTATGTAGAAGCAAAAGCTGGGGAGAGACAAAAGATGCATGGAGGTAACACACGCACTTATATGGGTCAATCAGTAACAAACTCACGGCGTAGGGTAGCAGGGGCAACGAAGGAGCTGCTTAATTTGAAACTGTGATAAAGGACATTTTTACGATCCCTCAAGTTGAGTGGCTTGCGAGGTGAGGACATGGACCCTAGCGCTGCAAGCGGGGCGGGATGCGGCCGCCCGCGCCGCGCGCCGCATCCGCCGCAACGCCTGAAGCGGGCTGATGCGGCGGCCCGCATGCCGCCGCTTGCTGTTGGCGGGCTGCCGCATCCCGCCGCCAGCCGCGCCGCAAAGCACCCGCGCGTCGTCCCGCATCAGGCGTTCGTTTCGTGATTTCGTCTGCTGTCGTTCAGTTCGCGACGAGGCGTGCTATCACTGCTTGCTTCCTGACCTCATCTTCATCTTGAGTGCAAAAACGAGTACACGTTTAGATGCAGTATTTGAATCGATCAAAGGTTTGCTCTGGAAGATGCAGTATTTGAAACCACTATCAAGACCTACATCCAGCAGAAATTCAGAGCATTGTGCTATTTAGATGAAGCCAAAGTTTGGCCGCCTCTTCAGCGCCTCCATTAAGCTTCAGTAGTATGTTGCATCTCCAGATGTCACAGGAGCATTGTACATCAATTTCAGTTGCTGTTCAATGAAATGACGAAACAGTTAGCTAAGTAATGAAGCTATGATTCACTAGCTGAATATCTAGTAGGTTCTGTTAGCTAGAATTCCAAGCAGGAGCCACCAGTAAACAAGATTATTCAAGCACCTCACGACACAGTCCAACTCATCATCACAGGATCTCATCATCCGGCAGCCTTGATCTTAGAAGCCTCCACCCACAAGATATTTTCAAATAGAGTGAGTCTGATAAGTTGTCATGACAGAACTGCAGCATGTATAATACTCATATCATCTAGATTCAGTCCTATTAGTCACTCGGAATAAATTAATTCAGCATGTATAAGTTGTCATGACAGAATTGCTCTATAGATTCAAACACAGGCTTTCCTTAGACTTGAAAACTTCCTTTTCTCCATTGATGATAGCTTATCTCCATCTTGGAGCTGCATAAACATCAAACACGCACAAATGTCATCTTTCTATTTGTTACAAACAAAAACATGCACACATGTCATCAACAAGTAGTTCAGTTTCAGAAAAGGAATAGTAGTTCACACACACGATGGCACACACCGGTCTGAACCGAACACAATGGCAATAAGAAATGCTACTAGTCACAATCGCAATTCTTATTGGTCTGAACAGAACACAATAGCTACAGGAAGATTACTGGGTAATACATTTATTACATCATGAGCTACTAATACTTACAGAAACTGCTACTTCATCTCTCAAGATCTACTCTAATGCAGTAGTATGTTATTATTAGCAGGCTTCGATCGTTCTCTCACATGCATGATGCTGCGCCCACAAGGAACAGTCCAAGAGTTGTTTAACAAACTGATAAACCTCAGCAGCTCAGTCAGCCAGCCAGCAAAACGTTTTCTAATAATACTCAAAAGCCATCATTTGTACAGCTAGCTATGTGATGCTGCACCACTTTATAACAGGTAGGATGATGATATTATCACTATAGTATGTTAATAAGCAGGTCGAGTAGTTAAGAGAATGAGATACTGACTGCGTAGAGGAATTCTATCGAACAGTTGGCGTGCACCATGGTGCTCAGCTTACCTTGGTCAAAGAAGAGGTTGAGCGTCGGAGGCCGGCCGTGCAGTCCATCACCGCGTCGCCATGCATCCTTGTTAGTGACGAGGTCGGCCTTCTTCTTGTTCATCTTGGAGACGTGATCGAGCAGCTTCTTGGCGTCGAAGCGGCCAACGATGGTCATGGTAGCTGGCCGCCTCGTCGAGCATGGACACCGTGTCCATCCGGGCGCCGCCGGGCACGAGCCGCTGCAGCACGCGCAGGCGCTCGCTGACCCGCTCCCGCCGCAGCCGCGCTGCCACCGTCTGCGGGTCGGTTGAGATCCGCACGTTCTTGCGCCACGGCTGCAGCTTGCTCATCCTAGACGGGCGCTCGACGCGGGCGAGCTCTTGCACCGGACGCATTGCCCTCCTCCGCCGGCTTCCGCCGCTGCCGCCGCCGCCTCCTCTCCCCGTCCCCCGCCGCGAGCTGCTTCCGCTAGTTGCGGGTTGCGGCGCCGCCAGTCCCACGAGCCGCGCCGCTTCGGCCCGCATTGACGAAGCGGGTTTGCGGCGCGGGCCTAGCAGCGTTGCGGCGCGGGCCGGCCCAGCGGCGTTGCGGCGCGGCCCGCCCCGCTTGCAGCTCTAATGGACCCAAAGGTTGGTCTTCCAAACGCAGGTGTCTGTTGCTGCGGGGTGCAACCAAGTGCCCTAGCAAGCAAAAGCTGGGGAGGGACAAAAGTTGCATAGGGTGGAATCATTGATCATATTGATGGTCCCAAAAGTAACATTTGGAATCAGGTATCACTACTGATTACAAACTCACACTTGCATGGTTCAACCTGTAATTTTGTAGTACAGGCGTCTTCTTGGGCTGTGGGGCGCCAAGGAGCTCAATTTCAAACTGTGGAAAAGGACATTTGTCAAAAATAAGTTATGGTCTTGTGATGAATCAACGATGGAACGAATCCGTTTAAAAACGAGCAATGCGGTCCCTGGAGCTGAAAAGCTCCCCCAGCCGTAGGAAGAGGCAGAAGGCCAGAAGCCCAGAACTCATCAGTAAAGATTGCAGTCCCTGGCCCTGTTTGTTTCCGCTTATCTGGAACTCGCTTATTTGAGAAGCAGGTTTTTCTGATAAGCCGTTGTCTGGAGAATCCGCTGTCCAAATAAGCTGAGTGTTTGGCAATCCTGATTATTTTCATTCGATTCTCTTTCTTGAGTACTGAAATGACTTAAATACCCCTGATGCTGATAATAACTCTTTTTTGTTCTGATTACAAGAAGAAGCTTATATTTATAATATATTTTGAGTTTGTCAAATACTAACTATAATAAAATATGGTCTATTACATGCGAAGTTCACAAAATACACAAAGTTCAATTTGCAAAGGTCTAGTACTTCGAATCCTTCTTCTCCTTGTCTATTCCGAAACATCAAAGCAAAGGTCTGCCATTGATGTTGAAACCTGCAATTAGCACTGACAGTCAGAAAATGGCAAAGGCTCAATATGCAAATTCAAGCGAGGACTAACAACACGGGTCAGCCTGAACCCAGAAGATTCCGCCACACGGGCAATTCATCGATCACTTGGGAACCAAAGGAATACTCACTTGGACGCGGCGATCTGGAGGCAGCTGATGGCCTTGCACACCTCTCACTGCAAAGCGCACAGATCAGGAACATATCCACGCGATGATGGTAGAGAAAATGGGAAGAGGGCGGGCGGTCCGAGGCTCTCACGATGCCGAGGACGGAGGAATCGAAGTTGGTGTCGCAGAGGCGGCGGAGCTCGGCGGCCTTGCGAACAATGGGGCGCGCTCCGCGTCGATCCGGGATGGGGCTGCGGCGGGGAGGCGCGTTGGAGGCGGATTCGGTGCAGGGCAGCGGCGTCACCGTGGTCTCGATGCGGGGGTGGCAGCCGGATGGCGGGTGGCGCGGCGGCGGCGATGGGGAGTCGCTCGGGAAGAGAGGGCAGGAGAGGGAAAACGCCTCGCTTCTGTTGTACGCGGCCCCGGACGCGCGGTGGAGAAAATCGAGTTTAACGTGTGCGAGTCGCTCGGCTGGTAAGCGGCGTCTGTGGTAAGCCAAGTTTAATCCCGCCGTTTGGGTTCGCTTTTTGCTTATTTTCACCCATAAGCGGCTTATAATCAGAAACAAACAGGGCCAGTAGGACACGAGTACAGCGTGGCATGTCTCCATGGCTTACCTGCCTCCTTGTACCTTCCCTTGCCCTCTGGTTCTGGCCCCTGCTTAGACTTGAATACTCTGCTTGCTCGCTGGAGAGTGAAGCGTCCTCTCCACGAGATCGATCAAGAAGCTGGACACGCTGAATCCTCATCAGAGCCGTGGAATGGTTAATGCTGAAGACGAGTGGCGTATTTCTGTACTGCAATCGTGTGTGAAGTTCTCCATGTCCTGGACTACTACAGTACTACCTGATGTTCTTGCTCCTTTTCACCAATGGAATCAAGGATTACAATCCCGTTCTGACCGCTCAAACCGGAGGCCACCGGTTTTACAGGTTTTCGTGAAAACCGGTCCGAAAATCAGACGAAATTCACACAAAATTTGAATATGAAATTTGCAAACCAACCAGTAAACCGGACCAATTCGTTGGTAAACCGTACCAAATTTCCGGAAAACCGGAGCAAAAAACGGAAACCTATGCGGCCCGCTTTTTGCTCGGCTCGCCGGTTTTTATTTTAAAAATCATAAAAAATTGAACATTTAAAAAATGAAACAAAAAATATGTAAAAAAAAAGTAGATACAATTTGCAGCGCAATGGTGCAACAACAACACGAAAATTTAATCGTTTGTCTTGGTAAAAAAAAATAAAAGAAGTTTGCTGGTTCAAAAAAAAAGTTTTTCTTTTTCCCTTCCTTTTTCAACCCAGAAATATTGCTTGATTTTTTTGACCCATCAAACGATCGAATTTTGGTGTTGTTGTTCCACCATTGTGCTACAAGTTTCATCTAGTTTTTTTACATATTTTTTGTTTCAAATATTTTAAATTTTCAATTTTTTTGAATTTTGAATTCGAAAACCGGACTACCAGGTAAACCGGACCGACTGGTTTTTTAAAAACCGGTCCAGTTTACCGCGGTTTTGTAAACCCTGACTTGGCTTATGGAATCGAATGATTCTCCTCGTTGCCAGAGGCCTGAAACTTTGCCTCCCTGATCAAAGCTGACATAACCTTTTTGAGCTGCGGTGGTGACTGGCGAGCACCCAAAGCTGGACCACTGGAGCTTGCCGCCACCATCAGCTGGAGAAAATGTCTGTCCAAATTTGCCTCTCCAGCGCCTCTCTTGTGGGTAATGCAAAGCACTCGTGCATGCACTGCTGGCCTGCTCGGAGTGATTTCTGAGCGGAGCAAATTTCCTCAAGCAGGATTCGAGCCTATCACAAACCGTAGTCGACCAAGAACGGACCTAGCGAAGCTTATTGTTGGGAAACAAGGAAGAATCAGTTAGGATAGGATTGGGCAAAGAAACGGATCGCATTCACTCTGCCAATTCAATTCAGTCCGTGCATGTACTGGCCTCCCAGTTGGTTGTAGGAATGAACGGAACACCGGTTGGTAACAGAATCCATACCTCCCAAGCTCGGACCGGACCACGGGAGAAAGATCTGAGCTTGCAGTCCTAGAAGGTTATCAAGCGCTGCAAACGTATAGCAATAAAATCTACAACCATGCCTGGAAACTGTAATCAAGTTTTGCATGTACTTGTACAAGCTGTGATAAGCAAAAGCTTGATAGGAAATACCAATGCTGATGAAGAAAAGTTCAGTTTGCATCCTTAAAGGCAAACAGGTATTCACGCTATCATCTAAATTCTTAATGTAATCGTAAGAGTGATGCATCAATAGTAAGTACATCCCTGATTATGCAGTGATCTTGAGATCTCACTTCACATAATTGACACCACTATATACATGGAATCAACAGGCAAAAGGATAGAATTTGCAACCAGTTCGAATTAATTATTGGATACAGTACGATACAAGAACTGCGTTCTGAGGAACTTGCATGTTCGCATAGCAATAAAAAAATATGTGCAGGGAGATAGGAAGTGGAAAATCAGAGGGGGGAAATTATTATGGTCATAAACAGCAAGAGAAGGACCACGACTAGCACTTGCATTTCACTGATTGCTAATGAATGTTTACTGTACATATTTTACCAACTTGCTCAGCTGCTAGCTATGGCCAGAAGACGTGCAGTAATGCATTATACATGCCGGAAACAATAGGAGGCCCTGGTGCAAGGTAGAAATGAACAGTTCATGTCAGGATGCATAGCAGGTTGATTCATGATTGGTTTCAATTTTTGAAAGTTCAGTTCTTGGAATATGAATTCCCTTTTGCTTTGCCATCTTCAGTAACAACTGTTCATTCCCGGCAAACAACACTAAAGACAAGTGGAAAATCCTTGTGAGAAGGTGAACTAATTGACCTAACAACTAAATTTTTCATCGCTTTAAGGTACGCAGAGAATGATATAATCTGCCTTTTGAGGTGAGTGGGTTAGCATCAACCACTACCCTGATGCAATACATATTAAACTAATGATCGATGTTATCGCTTTGGGTAACAGTAGTTAGCTTTTCTTGCTGAGCTTTTAGCAAAGTCCCATGCTGACAGAAAACAATGACTAATGCCCTGACTTGATATTATTCATAGCATGAACATTCCATATACTAGAGTCTAAACAGGGTAGCAAGACAGTACGTGACTACATTACTGAATCAGATAATTTTAGCTAATCACCGAAATATCTGTTACGCGATGAGATCACGGTAATTTGAAAATCTGAAGAAGTATCAGGCTGTGATATGACAGCAAATTCTTGATTCCAAAACAACTCACGATATCACTTTCACAAAGACTAACACAAGACTTAACTGCAGATATTGATAGAATCAAATTGCTAAGGTGGAATTTTCAACCAGTAAATCATTACTGGAATACACAATGAGAAGAGTATGTACGAAACCTTCTTTTCAGATTGCTTGAAACAAGGATTCAGCAAAAGTATGTACAACCAGAGCTAGAATGCACGTCTTTCCAGTAGATAAAATTCTATATTTCTTCTATGAATAGATGGTGATGATCTCATGTGCAACATGCACAAACAAAAGGAAGGGGCGAAATGAAGAAAGAAACCCAAAACAAAAACACAAGTACCCTTTGCTGTTTGATATCACTTGTATACTATGGAACAGAGCAGAAACCTGACCTTGGGCTCTACTGAAGTTGCCACTCCACACAATCATCAAAGTCGAGGCTACTTGAGCAGTCAAGTAGCGCATTTTGCTGCTGCTCGTACCGGCAGATGTAATTGAGCCCGACAAGCAATTCGCAGATCACCGCTTCAGTCTTCTCTCGATCAGCGAAATACAATGTCTGCAACAGCAAGACATTCCCCTTCAACACAATCTGCTGCTGCTCAAAGTTCCTCTCAGCCTGCCACCGGATCATGTTGTGGGCCATCGGAGCAAGCCACGCCAAAGTCTTCTCAAGCGTCTCCCTCCAATCGTGCGCGAGGAACGCATCGTAGATCGCCATGTTCTTCACATAAGTTTTCAGATTCTTCCTCAACGCCGCCTTCACACTCGAGGGCAACATCTGGTACAGATCATCCCTTGCCTCCTCACCAACAAGATGCGGGTACCGGAGCAGCTTCTCGATGATGATGATGATATTGGCATAATGCAATGCCAGTGCTGAGCCGCCAATTGTGTTTGGCGGCGCAAGTGATGTCACGGTGCTCTTCGGACCAAACCGCGTCCTTCTTCCAATCTTGCCGCTCTTGGGTGGCGTTGTGGATGCCCCCTGCTCGCCACTGAACGGTAGAAGCATCCCTGACCTGATGGTGCTGATGCAGCTGGCGTCTTCCAAGAATTCATCCTCGAAGCCATCCTTCCACGAGACCGAGCTACTCAGGCTCAAACACTCCATGAACATCCTCCCCGGGCTTGCTCCGCAATTCGACCGGAAATGCGCCGGGCGTGATGATGCATCCAAATCGACTCTTGCAATGGGTCCTGACTTGAGATTGGCCGGAACAGAGCCGGAATGAAGCTGCTGGCTCTGGTCACATTGCCGGTCCATGTCGAGCAGGTCGAGGCCGAGCATGGGGTCGCCAAAGACGAGGCGGATGCGGTCGTAGATGGCGCAGACGGCGCGCGCGAGGAGGAAGACGGCCTTGTCGTAGGTCCAGTTCCAGAGCGAGGCGTCCCTGAGGCGGCGCACGTCGTGGCGGCGCCACCGCGTGCGCTGCTCCATGGCGCGGCGCGCCTCGTCGGTGGGGAGCTTCCGCGCCGACTGCTCGAGCTCGGTGAGCGCCTCGAGCTCCGCGTAGAGCGCGGCGGTGGCGGCGGCGAGGCGGTCGAGCTTGCGGACGAGCGCGGCGGCGTCGGACGGGGACGCGGCGGCGAAGGCGGCGGCGTCGGAGCGGCCGGCGAGGAGGTCGGCGTAGACGTGGTCGAAGCCCCATGAGCGCCGGGACGGTGCACCGGCGGCGGCCGAGGCGCGCCGCGACGCCGGCGACGCGGTTGAGCGCGTCGAGCTTCTCGGCGAGGGCGAGCGCGAGGAGGCGCGCGTCGTCGCCGGGGACGAGCGCGCGCACGGCGTGGGAGCCGAGGCAGAGCGGACCCAGCAGCCGCACCGCCTCGACGTCGGAGAGGGAGCGGTAGAGGTTGGCCGCGCGGGACATGGCGTTGGCCACCTCGAACGACAGGATGCCCACCCTGCCGTCCGCCGCCGCGGTCTCGCAGACCTTGGCGCCCGTCGCCGGCCTCACCTTCCTGGAGGACGACGACAACGTCGCCATGGAGAGCACCTTGTGCACCAGCGGCTCCGCCACCATGGCTCCTTCCTCCTCGAGTCTCTCTCTAACTCAAAGATGGGAAGATTTGCTTGCCCCCAAACTACCACAAAACCATGAAAGCAAAAAACACAGCGACAAAAGCCTGAACCTTTTGCACAAAAATCTCTGCCTTTGCACCAAAGAAACGAATTAGGCCACCAACCAAGAATGGGGATTTGAATTCGGAGACTCCGGCTTCGTGCCTCGCTAGCTACAGCAAATGGTGGGGCGATTAATGGCGGAGCAGAGCAAGCAGAGATGTCAACACATGGCGACAAGGGACTGGAAGCGAAAAATGGAAAACGGAATTTCTCGGGCGGTGCTCCAGGAAAGAGAGAGAAAGAGAGAGGAAATGTGGACGGGAATGGCGGGTGGCGACGGCGGCGGAGGAAGCAGGAGGACGAAATGAGGGAAGACGAAGCTAGCAGGAGTGAGATTTGGATGGTGCGGGTGACGCCATTGATGCGGGCATGCGGCCACTGCTGGACGCCCAACTCCTGGCTGGTGGCATTAAATGGTAGCGGGAGCAAGGCAACGAAAGCAAGCAGCCCCGCTTTCCTCTCTCTCGCTCCGTCTCCAGCCAGGACGGGCTCATCAGAGGGATGAGGCCGTGGTGCAGTGGTTGGCCGCCTCTGCCCCCGGGCCTTTTGGCGTTTATCTTTGCTCTTAGGTCAACTAAGAGATTGTTTGCTTTACAGTCAAATCACTCTTATAGCAAACAAAAAAAAACACCAATTTCCATATCCGATGGTTCTTTTGAGAATACCTAACAATTCATTGTAATAACCAATATATGAAATGTAGGATATTCAAAATATTAAATATAATGTCGAGAGAAAGATAAAAGCTAGTCCTGTCATTTTGATATTCACATAGCTTGTGATATTTTGACAGTTCCTTAAAGAAACATGGCACAAAATCCTGACTTTACTAGCACCAAAGTTGATAATAATGAATGTAACCAACAGAAGTAAGACCTTTTTTTTTTTTGCACTCCAGATAGAGAATCCTAGTACTCGTTTATTGGTTATAAATTTGTGCCACTAATACCTAGATAAAATATGCAAATTAAAATTGTTAGTTGGTGTGTTGTCGTCATTGAACTATTTTTCTTGCGATCGGGTGAAACCTAATTAAGCAAGACTTTAGGGCGACATGACAAGATATAATACTTGACTGAGGTACTACTACTAAAGTACGCTACTCAAGACTAAAGATAATTTCCTTGCCTTTCCCGCGGTTAAAAGCAAGAGATTTTGTCTAGCCTAGAAGCTAATGTAAGGCTTCAACCAACATTTTGATGTGGCAATCTGTCTTTCAGTTGATCCGAACAACAGTAGCATCTCTGTGGAAATGAAGCAGGCTATTTAATTTTCTAGCAAATCTCATACGAGAAGACAAGATCGCACAATCGGGTCTCAACTGTGCTCAGTGCTCTAACTAATCAACCATACTTAGGAGTAGTACTGTAGTAGTGGTTGACCACATTTGGAATCGAAAAAGAAACCATTTGACTAGAACCACTTGGTACGACTGTTGGACGATGGTTTTCCGTTTCGAACAACTCTGCTCTGCTCTGCTCAGCAAGTCTGTCCCGGGAACCAAAAGCCTTTTTTTTTTTCGCGCTTTGACTTTCCAACTCACGGCGGCGAGCCCTGACTGCTTTGGGCCCTGGAGCCGTCGTCCCCACGGCGGCGATGCGATGCATGCCGGTGAACTGACGTGGACTGGAGCGGTGGAGCCACTTGCGCTGACGTGGGTCAGAGAAGAGTCTCCTGCCATGCAAAGGTTCAACTTCCAACTGGAATCTGCTACTCGTGGAGCAATCAGCAATGGATTCTTCTCAATCGTGGAATGAAAATGAGGGTGCAAGGATTCCTTCCAACGCGGGTTCTGACATATATCTGATCTTTCCGCGCCTAGACGGACAATTAATGGAATTTTCCTCTATAGGACAATAACGAAAAATAAAATTCCGTTGCCGCTGCCTGCTTTGGATCCCTCTGTTTATCTGCACTGCAGGGGCGTGCGCCTTGCTTTGCTTGCCTGCGCTGGCTTCCCTGGCTCACCGTCGTCCTTGAAGATAATTAACCAACAAAGCTGGCAGCTGACACGATCGACAAAGAAAAGCAACGTGCTTGTTCGTTTTACAGGTTCCTTTTCAAGCAAAGCACGTGCGTATCCACGCACCTGCAATCACACCATGCATGCGAGATGAGCAAATTCAGCTTCATCACCTTCGGCTGCTTACAAGTGTAAAGCAATGCATGCAAAACACTCCAGCATTCCACGCTACTAGTTTAGTTATTAACAACCTCTTACTTTGGCTTTTCGTGATTTTGCTCCAATCCATTTGTCAACTACAATTAATATACGCATCGCTCTCATCATAATGTTGATTTATAAAGACATAGTAATTATTATGTGACCATGCCAGAACTGAACAAAGATACTAATTAATGTCTCTACGACAGATGCTTTCGTTTGGTTATATGCTGAGCGGTCACCGGTCAACAAGGATAACAACCACAAAGGATCCATGCATATATATACTAGTACGTCTTACTATTTTGATGTATCAGCATCAATGCATCATTGGTGTTTTATTACGGCACTGCACATCAGTAGGCAACCTTTTCGGAATACATATATACGGGTCAAAGCATCGCAACCGAAAGTTTACCTGTTGCTGTTGATGGGAGACGTTGAGCGCTCTCTCTCTCTCTCTCTCTCTCTCTCTCTCTCTCTCAGGGATCTTTGTACTTCTCTTTTGTTGCATTGCAAAAGTAGGGTTCTCTCTTCAGTCCGCCGGTCAAAAAGCAACGGAAACATACTGCGTCGACGGAGTAGCTACAAACCTTTGGATGATGTGAACCACCACAATTAGCTAGCTGTTGCATGGATAGCCGTTGTACGGACGGATACCCTTACACACTGCCATGGTGTGCGCTAGGGGACCACTACAAGGCTTTTCCACAGCTTCCTCCAGCTTGTACGTGCCCATTTAGGTTCCACCGATAGGAGAAGTAACCCTTCAACCTATAGGCCCCCTCTTGTGCCGGATGGTTCCGAGGAGTAACTCTCCTGTCCCCACACATCTCTTTCCCGACGATTCCGGCGTAACCCGCCTTCCTCGCACCACCGTTTGGCACGCACAAAACTGGTCTCTACTATGTAATACGCCAGGCCGCGCCCATAACTTAGCTCATGGTTGTACTGTTCTCTTGGGTGGTCGCTCCATGAACCGGTCCTTAGATTTAGGTGATTAACGAACCAAGAGACTTTCTTTTTTTTTTTTGCGAGGGAAACCAAGAGACTTTCGGTAACCCCAAAAAGCCTCCGAGCTTGCTGGTAACCCCAGCACAGCCCATACCAGTCACCCAAATCCCTAGCTCCATGTGTTGCTGAACAATTAACCATTATCCCTCATGTGTCGATATTTCATCAATTAGTCAAATTTAACATGTACCCAGACCCAAACAATAGCAAGGCTAAGCAGACATTCTACCCATGAACTGAACTCAATAACTAGGCGACAAGGATCAATAGTATGGAAATTCTAGTAAAAACCCTATACATAGGCTCGCAGCATATTTGACTCAGCATGCAATTTTGCAAACAAAAGCATTTGTAAACTGGGAACAATATGCGTCAAGGACACTTGCCTTGCTGGGGATATTCTTCGACTACCTCAAACAGTTGGTTCTGCAAATCGTCGTACAGCGGCTCTTGAATGTAATCTCCTAAACGCACAAACAAGCAAAGCATATGCAATACAATCATTACAGTGCACAAAACAGAGAGATTACAGTATGAAAAATGCAATGATGATATGGTGTTTACTGCTATGATCATTTTGGCGAAAGAAACACTGAATTTGGAGCTACTAGTAAAAAGATATAATAAAACTAAGCATCTGATAGCTGAACTGTGCTAAAAACTAAGTTCCAGGGACAGGTGCAGGTGGATTAGACAAAAGTATAGAGGATAACCAACAGATTACGCATGAACTGAGATCACAACTGAGTGCCAGGAATATATGCGAAGCATGTCAGAGGCTGAAAGAACTTGCAGGCTGATTATAAAAAGTACAAGAGCTAAACAATAATCTGCGCATGGACAAAGGCTGAATGAACTGCAGGTCGGTTATACAAGGTACAGCAGCTACACAGCAAAATGCTCATGGACAGAGAATGGTTCAGGGCAGTGTCACCACTCGTCACGGCGGCGCATTGCCGGAGGCTCGCTGCAAGGGAGGAAAGAGAGAGGGAGGCGAGGCGAGCTCACCGGGAGTGTTGCACGGCTTGTGGATGGTCGGAAAGATGGTCGGCGACGGAGGTTGGCGGCGGTGGTCGTCGGAATTCGGCGGGGAAGGTGTTCCAGCGGATGGGGCTCGTCGAGGATGGTCCGGACGCACTCCTCGTGCACCTGCGCGCAAGGGAGAGGGGTCAGACAAGTCGATGACGGCCGGAAGCGACGAAATGGTGTGCGACGGCGCGCATCGGCGCCTCTCACCGGACCCGGGGGAGAAGACGCCGGCGACGGCGCAGCAGGGAATGGGTGGCGGCAAGCTGCCGGAGCGACGAAGGGGGTCGAGGCGAGTCCTTGGGTGCCATTTTATAGGGCAGGGATGAGGGGAGACGGCCGGGCGCGGAGCGCCGGCGATGATGGCCATCAATGGCCGGAGCCGTTTCAATTGGGCGATTAAGGGGCGAATGAGTTGGGGAAACGGACGGGAAGTGGAAGAGGAGCAGCGGGATGGGTTTTAATCGGGAGTGGTATGCGGCATCAAGGCGGCGGCAGCAGTTTTCGGCTCGGCGGCGGCGATGTGGGCGTGCGTTCGCGTTGGGGAAGAAAAGGAGCGGTGCGGCTGGCTGGTTCGTGGCTTGCACGTGCAGGAAGAGAAAGAAAAGAGAGATGGGCTTAGGCTGACTTCAACAGATGAAAGGCAAATGCATATATGCATGTGAGAGAGTACTTTGCATCAAGAATTTCTCCTCCAACAGATGAGGCATACACTCATGCATTTTTGCCTCGGAGGAGAGAGGGAAGCTACAAATGGACTCCCTCTCTCCTCCTATGCATTTGCGAGCGTGGGCCCGCCGGAGGGAGCTGGGATGCGAGAGCGGCGCGTGCGCGCGGCGGAGCAGGCGAGGGGAGGGGGGAGCAGCGGAGCGCGGCGGTGTGTGCGCGCGGGGATGGGCGGAGCAGAAGAGCGCGACCGCGGCGCGAGCGCGCGGGGCGCGGCGGAGGTCGACAAGCTCCGCGGCGGCGACAACCAGCTGCCAGCGCGGCCGCGCGGCGAGCGGAGGCGTGAGGCGAGCTGCGGTCAGGAGGTGCGTAAGCAGATGAGGAAGAAGCCATTGTGAGGAATCGAGAAATTGCTGACTGAAATGGGCGGAATCGACGGCGATGTCGACAGTGTCCGGCGGCGAGGTCGTCGGAGAAAAATTTCTATTACTCTCTACACACTCAACGGTTTGAGTTGAGGTTTCTTTTGGGTGAGAGAGGACGTCAAGGCGCATCCATTTGTGGGCTCAGATCGGGCTGGGATGGTGTGTAGCGGCGGCGCGACGAGTTTGCCTAACGCGCGTGGAGGTGGCGGCGTGAGCAGGGTGTCGCGTGGAGGCGGGCGCGCGGCGGGGCGCGGGGCGCGCGCGGGCGAGCGGCGGGGCGCGGCGCGCGCGCTCGCGGGCGAGCGGCGGGCGGGGCGCGCGCGCGGGCGAGCGCGGCGCAGCGGGGCGAGCGGCGGGGCGCGGGGCGCGCGCGCGGCAGTCGAGCGCGGCGGCAGCGACGGGGCGCGCGGGCAGTGGAGGGCGGCGCGGGCGGGGAGGGAGATGCCTCTCCCGATGCCTTTTGCGTTGTTGGAGACAAGCAGATATGCATCCCCTGGCGAGCGAGGCAAAAGATGGAATGGATGTCGTTTTTGCATTCGCGCTGTTGGAGTCAGTCTTAGCCCAGGCGGGGAAAGGAAAATAGGCCGAAGGCCTGGGGTTGGGTTTCGGGTGAGTTTTGTCTAGGCTGAGGCGGCCTAGTTTGTTTTTCACGTGAGAGAGAGGTGGGAAAGATTATGGACAGGATTAGATGGATTTGGGGGCCATTTAGGAAGGGTATTGGTTTATTTATTTCTCTGGTTTAGAAAATAATAAAAGGACTCAAACTATTTTAAAGAAAACACAAGAAATTCAAGATAAGCATTTTTAAGGTTTTGAGACAAACTAAAATTTGCTTATTTAAATATTTTCATATTCAAACCATTTATTTAGTAGATGCTTCAACTAAAATAAAATAAATCACTTGGTGCAAATATCTATAAGACAAAATAAATTCATTTTAAACAAAATTTGAGAAAATCTTTGAAATATTTAGAAGATGGGCATTTGAAGTCGAAAAACGGTTCACATCCCAAAATTGAAATTTTGGGGTGTGACATAGAGGAACCCGGTGCAGCTCGTTTTTATGCTAAAGGCTACTGAAGGAACGCATAGCGTTCTCCAGTGCGGGCAGCCTAACACACGGACTGACCTCACCTCCCTCGGTTCGCCGTCGGAGATCGCACGGCCAGGTAACGGTGGCGCGTCGCGGGGCTCGGTGCATGCACGTCGTGGAGGCTGCAGTGTCGGACCCGCCCCCCGAAGCGTCACCGCGGGCAGGAACGGCCTCCCTTGGCGTTGATGACGCCTTGGTTCTTGAGGCCTCCATCCAAGACACTGCGGCTGTCCGTTGCTCCCTCCATCGATTGCTCGACATAAATTCTTTCTGAGGATACGTTGCTACTGCCTTGGAATGGACACAGCCACCCCGGTCAATCCATTGCCTGGGGCTGTTGCTTCGGGTTCCTCGGTGCCTGTCTGAGTGCATGCATGCCCATCTCATCTGGGGAAGGAACTTGCATTGATTCCTCTTCCATCGCCGAGCTCCAGCTACACCCCGGGCCTGCCACAAAATCTCTTATACCAATTTTCGTACGTACTACTGGAAAAAAATTATGTGCGACCGTTTCGCAAACGTCCGCTATGCGAACCTGCTCTGGATTCCAGCCGCGTGGACGTCATGAGCAATCCAACGGAAGCAACAAAACACTAATTATTCGGCTAATCGGCTCCCGCAGGCCCTCGGCTCGGCCCCTCCTCTGGCGAAGCTCCAGGCTCAAGGCGTTCGGCTCCAACAAGTGCGTCGAGACCCTGGATCCCCAACTAGACGCCGCCGGGAGCGCAAAGAACGACGACGACCCCCCCTGCAGCTCGCGCCGTCCTCCCATCCGCATCCAAGCTTCTTAGCGTGCGGCGAACTCGCGGCCTTGCCGCACCTCTCATCGTCTAAGTTGCGGCCAGATTGGATTTGGACAGGGGCCCTTCAGAGACTCTCAGACTCATCATAAAATTTCGGTCAGTTTACAGTTCTTTCAGCTCGTATAGACAACAATTAATGTGGCTTTGTAAATGCAAGATAATCCTCCGAACTCAATTGGTGCATCCTCAGTAACCTGGAGCAGTTCATGTTTCTCACTGCTGCAGCTCCTATTCATGTTTCTCACCTTCTCCTTCCACTCCAAATCCTAGAATAAGGGGCCAATTACCCAATCCCAATCTCTTTTGCTCTAAAAATTCAAGGACTTTTTGCTGAAAAAGGGCAGTCAGTTTTCAGAAGATTGACAAGATAATTGGCAATACACATTTCATACAGGTTTCAGAGCTCGATCAACCAAGAAAGAATCAAACTACAGATAGTTGAAAGAAGAGTGAGCGTTTTGATGGCTCGGCGATGCGCCACTTCCTGGACGAGATGCTGCACCTCATCAATACCGGAAAGGCAGAGGCGAAACCGCATGGGGAGGTGGAAGCGGCAGCGGCGGCGGCGGCCGACCATGGAACATACGAGCCTCGCTTTGGTTGCCTGGAGCCGAAGAGACGCGAGCTGTAACAGGGCCGAGCCTTGGGCGTTGCCTGGGAGCCAGTCGCCGCAAGGGATCCGTGCGACGTTGGATTCCTCGTGACGTCCACGCGGCAGGAATCCAGAGCGGGTTCGCATAGCGGACGTTTGCGAACCGGTCGCATAGAATTTTTTTCCGTACTACTAATAGTTACTCTCTCCATCCCTTTTTATAAGGGATATGAGGGATTGAACTTTGTCCTTTTTTATTAAGGATTGGAGGAGTTAGTGGATCCCACACGCTGAAATTTACCATCTCTCCATCCACCCACGACCGGGAACCTTATCCTCTCGCCCTGCAACCCACGCCCGCGAGCCGCGCCCCGCAGCTCCTCGCCCGTTGCCGCCTCGCCGATTCGGCCCGTTGTCATCGCCTGCAGGTTGGCCATCGTCGTCGTCGCCGATTTGAGCCGCCCGTCGTCGTCGCCCGCGAAGCTCCTAGCAGTCGCGCCCTGCGAATCCACCGCCATGGCCGCGGGCCACTGCGGAGACGACGAGCTGCTTGCGACGAGGCGAGCTCTTTTGGGCTCAGCTGCAATGGCAGAGGAGCTGCTGCCCGGCTCCCGCCGTGTCGATGAGCGCCGCTGGTCGGCGGCCGCTGCCGCGACGAGGAGGGAGAGGAGGCAAATCTAAGCATTGCCTGCCGTAGCACGGGCGAGGACACGGTCGGGGTGTGTTCGCCGTAGCGCCGGCAAGGCCGCGGGGCGGGGCCGCTGCGGCGGCGAGCTCGGGCGAATCTGGTCGCGGGGGGTGTGGAGCACTGCAGACTGCTGCGGCGGTGGCGTGGGCACGGCGGCCGGGGCGCGCTCGCCGTAGCTCGGGCGAGGCTCGCCGCCATCGCCAACGGGCCACGAGCTCTACTACGCCACGACGGGTTTGCTTGTCGAGCTGTGCATCGCGGGCGCCGACGGCCACGCGGCGGTGGGCAATGTGGCGAGGGACGGCGACGAAGTGGCGGGCAAGGAGAAGCCGCTCGAGGTGGAGGGGGTGGAGGATTCGCAGCCGGAGGGTAAGGCTGGCTGTGGGAGCGGGGGAGAATACCATATGCTCGCGTGCTGAGTTTCGATGTGGAGAGCAGAGAGTAATGATTAAAGGGCATATTTGTTTTTTTACTCTCCTGCTGTTTTGTTAGGAACTCCCCTAATCCCTTACATATAAGGACGGAGGGAGTATGCGCTTAATGTACTAGGATGGTGCTACACGTACAAAGAAAATTGATACGAAGCTTTTACGTACGAAGAAACTCTGGGCCCCGTGAGTTCGTGGCAACCCTGCCGGGCCCCTCTCTCCGCGAATGTCCTCATTGTTTCCTTATCCGTCAGTGCCTAATGGTGAGGATTCTTAGGCAGCGTTCGGTGACCCCTCTAAAGTTTTTAGAGGGGTCACATTAAAATACCGGCACGATTTATGTGTACTAAACAAAGTCAAATTACAAAACTAAGTCCAGGACCCTCCATCTATTTCGCGAGACGAACGTAATGAGGGTAATTAAGCGGCGATTAGACGATGGTTACTGTAGCATTACTGTGTCAAAACATTGATTAATTAGGCTCGTTAGATTTGTCTCGAAAAATAACGCCCGTCTGCAGAAAGGTTTTGTAATTAAATTTTATTTAGTACCCCTAAATAGTAAGATTCTTTTTACTTTAGAGGGGTATAAACTTTAGAGGGTGTTTTAGAGGGGTATCCGAACGGGGCCTTAATCCGAATGGAATGTATACTATACCGCGTGCGCGCGGCAGCAGGCCGCCGGAGCTCCGGTGTGCATCAGGCGCTCATGGCCATAGGGGGTTTGAACGAACCATCCAAACGGCAACGCACGCTGGCTGCCATGGATGCCACAGCTTCAGTTATCGGCCGACATGCACTGAGCCAGCTGCGGAGCTCACCTCGCCACCTCCGTCCTCGTTCAGATCAGCACGACACATAGACTTTTCCAATGAACTACTACTGCTCCTAATTTCCAAATATGCAACTACTAATAGTCGTGGCCCAACTTACGAAAAATAAGATTTTCATATCTCCAACGTACTAAAACCCTGTTTTCTTGCGACCAACATACGAAAATTGAATTTTCATGCAACCAACATTCGACAATGTATTATTTTTTGTAATTTTTCTGATTTTGGTTTTTTCTGTAATTGTGGACATAACAATATTATTTAAAATAAAATTCGTTGAATGTCGCCCTTTAGCATACAGCTTTGGCCACTGAATTTTCGTATCCTTCATCTGAAAGACGAGCAGTGCAACAGCTGCCTATATGTTCCTAGTTGCACGTCATGTACAATTCCAAAAGCGCACATGCCGGGAGCCTCTGAACAAGAACCGGACAAGATCAAACAGACCGACGTCTCATGAAAAAAAGAAAAAATACCAGAGCAAACGGAGCTGGATTTGGGAGCATCAATCAGCCTCCATTTGCTCCTGAAGAAATCTTATATTTACCAATTAGAGGCTCCTTTTGAGGTCTTCACGTTAATCGAAAAAAAAGTCTTAAAAATCTCTACTACATAATGTCTGATCAAGTGATATGTCTGCCTCTTCCTTTGGGTCTGCCATCGTCAAATGTTAACTTCGTCTTTCGGCCTGCCGGATTTTCTTTCCGATCCTACCTCTTCGTTCTACGTACGTTGTCCACCCTCCAGCTCCTGCGACTGAGTTTGACTGTGCCTCCTGCTCAAAACCTTCTCCGAAGTATATCATTTCCTGTACGTGCGTTGTCAAATCTTAGTATAGTCCGTTTCAGGTACGTAATGCAGACAAACGACGGTTGCCTTCCACTTCAACCAACTAAGACCCTCCTCATAGATATTACTAGGTGAATTCTCCGCGCGTTGCTGCGGGAAATAAGATGCATTTTCAGAAATGGTGGATTAATTAAGTAAATATGGGGAATTTACAACATCAATTTGTAGCTAAGTATTTCTAATGAGATTAGTTTGATTATAATAGCATAAAATGTTGGTATATATATGTAAGATCCTTGAAAGATGGAAATAATATGGTAGTATGGTATTGCTTTTTGTGTGCCTAAATGCATGGAGGAGAAAAATATGTTTGAAAATAGGTTCTACTCCTTTATGTTTTCTCAACTTGAAGCATCTTAATGGTATGGAATTATTTTTTGTACACTATCTGCCTACAACAAAATCATATAAATGGGCGAAACCCCAGTAGAAAGTGCCATTGGTTTTCTAATGTGGTCCTAGCTGGGATTAAGAAGGGGTTTCGTGGCCCCGGCGCTAGGCCTTGGCTTCGCCATCCATGGGTTTCGTGGTGCCCATTCCTATGTATGAGCTGAAACTGATCTCAGCTGTCACATGCGAAACATTAAGTAGAAGTCGGACTACAATTACTAAATAAACACCATACTTGACATGCTGGGCTCGATAGATAAAATACTTTGAAGGAACAAAAATAGATAATTTTTCTTTGAAATCAGTTTATATTATTTGGTTGAGACATTTCATTGAGGATCTTGATGAGGACACGGCGACGTGTCTAAAAATTTGTCCCAAATCTTTCACGGTACTTAGAACAAGCACAAACTAGTAGAGCAAGGCCAATAAGGCTTGTCTTGTCGCCGATCCAGCTCTC
Source organism: Eragrostis nindensis (assembly GCA_012490785.1). Taxonomy (NCBI): domain Eukaryota; kingdom Viridiplantae; phylum Streptophyta; class Magnoliopsida; order Poales; family Poaceae; genus Eragrostis; species Eragrostis nindensis. The sequence continues at coordinate 2,447,741 of JAAXCT010000021.1, read as the reverse complement.
CACGCGCCCACCCACGCGCCAACATCGCCCAACGTCGCGCCGGTCGAACGCCATTTGATGGGTCCCACCTTATCTTCCCAGCCTCCTCCTCCACCCCGACCAGAGACGCGCGAGACTACGCCATGGCTCACGGCTGCCTAGGCACGCGCGTCGCGCGGAGCTCGCCATGGCCTCGCCCACCAGGCCAATCGCGCCCGCGCCGACATCAAGCTCTCAATCCTCCGCCCATGCCGGTCCTCGGCTGCCTCCCCACGCGCGCCCGCCCGCCGCCGCTCTTCCTCTGCAGCTTCGCCGCAGCCGACGACGCCGACGTCCCCTCCCCCGTGGGCAGCCTCGCCGGCGCCGGAGCAGAGGAGAACTCCCGCCGCATCGCCGAGATCCTCTCCAGCGGACGCGCCGTCGACTGAGCCGAGGATGGGAAGGGCAGCGGCGGGATCGGGAAGGTGCACGCCGCCGCGTCTTCTTCGTCGCCGGCGGTGCGTGGCGCGGCGCCGTCCTCGTCGGCGGCCGTGCGACGACGAGTTGCCCAGGGCGCGAGATGCCGGGTGGACCTCGCCGAACTCACCGCATGCCGTTCTCGCTCCCGAGCCGCGGGGAGCTTGCCGACCTCGCCTCTCACCGCCCGTCGTCGTCGCCGAGCTCCAGAGCTCGCCATCTACTCCGGGCACCTCCGCCCCTTGCTCGCCGTTGCATCTCGCGCGGTTCGAGCTCGCAACGCCTGCCATGGAGACCGGAGTTCGCGCGATGCCGCCCTGCTCCCGCCGACGGCCGTGCGCTGCTCGAGCCCGTGCTCCGCGGCAGAGAAGGCAACGCGGGGCATAGCGGGCCCAGCACGTGGGGTGGGAGCCTAGGCGAGCGTGCCCAGACGGTCGCGGGCAGGAGCGACTAGCAGCCGTTTCTCTCTCCGCTAAAATAATAAACTAACCGAATGTTGGTCGATTCGACCATCGTTGGGCTTGCTCGTAAGAACAATATTTGATATATTCTTTGGCAGATGCAGCAGGAACAGAACTAAAAGTTCGACCACAGTAATTCTTGTACAGTATCAGACTTTAGGAAGATAGTAATTCAATAGCCACAGCAGATCCAATCTCAATGATGTTATACGTAGGGCAATTCAAATAGCAGTAGCAGAAATACAGGAACCTTGCGTTGATGCAAATCAGGAGCAAATAGTATGTGGATTGACTTGCCAACAGATGTAGCCCGCCAAGCCCTAGCAGTCCTTCCACCCGTGCTTCAAGGAACACGATCAGAAGATGAGATTCCAACAGCCGGAACCAAAGCGAGCACCCAAGTTTGATACCCTGGTCACGCACTCCTTCGTAATCCTCAACGGATCAGCAAGATAATCATCAAGAGGATGGATTCGCCATCTCTCTAGTTCTCTGGAGAAAAACCTCGACAGAAAACTAATACACGAATAAAACCTAATCTCCGATACATTGGGCGGCGCCCAGGGATATAGGCACGCAGACCATCCCGACTACGACTCAGTTTGGACTCAGGTTACCTGTTCCGACTACTCTTGGCTTAACCCAAACTCTGGTGCGAACCAGACTCAAAACCATTAAAAAAGACCTGACCGAGCAAGACCTGAATAAACTCCTTTCAACATGGCAGCTTCACGTAGATGAATAATAAAATATTCCGGCCACTTGCTAATACGTTTCAGATTAGCACTTGCATTGATCCAACCATAATATAAGCTGCGGACTTCTTTTGTTCTTTCTTCTTCACAAAATTAACTCCAGTAAATATCTTCTTGCGCCAAGGGTAGACAATAACATCAACTTACTCTCGCTTTTCATGCATTCATTCACAGAAATAGGAAAAACCCCAAACTGAATAATGGAGCTCTTCTTGCAATTATCATCTTCAATTACCGAATATGTGCAAGTATTCCCAGGGTACATAGTAGAAATTATTTGATGAGCTATGGGCTCATCAGATCTGGCAGGGAAGATATCAAGACACTTGAGCTGAAATAACTTAAGGTTCTCTCATTTCGTTAAACTACTGACATAGGTGATTGTTGGGGATCGGTGTTTACGATAATAACGACACCCCCTTTCTGCCTTTGGTTTTTTGGCTGCAGGTAGCCTAGCTGCCGACATTAAGGGATTCGCCGACGAAGTGGCGGCAACCCTGGGTGCCGCCGTTACGGGTCGCCGACATTGTTCAACAAGACCCGACCGCTGGCGATGAATTGGCGGCGACTAGGAATGGCGTCCTCAAATGGCGGCAGTCCATGAAGGAGATGAAGTTCGGCACGACAACGTCCAAGGATCGGGCCGGCGAATGACGTCACCTGGCTAGGGTTTCCGTCATTGAAACGGAAATGCCGTTTGTACCCTTGTGACCATGTTGTACAGAATATTCCACGAATATAGTGGGTGGCCAAGGGTAATCTGGTCATGCCGAAATAACCCTTGGCCTCCCCTATAAATACCCGCCCCCGGGCTCCGTGGGACGGGACGGAAGAGGAGAGATGACACCCCTGTAATGAAATGCTGTCCCGTTGTCTCTTGAATGTCTTTTGATTGTCTGTGTCGGGATTCTTTGTTGTCGCGATGAAGAATTCCCAACATTGGCGCCCACCGTTTGTGTTGCTCGAAAATACCACCCGGGATGCCACAAAGGAAGAAAAAAGCACCTAGTCCAAAAACCACCATCAGCTCCCACCCGCCGGATTTAGAGGAAGAAATTCTCCCTCCCAACCCGGCATTCTCGGAAGAAGAAATTCGTTGGGCATTCATTCAAGCAAGGCAAATGGCCGACGAGGCCAACCGAATTTCCGGCGCGGCGCAAGCAAGCTTGGCCGCCGGAATTCGGCCATCTGATGAGGTTATCGCCGCTAAAAGCACCATCGACTTCACTCTCGATGAAGAAGCAGAGAAGTCGAAGCAGGTAAAAGCCGGCAAGCAATGGGCGGAACCACCGTCGACAGTCAACGCTGAAGAAAGTGATCCAGAGGAAGATGAAGTTGACAAGCAATTGCGTCAGCTCTCCAACTTGCAACAACTTGGAAAAAGACTTAAGTTAACAAAGGAGAAGATAATCTCCGAAGAGAGGGCCAGAGAGAAGGAAAGGCTCCGGCTGCAAATTGAACAAGCAAAGGCGGCAGTCGCCGAACTCCAAAAAGAGCTCGATGAAATGACAAGCGCCACGGGGCAAAATAGCGAAGCAAAGAGAGAGCAATACCGGGTGACTCCCGACTTTGAAGCAAACAACAATGGCGAAGACCATCATAGGCCTCGGAATGAATACCGCAAATTTGCACCTTTTGTCAGTAAATTCGACAAGAACTCTCCCTTGTCAGAAGGCCTCCAGTTGACCCCATGGCCAGCAAAATACAAGCCTATCTCTTTATCAAAGTACAATGGCTCAACCGACCCAAGGCAATTTTTGATGTCATTTGAAGCTGCTGTAGCGTCTGCTGGAGGAGATGATACTGTATTGGCCAAGACCTTTGTCACCGCAATTGAGCATCAAGCTCTCGAGTGGTACTCAAGGCTGAAGCCCGGATCAATATATTCATGGGAGAACCTAAGGGACAAATTGACGACAAATTTTCAAGGGTTTCATAGAACATCCATATCTGCAGATGAACTCAGAGCATGTGTTCAGCAAGAAAAAGAGCCCCTGCAAGACTATTTCCAGAGATTTGTCAAGCTAAAAGCCCGAACTGATGATATGCCAGACCAAATTGTCATTGATGCCGCAATTGGGGGGTTGCGAGCCGGCCCTTGTGCCACTCATTTTTCCATGCACCGCCCTTCAACACTCGAAGAGTTCTTCTCAACGGTCGACCAGTTCTGTAGAGCCGACAATGACCATAGAAGAAGATTAGAGCAGCAGAGCGCGCTGCGCCAGGCGAAGAAAAACCAATCGAGCCAGAGGCAGCAGGATTGGAATTCGTCTAGGAGAGGTGGCAACAACAATCAAAGCCAGAACTCCAACCTAATCAATCATATTGACAACCAAGAAGAAAAAGCCGACACAAGCAGATCTGCCGGCAATTTTCAGCACAGAGGAGGAAGAAACAATCGCTCTCGAGGAAGGGGTCGCGGCAATTCGCACAACTCGCGAAACCAAGAGCCAAAAAAGCCATACTGTCTGTTTCACGGACTTGACAAGGGTCACACCTCCAAGGAGTGCCCAGAAACAAAGGATGCCATGGAAAGAATGAAAGCCAAAGAGCAAAGAAGCGAAACACAGAGAAGCGTCAATCACACGTCTGCCGCCAATTCTTGGAACAACTCACCTTTCGGTGCTTCTTACCCATTCCAATACTTCCAGAATTCTTACAACCCCCATCACCACTTCCAAAGCCCATACCAACTACATCCACCACACTCGCCGCAAATACAGCATCTGGCGACTTCCCAAACAAGTTCACACATGCCCCAGCCGCAAATTCCTAGAATCACTGCCTCGGAGGAGCCGCCTTTACCTCCACCGCCGCCATTTCCAAAACAGTCAAACCAAAACAATTCCTCTCAGAGCCTTCCCACTTATGGAGTCATCCTACCAATCACGGGGGGATCTTCATCTGAGTTTGAAAGTAAGAAGCAAAAGAAAAATTACTTCCGAGCCGTCAATGCGGTGTGTAACGGTCCCGTGGTGAAATCGCGGTGGTCGCATGTCCCAATCATGTTCACTGAAGCCGATCTAAACCTCCGCTGCTACCCTCATACAGATGCCATGGTCATCCAGGCAAACACTTATGGTTGGTCAATCACCAAAATACTTGTTGACAATGGAAGTTCGGCAGACATCCTCTTCAAGAGAACATTTGACCAGCTAAACCTTGATTCATCTTTACTTCAGCCTTCTGAGTATCCCTTGTATGGTTTTGGCGGCAGAGAAGTCCGTGCCCTCGGCAAAATAAGCCTACCAGTATCCTTTGGTACTCTTGACAATGCAAGAACTGAGCACATCACTTTTGACGTGGTCGATATGCCCTATCCATACAATGCAATCTTCGGACGAGGAGTCCTCAATGCATTTGAAGCAGTTTTGCACAGTTCTTATCTCTGTATGAAAATACCGGCACACAAGGAGGTCATCTCAGTTTTTGGTGATCAGCAAGAAGCCAGAAATATTGAAAGGGCGGCAGCCCCCGGCCAGAAGAATGTTCACTTTTTGTATGCTCACCCGAATGTGCACGTCTTGTACCCGGCAGGAAAAAAGCCAGGGAAAGAAGTCCTCCAGTTGGAAAAAGAAATGGACAAGGAAGAACCAGCAATTGCGGCTAACGAGGAAACAAAGAGAGTTCCATTGGACAAGCAGGTCTTAGGACAGGAAGTGATAATTGCGGCAGGTATGCCGAAGGACATGGAGAAAGCTTTCGTCCAGTTCCTTCGCAAAAACAAGGATGTTTTTGCCTGGTCTGCAAGTGACCTAAAAGGCGTCAGCCGAGACATCATAGAGCACAAGTTGCGAATCGATAAAAACATCAGACCAAAGAAGCAGAAACTCCGAAAAATGTCTGACGACCGGGTCGAAGCAGTCAAGGCTGAGGTACAGAGGTTGCTTGATGCAAATGTTATCAGGGAGGTGAAATATCCAACCTGGTTGGCTAACACTGTACCAGTAAAGAAAAAGAACGGAAAGTGGCGGATGTGCATTGATTTCACTGATCTCAACAAAGCCTGCCCCAAAGATGATTTTCCATTGCCCAGAATTGACAAAATTGTCGACGCAGCGGCGTGCTCAGAACTTCTATCACTGCTGGATTGTTTTTCCGGGTATCACCAAATCTTCATGTACAAAGATGATGAAGAGAAAACAAGTTTTATCACTCCTTTCGGAACTTATTGTTTTGTCAGAATGCCGGAAGGTCTAAAAAATGCGGGACCGACTTTCTGCAGAATGACATCTATCGCCTTTGAGAATCAGTTAGGCAAGAATCTGTCAGCCTATGTCGACGACATAGTAGTAAAAAGCGGCAAGAAAGAAGACCATACTTCTGACTTGGCCGAAACATTTGCAAACCTCAGGAAGGCAAACCTTAAGCTCAACCCCGAAAAATGTGTCTTTGGAATTCGCAAGGGAAAGGTTTTGGGATGCCTTGTGTCAATCAAAGGCATTGAAGCCAATCCTGACAAGATAAGTGCACTTATCAATATGCGAGAGCCACAATGCCTCAAAGATGTGCAGAAGCTCACCGGTAGAATTGCGGCACTTAACAGGTTTATTTCCAGATCAGCCGAAAGAAGCCTTCCTTTCTTCAAAGTTCTCAGAAACGCAAGCAACTTTCAATGGGGCCAAGAGCAGAAGAAAGCATTCGCAGAATTGAAAGAGTATCTCAAGGAAATGACCGCATTTGCGAGTCCCAAACAAAATGAAACTCTGCTAATGTATGTATCTGCATCGCACTCAGCAGTTTGTGCCGCACTTGTGCAAGAACAGCAAATTGAGAAGAAGGGCAAAGTGATGAAAGTTCAAGTGCCGGTATATTATGTATCTGAAGCTCTCTCAGGATCAAAAAGATTCTATTCCGAGCTAGAAAAGATAGCCTATGCAGTCTTAATGGCATCAAGAAAATTACGACATTACTTTGAAGCTCACACCATTCGAGTGCTGACAAATCAACCACTGAATGACATGTTCAGAAATAGAGAAGCATCTGGAAGAATCACCAAATGGGCTTCGGAATTATCAGAACACGTTGTTGACTTCGAGTCAAGAAGTGCCGCAAATTCTCAGGTGTTGGTGGATTTTATCGCAGATTGGACTGAGCCTTCATCGTACACCGAGGGTCCAGTCTTCGAAGTCCCATGGGAGATCCATTGCGATGGCGCGTGGTGCCATCTCGGTGCTGGAGCTGCCGCAATTTTAACCTCACCATCTGGTATCAAATTGCGGTACGCAATTAGATTGCAGTTCAATCATGACACTGACAAGTGCACAAACAATGTGGCAGAGTATGAGGGCCTTTTGCTAGCCATAAGAAAGCTAAGAGCATTAGGTGTGAAAAACTTCGTCATCAAGACAGACTCTCAGGTCATTGCCGGGCATGTTGATAAAACCTATAAAGCCAGAGATGAACTATTGGCCAGATATCTGGAACATGTACGGGGAGTGGAAAAATACTTCAAGGGTTTCACTTGTCAATATATTGACAGAAACCAGAATAGCGAAGCAGATCAGCTAGCAAAAGCGGCAGCTAGAAAAGATCCTTTACCACCTGACGTCTTTTTTGAAACACTGAGCTCGCCCTCCATAAAAGCGGCAGAGAAAGAACCCAAGATGATACATGCCATCTCAAGCGAAGATTGGCGCGCCCCCATCATGGCGTATCTCCGAGATTTTTATGAGCCAGAGTCAGAATTAGAAGCCAAGCGCATGAAACAAAGAGCAAGAAACTACGCCTTTGTCAATGAGTTCCTTTACAAATTCGGCACATCCACTCCATTCTTGAGATGCATTGATCAAGAAGAAGGGAAAAAGCTCCTCAGCGAGATCCACGAGGGAATCTGCGGCTCTCACATATCCAGCAGAGCTTTAGTCGGCAAAGCCTTTCGGCAAGGTTTTTATTGGCCCTCCGCACTTCAGGACGCCCAGCACCTTGTAAAAACATGCGAAGCATGTCAGAAATTCTCAAGGAAAATCAACAACCCAGCTCAGCTCACTCAGCTCATCCAGCCAGTGTGGCCACTTCAGCGATGGGGAATTGACATAGTCGGCCCCCTGCCTACGGCTGCCGGAAATTATACGCATGCCGTTGTCGCTCTCGATTATTTCACCAAATGGATAGAGGCTAAGCCATTGATCAATATCACTGGCCCAGCAATCAAGAAATTTTTCTGGCAAAACATAGTATGTAGATTCGGTGTACCTGCCGAAATTACGGTGGACAATGGAAAACAGTTTGACAACCAAGAGTTCCGCGAGTTCTGTCACTCCATAGGCACAAAAGTGAATTTTGCATCTGTTTATCATCCAGAGTCAAATGGCGCCGTCGAGAACGCCAACAAGCAAATCTTCGAAGGCATCAAGAAATGCCTAGAAGGCCAGAAAAAAGGAAAATGGATGGATGAGCTGCACAAAGTGATCTGGTCGCATAACACTACAGTTTCAAGAACCACCAAGTTCACGCCTTTCAGGCTCTTGTACGGCGAAGAAGCAATGTCTCCCGAAGAGATAAAACACCGCAGCATGAGGGCAACTCTCGGGCGAAATTGCCACGAGTTCGACGCCGTTTCAAAGGACATGTCGGAATTAGACAAAGACCAAGCCATCCTTAACTTGGAGAGGTATCAGGAAGAAACAAGAAAATGGCGGGACGCCAGAGTAGCGCCAAGAGCATTTAAAGCCGGCGACCTTGTCCTCCTGCGGAGCCCAAAAACAGAAAACACTGGAAAACTCAACGCCAAGTGGCAGGGCCCTTTTATTGTCGTCAGGAGCAATCGCTCTGGATCATATCACTTAGCAGACAATGAAGGCAACGAGCTCCCGCATGCCTGGAATGTGGACAACCTCAAGAGGTACTTCACCTAAAATGTAAGGACTAATGGCGACGCGCAGTTATAAGCGGAGCCTTAAGTCGGCACCTAAGTTGTAATTTTTCTTTCTTAGCCTTTAAGGCCCATACTCTTTTCCTCACAGGGGAACCCCATATCGGGGGTGAGGTTTTTAACGAGGTGGGACCTTTGTAACCCTTGCAGTTCAATATAATGCTATCTTCCCCAAAAACATTCTCCATTCGTTAAAATAGTCGATGCTATATTTGCAAAAATATCGCCACATCGACGCAGGAGGATTTGACTCCTGGGACAAAGCCACTCGAAAGGAAGCAAAAAATTTCGGTTCCTTTCTCCCAGGCTTCCTTCTCTATAAAGCACTTTGAGAAAAAAATGCCCCAAGGGGCTACACCGTCAATCTTTCTCACGAAATTGAGAAATGACGGCATCAGAGAAAAAAGTGCCCCAAGAGGCCATCTCTTCAATTTTTCTCCTAAATTGAGAAAAAGAACTACACCGTCAATCTTTCTCACGAAATTGAGAAATGACGGCATCAGAGAAAAAAGTGCCCCAAGAGGCCATCTCTTCAATTTTTCTCCTAAATTGAGAAAAAGAACTACACCGTCGATCTTTCTCACGAATTGAGAAACGACGGCGTCAGAGAAAAAAGCGCCTCAAGGGGCCATCTCTTCAATCTTTCTCATAAAATTGAGAAAGTGCGGAACGTTAACGGCCCAAGGGCTCAGTTATCCATTTCCTTAAAGGAAATTGACTTCAACACCCAAGGGGCTTCGGACTAAATCCGACACATCAAAAATAGATCATTAAGATCGAAGTCTTAAGGGACTCAATACTAAACACCCATCCAAGGACGGGACTCAAAACCATGGAGGTAGCATAATTGCAAAAGCAAAGCCTAACGGCCAAAAGGCAACGTATTCTCAAGTGCCGCTCTTTCTGCAAGAATAGCGACAAATGTTCAATATCCGACAAATTTCGGAGAGAACCTAACAATTGCGGCAGCATCACGCACCATTCGCAAATTCAACGCGCTCCTCATCCCTCGATTGCTAGGGGGAGGGGGGTGACGTTCGTTTCGCTCAAACAATCGAGTCACGACGAGCGCCGCAAAATAAACAAAAAGCGAAGATGCTTTTAACGGCAACCAAGGACCCATAACGTCAAACGACGTCTTCTAAGCCAAATTAACGGCAACCACGAAACATCTGACGGGCGCAAGAGCCAACAAACAACAGAGGCACCTGATGCGCGCTCCGCAATTTGTCAAAAAAAAAAAAAAAAAAAAAAAACGCGACACGGTCTGTGGCCTTCCGCAATTTGCGTAAATTCACGTCGTATGAACCGTGCGTCGCAGTTTCGGCACGGCCTCCGTCCCTCGATCGCCAGGGGGGGGTGACGTTCGTTTAATTCCGATGACCGAGTAACGGCAAGCGCTTTCCACCAAACAAAAAAGTGGAAGAAGATTCAACTTGTAAAAATTGACAAGGACTTATCGCTGAAACATCTTTCGCGAATCAAAAAACACGCCGTATTACTCGGGCGTACTTCGTCAAAAAGTCGACACCCCAGCTACAAATCAAAGTCAACTTCTACTACAAATCCGGGACCGTTTTCAGGGCCTGCTCTATCGTAAACACACCTAAAACGATCCAAGTAAGGATCAAAACTAATGTCTTCAACGCTTTCGGTTTTCACGACCGCTACGGAAGAAGAATGCCGGCGGTGAAAACATCGAGTTAAGCACTCCCGCCCTTGAAAGTACTGAGCCATCATTTCCCTCCAGAAACGCCCGAAATCATCACGCGGATATCGCGAAACATAACACAAGTGCGCTTCGCCAGAAACGCGTAAGCCGTCACGCTCATACTTCAAAGGCGCAATGTTCAGCGCGCCGCGAAAACAATCCTGCGCACAAAGCGTACCAGAACGTATATTATTACAGACCAAGTTTTAAACACTCTCTCACGCCTAAGAGTCTAAACCTCTTCAATTGTCGGAGCAGCAGCAGAAGCTGTGGCAGTGGCAGCACCAGGAACGGCGGCACCCGTCGTGCTTTCCGGTTCGGCCGCCGCAGAAGACGCAGCAGCCGCGGTAGCCGTGGCGAGTGCAGGAGCTTCAATCGCGACAGGTTCACTAGATTTAGCGGCAGCCTTTTCAGCTCCCGCAACAACTTCGACGCGGGCAACCTTCGTCGGCGGCGTCTCACTTGCAGGAGTAGCCGCTCGCTTCTTTGAGCTCTCCGCCGCAGTTTCGGCGCCAGCCGCCGCCTTCATCTAAAGCAAACAAAAGTTTAGCAAATCATTTTTCACAAGACAAAGTCCCCGATGAAACAAAAGTATGCTTTACCTCCTCGAGCTTGCTCTTCGCATATCGGCGGCAAGCTTCCATTCCGTGCGCCCCCCAATACCTTTTTGCGAAGCGTTTCACAACCAAACGAACGCTTTTGCTTTCGCTTGCCGCGTTGGCTTCATCAAAATTAGAATCTGGGTAGGTAGTGCGCGCCAAAGCACTGAAGTGCTTGCACTCCAGCTTCTCAAGTAGGTCCAGAAGCGCAGAGCACGCCGTGCGAGCCGCAAATTGACCAAACCGCTCAAAGGCCTCAGGAAGGTCGCCAAACTCCCCTTTCAGGAAATTGAAATACACTTCCGGTGTTAGCGAACCTGACGTGGCAGGAAGAGGATTAGGCTCACCGCCAATTGTAGCTAGGGCAGCTCCGAAAGAAGCGTGTGCACTGCTAGCGCCGCTGGAAAAACTGCGAGCAAATTTGCGAGCGGTTTCCTTGGCACTCTTGGCAGTCGCCTCCGCCGCAGTAAGCTTCCCACCCGCATTTTTCAGTTCTTGCTTCAAGCGGGCAATCTCATCATCGTTGCTCTGAATAACATCCTGGAGCACTGCCAACGCCTCGTCTTTCTTTTTAATCTGATCAGTGAGATCAGCCTTAACAGCGTCGAAAGACGCGCGTTCGTCCCTCAGCGCACGCTGCAGTTCAAGTACGTCGCCTGATGAAGAAGCGGCTTCGGACCCATAAAAGCGACGACTCAGAGCGCGCGCCGCCGCAAGAGTCTGCTCAAGAGCAGCAAATTCACGCGTCAGCATCACACCTATAGAAAGTCACAGTAAAAAGCGACAGGTGTAAAAGCAGAAATTACCATCGTCGCATTTTTATCCAGCACCTCGGCGACCGAAGCATTATCGGCCCTGGTCAAGAAGTCGTAAAGCTCTGCAAATTAAACAAAGTCAGATCGACTGTCAAGTGTCAAATAAACGAAAAACAGCGGCGAGGTCAAAAAACCTTGAGGATCCACCGCCTTCGTCATCTCGACAAAAGCGGCCAACGGCGGAATGTCGGCATCTCCCTCTTGCTTTCCCGCACCAGGAGATTTTTCACCTGCGTCAGAGGAGCTAGTCTCAGAAGAACTGCTAGACGCACTCCCGTTAACCGATGAACAAGAAATATTATCATCGATTCTAGTCAAGGGAGAGGAAGCTGCCGCAGATTTTGTCCTCCTTAGGGAATAGTCGGCACCTTCATCGGAGCCACTCATCCCAGCAAATGCAGCATCAAGCTCATGGCCAAGTTCGGCACGCGAATCCGCGGGGTCGTCCAGCAACTCAAGTTCTTCATCATCTGATAAAGCCGGCAAGAGCGGTTTCCGCCTCATCGGCGTTGCAGTCTCAACGGGGCTCCGTGGCAAGTTAAATCCACCAGTGGGAGCAGCAGTACTTTCAACTTCAGCTTCGTGTAGTGGCGAAGGTTGCTTCCGTGCATTCCCCGAGTCATGTTCAGGCTCGTCGTCTAGAAATTCATCGTCAGAATCGCCAGATGCTGAAGCTAGTAATTTCCGGCGTCGTTTGCACTCCTCCCGAACCGAAACCTCTTCAGCAAAATCAGCGGCACCAGCCGCGCTGGAACCAGTTTCCATCTGCTCAGCAGCAATGACCGGCTCTATGTCTACCCGTCGCTGTTTTATAGCGGCACTGGAATGCTGCACAACAGCAGCTCGAGAGGCAGGCATCTTCCGCAGAGTTTGGCGTTTAGCTTTCTCAGCAGCCCTCGAAGTCCCAGCAGATGCCTTTATTTTCCCGGCAGCCTTGCCGGACGCCGCAGATTTCTTAGCGGCACCCTTAGATGAGGAACCAGCTGCCGTTTTTGGGGCTGCCGCAGATCCCTTGGCAGTAGCCACGGCTGAAGGGACGGCCGCAGCTGTTGGGGCTGGCGCATCAGGTATATAATAATGGGCGTTAGCCGCTTCCCAGCCGCGTTTATCAACGAATGTCGCACCATAAACAAGCTCGCCCTTCTTTCGCCGCCCTTTCTTGACGGACATCACAGCTCGACGACCATATTTCACTTGCATCTCATCAAAAATGCGATTCACTCGCTGGGGGAAAATCAGCATGGTCTCGCACTCTTGTTTTTCCAGCACAGTATAAGGCCCGCAAATAACTGCGGCAGTCAGCTCAACGTAGCGAACAAAGTCTTTATCTGACAACTCTTCAGGTTTCTTCACTCCGAAAGACGGCACCTGGTAGTTAAGGTTTAATTTGGAAATCCGCTTATTCTTCATCTTCAGCGGACTCCAACCTTTCCGAATGGGCCAAATGCGGCAGGCTATGAACTCCTCCACCAAATCTCTAGCGCTGCTCATCTTGACCGCGGTCTCAAAGGCGTCGCAGCACTTGGTAAAACCTTCCGATTCCACGAATTCCGGCGACAGCACCGGCCGTAGGGCACAAGAGCGACTGAATAGAGGAAAGTGCGAGCTGCCGTCGTCTTTCTTTTCCTCGGGAACCTCTGCATAAAACCAATGGCTCCGCCAATCCCCAGGCCATTTATTCCGGCGACCACCAACAAGTTCAACATTTTCATACTTAGATTTCTAAACCATTAAGAAACCAGTTTTGAGGAAAATACTTTTGACCTGTGAGATGCTAGCCCGCATGTTTATGGATCGTTGATCAGAATGAAGTGCAAATTAAATACCGTTGGATCCTGCCATGAGCGATTTTTACGGGTGGACCCAGATTGGGAGCGTGACGCGAGCGTCATTTGAAGGCCAAATCGAAGGACATCGCGACGTCTTTTTCCACCTGCGAGCTTTCTACCCGGCGGCGATTCCACCTCCCCCGATTTCCTCCTCCGATTTCCTCTGATCTTCCGCATTTCCAAATCCATTCCCTCCGCCGCCTCCCTCTCGATCTAGATCTCGAAGGGGCAAACCTTCTCCCCCACGCTCGCCGCTCAAGGGTCGACGCCGCCGGGCGTTCGGATCCAGTCGCGGACGTCGCCGGGGCCGCCTCCAGACGCAGACGCTGCCGTCTTCCACGCGCAACGGCGCCGCCCGGTCCACCCCCGCCTTGCACGACGGCGCCGCCCTCCTCCTCGTGCCGTTGCGCCGCTCAGCGCGCCCCCTCCTCACGACGCGTGCAACCGACGGCTTCTCTCTGGCCAACGGCCAGCAGCGCGCGCGATAGACCCATCTCAAGACGAGGCGGCGCAGATCCATCTCGCATTGGCGGCGCCTACGTCCATCACGGTGCTCGAGTCGGGAACGGGAGAAAAGCATGGTGGCCAGACACGAGAAAAGCTACAATCCTCATGCCCGTACAACAAATCGTGGCGCAATGCAGGCCTTTATGAAATTGAGGTGAGTTTTCCAGTATTTGAATCACAACAGTAGTTTAGCTGGATGGAACATCATGTTCGTCTTCAGTACTTCAATCTTTTTAGCATTTGTTTTGCTAGATGTTATGCTTCTGCCATGGACAAAATTTTACGAATCTTATATATGCATTATCATCTGTACCTAGGGGAGCAACAGAAAGGTTTTGTTGAATGGCATCTCGCACTGGTTACAGGGAGCGGCCAAAGTCCGCAAAGGAATATGAAGAAAAAAAATGCAGGTATGGTATAGAAGAATAACAATTTAACGATTGGTGATCAACTCAAATGATTTTACAATTAGCTCCTATGTGTGATTCAGATGGAAAGGAAAATCAGCAGAAAGAATTGCAGGGTAATCGTAGAGGAACCCAGTAAAGCTGGTCGGAAGAAAAGAAACAAGGTATTCCACTTATATTTCACAAGTGGCTCATTGTTGGTTCCTGAATTGTTGGCTGATTATTTTTTATTGTTGACTGATTATTTTGTATTACCCTGAAAAGGTTTTGGATAAGATATAACCTTGGAAGTGGCAAATGATGCAATTCTCACCTCAAAAACGCCATTAAAAAAATTAGAGGTACCAGTTTGTGCCATGTAAACAATTCAAGCATCGCGTGGGATCAGATTTGAGGATTCTTTGTTGTCTCATGTTAAATTTTTAAATAGGGCCCATTGTTGCTTCAGAATCGATGAGTAACCAAAGATCGATGCACGTCTCACTCCGTATAGGTGCATTGCTCATGAATTCCAAATATAGTGTGTGTTACATTTTACCCATTTTTGAACCTATGATTGTTTTTAGATGACCCCACTCCACTATCTGCTGTTATGAATCCTAGCTTTGGTCTGGTTGCCAATGTTGAATCGGCTGCCTGGAGAATAATCAGAGTCGCAACAATCTTTGCTTTGTGTTACGAGCAACCATGTTTGCGTCTGCAAGAATTTAGTTTCCCCATATTTTCAGGACTGCAATATGCTATCTCAAGCTCCTATATCTAATTTGTATTTTTCTTTCTTTGATTTGAGCTTTTGGAGTCACTGAATGCCCAGTAGTTCTTCACATGCCTGTTCTTGTGGGCAGGATATCATAATGCCGCATGCACTGCTGCATTGCTAGAAACTGGGCCTCTGATATAGTATTTATCACTAGCGAGCAAGTGATTGTGCCGTTGGCATGCTTATTAAGTATTTATCACTACCTTGACATGTTACCTTATTTCTAATATAATATAAGAATTATTCTCAGAGGGTGCCCTGCTAAATCGAATAATCAGAGTTATAGTATGGTCGCAGCAATCTTTGCTTTGTGTCACCAGCAACCATGTTTGCGTTCGCAAGAATTTAGTTTCCCCATATTTTCAAGACTGCAGTATGCTATCTCAAGCTCCTATATCTAATTTTCCATTTTTCTTTCTTTGATTTGAGTTTTTGGAGTCACTGAATGCCCAGTAGTTCTTCACATGCCTGTTCTTGTGGGCAGGATATCATAATGCCGCATGCACTGCTGCATTGCTAGAAACTGGGCCTCTGATATAGTATTTATCACTATATAAGCAAGTGATTGTGCCGATGGCGTGCTTATTAAGTATTTATCACTACCTTGACATGTTGTCTTATTTCTAATAATACAAGAATTATTCTCATAGGGTGCCCTGCTTAATCTAATTATAGTAAGAATTAGAAAATTTTAGTTGGTTGTGTCCCATCTGGTTCCTCCTTCACATGATATTTTAGTTGGTTGGGATCTGTTTTGCATCTATTTATCTTGGTCACGCCACAGTATTACTAAGTCAATTGCTCAGATATATGAACCCGTTTGATCATAATTTCATTGTTTTTGCATCATTTTTTTATCAGGTTGGATGACTGTAGGAGACATAGAAAGAACATACGCCAGATTGAACATTGTGATGTATGCAGTATGCTCTCCCATGAGGTAAAAATGCTGAATTCTGCTCACGGATCGATGGCTAGGTTTCATGTTTTCCTTCTCTGTACAGATGAGGTGTAATTATTGCGATATCTATTTTTCATTGGTTGCCTATAAGATGGACTCCTGAAATCTTATCTAAACCAATAAAGAACCATGAGAGGGATATATTTTTTACCTGTCATATGCTAGCCGGCCCATGTATGGATCGTCGATCAAAATTAAGTCCAGCTTAAAACCGTCTGATCCTGCCATAAGCGTTTCTAATCGCTGGCCCCGACAAGGAGCGGTCATTGCCAGGCGAAAAACCTGACATCGCTCCTTCTATCTTCACCCGCGATGTGGCGTACCCGGCCGCAATCCCCACCTCTCCGATTTCCATCCTTGATCGCAATTGATTTCCTTGCTCAAATCAATTTCATAACATGTTGATTGATTTCCTTCCTTCAATGCCATCGTCCTTTGCTGGATAATTAGACTTGAACCAACACTTGAACTGCAGTAGGTCAAGAACGGTTTGTCTTTGCCCTTATGCAGTAGGTCATCGATCTGATTCAAAAGGAGGTTGGATCAGTCGCATGTATGTATCTATTTCATTTTCCTACCTTTCACCTTTTCGCATGCATCAATTTTTTATTTTGCTGGGCTGTTTTCATCCCCAATAAAGCTGGTTACCAAAAGGAAAATCTAACTCATGTCATACGTACAATTGCTACTGCCTTGAGGAGAAAGGAAGAGGTGTGAATGGAATCCTGAGACCTTAATTCTATTTCTATTGAAAATTTTCAATTTACATTTTGTTCAGACAATCAGTTTTTTTAATACAGATGTTGTATTGCAGATAAGATGTGGCAGCTCAGCAGCTGTACTAGCGCCATCATCGTCAAGCATCTTCTGAAGATAGCTCAATCAGTATATTGTTACTGAAGATAGCTCAAGTGCCCAACAAAGTGCATTCAGGTGTTTATTGTTACTGAAAAATTGCTGTTGGTTCCCTGTGTATTCTCTACTACTTTTTTCTTTTTTATAAATGCTTCCATCTCATGTGATGGACTTTGGGGAGGTGTCTGGTTGGTGATATCCAAAAAGCTTTTTCCATGTTACCTTGAAATGCACATCAGTAGATGAGAAAACATAGCAGTAGCCATGGAATGTGTAGTACCCATGGAATTTTGTCATCGTTTTTTTTTCATTGCCACTGGCATGTAGACTCCAACAAAGTCTTAGTCATTCCGTATGTAGATCTTCTGGTATGACAATACCAAGTAGTACCTTATTGGATAAAAAAATTAAAATAGACACTTTATGCACAATTAGAGGTCTGTCCTTTCTGGCTGATATTTTTTTTAAAATATGAAACTTACTCAAACATGGAGTGGAACCCAAGATTTTTCAACAATCTTCTTGACTTTTCAAAAATTTGAATGCTTAAAATATTCACACTGTATAAAAGAGCCTTTGTTCAAATATTTCAAAGTCTTCCCATTATTGTTCGTTATTTTAACAACTGGTTGTGTCTGCATTTCTGCTATAGATCTTCTTCAAAGAATGTATGGCAATAGATCCAGGAAACCAACAAGCCCAATATTCAGGGATTATCAAGTTCTTATTTTCAAAAGTTCTTTTAGGTTATTTACTGACAACTTGAGGATATGCATCCAAGAACCGACAGAGAAAGCCCAGGAGTTCATTGCTCGATTCAGACTCTTGGCGATGTAATGTTCAGAGCCTATTCCCATTGGTGGGAGGTAGTCTATCTCTGGCTGGGATGAGAGTCTAAAGTAGTACTCTTCTTCAGTGAAAGGATTTGGGAATCCCTCTTTTAGTTGGCAAGGTCAATCTAGCAGATGATTTTTTAGGTTCATTTCAGATTTCTATGGCATGGACATACTACAGATGAATTCAATATGGTTTGTTAGCTACAGTCAGTCAATTTTATTATCTCGTCACATTTATTTTGGATTCTTTTGCAACTCACGGGCATGTAGCAGATGAATCCTCTGAACACCGTTTTTAAACCAGTAATTATTTAAGCCAACTCACGATACTCTGAATACCTCGCACCACCCTGCCGTCATATAATTTGCTCAACCTTTCTAGCACTACTACAGAAAAATTTGTAGCCGTGTTTCCAAAATTATTGTATCTGTGGTCAACATCAAAGACAAACCATATTTACAAATGACCGGTATTTGCAATGGCAGTTAATGGCGGGCCCACCACAAAAGTGTACAAAACTCGTGGTTGTATATATTTGAATTTTGAATTCGTTCTTTTAGGAGATTGTTCTTTTAAAGTGAATCAAGGTCATACTGTAGTTTTTTTATTATACATGTGGAATTAAAGCACAATTTTGAGTTTGAATGTTATATGGTTTTCATCAAATTTTGTCAAAATTTTCTTTAATTATGGTGATATAGTTTTCATCAAATTTTGTTAAAATTTTCTTTAATTATGGTGATATATTCGGTTTCAATGGAAGTTTATCTAATCATTTGTGCCATTCATCTGGTGGATAAAATTTTCATGCAAAATCATGAAGAATTTTCTTCTTAGAACACACTATTGTAAATGATATTCTAATTACATGTATGCAGCAGGTAGACATGGTATCTTTCATCGAGCAGTTGTCATATATCAGTACAAGAGTGATCAATCTTATCAGTACAAGAGTGATCTGTACCATAATACTGATGGCCATGCCATTGTTTCGATCGGTAAAAATCAACCTATTCCTGCCAAGTGATGCATTTAAGTTTATCACGTGCGTGGCGCACGTGCATTGGTACTAGTCTTCACGAAAGTGCGGGGCTGAAAGCTGCAACATCCATACTGGGGATAATAATCCACCCCATCGAAACTCACGGGTTTCACATCATGCTTCAGATCATAATAGCGGCAGAAGGCGTCAGAATGAAGAGCCGAGCCATAACTGCGAACAGCCCATATAAACTTCGACAACGTCGCAACGGCGTTGGGAGTTAAGTGGTGCAGATCCAGTCCGTACCTGTCCAGTACACGGACTAAAAATCCAAAACACGGCAGCCTAAGGCCAGCTTCATAGAAGTCGCGATAAACTATAGCTTCATTGTTCTCGGGCCGAGGAATCTGCTCTCCGCCAGGAGCACGAGCTTTTCCGGATTCAAAGTAACCCAGGGCAACAAACTTCTCGATATCTGCGGGAGTGACTTTGGAAGGCCCAAATCGAAAAGTCGGCTCAATGCCGCTTTTCTCCCAAGAATCTTCCCCTACCAGCTCACTAGGAGAAGCCGGCACACCAGAAAGATCCTCGCCTTCGTCGTCGGTGTTAGCAAAGGTTTCCATTTCGCTAGAGCCAGTATCTACTGCGCCTCTCACTCTTTTAGCTGCACACCCAGCAAGAGTATACTCACGATATGCAAGAAAATAACACGACCCCCTCAAACCCTTACCTAAAATAGCGGCAGATTTAGTACCTCCGCGGGCGCCCGAAGCTCCAGCTGCTTTAGAGGCAGCTGCCGCCAAAACCTCCAGATCTGCGGCAGGGTTGGCCACCTCCTGGGATCCCTTGGGAGTCGCAGCAGCATCGGAGTCAACCTCAACCGGCTTGCTCGCCCCGCCAAGGTCGGCGTCTCCCTCAACGTTAGCAGCAGGCGAGTCGGCAAGAAACTCCTCGTCAGATTCAACAAGATGAGCGGTTTCCTTAACGCGAGCCATCTAGAATGCAAACCATGATGTTACAATCAATAGCGAACAGAGATTCGTAGCTGAAGGCACATAGACGAACTTACCTTTCAGCAGAAAAAATGCGACGAGCCGGATCAGCGACAACAAAAAACTCGCTGCTGCTCGACACAAGTCCGGAAGGCAACAACTGCGGCGCAAAATTCTCAAAGGAAAGTGCGGCAGCAAATCGACTAGATCAACGAAAGCACGGGGCTGTCCGGCCCCCCCTCCCCCCGTATTTATAGGCCTCGCCGCCGCATTTACGGCGTCGCCTCGAATCTCGTAAAAAACAATAAAAGTGTCGCCTCGATTTTCGGGAAACCTCGGAAGGGGGGTGACGTGGGGGTGACGTTCGTAAAATTCCTATCCTGTGTCGCGGTTTCTGCCCGCCGAAGTTGGACCTCAACCGCGAGGGGCTACTGTTGGGGATCGGTGTTTACGATAATAACGACACCCCCTTTCTGCCTTTGGTTTTTTGGCTGCAGGTAGCCTAGCTGCCGACATTAAGGGATTCGCCGACGAAGTGGCGGCAACCCTGGGTGCCGCCGTTACGGGTCGCCGACATTGTTCAACAAGACCCGACCGCTGGCGATGAATTGGCGGCGACTAGGAATGGCGTCCTCAAATGGCGGCAGTCCATGAAGGAGATGAAGTTCGGCACGACAACGTCCAAGGATCGGGCCGGCGAATGACGTCACCTGGCTAGGGTTTCCGTCATTGAAACGGAAATGCCGTTTGTACCCTTGTGACCATGTTGTACAGAATATTCCACGAATATAGTGGGTGGCCAAGGGTAATCTGGTCATGCCGAAATAACCCTTGGCCTCCCCTATAAATACCTGCCCCCGGGCTCCGTGGGACGGGACGGAAGAGGAGAGATGACACCCCTGTAATGAAATGCTGTCCCGTTGTCTCTTGAATGTCTTTTGATTGTCTGTGTCGGGATTCTTTGTTGTCGCGATGAAGAATTCCCAACAGTGATAAGAAGATAGATTCTGTCATTTTGTTAAGAAACTGGTAGAGAGAAGATAGGAAGATAAAGAAAGTTTGATCTATTAAATGCTGCCGAATTAATATTTCTAACAAAATAAAAAAGCACCTACTATGAGCCTCATCGCACATGTTCCGGATAGAATAGGAAAAAGGCAAGGGGAAATAAAAAGATTACAACTTGTGAGCATGCACAATCTTCTATTCGTGTAGTAAATGAAATCGGATAGAAATGCTAGCTTCCAAATGTTATATTAAGTGTGCACAAAACTAAAAATCTCTGCAGATCTGCAAAGTAAAATAGTCTGATTAATTACCGGACTTGGATAAATTGATCATGGAATTCTAGATGTTCTGCATGAGAAAATATGTAGTGACAAATTAACCAATGTCAGAGGCGATAACACATTTTAGTACTACTGTTTAAAGAAAAACAAAAATACAGATTAGGACACACACTTTCGCTCAGGAAACATGACTTCGAAAACACAAAGTAGGTTATCGATATGCAGTAGAAAGAAAATTAGGTTGATAAGGACGAAATCAGCAGATCCTTCAACAATCCTATGATTCCTTCCATGCTTGTCTCCGTAGCCTAATCCCTTTCCTGAAAAATATAGATGAGGTAGGTATAAGCGTAAACCCTTCTTGAAGTTTACAGAATTGCCGCTGATGCAGTCCAGCATCAAAAGCTGTGCAGATACAGATCATTGCACGGTGGGAACTGGGGGATGGTACCGTTTGTCTACCTCATGGGAGGAGGAGAAATCTATACGAAGCCATGCAAATGCCAACTGATGAAAATAATGGCCTCGGGTTAATTATGGTCTTGACTGACCATAAACCCATCAGTTGCAATAGGGTACGATGTGTGTGTGTGTGTGTGTGGGGGGGGGGGGGGGGGGGGGGGGGGGGGGGGGAACCAAATCGTCTGCCGTCCCTACTAAAACGGCACAGCCGTGCCGTCCCTCATCCGAGCCACTAATTTCAGCTTTAACGATGTTGATTCGCCTGACAACCTGTGATCCCGTTATCCCATGTCTGGTCTGGCCCACGTTAAGCCCAAGGAATGTCATCTTCCTCCCAATACCATCGAGTTCCCGTTTACCCCACGAATCATTCTCGGTGGCGTAGAAGAACCCGGCCATGTCGATGTCGTCCTCACCTACGGCGGCGTACAACCCGTCGGAGTGCCTCCAGCCGCGTCGCCGTCGAGAACTAGCCGCGGCCGATTGACCATGCTGAACATTCAGTTCCTAGACCTACGAATCTTGCTGCCCGCAGTCTGGTTTGGTCACGGAAGCTCACTCTGGTATGGTTCTCATGGACTTCTTCCTCTTCCTCGAGGCACTTGAAGCAACGAGCGACAATGAGAAGGAATGGCAAAGCAAAAGCTGCCGGCGAGCACCAACCACGAGCAGTTCGGATAACAAGTGCCGCCGGCCAGGGTACCAATTTTAATGGGCTTAATTAGAAGCCTTTGGGCTATTAACGATATGATAGCGAGTCCAGGCACGGCGCGCAGGTGAAACGGCACGGTTTGCGGTTACAATAGCTACGGCAGACGATTTCGTTCCGGGGGGGTGGGGGGGTTGGGGATTGCTAATGTGATGGACCATTTTATTCAGGTGTGGCATGCAGCAGTAAAGGAAAGAAACTGAAGCCAATGGATTGAGTGTCTCTTATTCCATCAGTTGCAGTAGGGTATGATGGGGGGAAATTGCTAATGTGATGGACCATTTTATTCAAGTGTGGCATGCAGCAATAAAGGAAAGAAACTGAAGCCAATGAATGGAATGCCGGGATCTGGACGGCCAGGATGAAATGGAATGGGAGATCAAATGGCTGTAAAATTGAGGTGATGTGGCTCAACGTGGTGCTAGCTTTATAGCAATAAGTGACATGTAGAGTGAAGTGATTGCTCGACGATTACTGTGTCATTAGTTCCAGTAATCAAATTAGTGCCTTGATTACTGTCATTGTTGTCTTCTCTCTCGGTACATGTTAATGGAAAATGTTAAGTGCACAGCTTGGCACTAAGTAAAGACGAAGGTGGGCAGAGCAGCTTGAAGGCGATGGATTGAATGTCAAAATTTCACATGGACGTGTAGATGTCAAGATGAGGTGACGATCCAACGGTGATAAACAATTGAGGTGATGTGGCTCAATATGACTGCAAAGAAATAGAAGTTAATAGTCTTTAGTTGGTTGCACTTATAAAGAAAGAGTAGATATAGATAAGATGGCGCACGCGTAGGCTCTCGCACCGCTGCAGTCTGTTGGACGGTCGAACCCCGGCCTCTTTCCCTGCTGTTGTGCCGCCGGACGTCGGAACGCTGCAGCCACATCATGGTGTATGTTATATTCATGCCGTTCTGTCCCTTGCAAGGCATACCCGCTCCCTCCTGTCGTTCTGTTAAACAACAGGTCACCCTAGTCCTCTTTCTCTGTTTCTTTTGAACTAAAACCTTTCATCCTTTTGTAACTCAGTAGCGTTATGCATAGCTGCTCACAACTACTCTAATCCTCTCTCTTCTTCTTCTGAACTAAAAAAACAATCCTTTCGTCCTTTTGTAACTCAGGCTGAGTATAGCATCACATTGTTCTTCTAAAGATGAAAAATCAATTAGCATTATTTCAGTGTCTTCAACGGAACTGATGGTTGCTCAAAAAATTCAATGGAACTTATATCTGCATATTTATGATTCTTCTATATTTCATCTGAAGAAGACAAAAAATTCTCATATTTTATTTCAGTAACTCGGCATGCATCCACATATCATCAAGTAGGCACTAACATGTACCCTTGATTCTTGTTCAACAGTTCAAGCAACAGACACATTTGCGCACCTACGCTTTTGTCTATATTTCTATTATTTTCAATAGCTTTCTTTTGAGAAAGAATAATATTGCCTCGTAATATTCACAAGTCCCATTGTAACGCACGGGTAAGTTGCTTTAAATTCACCATGCCATTACCTGCCAGGCCAGGAGCTAGGGTTGGAAGTTGGATTGGGGATGGAACTAGTCAGGGGGCGCTGGCTGGATTCTGAATAAATGTGGCCCCGTTCAGTTCGGGGATATATGTTTGGATGCAGCTCTAGTTTTAGCTTGCTCTCGTGAAGTCATGTTGGCTTGCTCTCGTGTTACCAAGCGGTGTGTTGTGTGTGCGCGACGAGGAGCAGCTCTCCTGTTGGCTTCCTCGGTTATGATACTTTTCTGTTGATTTCCTTCCAGCCGTGATGAGGTAAACTGACATTTGGTATAGTAACTCAATCTTTCTTTTGCTTCTTTTTTTTTATGAGGGAGTAACTCAATCTTTCTCATGCAGTATTCGTCTCCTTCACCATCACTTATGGTTCAAAACACAAATGATTGGTGCAGAAATTGACAGCGAAAAGTGGTGAGGTGCTTGGAACAACTGTTTTCCCATGTGAGCAGAGATAACTGCTGAGGAATGGATAGAGGCAAATGGCTGATGTGCCTGCAACATTAGCCTTCTTCTCAGTAGAGATTATAGAGGTAACTAGTGAGATCCTGCACGCTCTTAGAAATGGCAATTATATGAGCAAGGTTTTACTAGCTAAAAACTTTGCCTCGAACATGCATGATCAGCAACGTAGAAATATAGAAATGTACGTCTAGAACATAGCATCCAGGGCAAACCTAGACATAAGCACAACAGGTTGTCTTATACAATCCAGACATCATATACCATCTATGTGAAAAACCAATTCCTGCAAAGAATCAATGTTTTGCATGGGCACAAAAAATTTGACATAAGCGGTTATGGCAAATCAGCCATAAGTAGGCTTGACAGCCTCAGTAGGCAGCTATTTACATTTACATCATAAAAAGGGTCATTGACGATGTAATCCATTGCTAGCGAGTGGCATTAGCAAAAGGCCAACGAATCAAGCCACTTCCCATCAACAGTTCTTCAAGCCACCTCCCATCAACAGTTCTGCAACGGCTTTCTGAAATCACGTAATCATGCAGATGAAATGAACATTGTCACACACAAATAGAAACACCAATAGCCAGAGATGAAAGTGCCTCAAGCTTTGCATACCTCAGCAACAGGCCAACCGTATTGGACATCACTATCTGAAATTTGACAATGGAGGGCAAACCTAATACTGCGTAAGTGCATAGTACTATAGAAATTCAATCTGAGTGTCTCAATCTGGATCCTGGATAATCGTAGATGATACTGTCGAATGGTAACTCATCTTTTTGAACTCACCGTGCCATTGGAAGCACACCAGGACTTGGCATATATAGCTAGTCAGATGAAACGCGTAAATCTACCAAATAAAAAATTACCTTTTAAAGCACAGATGGCCATATTACATCTGGGGACTTTATTGTGACACAGTGGGGAAATAAAAATTTCGAATATAGCAGACTATCCATACTGGTCTTGACTGAACCTGAAACCACTCTAAATTGGCCTTCTGGACTCGTTCAACTGGCTATTACTTTAGCATGCTATTTCCAATTGTGGGTTTATTTTTATTTTCTTATTATTTATAAAAAAGAGACTGCATGGAAGTGCCACAAAATGTGAGGCAAAAACACGAAAAAAATTATTGAACTCTCAGTATTCCAAATTCAAATAGCAGAATGCATGCAACTAACATGTTGATATGAACAAACGGATTAGAAGTGACTGCAAAATTAGGAAAAGAAATTGTTGCCAAAAGTGTATCTATTGAAAACAAAACGTAATCAATTTTCATACATAGATTCAATAAGTGTTGAGCATGTACGAAAAGAAAAACAACTTTCATGCATAGATTGGAAAATGGCTTCAGACCATGAAAATAAATACAAGAAATTCCATCCATACCATCAACTTTGATGCAATTTTCATCTATACCATCACCTTGTGTCAATGACATATGTAGGACCTGAACCCACATGTCATTGACTAACATGATGGTAGTATAGATTAAGTACTGCTTCTAAAATGACGGTATGGATGTGAACAGCCCTAAATAAATAACCTCAAAAAAAAGGAAACCTGCCACTGAATCAGAACCAAAGAATACTATGGGCACCCATAACAATCCACAGTGCCGTAAGACTTAAAATGAATATACTACAGTACAAAGTTACAATCTGATTAACATATCACTGGAAGTTGAGCTAAGCTGTTCGTCTGGCTACCCTTTTCCAACATCGACGCTGAAATCATAGGGAAAAGAGCATTTGAGCAAATTATGTAGATATCTTTTATATGCTTCATCCTCTAACCAAAAATTGACACGGTGGTTCGCTATACTAACAGGATGCTTAGCAGACAAACTCCACTCTCGTCAATATTTGCAGGATTTTTTTTATGGCAAACATTTCGTGGACGTAAAATATTGAAGCCTGAACCCAAACATCATATTAAATATTTCTACACGATCTCACTTCATTCCTCATTTCTACGGGTTCCTGTAATGAATATACTATTTCCTGTTTCAACAACCAACCATTACTGGTCGATTAAATTTCAAAACATTTAACACAAATTGTTTTTTACATCTCAGTATCTCACGCTGTTTCAAACTTAACCTGAGAGGACCACACAATTCTAATACACAAGCTAGCAGAATCTAAAAGCATTCCCCTGTTCAACTATCTGATGATATCATGTCTAGTCTAGGCGGTGCCAAAAGTCATCAATTCAATCAACTTTGAAGCTAAGATCATCTATTTGTTACTACACAGGAACTACCAATAAAACACGTCATATTGCTCTTGATGGCAACTAGCTAGAATATTTTCTTCCAAGTGAAAATGAACAAAACAGTGGAAATTAAAACTGAATTCATGCACCAGAAAAAAATATTAAGCAACACATATGCTTCAATGTGAGAACTACAAACTGGTGTCACATTACTGTGATAACCATTGCTATAAATAAGTTCTAAGGCAAACTTGGTAGCCATATTAATTCCTACAAAAACATCAAATATATGATAAAAGGTTTGAGCGATGTAGCCTTTCCTTTATTTTCTTGGCTGGCAAATTATTCGTGCACATATCAAGGGAAACAAAGTAGAAAAATTATGAGACTGAAAGCTAGGGAAGAAAACGTTATGCATGGGCTTGTATACTCTGAAACGAAGTGATCATTGAATGGAGACAGGAACAACCATTACCATAACATTGCCAATATGGGCATTTGAGCTATTTTCCGCCAAACAATAAAAACACCGAGGATCGAGCCAGTAAAGCACGGAGGTAAAATGAACATCAGTTAACAAATATTTGAGTATCACACATGACTCAAAAACGGCAAAGAATACAAATTTAGAGATCATTGTAGAGATCTCATTTATCTATGAACAAATTCCTCAACCATCAACGAACAATTTCTTAAAATGTATAAAAGTAACATAATATATTAGCGGAAATCCTCCATGTACAGATGAAAAACGAAAGCTAGTTCAAAATATAAATACACGTGTATTGCTTCCGGTGCTTAACTAAAGAACACAACTAATGATCCATAGCATAGCAAATGTGCATCTTTACATTGGTGTAAACTGAGCCGAAAGATCAGAAAAGCACTACAAAGAAACTATTAATGGCACAAAATGTAATGGTAGCTATTCTGGACTGGTTGTGCTAATATTCCATCTATCTGTGTGCCACTTCACAAACTAAAATGAAGAAGTCTATATGTCTGAAAAATGGGAAAGAAAGCTTGTAGCAGCTCATAAATTTATTATCTGATACAAAGACTGTAGTGGGCACTAACATCTGGAAAATGGAGCAAATCTGACTGAAATGAAATCATGTCGTATCCTTACATCATGGATTGCCACAGAAAATAAATAAAAGCAAACTCAGTAGGGTAATCACCTATTGCACCTATGTTTATACATTTGAACTGAATAGTAGATATAAATGCTTGGGGCAGAAAACTTGCAATGGATCCTTCATTAGTTTTACATCACATATAAATTGATGCAACAAACAACAAGAATGGCTAGCTGTTCTCAATGTACACTTCATTCTCCCATATCTAGCACCGAAATGAAGGATAGGTTATACCTGACATTTCAGCAATGAAATTTCTGAATTGTTTCAGAGGAAACAATATCAATATCTTTTTCAATTTTTTAAAATCACGAATCAATAAGAGTATCACTTTGAGAGTCACCAGGGGTTCATCGAAGAAGATCACCTGTATTGTGGGAAGCTGTGAGGGTGGTAGTAGGATTCGACTATGATCACGAGTACAGATACAAGTCTCTCATTACCGACGAGGAGCCGATCGCCGCCGCCGCCGCCAAGTTCAACTTCACCACCAAGCCAAGCCTGTCTGCTACTCACACACGCAAGAGCTTATATCCAATTACAACGGCACTGCGGCCGCGAACAGATGGGGTATGGGCCACACAGCAGGAATGGCTTTTACTTCGAGGTCTAGTCGTCGCCAATGTTCTTTGGGTTGGGCTTCTCGACTCGGGTATTCTTCCTCTGGGCTTGCTTCTCGTTCTCCCGGCCTTGGTCTTTCTGTAGTTCGTCCGACAGTATGCTGACATCCCTCCCTCCTTGAAAACTGGCTTGTCCCCAATCCGGCGAGTCAGGGAGCCTTTTCAGTAGAGATTCCTCATCTTCCCAGGTAGACATCTCTTCCGGCCAATTTGACCATTTCACCAGCACTTGAGGTACAACGCGCACACGGCGATGACACAGCTTTTGATTTAGGAAGGAAACAGGAGCAGGTGAAACTTCAGAATGAACTGGAAGTTCAGGATTGACCTTCCTTCAGTGGCCAATTGCTCGCTTCAACTGTGATACGCAATGTTTTAAATAGCGGGCTAAGAGGTTTAGCGGCATGTCTCTATAACAGCTAATAGCAGAGCTAAATCGGGCTATAGCGGGAGATAGCTGTTAAATTGTACATAAACATAAATAGCGGTACATTGCCTCAAAAAGCTATAGCAGGCTTTAGCGGCAGCTATAGCGGGAGATTTAAAACCTTGGTGATACGTGAACACCGGATGAATGGAACTGCTAGAAGGTAGTTGCAGTTTATAAGCCACTTCATTGATCTTTTGGATGATGGGAAGAGGACCAAAATATCTAAATGATAACTTGTAACAAGCCCATGCAGCCACTAAAGTTTGCACATAGGGTTGTAGTTTCAGATATACCATATCATCCACTTCAAATGTGCGTTCTGTGCGGTTCTTATCTGCTTGAAATTTCATTCTCTGTTGGGCTTGTTGAAGATGCATCTGCAACAATTTTGTCATCAACTGACGTTCAGAGAGCCAATCTTGAATATCAGGTGTGTCACAAGCTTCAGGAACACCCAGACGCTCATATTTGTAGCCATAAAGTACTTCAAAAGGTGTCTTGTTCAAAACAGAATGGTAAGAGCTGTTATACCACAATTCAGCTAGAGAAAGCCAATGAGCCCATTTGTGAGGACAAGCATGAAAAAAGCATCTAAGATAGGCCTCTAGACATTAGTTGACCCTTTCAGTTTGTCCATCTAATCGAGGGTGATAGGCACTGCTCATCCTCAATTCAATTTTAACTAAATTGAATAACTCTTGCCAGAAATTGCTGGTAAAAATTCTATCCCTATCTAAAATGATAGCTTGAGGGAACCCATGTAACTTGAACACATTATCCATATAAGCTACGGCAACAATCTTTGCAGAAAATGGATGGGACAGGGGAATGAAATGTGCATATTTGGAAAAGAGTTAAATGCACCGGTGGTCCTTAAACTATTTCAGGTATGTCATCCAGGTCCACGAACTCTCAAACTGCACATCCAGGTCCCCAAACTATCAAAACCGTTCACCCGAGGTTCATAGACCGGTTTTGGTTTTAAAAAATGCAAAGAGGCCCCTAAGTTTCTCATTTTTCTTACACACGAGCCCTCAGTCATAGCAGCTCGCTCGGTAGCATGCATGAGCACATTGTCACCGCCGTTAGGGATGTCAGCAGCTCCTCGCAGGAAGTTCACGAGTGTTGGCGGTTCTTATGCGATAAAATTAAATTCATTAATTCCGCAAGCGCACGGATCACCATTGTAGCATTTCACCTTGGAGTATTACAAGGTTATCTTATTTATATTTTCGCAGGGAAGTAGAGCAAAAGGGAGCTGAATAGTAGCAATGCATTGGATAATTTAGAGAAAGAATAATGTATCAAACTATACTTGAGACGGGGGTAACAAAGGCATGATATATATGGGTGGCACACACATCCTCAAATCCAAGGTAATAAAAGAAAAACTGTAATATACACTTGGGAGAGCAACGAGATAGAGTTAAGGCTACCTGTATGTTTATCTATTATTTACTCCTTCTAGCAGTCTAATCTACAAAGGTTATCTACTCTAGTTAAGCTCATACACATACAAGTCATGTCGTTTCGGGGCACACACGTGCTAGGTTAACCGATGATGCTAGTTCAAACCTAGGGAACCGTATGCTATAATTAAGACCCTGCTGATTCTAACCCGCACAGATTTCACACGACGTCATCTTGACGAAGGCACTCTCTCGTACTTGCGTACTCCAACAATCACGAATCCCACAACAAGACTTCTACGAGCACTTACTTAACAGAATAAATAAACTAAATAGAAAAGAATTACTAAAAGAAATAAATAAAGATAAAACTAATTATATATTAAATAAAATAATATCTCAAAAGAGTAAGGATACAAAGAACTATACCGAACTCCGAGAAGACTCCGGAAGCCCGAGAGAGCTCTCACTCTACTCTACTCTACTCTAACTCCCAAAGCTACTACTAAACTAAACTAATGAACACTTGGATGAAGTGTGATGGTGCGAGTTGCTTCTGAAGCTGGGAGGGTCCATTTTATAGGTCTCCAAGGCGGTGGAAGCACTGCTGCCGACTTTGGAGAGGCGGCGCCGCCAAAGCCGGCGGCGGGCCTAGGGGGGTGGTCGGCCGGCCGTCTCCTATGGCGGTTTGCCACCGTCTTCTGCCTTGACGCTCCAGATCGTCTCCTGATGGCGGTCCGAAGGTCGGCTCCTCGCTGGGGTCGTCAGAATTGAAGTGAGGGCCAAGTAAAGGCCCAAATAGCCCACCTTCTAGAATGGCGGTGGAATTATGCTGGGCTGGCCTTCAATTATGCGTTGAGGATTAGTTTTCAGCCCACTGGAGGAAGTCTGGGGCCTGCGGCCACAAGGTGGGGCCGGCCGGCCTGTGGTGGGGCCGGCCGGCCAGGGAAATTCCCTGGCTGGGCCCACTTTTCTCCATTATCCACTCCTGCATCTAAATATTCACCAAAACCTGTGAAGTAGCATTATTCCTAACTACTATGCGCAAAATCTTAGTGTTATGCATTTATTTACCGGTAGGGTGGCAGTCAAATCATGGTTTAACGACCGCCGACAACCTCCCCAAGCTTAAACTTTGCTCATCCCGAGCAAACTCAACTCAGGGTACCGGCGGATCAGGAGTTACAAAGAAGCGCCCCATGGGTAATAAGGATGCAACAACATACTCCCTAAACAGTGGTAAGTTTACGAGAGCACAAAAATATTCATGAATGTTGCAAAAATCGTGGGGCTTATATATTACACCTTGTCATGCAGCATTGAAGAATGGAACGGTACTTTTGGACAAGTAAACAATTCTAGCAGGTATGCATCCAGAGTTTTTATGTGCTGCAAGGTAAGGTGCAAAAATTCTCCTTCGTTTTGGTAGGCACTTCTCTTACCTACTAATGCGAGTCTTATTCCTACAAGCTTCACTCATCCTACCTTCTACCAAATGAGGCTTTGTATGTGGAGCTTGGTAAGGAATGCACAAGTGCCATGCATATATTGTAAAGCTAAAGAATGAGTCTCAATCAACATAGCAACTCCATTTATTTTGATCATAAGAGATGATATGATGGAGGGGGAGAAAATGAACTCACACTTGTGGAAGGGGTTTTTGAAAACATTGGTCCTTTATTTTGCTCAAGATGTTTATGATAAGAACCATATAGCCATTGACTTTTGTCATGCAACCATGGAGGTTTTTTTTTAACTACTCCATGGTGCAAAGGGCTATAACTTTTGCATGGTTCAAAGGAAACATTTTGAAATATTCTTGAGCTTTTTGGATGGACCAAAAGTTTTGCAAACACTGAAAAATGTTTGGTTGATTTATCCAAACATTCCCCTTTTTATTTGGTGGAAAGAAATTTTCGAAAACACACGCGAAGGAATTATGACCAAAATTAGGAGTGCTCAGTTTCAAGAGTACATCAAACCTTAACAAAACTCAATACATAAACAAATAGCTATGAGTGGGGCTGTTTCGAATATTATGATATAGCTCTGGTAGGTAAATAAATCCTCACACTAAGAGAAGTGTGCCAAAACAGAAGGGTTTTTAGGTACTTGCAGCAATTCAAGAAAAACATCTCTGGTGAAACCATACTAAGAGATTGCCACAAGTCCTAATCATGCCATATCACAATCCATAATGCTCAGAATTAGTGTAACAAATGCAACCCACGGAAATAAGCAAGACTCATGATGTGATCATGCTCAAATAAAAATAACACATATGTCAGGAGTAGAGGTTGCATCTATGCGACACATGGGTAGCTAATTTGTAACTCGATCATCATTTCCCTTAAGTGTAGCATAACACCAAGATTCTAGCATTTATTTGAAACAGGGAGTTTATTTATTTATTAAGAAAGTTAGAAATACTTACCTGGGGGTCCTCCCCAAGCTTGAGTCTTTGCAAGACTCGAGCTAGTGTTGAACTCCTTCTTACCTGGGAGCCCTCCCCAAGCTTGAGTCTTTGCAAGACTTAAGCTTGATTCAGGCTCTTCCTCCTCCTTCTTGACCTGCAAAAAAGAGTGAGGATGATACAAGTGGCTAGCTCCTAATGAGCATCGCCGGGAATCCTATTATTTTTGTTGTTTTAAATTTTTTACTTTTTGTTTTGTTTTTATGGTATATGAAGGAAAAACAAGTGCTAGGCCTAGCTAGGATAACGATTGGGATGGCCTCCCCAATCGGAGGGCTCTCATTTTTACGTCTTGAGCTAGACGTTCTCCATGTCTTTCAATTTGTTTGGACCTCGCTCGCTGGAGAATCTGGCGAGGGTGAGGTTCCTTCTTTCTTCCGTCACACTTTGGTTGTCTTCTTTGTGCTTGTGGCGGCGACCTTTTCTTTGTTAGGCGCCTTTGTTGTACTCTCATCGGTCGATACCGTGGCTGCCTTCTTCTTTCTTGAGCGCCTCGCTCTCCTCTTCTTAGGCGATTGTGACTCGCCTACTCCTTCTTGTGGTGGAGGAGCAAGAGGGGCTTCAGGTGTGTTTGGCGGCTGAGGCATCCTCCTTGGAGTCCTCCAATAATTTGCTGGCCTTCTTGCATTCTCTCCTGCTAGATAGTTTCTCATGTATGCAATGAGCTTGTCTGACTGTGGCATGGATGGAGTAATCTCGATCTTCTCCACTTCCCTTGGGTCCTTTCCATATATGACCCTTACTTGCTTGCATTGCTCAACCTTAGGCTTGAAGCTGAACGTCTCTTCCCTGCCGTTGAAGTCCAAGTGGATCTCTCCTGCCCCCACGTCGATGTTGGCGTTGGTGGTGTTCAAGAACGGCCTCCCGAGGATGAGAGGGGTCTTGACATCCACTTCCATGTCGAGGATGATGAAATCGACGGGGACGAAGAGATTTCTAATCTGCACGGGAACTTCTTCGACAATCCCCAAGGGCAGGCGTAGTGACCCGTCTGCAAGCTGGAGCTTCATGGTCGTTGGGGACAATAGGTGGTTTAATCCATCGTACATCGCCTTTGGCATAATGCTCACGCTCGCCTCTAAGTCACATAATGCCCGAGCGAAACACCGGTCATTGACCAAACACGGAATGGTTGGCCATCCGGGATCTTTTCTGATCACATCCTTGGGAAGCGCGGTACCCAAGTCGTCCTCTTCACGCCTGATGGTTATTGCATTCACACTCTCCTTGGGGTTAACCTCTGGTTGCCCAGGAAGTTTACCCGCACGAGGAGACTGCACAGCTGAAGCTATTTGCGCGATTTGCGTTTCTAGCATTTTGTTATGGCTTAGCTGATTCTGCAGAGCAGTGCTGAACGACTCTAGCTTGGCATCTATGCTCTCTAAAGCCTTGTCGGTAGTAAGAAACTTCTTACTAATACTATCATTAATCTTGACCTGGCCGAGAACTAGATCCTTGATAGAGGGCTCAAAACGGGAAAGATTACCACTGTTACCTCCCTGATTTTTGTTGAAGGAGAGGTCGGGCCTGGAATTCCAGCCGTAGTTGTTCTGGGAGCGGTACCCATTGCCATTGTTGAGGAAATTGCATTCCTCTCTCGCATTCGGGCAATTGCTGCCCATATGCCCTGTGTTGCCGCACTCTTCACAAGTCATGCGGGAGTCCGCAACTTGCAGGTCCTGCGGAGATTCCACCTTGCGGAGTAGCTGATTGAGCTTGATGGCGAGCATGTCCATCGTCTCCACTTGGTGCACTCCACGGGTCTTGGTGCTCGCCGCTTGGCGTTCACCATGAGTCTGGTTGGCCGCCACCTTCTCAATCAACTTCTTAGCGTTCTTCACGCTAAGAGAGAAGAAGGAGCCGCCTGCTGCGGCGTCGAGGTGCTCTCGAGCGGACGGCCTCAAACCGTGATAGAAACTCTGTATGAGGAGCCATTCCTCCATGCCATGGTGTGGGCATGAGAGAACGTACTCCTGCATCCTGTCCCAGGCTTCTGCGGTCGACTCTTCTGCGAGCTGTTGGAAGCCCGATATCTTGTTCCGCAGGGCAGTCGTCTTGCCCGGCGGGAAGAACTTGGCGAGGAAGGCATTGGAGCATGCCGTCCACGTGTTGAGGGACTCTTGGTTTGCTTAGAACCACTGGAGAGCCTTCCCCAACAGAGAGAATGGGAAGAGCTGCAGTAGGATGGCGTCCTGAGGTGATCCTTCATGGCGAAAGTGTTGCACGTCATCAGGAACATCTGGAGGTGAGCGTTTGCATCCTCCGACGGCTTCCCACAGAAAGGACTAGCCAAGATCATGTTGATCAAGGCTGGCTTGAGCTCGTAGTCCTTGTTGGTGATGCGCGGGTTAGGTCCCACGCGGATTTCTCCGTAGTTGGTGCGGAGAAGTCATTGATCGTCTTCTCGACAACGGGGTCGGCCATGTTGTTCGATGAAGAGGCCCTGACAACCGGTGGAGGAGACGATTCAAGAGCCAGAGCGTTCTTGCGGATCTGTTTGGTGAGTTTTGCTCGAGCCTTCCTCAAGAACTGCTTTGATCTGAGTGGAAGTTTTCTGGTAGGTCGAAACCAGTCATGCACAGTCCTGTTTCAAATTTCCACAACAAAGAAAGACAGGACAAGGGTAAGCCCGCAAAAGTTAGTGATAATTATTCTTCTCACAAACTTCAATGCATTTATTCAGTTTCCTAGCTGCTACTTCCCCGGCAACGGCGCCAGAAATGCTTGTTGGCGGTTCTTATGCGATAAAATTAAATTCATTAATTCCGCAAACGCACGGATCACCATTGTAGCATTTCACCTTGGAGTATTCCAGGGTTATCGTATTTATATTTCCGCAGGGATGTGGAGCAAAAGGGAGCTGAATAGTAGCAATGCATTGGATAATTTGAAGAAAGAATAATGTATCAAACTATACTTGAGACGAGGGTAAGATAGGCATGATATATATGGGTGGCACACACATCCTCAAATCCAAGATAATAAAAGAAAAACTGTAGTATACACTTAGGAGAGCAACGAGATAGAGTTAAGGCTACCTGTATGTTTATCTATTATTTACTCCTTCTAGCAGTCTAATCTACAAAGGTTATTTACTCTAGTTAAGCTCATACACATACAAGTCATGTCTTTTCGGAGCACACACGTGCTAGGTTAACCGATGATGCTAGTTCAAACCTAGGGAACCGTATGCTATAATTAAGACCCTGCTGAGTCCAACCCGGACATGGTGGATTACAGAGACCGGTACAGCTGTCACATACACTCGCGGCTACCATCCTCCGTGGGGCTGGGTGCCAAACGTGCATAGGCCAAGCTCTAAGCGCCCTGCTTACAACCCGCCTAGAGGAACTACTCTTGATCAACGGAGCAGTCCTATCTAAGAATAAACAAGCACATATTTCACACGACGTCATCTCGACGAAGGCACTCTCTCGTACTTGCGTACTCCAACAATCACAAATCCCACAACAAGACTTCTACGAGCACTTACTTAACAGAATAAATAAACTAAATAGAAAAGAATTACTAAAAGAAATAAATAAAGATAGAACTAATTATATATTAAATAAAATAATATCTCAAAAGAGTAAGGATACAAAGAACTATACCGAACTCCGAGAAGACTCCGGAAGCCCGAGAGAGCTCTCACTCTACTCTACTCTACTCTAACTCCCAAAGCTACTACTAAACTAAACTAATGAACATTTGGATGAAGTGTGATGGTGCGAGTTGCTTCTGAAGCCGGGGGGGTCCATTTTATAGGTCTCCAAGGCGGTGGAAGCACCGTTGCCGACTTTGGAGAGGCAGCGCCGCCAAAGCCGGCCGGCCGGCCTAGGGGGGTGGCCGGCCGGCCGTCCCCTGTGACGGTTTGCCACCGTCTTCTGCCTCGACGCTCCAGATCGTCTCCTGATGGCGGTCCGAAGGTCGGCTCCTCGCTGGGGTCGGCAGAATTGAAGTGAGGACCAAGTAAAGGCCCAAATAGACCACCTTCTAGAATGGCGATGGAATTATGCTGGGCTGGCCTTCAATTATGCGTTGAGGATTAGTTTTCAGCCCACTGGAGGAAGTCTGGGGCCTGCGGCCACAAGGTGGGGCCGGCCGGCCAGGGAAATTCCCTGGCTGGGCCCACTTTTCTCCATTATCCACTCCTGCATCCAAATATTCACCAAAACCTGTGGAGTAGCATTATTCCTAACTACTATGCACAAAATCTTGGTGTTATGCATTTATTTACCGGTAGGGTGGCGGTCAAATCATGGTTTAACGACCACCAACAACGAGGCGAGTGACCAGCACCAAGATGCCCAGGATGGCATGCGTGCCGACTAGCTTCTCGGCGAGCAACGCAATAGCATTCTAAGACTATTTTTTATTCAATATTTCGCCACGTCAGTGGAGCTACCGTCGTTCGACGAACACCCACATCGGGATGGGCGCTGCACTCGCGGATGAGCAGCAGTATGACCAGGGTGGGAAGCAGGGGTTGTGTGCGAGAAGAATGAGAAACTCTGGGGCCTCTTTGCATTTTTCCTAGAAAAAGGGCCAAACGGACCTTGGGTGAACAGTTTTGACAGTTTGAGGACCTGTATGTGCATTTTAAAAGTTCGTGGACCTGGATGACACACCTGAAATAGTTTAAGGACCGTCAGTGTATTTAACTCTTTAGAAAATTTATCAACTACTACCAAAATGCAGTTATAATGCTTAGATCTGAGCAACCCCTCAATGAATCTTATGGTTAGTTCAGATATGATAATATGGGAGATGTGGTAGAAGCTCCAAACCATGGTTTGTCTCAGAAAGCCGTCCTTTCCACAATGGCCATATTTATCAGAATGTACCCTAAGTTTGAGCCTTCATCA
The DNA here is from genome assembly GCA_012490785.1 of Eragrostis nindensis. NCBI lineage: Eukaryota > Viridiplantae > Streptophyta > Magnoliopsida > Poales > Poaceae > Eragrostis > Eragrostis nindensis. Next base: position 2,410,343 of record JAAXCT010000021.1, on the reverse strand, counting down.
CTAGATAGATGATTTGAACTACATGTTAAGGTTAATTTTTTTTGGGAAAAATGTTAAGGTTAAAATTAAGGGAAGTTCTTGGGAATATAATTATATCATGGGTAATGGGTAATGATGGAAGTATGGATTGGGCTGAGGACATGAGTTCCGAGGTGATTGCGTGCACATGTACCTCGGTGGTTATATATGTGGCGGATCACTGGACTATGCCCGAAGCATTTTGAGAAATAGTCAACTGAGTCACGATAACAACATAATTTTTGCCCATCCATAGCACCGATTACTCGGACCTGATTCAGTTATTATTGTCACTTCACTGACGGAGCATGGATAGGCTATGGGTCTTGGACCAGGCTATGCCATGGGTAGGTCTTCGGAGTTTGGCCAACCTACCACGGTATGACCCATGTAATAAGCAGTGGACCAGATCACCCTTACCTAGGCTCGGTAAGGACCCCGCTGCTAAGATGGGCCTCTCTATACTAGGCACGTCAGGGAAATGAAATAGTATCATGAGTCATGATATTTTGGCCCCGTACAAGTGTTGGTGGTTCTTATATTCTATTAAATATTTCTATTCCGCAAGCGCACGGTTCACCATTGTAGCACTTCACCATGGAGTATTCTAGGGTATCATATTTATAATTTCCACAGGGAAGCTTAGTAGAAAATCCATAAAAGTACTGACTAAATCGATCGTATGTGAATCACGTCAAACATCGGTAGTTTGATAAAAGTAGCACTCATGAAGTACTCCAAAAAAGAGTAATTAATAAAAGATTGGGAGAGCAACGAGTGGAGAAAGGATTCCTAAAATACATTCATTCCTAAGTATTTTATATTCAACAATCTAATAATCTACAATTATGTACTCAGGATCATACAACAGTCATAGATCTGTACATCGGGGCACGGATGTGTCATAGTGGCAGCTAAGACCACCACCATAAGGAACCACCCGCTATAATTAAGACCCTGCCGATCCAACCCGGACGTGGTGGATTACAGAGACCGGTATAGCTGCCACATGTACTCGCGGCTACCATCCTCCGTAGGGTTGGGTGCAAACTCGCGTCTAGAATAATCCCTTGAACTATACAAGCAATCACCCTAAATAATCTACCCTTACCTAGCAGGGCAGACCACCCATGCTCAATAAACTCAGATGAATTATTTACGCATAGGCCAGCTGACAACTCATCTAAGTTTACCTTACATAGACGTGGATCCAACACATAAATACTTTCGAAGTAATTACTCAGAGCAATAATATAAATTAAAAGATATACTGAATTAAATAAGTAAGAAAAGATATACATAATAATATATATATTCAAAGAAAGTAAAGATACAAAAAAGCTTTACCCCACTTCCGAAGATGACTCCGGGATCCTGAGCAAAGCTCACACTCCAACTCTAACTCCCAACTAATACTAACACTAAAACAAGAAGAGTAATTGGATTCTCCAATGAGGTGCGACTTGTTCCGGAGCCGGCCAGGGGTATTTATAGCCTACTTAGGATCGGGGGAGTCTTATAGCGCGAGGAAGAGTGGCGCGCCCGCCAAGGTAGGCCGGCCGGCCAGATAGGGAGGCCGGCCGACCGTGGTGTCGGTTCGCCACCGTCTTCCCTCTGGACGCTCCTTATGTGCTCCTGAAGTCGGTTCTAAGGTCGGCTCGCTCCTAGGGTCGGCAGAACTGGAGTAAGGGTCAAGTTTAGGCCCAATCTAGCCCATCTTCTAGAATATCTTCGTTGGATTTCTTTGGGCTTCAATATTTTAGTGCTTGTGGGCTTGTTGTAGCCCAATGGAAGAGGCCTTCAGGCTTTCGCCACTGGGTATGGCCGGCCGGCCAGGTGGACAGGCCGGCCGGCCTGTGTTTTTGCTCACAGAGGCCCAATTTCTTATGAATTACTCTTGCACTTATAATCATCCAAAACTCGTGGAAATTTATTAGTAGAATAAAATATTATCGAACTTTTGGTGATTTACCCGTTTATTTACCGATATGTGACGGTAATTTGGTGACTTAAACACCGTTAACAACAAGCCGTGGGTATCTTATCGGTAAAGTTGGCAAAGCTTTGCAGAGCTGATCTTGAATCATTCGAATGTGTCGTGCTTCCAGCTAATGAAGCCATGTTTATGGGTGATACCTATTTCATAGCAAGGTGGTACTTACTCCTCGTGGTTGTGATGGATATAGTTATGGTGGATACTTATATTGATATTACTTGAGATATAATGATGAACCATGTTATAAATAAATAGTGATCTTAATTGATGTTGCTTGCATAGCCTGCTACTTTCAAATATATCTTGCACTTCTTACCATTCCGTGTGGCTTGCTGAGTACGAAGTACACACCCTTGCTTAAATATGATCAGAGAACGAGCAGCTTCGGGAGAAGGTCGAGGGAGATGATTACTATTTTTATGAAGATGACTATGTGTTCTAGGTCTTGTCCGCGCTCGAGCATGTCCTGTGGATTATGTAGTTATGGGCCTTTTGAGCCGTTGAGAAATAGTTTAGTGTCTTTGTTGTAAACTTAGTTGAAAGACCTTAACTCATGTAAAAAAATTTATATTGTGCAACGAAGTTGGTTTTGTGCTACTTTATGTGCGGCTGACTTCCTGGACGGTCGCATATAAGGAGATATCTCAGGAAATCCTCATAGGGAGAGGCGGTGGAAGGGCGGCGTCGCGTCAGGGATGGCTGGGGCGGCGTTCTCATGCGCCTCCTCGAGCTCGGATGGCAGCAAATCTCTACACGTACGGGACATACGACGAAGCAAGGGGCCACAAGCGCGACGGGCGGATGAAGGAGTTGCGGGGCAGTGGCGACGCTCTGCAAGGCGGAGGCGGGCGGCGCGTCGAGCTCAGCGGCGGTGGCGGCGCGGCGTGGAATGGACTGGCCCAGCGATTGCGAGTGCATGCCTGACGCGCGGTGGCCATTGGATCCCTCTACGGCACGAATCGTAAAGCTGAGTGCCCCAGCGGCACCTATAGCACTCAAGTGCTGTATAGAAAATCCTACACTTCAGTGCTAGGAATCCCCCTGGAGCACTCAGCCCATTAGACTGACTCCAACGGGTGCTCTATTGAGCACCCCATACTAAAAATGGGTTCTCAAACCTGCAAAACAGCCCTTCAGCGGGTCATCCAAAGCCGGTACCCATTTTCGGAGTGGAGCACCTCGCTACCCACAAATCGGGTGTCTCACGTGGCGATGCATCGCGTCTTCCGTCGCCCTCCCCCCTCCCTCCCCTCCCCACTCGACCTTAGGCCGCCGAGCGCCGCCTGGGCACGGAGGAGCGGGTGACCCCAGCGTTGGGAGTGTGGGTAGGGGAGCCGTGGCAGCGGCTTGTGGGCGCGGTGTTCTTCCCTACCTGCACGGAGGAGGAGGCGACCATGGCACCGAGGTGGCTCGGCGTTCGGGTGAAGGGAAGGGACGACGAAGGGCGGGCAGGGAGAGGCCGGAGGCGGTGGCTTGGAGGAGGCAGTGGGGCAGCGCGCTCTGGCGCTCGGCACGGCAGGAGTTGGAAGGCAAGCTCCAGCCCATGCGTAACGACGAAGGTCCGCCCCCAAGGCCGTGTCCTGTCGACGCAGTGCAGGGCCTCCTAGAGGCGACGACAGCCACGGAAGACGATGCCAATCGCCAGATCTGGGCGACGCACGTCGATTTGCGTGGGGGTTGGATTTGGCTCCAGGATTGGGGGGGGGGGGGGGGGGAGTGGGTCGACGGCGACCACCGGCGCAGAAGAGGCAGGGGACCGGCCGCACCTGACATGCCGGCGTCCCGATTTTTGGACTCCCATTGGAGACATCCATTATTGGGTCATGACCTTTCAGCCTTAGGAGCACCTATTCACATGTTTGGGTCTACAATTTAGGTCTGGACCGTTGGTGTAACATCCCCGGTTTTTGGAAACCCTAATTGCACTTCTACAAGTGTGATTAGTGTAAAACAATCCTATGTTCCAATTAATTCTTCTAAATAGGGTCAAATTGGGTTTGAACTAGCACTTCAAAATCTTCCATAAAAGTGTGCCCAAACAAAAATATTTCCGGGTTCTATATCCCAAATTAGAATTTTGGGCAATTTTCCAGAATTTTTGGAAATAGGGAAGCAGTCCAAATAGATCAGGAAGAGCTCAAACAAATTCTGCCTTAATCGGATTTTTATCTCAAATTCTGAGCCGAAATTCGAAATCTTCCAATAATGAAAAATGTTACTGTACCTTTGACCTTTCATACCCCAATTTTTCAGATTTTTCTGAGCTTGGGAAGGTTAGGTTTGGAGCTCTTCAAATCAGGACGTTGGAAATCGACTTAAAAATCAAAAAGAAATACTGTAGCGCCATGTTTTTCCCTGTTCTTCCTCACTGTGCCGCCTGCAGCCTGCCGTAGACGAGCATGGGCACTCGATGTCCTTCCTGGGTGACGCCAACACGCATACATCCCCCCTTGCTGGCCGCTCCCTCTCCCTCGTTCCAGATATCATCCTTTTCTTCCCTCAAGCGAGAACGGCAAGCCGCCATGGCCGCCTCCACTGGCAACTCCAGTCGAGCCGCTGCTCCACTGCCTCCCCTAGCTCGACCACCACTGAAAAAGGGTGCGCAAGAGACTCCCCTAGACCCCCACCAGCACGCACTTCAAGCTCCCCCTCTCCTCCGCGAGATCGACGTGAAGTTTCCTCCTTGACCGACGGATGAGCACCTCGGACGCCATCGTCGATTCCTCTCTCCTCGGTGAGTTTCCGATCGATTCCTCGCACAAATAGCTTCCTCACATCACAAAGCATCCATTTGAATCATTTCCCGTACCTTTCGCCCACTTAAATCGACAGATTTTGATGATTTGTGGCCGCCATTCTTCAACTCCCCTGTTTTTACTGTTCATCGCTTAATTCCAGAAAATGTCAAAACTCGGCTGAACTCAAAATTAGATATAAATTCGTAGAAACATTGTAAAATTGTAAAACCAATTTTGTTCGAATCCTTGTTCCTAGATCTACCCAGTGGTATAACATGAACTCGTGAAATCTCTACCAATTTTTGTACAAAATTCAGAGAATAAAAACCTAAAGATAATTTTATAGACATTGCTGTTCATGTAAAAATGCTAATTCTTGGTATGCATGCATCTCATAGCATTCCTCAACTGTCCGTCAAAGTGAAATATTTAATTTCTACTTATTTTATCAGTAATTGCATCTCCAATCTTTGCATTGTTTTATTTTTAGTATTTTAACCCTGCATGTTTTTAATCCAATTTTTGGTTATGTCACTGTCCCTAATAGTGTTATGCTATGAAAAATGCAAAGTAAAATATTTGACTTCCAGAACCATGTTAAATCCATTTTTGAAAGAAAATATTTGTTCAATCTTTAAACCCTAAGATTCTTATAGATCTTTTATCAAAATATTTCAAACGAAAATGAGTTGAAAACCTTTTTGTGTTATACCTGATCCTCACATCAGCAACTTCATCATGGCAATAGCATTCATTCATTTAGCAAAGTTTCCTTTATGCATTTCATTTTAATTCTTGTTTTTGCATTGCATCCATTTAGGGAATGACGCCGGAATCGAGGATGTGGAAATCATTGCCGAGAAGCTTGGTGCTGCTACTAACATGTTGTGTGCTGACCTTTAGACCCCAAGGCAAGCCCCGGTGCATCTCAACCATTTTCGAAATATTTTCGCTTTCTCACATGTATGCGAGTCATGTTATGTGCATTAGGTATTCAGGAGTTGAATGACACCTTAGTTGCATGTATCTATAGGCTTTCCTATGGGTTGATTGTTCAGCCGCGCGTTACTTTATACTATGCTTAATGTTGATTCATCGGTAGAAGTCGAGTGGTGCGGAACACTACTCGCGAGCTATAGGTTTCTTTTGGGAGAACTACTATTCTTGTTGCTATCTCACATGATAATGATAATTGGAGACCGGACGGGGATTGGTAGGTTTGCAGCAGGACATGGAGGTCTTGTGTGCGGTAGCCCCGTCTGTGTCGATTGAGGACCGATCGTTGTGGCCCCGCTTGCAAGTTTGAACGTACCGGATTCATGCTAGTGATATGGGCACTAGTAAACCGATGTAACTCGATAATCGTAGTGGTTGGACGACAACCCACCTCTCTTTCTAGGGGGATATTCGGGAAAGTGCACGGGCTAACCACGGATAGCCCCGGTGTGTGGTATCGCGTGGAGGACGTGTACTTGGGAGAGGTGAGAACCGGCCCGGCCTCTATGGTGTCTTGTGAAAGGTTGCCGTGCGTGACTCCTTGTGAGTGTGCGTACGTCGTGTTATTCGGGTTTCCCCTGCAGGTGTAAATCGATTCGAATCGCCGTCCCTCGCGGTTATTGAGTACCACTTGTTCACTGTGTCACCTCGTAGTAAGAAGTGCACATGATGATATATATATATATATGTTGTATTGATACTTTAAATTTTGTATTGCAACCATGTATTGCTTAGTGTAGGTGCTCACATTTATGTTTATGCGAGAACCCTTTTAATTTGGCTAAAATTTGAAAGAAGGACCAACTTTTAGTGCTATGTTTATGCAATTATTCCTATACCTTGGGTCAGCCCCATGCATGCTAGGAGTCGGTCTTAGAAGGCTATTTTGACGGGTAAGTCTTGCTGCGTATTAGTTGCTCAGGGTTTGTCGTTTTAATCTTTGTTGCAGGTAATCTTTGGTCGGAGGAGAATGAAGCATGTTTACGGGCTGAATATGCTTCATATTAGGGTAATGACGTCGAGCTGTATATCGATCACTTCCGCTACGCTTTTCAAACCTTTTATGTAATCAAATCTGAATTTAAGTTGTAAAAACTAAATTTCACTTATACTCTATTTTATTTATGCTCATATGTGTGTACTTTTGGACTCTTGCTTCGCCAAGTCTCACCCGATCTCGATCCTGTTAAGCTAACCCCTCATTATTTGAGGCGGGATGCTACAGTTGGAGTCGGTCTCAGCAGGCGACGAAACGCAAAGGCCCATCACGATTTGTATTGGAACAAAAATTTAAACAGTTGGAACAATTTTGGTTCATGGCTGGAACATTTGTTCCTATGTGCTGGGACAATTGTTCCAAATTTCTGGAACATTTTTTTCTACTTCCTGGAACATTGATTTTTTACTTCCTTGATTATTGGTTTCTACTGCCTGGAACAATTGTTCCGAATATATGGAACATTGGTTTGTACTGCCTGGATTTGATTTCTACATTCTGGAACATTGGTTCGTACTTCCTGGAACATTGGTTTCTTTCCTCTACGCGGCGCAGGGACGGCTTGGGGCACGGGCGCGGCCATGACGGCTTGGGGCACGGGCGCGGCTGCGCCGGCGGCGCAGGGTGGCACGCGGCAGCGGCCTAGGGCACGGGCACGGGTGAAGGCGGAGCCGCGCCGGCTGGTCCAGGGCGCGGTCACGAGTAGGCGGTGTGGGCGGGGTCGCGTCGGCAGGGGTCCATGGCACGATCGTGTGTTGGCGGCGGGCGGGGTCCACGGCGCGGTCGTGTGTTGGCGGCGGGCGGGGACACGCCGGCGGGGGTCCACGGCGCGGTCGCGTGTTGGCGGCGGGCAGGGCCGCGCCGGCGAGGGTCCAGGGCACAATCACGTGTTGGCGGCGTGCGGGGCCGCGCCGGCGGCGGCGCGGGCGTCAGGTGTAGGAGGGAGGAGGAGGAAGAAGAAAAGCGGCAGTTCAATTTCATTCGTGCACGAATCTCAGAGTGAGTGTTCTACGGCTTGCTAGCACTGGAGAGTGTTGTATACAAAACCTTGGCATTGTCGTTTAGAGTCCAACTGCCCAATCGCGGTTCTGGGCCACCAAGAAACTGGAAAGTTGAGTTTTGGGCCGGGCCCGCAGGTTGCTTGCTAGGGTATTCATTTGTTTCCGGAGTCGTCTCTCAAAAAAAAAAAAATGTTTCCGGAGTCGAGGGGCACAAGGTCGTTGTCGCCGCCGCTGATGGCGTCGCCGTCGTACGGGTCGACGAATTATTCACCCGTGTCTGCGTACTACGACGACGAGGGATCCGATGCTGACACAGGCATGGAGGAACACGAGCAGCATGGCGTCGAGCCCGCGCGGCCGCCGGCGTCGTTCGTTGGGCACATGGCGACCACCCGCGTCCTGAACTGCGGCATCTGCTTTCTCCCGTTGAAGCCTCCCATCTTCCGGGTAAATCATCATCTTCTCACCATTCTTTGTTCGGATCAAACACAGATCAATCGCATTGTTAATTAATAATTTCAATCCACATTAATTTGGGCAGTGCGACGAGGAGCACGTGGTGTGCTCGCCGTGCAGCGGCAACCTGGCGGCGGCGGCGATCCGCAGGTGCCACGAATGCCGTGGGCCCACCAGCTTCCACCGCTCCTACTCCATCGAGCAGATGTTAGACAACGTGCGCGCCTCGTGCCCGCACGCCGCACGCCGCCCGCCGCTGCGCCGCCTGGCCGGCGTACCACTCCCGGCAAGCCCACGCCGAGGCGTGCGCCTACGCGCCGCGCCGCTGCCCCGCCGAGGGCTGCGTGTTCGCCGGCCCGACGGCATTGCTGCTCGAGCACTTGGCCGACGCGCACGGCTGGCCGCGCACCGCCGAGGCCTGGGCCGAGTGCGGCTTCGTCGTCCGCCTCCGCGACGCTTCAACTTCCTCACCGCCGTCCCGTCCGCGACGCCTCCCCGGACCACGACGGCACGGCCACCACGGCCCAGCACGTGTTCCTGCTCAGCGTGGCGCGGGCGCCTTTCGGCCGCACCGTCTCGCCGTCTGCTTGCGTCCACTCACGGCGACCGCGACCACGGAGTGCAAGCTCGAGCTTTCCTACTCGTACTACAAGCAGTCTGACGACAGCCGCATGCACCACCGCATTCATTCCCAGACATCTCGGTTCGAGGTCCCCTGCATGGACCCCTCGGCCGATGGCTTGCCCGATCCCAACGTCTTCTTCCAGTTCGTCATCCCCAGCTATATTCCTGGTCATGACGATGATGATTGCAAGGTGACGGCTGCCATCTATATCAACGGATGAACTCAAACAAGGTACGTAACCACATATCCACCCACCTGTTAATTTGGCACTGTTGTTCAAATTTATTTATCAAACATACTCCTTCCGTACGTTCGTGGAGTGCTAGATAATGGCAAAACAATCTTTCTTGTTCTCCCTGCTTTCAGCGCTGGTTCAGTGCTAGCCTATAAGGCTTAATCTCTAGAGACATCACGATTAGTCCTCGTTTACAGATACAGTTTTCTGTCAGCCTGTGCAGTGCTAGATAAATCCATTTTTCAAGGGATTTAGAGTTCCATCCGTGAATAGGAAAGTTGTAGAGGGTTTCAATACCTTTCTGTAGAGTGTCAAACGCCTGATTTGTTTAAGTAGATCGAACTAGAGATATGATTTTCTGAATATCACTGTTAGCAGTACGACCTGTAAACTGAATGCCTGTTTTTGTGCGTCAGTTTGACCTATCTTTAAGTCAGAATTATTTTTTGGGTTGAATACCAATATTATAAATAATTTTCTGTACATGCTTTTAGTGTTCTCATTTATCCTTTTCTCTATTGTATAAAAATAGTTATGAAAATGTGAGCTAACTGTCCTGCCAAAACAATTTTCAATATATGGGACAGTTTTGGGTTTTCTTTGCTAACAACTATAGGAGCGATTTACTTTCTGTTGTTGTATGAAAGTGTGGTTTTAAATTTGTGATTGCTACTGTTGAATCAGGTGGTAGTGCTTCCAACCATTGATTTGGAGAGCTCTCTTCATCGTTTCTGGTAAAGCGGCAAGTAACGTAGAGGATGTGGCAATCGCTATGTCTATATGCATGTTTTGCATCTTTCTGAATAAAATGGAACACACAACATAATGCTATCAATTTGCTTTATTTCCCTCTGAATCATTGACGATTGACGATTGTTATTTGCCTTTATTCACGGTGCATGATGTATGTTGGCAAACTCAAAATTTTGTATGCTTGACTCTTGGATCAGTTTTATCTATCCACTTATAATACTTGACGAATTATTATATCATGCATACTTGTCATTCATATATGGATACATATGCATTATTTCATATGGAGATTAAAGGCATGTCATCGCCATCGCGCCATGACTACTAATACCGGTGCATGGAGTTGCATGAGAGGTTGGCATCGTTCAACATAAAACTTTCAATTGGAGTTGCATCATTGCATGCATACATTCTTATTAAATCAGATGATGATGAATTATCATGGAAACTGTGATGTCTTCTATTTGGAGAATTAAGGGTGGTTGATTCATATATCATGATCTGATTGAAAGAGTACCTTTGTTTGAT